>OY759214.1:94679714-95879714 GCA_963662175.1 Aradus depressus | reverse complement strand
TCATAAGATCGTTATGAAGTGTTCTGTTGTTTATATGGGGGGCACTGTGTTATCAGTCTGAGGGTAGTTTTACAAATAATTATGTCACAATGAAGGATGTACTCGTATTCCCGCCACCTGCCTATGCGATGTCAGGTACTCCCTTAACCTAAGTCTGAGTAGGACTCCCATAGTAGAGTCGGGCTCATGTCCACCAGAGTGACAAAAGAGAATGCTCTGGTAGTAGGCGATATGACCTCGTAGGTAAAGCCTGGTCATGAGTTACAATTACAAAACAACAGCTTCTAAAAAGAATTTGGAATTTATATAAAATGTTGCAATAGGTTTGTTTTCATTTGCATTGAGCCATTGCTTGCAGCTAGAACTTCTTGTTGTAAATTGCATTTATGAAGTGCAACAAAACCTTTTTAGGAGCTCCGCATTTTTTTTCGAAGCAAAAGGAATCTGATGAATATAGCACACCCTCCATATGTTTATTTCATTCCTATGGAAAAATTGTTTTAGGAGACAGAGGCCAGCCAAAGGCACAACTGATAAAATATTGAGAGGGGGTCCTTTTTTCATTTCATTTTTCCCGTGCAACATTGTGAAACATAAATAATTTCCAATACCAATGTATTCCAATATGGAAGTAATATTTCTCTTCTTATTTTCATCTTTTTCCAAGTTCATGGTTAAGTAAGAGTTAGTTAATTATTGTGACTCATGCTCGAGCTTTAAAAGAGTACCTGTCATTGTACCTGTCATTGCACCTGTCATTGCACCTGTCATTGCACCTGTCATTGCACCTGTCATTGCTCGGGAATATCGCTTAACGTTCACCGGAAGGACGGCGTACTAAAGGATATTTCACTTCCCATTTTCATTTTAAGGGGTTTCGCTATAAAATTATTTTGTTTCTTATTCGATAAGGCGACTTAAAATTCCGCGATTTTTTTGTGCTTAACCTGCTTTATAGTAAACAATAAAAAAGTCATCGGTGAATCACCGGGAATGTACTTCCCCAGAACGAATTATTCAGTTAAGTTTCCGCTTTTGCTCTAAAATCAATCGTCCATTTTGACTAAAAATCAATAATTGTTCATAAATTTCGTGTCGATACATTCTCATTAAATCGTCAGTTATTAGAATATTTGTGTTAAGCCCTCCCCCTTCAATCTTTCCCTTCTCTTTGACTGATTTGGCTGAAAAGATAGAAGAGTAGCTAACTGTGACAGTGAGGGGCTGAGCTTTGGATAACATGGGTACAAAACTCACCCCTGTAATCAATCAATTCCCCCCTCGTCACCTCCAGACAAATTTGGGATATCAGGAGAAACTAAAGAGTTTATCGTAAAAAAATAGCAATAAACGACATAAATAATTTAAATTGCAACGTTAGGAAATACTGTCATTCAGGAGTACAAGACATTGAGAAGGAAGCACCTCGTGATTTAAGAGTCCAAGTTAAGCCGGCTGGATTCAACACAGGTCTTATCTGGGAATCTCGGTAAGTCACGATTAAGGTGAGCTAAGGTAACCATTAATCATAATATAACCGAAACCAGGGTTTGTCCTTTGTTAATCCTGTGGTTTTAGTCAAGATAAAGGACTTATTTTGGAGGGGGGGGGGGGGGGGGGGGGGCTCTTCCTAATGAGTGGGAACATTAAGGACACCAAGTTTCCAAACAATTCTGTATCCAGGCACTTGTAACTAACCTGTTAGGCCGTTTGCATCACAATGAGTTTTCTCAATCTTCGAGCAGTAAGCAAACTGGTCTCTGAGCAGTAACAGATCTTATGACCGGAAATCTTAAACTTTCTTCATAAATAATGTCACAGATTCACTTTTATCCAATTATGTTTACTTTATTACACTTTTAGTACAGTGAAGTATTGTAATCGCGCGGAAATCCTAAATCATGTGTTCAACGGATTTTCACGTTTCAAGATCAACTGATACTTTTTTTTCCGTTTTCCCGATGATATCTGCCTATGTATCTGAGTGTATGAAATTGGAACTTTGTGAGAACTCTAATGCAAAAACGATTAATCTTATAAATTTTAAATGAATTACATTATGGCGGAAATCGGTCGAAAATTGAGAGTTCTTCAAAATCTGACAGATTACATAACTTTTCCTATACTTCGTATAGCTGGTGAAGTAGAACTTCTGTCAAGAGGCTGCAAAAATAAATGTTAACAGGATAGGTAGTACATTTATTGTTGAAGAAAGCAATGCAAGAACAAACAATAGGAAAGGACAAACAATTGTAGATTCTCAACAGAAAGGGAACAATTTAGGAAACAAAGAGACAATGAGTAGGAGCAAGCAAAGCAAGGCCAGGGACCCATTGAACTATTAAAGCAACCCACCAGTCAGTTCTGTCTCGGTAACAATCCTTCTTGACTTAGCATTATCATTATTATTAATTGTCAGTTCTGTCTCGTTAACAATCCTTCTTGACTTAGCTTTATCATTATTACTAATTGTCAGTTCAGTCTCGGTAACAATCCTTCTTGACTTAGCTTTACCATTATTACTAATTGTCAGTTCAGTCTCGGTAACAATTCTTCTTGACTTAGCTTTACCATTATTACTAATTGTCAGTTCAGTCTCGGTAACAATCCTTCTTGACAGCTCTAGCATTACTACTGATCTGCCAGATCCAGGAGCTCCGAGGGTGTGGATGGCTACCTCCTCAGGCAGACCTACCCACCTCCACTAACATAAACCTCTTCTATATATGTGTGAGGTGGTCGGGTGGTCCCCGACCTGGCTGGGCTCGAGGCCTCCGAGGTCCTCACTCGGTTCCCCTTCCATTTATCTTTCCTTTAGTTGAAATTGTCAGTCTGCTGGTACATGTACGTATATATGAATGTTTGTAGAGATCGGCAATGGCCAAAAAACCGATAAAAAATGCATCGACATACGTGGATTCAGTAGTCTCTGTGAAAGTCAACTACTGAGATTTGAAAAATTCGATTGATATTAGAGAGCGGGCGAAAAACTAATTGATTAAATCGTACTGGGGAAGTATAATTGCCACTGATTCTCTGATGACATTCGACGATATCGCCATTGTTCAGGTACGAACACCACATGCGTAAAAGTTGAAGACTGAAGTTGACATAGAAATTTATATTCTTCAAAGTTTTTTTCCTTTGAAATTTTTCTTTCTGATTTGTATTAAATTTTGTCAAACTTCATTTTCTTTTTAAGTTTTTGTTTTATTATGCTCAAAGATAATACTCGCTTTATAAATAAACATTTTTCCAAATATAATTATTCATGGATTTGAGTGAAGTTGGTCGGATTATATAAAGCCCCTGGCTCCGGGCCCCCCCTCTTAATAGATTCTCACTTCACCTTATTTCCATATATATGAAGGGCCTATCCATTAGCAACTGTATCATCTCATACCAACTTTACAGTCACAACTCACAACTTATTAATGTCTTACAGTGATACTCCGGTCGCAGTCTGAAAAAAATACATATATGTATTATTTTATATATTTAATTAAAGTGGACTTCAATAAATAAACTTGTCGCCTGAATAAAAAAAGTTGTCACCGACTATGTACTTCCCCCACAAAATTAATCTATTAGATTTTCACATTTCCTCCAAAGTCAATCGACCATATTGGATAAAACTCAATGTTTGACTTACAGTGCCATCCGCATACTAAATTTTGTGTAGATACATTAATTACATCGGCAGTTATAAGTGTATTTATACCATGTACGAGGTGTGTTCAAAAAGTAACGGGAATTTTGTAATTTCGCGGGTTGTATTAGTCGTTTTGTTGTTGTGCTGGTAAACATGTCTCAAAAGTATCTGTACATTGTTAGCCAAACCGGATGTTTAGTCTGCTGTCATTTGTCAAAGAGATTACATGTGTTTTCCTACGATCGGCGATTTGTTTACAAAATGGATCAGAGAATTTGTATTAAATTTTGGTATAAGAATGAAATAAAGTGCACCAAAGTTTTAGAAATGTTAAATATTGCTTTTGGTGAGTCTGCTATGAGTAAAACTAGGGTTTACGAGTGGTATATGCGTTTCCAAGAAGGCCGTGAAGACGTTGAAGATGACGAGTGCCCTGGAAGGTCATGCTCACTGTGTTTTTCGATTTTAACGGCATAGTGCACCATGAGTTCTTGTCACAAGGTCAAACGATCAATAAGGAGTACTACCTACAAGTGCAACGCCGTTTGCGTGAAGCAATCTGAAAAAAACGCCCGGATTTGTGGCAATTTATGGCTTTTGCAATACGATAATGCACCTGTTCACATTTTATTGCTTGTTCGTGAATTTTTGGCCAAAAACAACACTGTAATGATGCCCCAGCCTCCATATTCGCCAGACATGTGACTTTTTTCTGTTCCCAACATGAAAAGAGAACCTTAAAGAACCGACGTTTCACAAGCATAGATTGAGAGCTAAATGCTATCCCAAAGATCGAGTTTCAGAAGTGTTTCGATGATTGGAAGAAGCGCTGGCATGAGTGTATAATATCTAATTGGGACTATTTTGAAGGGGATAACATGGATGTAGCCGAATAAATAAAATTCTTTTCAAAAACCGAAAATTCCTGTTATTTTTTGAACACACCTTATGTTATTACCCCATCCTTATGGGGTATTGAGTTTAAATGTAAAATTTCATGTTGAAATGTCGACAGTTATTGGGATTATTTAGTTGAGGCCCCCCCCCCCCCTCATTCCTTTCCATTTTTTCTACAACTTTTATTTGAAACTCATTTTGATTAGCAATAAGTATAAACGGTATCTTGTAAAATGCACTTAAGCCCCGAAGTAAAGTGGTTTCAATTTTCGTCCAGTTTCGCCCAAAATCTAATCAGATCTAAGTTAGCACATGTCATTACTTCATTTCAAAAAAATTCATAACTACAATTGTTTCTGAGTTAGAGCGCTCACAAATCAAAATATAATCACTTATCATAAAATAACTTCTAAGTTGAGGAAGGCGGACATATTGTGGAAACTTGTAATAAATAAATAAAACAAACTTATTTTTGAAATATTGTCTATTCCACGAAAGATAGTGGAGTAGATCTTTAGTGGAATAGACAATATTTAAAAAATAAGTTTGTTTTATTTATTTATCATAAAATACACACAGACAGACATTATCGCGAAAATGACCATAATACAGTCAGGGGTCCTTAAAACGTGAAATTCCGTTGAAAACCCGAACTCGGATTTTCGCACGATTACATTATTTCCTTATATTATATATATAATAAGAAAGTAGTATAGAGATAGTTATTATGACTCATGCCCGGGCTTTACAAGGGCATATCCCCTAATACCAGAGCCCTTCATTTGTCGCTCTGGTGGACATGCGCCCGACCCTATTGTGGCAGTCCTATATTTTGCCTACTCAGGTTTTGTTACCTAGGGTAACTTACATCACACAGGCTCGGGATCGCTTGACGTCTCGTCCGAAGGTCGGCGTCCTCAAGATTTTGAAGCTCACATAAAAATCTAAGGGCCTCGGTCGGGTTTCGAACCCACGACGAGCCTAGTAGGCTAGCACGCAACCTCTGAGCTACCGGCGCTCTCAAAGTAATATAGATGGCCGAAAGAGCTTAAATTGAAAGTGAGATTGAATGAGTATTTATGAATAAGGTCCAAAAATGATTAAGATCAATTTAAGAATTCTGGTGTATTTTTAAAAATAGAAAATTTCTTTCTCTTTGATTTAGGGTGGGCAAGAATGGGAGATTAGCACTGGTTAAGGGTTGGTGGTGAAAGGGTCAAAGGTTGTCCACATTACTTCCTTCGCCTATACCTCCCTCGTTCCTCCACCTCCAACATTAAACATATTTGTTATTGTGATTTATGCCTGGGCTTAGCCTACTACCAGAGGGCTTTTTCGACATGGACATATGTAAGTCCGACTCCCCTGCTGTAGTTCTAATTTTTCCTACCCAGGTTTAGTAACCTAGAGTAGGTGTTTTAACGAGTACCAGACATCGTACAGGCTCGAGACCATCGCTTAACGTCCCACCGAAGATACGGCTTGCTCAAGTTATTTTTTTCACCTCCCAGATAAAAAAAACAAAAAAACGTAAAGGCATCGCTCGTGTTTCGAACTCGCGATCTTGATCTCAATAGACAAGCACGCTACCTGAGAGCTACCAAGGCGCCCTCTATTTAAACTGTTGATAATCAGATTAGAATCATGACTGGGATAACGATACAACAAATCTATAGTTGAAAACTTGACAGGAGACAGAAAAGTTAACTTCTGAATTTAATCATGTGGAATAAAGAAAAAAACTGGGAAAGGAAGGAAAAGACTTCTTGAGTGTGGAGCTTTGGACAGAGCTTAGGACGCTTAGGAAGTAAAACCTCCAACATCTATCAAACAGCTACTCAACCCTCTCTCTCCTTTTAAATAGATAATTTTTACATTTGTCTTTTAAAATTAGAATAATTTCAAAGCGAGAAAATCCCCCCCTTAATGAGTTATGAACAAGAACAGTTTTGTCATAATAAAATATTTCTTAACTTTTTCTCCTAGAAGGATTTTGTTGGAACTTCGGAATTATAGAGGCCTCATAATCTACTAAAAACGTTGAACCTAAAAAATGAAAGCAAAGCTTTATTTTTGCTTAATTATTGCAGTATTATTAAAAATTAGGAAAAATATGTGATGTGGCCAATACAGGACTTTCATATATCAATGACGCACACAGATCACTGTCACTTCCCCTCCCTTCTCAAAATCATTTAATTGTGTCTTTTTGAACAGTGTAATCTTGAGACTAGACATTCTTATACCCTGTAATGCCAGAATGAAATAATTTTGAGAAGGGGGAGGGGGAGAGAGAGTGATCTGTAAACGTTATTGATATAAGAAAGTCCTGTCACATCATATATTTTAAAATTGTAATGCATAGCATGTAACTATAATAGATTATTGTTATCTATAAAATATTGTTCTTCTTTATTCTAATTCTTATTCATTTTGTGGGTTCAACAATTCAAGACTCAACAGTTTTGAGAAAGTAAGATGACATGAGTTAGCAAAATACATAAAAAGAACTTACTCCATGAATATTTGAATAAATATATTTGCTAAAAACATTATTATTTCTCAGAATCCTTTCCTCAATCCTACAATATATTTGTATACTACTTATGGTCTAAAGGTACCTTTTGCGTTATCTTGTCTACCTCGAATTCTGCAGGACTTCGGATTTCTTCAATATTCAACCTCCCTCAGCTGGGCTTCGGATTTCTTCAATATCTTACTATCTCAAAACAATTGGGAGCTCCTCCAACACCTTCCTCTTCTTCTGCCAAGGTGACCGGTCAAGTCCTAGCTCCAAACACACGTCCACCCTCTGCGAAGTTGACTAACTGCAGGCTCCAGAGAGAGGTCTAGCTCTGCGACACACGTTCACCCTCCTCGAAGTTGTCTCACTCTCAAGTGAGCCCTAGCTGCGTTCGTCTAGCTCTCCCTGCCATTCTTCCACCGGGACTTTCCTTCACACTGATTGGTCGCCCGCCCAGGTCATGTGGTCTACAGCCTTCTTTATATGGTACTGCTGCTGACGTCAATGGTTTTCTCCCTACTTCCTGGCTTCCAATTCTTTCCTCTGGATTGTTATTTTTATTTAAATATATATAAAAACATTTAATGTCCATATTTTGGATATTACAAGCAAAAAATTATATATTTTTTACTATATTTTTATTATTTATAGTTTTTTGTCTAAAATCTGCTATTGTTCAGCTTAATGAGTTCTTCAGAGGGTTGTATTTATTGAAATAAACACTTGACAACTATTTTATTCATTTTTTAATGACCCCTTCTTTTAATGAAATGTAAAGGGGTGAAGTGCATGTGTACTCAGAACTTTGTAGATAAAGTAGATTTTGCCAGAGGGGAGGTTCGTTAGCCGAGTTTGCCTTGTTACCCTCCTGATAACCACGCAAACCTCGAGTATCTTCACCTTGAGTAAACTGTGGGCAAAAAGAAACTAACTTTTGCCAGGCCTTGGCCTAATTCAAGAGTATCACAGGGTAATTATCTATTTTAGGGCAACCAACCAGCCGCAATGAAGTCAGACCAGACTGAGAAGGAATAAGGGTGAGAAAGAGGCACAACATCTTTACACTTCCCAAGCTGAACGAAACATAGGAGAAGTTATGTAATGGGTATATCGGAATTTCGATGTTGAGTTTTTACCGGAATTTCAAAATTTTCCTACCTCCCGATTTCAAAAATGAATAAAAAAAAGTATGTGAACACGATAATTCCCAATAGAATAAATTTATCGAAAGGAAATTTTATATGTGTATCTAGAAACTCTAAGAAACTATCTTTGTAATAAATGTAGCGACACAAAATGTCGTATGTCAGTTCAAAACCTCATAAGGATGAAACATATGAATTTTTATTGGAATCGGCCGAACGGAAAGAGGGAAGGAGAGAGGGCTCAACTCAAAAACCCCAATAATTGCCAATGTAATGTATCAACATGAAATTTTATATTTAAATTGTAAATCACATGAGGAACGTTACGGAACCAACTGTGGCATGCAACGACCGCCTACCAACAATATGTGGTGGATGGCATGAGAGAGGAAGGCCACCCAGCGGTAGCTTCTCAGGTTGAAACTTAATAAGATTCAACTATCATGAAGTGGGGATTGCGTCAGCAAGTCAGGAGGTTTGTTTGGCAAGAAAATGAGTGTACGTGAATGCAATTTGCTATGGATTCGTGTGTAAAAGTCCTGAATTGTGTTGTGTACTGTGTTTATCTTGATGTCATTGTGGAGAGTTCTGTTACTTACGTATGGTGAGCATTGTGTAATGAGTTTGAGTGTCTTTGACTGGAAAACCTGGATATGTTTCATATTAGATGTTTTAGCCGAACAGTACATTTGCGAGTCGAATATCCAAAGAGTTTCAATTAGGAATGCGTAGCATTTACGCTTTTGTGTTTAGCGTAATTTTGAACGTCTGTCGGGTTTTCAAAATAATAAGTTTAAATTTGAGGGCTTTGGTATGGCCCCCAATTTTAGTAACAAATTTGTATTACAAGTTAGCTGATTGGGTGAAGGTACTTTGACTAACACAGAATTACTAAGAGGAAACCAAATTTAATTCATTGGAAAGCCAAATATTGGTTGAGGGAACTCTCATGAAGCCAGGTTGCATCCCATTTGCATCCGTTTACATTCCTCAAAGCTTCAACAATATTAAAAGAGCCAAACATAATCCCAGTGTAATGTACAGTTCCTTGATATTCGAAATCTTAGTATAATGCCCATAATCCAAAAGTTGTATCAAATCAAGACCATTGGTTATTGACGAAATGCCCACAAAAGACTCAAACTGACATAAGAAGACATAAAAAAATATGTTTCAAGTATAAGAAGTTAGAAAAATTAACAATTTATTTTTATTTTTTACTGTTGCCTTGAAAATAAAGAATAATATAATTTAATTTGTTGCTTGTAAGATGGATATTTGTATATTTTTTATTATTTTTTATTTATCTATTCATGTTCACGTCATATCTTGTTTTATATAATTTTTGAATTGTTTCTTCTATCCTGGTTGTCTTTTTCTATCTATTTATACTAAAGAGCATGTCCATTTTTACTATTTCAATATTATTGGTATCTTTTTATTTAGTTGTTATATTGCTTATTATGTACAATTCTTTATATAGAATTTTTTTATTTTATATACCTACTTGACTATAGACTATTTATTTAAAAAAAAAAAAAAAACTCATTGCCATAGAGGTTGTAATATTCTGTGCAATAAAAGTTTATTAATATCAATGTTTCAAGTATAAAATGATTACTTCTTCCTCAGCTATAAAAAGTATAGGCGCAGTTATGTAGTCAGAAATTTGATGTTGAGTTTTCACCGAAATTCCAAGTTTTCCGAATCTCTGATTCCAAAAATGAAAAACAAATTCCTGTCTATATGAGACGATAGAATGCATGTATCGCCACAAAAAAGAGGGCGCCGGTAGCTCAGTGGTATGCATGCTTACTTACTGAGCTCAAGATCGCGGGTTCGAATCTCGACCGAGGCCTTTGGTTTTTTTAAACTTGAAGGTGAAAAAACACAATGAGAACGCCGTCTTTCGACTGGGACGATAAGCGATGGTCCCGAGCCTGTACAATGTCAGGTACGATGTAGGTGAATAAAATTTTAGGGTAGACAAAATTAAGGACTCTCTAGTAATGTCGGGCTCATGTCCACCAGAGCGACTATAGAGTACTCACAATATCCAACTAACTAACCATAAATTGGTAGTATAATTGTTAGTTTAATGTAACAGAAACAGGTGGCATCTATCAAAACTACTTTTCCAATCCTAGCGAGTGGAGGGGGGTCAATGGTAAGGATGGGATATCGATATATCACAATATCGATATTTTGACGCTAGGAGGAAACTTTAACAAAACTTTGATTAGTTTCGAGGGAGAGCGAACACTTAGATGATTAATTCGAGGTGGGGAAGGACAAACCCGACTTTTTTATATATACTTTTTTTTCTAATTTCACTATTGCCC
Organism: Aradus depressus; assembly: GCA_963662175.1. Taxonomy (NCBI): domain Eukaryota; kingdom Metazoa; phylum Arthropoda; class Insecta; order Hemiptera; family Aradidae; genus Aradus; species Aradus depressus. The sequence continues at coordinate 95,869,154 of OY759214.1, read as the reverse complement.
AGGAAATTGTATTTTTTATTTCCTTTCATTAATTGCCATTCTATATAATTTTTTATTGCCCTGAAATGCTGCCGCTGGGTTGCTCTCCTCTCTCATGTCCTTCAGTTCATTTATTTATACATATCGCAAAGTCGCAGTCATAAAAGAGAAAAAAGAAATTATAGTACTTTGGACACTAAAAGAAAACATAAATAATCTGCTGACAAAATAATCATTGAAATAAACGAGTTTTATTTTGAGGGTGTATATATACAGAAATATTTAGATATAATATCTAAAGAATCATTTTAACTTAAATAAAATTAATGACAAGAAATATACAAAAGGATAAAGGACATTAGATTAGGGTTGAGGAAGGAACTGTGACAATGAATCATGAAGACGGACGGTTAAGAAATGGGAAGGATGCAGACGACAGAGACAAGAACTGTAGTGGGAGTCAGACTTCTAATATCTATCTTATAAGATATTTCAAACAAATCTCTCTTTTTGTCTATCTCTCAGCCAAAATGGTGGATAAGAGGGGAGGGCTTAACTTGAAAACACTGGGATGGTTAGCCAACCACATTCACTCTCAGACGTAACACTTGTTTACCACACATTAACATTTTAGCATGCATAAACAACCAGCTCATTCCTGCATCTGACACTGTTCTATATCTAGGACTCCATTTTGACAGACGGTTTAACTTGGACAACTCACATCAGACTGAAACGCACAAACCTCAAACATTTGAACGATTATAAACATTCATCGGACGAGATAATATCTCATATTATGAGGACTAACTATGAGCCACATAGCCGATGCGCCATTTTATGTTTCCAATCTCACCATGACCTTAATATCTCATTTGTACCCTCAGGACACGCTATCAAAATTTTCATTCAACATACATCAGGACGCCAATTCACTTATTCAACAATTATCCACAGATTCACGTGGACGTCTCAAGAGTACACGGTGGACCTGCTCCAGGACTGGCACGTATGGTCACGTGCGAGTACCTCACTGACAAGTACAGCTTTTGTCATTCTTCACAAATCATCCCACTTGCTAATGACAAAATACATGTTGTAATCAATGTAAATAATTAATAATAATAATAAATTTAGAGATTACACAGTGGCAAGTCTACCATGAGCCTCAAGTATCAGGTCTCTAGAGCCAATGGGACCATTGGGAGCCATTACAAAACACGATCATTTTACACAGACGGCTCTTAGTTTACTGTATTACGTGTTAAGTGTATAAGTATTATATTTATTTTAAGAAGATATTATGAATATGGAAAAAATATATAAAAAGAATTAGGATACCCAGCCAATTTTAAAAAAAGGTTTCTTTCTGATCGACCCAATTTTTTGCCTTCTAGCTCTACTGGCAGCGTTTGCATCAATTTTTGGTCGATAACGCCTCTACTGAAATTTAAGATATATTGTGACCCGAAGAAGTGCGCCGAAATCAATCCCAGAGAAGCCTAAGAAACATAAATATTTTATTTATTTATATTTTATGTGAGTAATAAATATTTAATTTCTTTAATGTTTCTTTTTTTATGTTTTTAAAAATACATAAGATCTTTTCCCTTAACATATTCCTCCCTCTATTTTATTTATTTATTTTGTTTTATTTGTAACGACAATAATATAAACACTTTATTCATATATTTATAACTGCAATGAAGTTTTTTCCCCGAGTATACCATCAAAACAATTCACCAGTTTTTTCATATTCTATGATTGTATATTTGTTTTATTTACAAAGAGATATTTACAACTGTATAAAAAATATATACAATAAGCAAATGTCAAGAGAGGAGAATCACCCAGTGATGACACGCCCTAGGCACTGAGCCCCACTCACTTGTGGCTAATCACTGTCACTGCCTTATCTGAGAAGGTCTCTAGGCCATTGGCACTTAAGGCATCGTTCGGGAAGTGTGGCAGAAGGGAGGGTACGGACTAGAGGATTAATGAGGATATTACAGGAGGAAAATAATTTTTTGTACCTGGATTTAGCTAATTCGATGACAAAGGGGATTGTATAAATAAATAAATTATTACTGGTCTTCATAAATATTATCCCTATATTTTGTAAATATCCAATACATATTTTTTAATAGTATTTATTTTAACCCCCCCCCCCCCCCCCCGCAATCTAATCTAAAAAATTTTCCTCAACAATTTTCCGGAGCCTTTGTCCCAAAACTGAAGATCCGCCATGTTAGAATGTTTTTTTTTTTTTTTGTTTGATCAGAAAACTGTTATTTATACTCATATAAACCCTAATAATTACCCTTTTTTTATTTTCAGCCGAAGAGGAGAAACGTGTAGAGCTAGAGGTAGAACGATAACAGATAATCTGAGTTGGGGAAGTACATTACTGGTGCTTCATCGATGACGTTTTTTTTTTTTCTTAATTTTTGGACTCATCCTTTTTTGAGAGGGAGTTCGAAAGCACCAAGTTCTAAAGAAAATTCAATACTTTTAGAATTTTTGACCGATTACATAACTCCAGCTATATATCGCTATTCTTTGGGAAGTAGGTAGGGGTAAAAAGGTTGCGGAGCCCTGGCCGTGGAGTGTTTATCAGGAGCAACAGTAAAAGTGATCCATCACCCTGCTTCACTCCTTCACCTAACACAGACACTCACCCCTGGTCCCATGAATCACATGTTTCCATAGGGGGGTGTCCCTAGTGGTTAGCATCCCTGCCTTCAAACCTCACCTTGGAGGAGAACTCAGAAAAACTATCTGCCTCACAAGTAGTGCAGATCAGGTCGAGCTTGGCCACCGAAGTTCGAATACCTCCTAATTCTACTACTAAAGTAAAAAGTACTAAATTCTGTATCCACACATCGGAATTATCACGATTTTTGATTCGAGTCCTCCTCTGATCCTCCATTTTCCTTTGGCCGATTTTGCTGAAAATTAATAGGTGTGTTAATTATAGGGGTTTGCCAGCGCGGAAATCAAATCAAAGCAGGTAAGGGAGTGCCCAAATCAGCTAAATACCCTAGGAAACTGCAAGAAGGTTGGACTCTACTTGGTTTCAGGACATTCAGGGATTCAGGGAAACGAGGAGGCAGACCGACTGGCCAAGGAAGGTTCAATTAAGCCCTTCATGGGGCCAGAGCCATTACTAGGATTATCTCGGGAGGCATACCGAACCCGGACTAAAAAGTGGACTACAGATCTTTTGGAGCAGTCATGGAGAGAGAAAACCACATGGAGACAGTCGAAAATGTTCCTGAGAGGGGAGTCCAACGTGTTGAAGGATGGGATCCTGAACCTCAAAAGAAACGAGCTTCAGCAACTAACTGGAGTTCTCATCCATTCGGTTCGTTCAATAGACACTTACTAGAAGAAGACGAAACGGCACACTTCCTGGGTTAATGCTCCGGGAAACGTGCGGAGGAGATATCACATTTTTGGAAAAGATGTAATCACAGAAGAGGACTTTAGAAGATTGGACCACGGGAGCATTCTCAGGTTCATTAAGGAAACTGGGAACTTCATGAAGAACTTGGTTGAGGTAGTATAAACAAACAGGAAAAAGATGGAAGCCCAGCACTTCCAGGGAAGGGGTAAGAGTATTGGATACTTAGGTCCCTAAGTGTAAGACACCAGCCCACCATAATATATATAACTATAGGGGTTTGAATTTTAATATAAAATTTCACTTTGGTAGATTCATTACCTACATCAAATCCCCCTCCTCTGATCCGCCCTTCCATATCACCAAAACTTCATATGTGTCGTCCTTATGGGGTTTTGAATTTGCATATGAAATTTTGTGTCGATACATTCATTACAACGGCAGTTACAAAAGCTTTTCTATTAAGTCTCCCTCCTAATCTCCCCCTTCCCAATCAATAGGTATCGTTCATATGGGGTTCTGGATACACATATAAGATTAACTGTCGATACGTACATTCTATCGGGAGTTCAAAGCCAGACAGACATTTATATTCTCTCAGTTTTTGAATCAGGGGTTTGGAAGACATGAAATTTCGATGGAAACAATACGAATTTCAAACCGCATTTGTTTTTTTGCGGTTTTGTCTACAAAGTTTTTTTTTTGTTATCTCAATTTATAATGGACTTAGGAAAAAAAAGAAAGGGAGGTAATTGAAATTTCTATTATTTTCCGAACAACTTTTATTGGAACAAGTTTTTGATTGGTTGAATGTGTACAGCTATACACTGAACCAACCTAACAAAAAGTACACAGCTTCTCTGTACTAATATAAAAGGAGCCGTTTCTTTTTCCCAATACTTTATTATTCTGAACAAATGATTGAAGAAAAAATAATAAGCGGTCGGTGAATCACCGTCAAAGCTAGGAACCCCCCCCCCCCCCCCCCCCCCCCTCCTGCTCTTCGGCACATATAGCTTGAAATCTATAGGTGTCCGTCCATTTGGCATTCTAGACAAACATAAAATTTTGTGTCGCTATATTTCTACCCACCCCTAAGTTAATAATTTTTTTTTTTTTTTTTTCATAAAATATTTTTATTATGCATATTTACAATCGGTACAGAGACCATAAGTAAATTTGTTGAGAATAGGTAATGGATCAATTTATATACAAGGATAACTAAATACGGGAGAGAATAAAAAAATAAAATAGAATAAATATTAATAAAAAAAATAATAATAAAAAAATAAAAAATAAAATACATAATAATAAAAAAAAAATATTAAAATGTATCTATGAAGTCATGGAGAATATGTACAAAATAACTGTGTATACAAGTTAATAATTAACAGGGATTATAGTGTTCAAGGGCTTTTTTTAACGCCCAATTAGCGAGATAAAAACAGAAAACGTCCTGAAATATCGATCTGAAACCCATTTTTTTAAATATTTGTTTGATTTACTGTTAGTCTTATCGATAAATTGGTTCTTATCCAAAATTTGGTTGGGAAACATAAAATTCCAGTGAAAACTCGACACCGAATTTCCGACCGTGTAACTGGGGAAGTAAAAAGTGACTGATTTCAGTGGGAGTCGAACCTTTAACCTTTTTCTATAATGTACATTTATAATCCACCTTTCTTCCACAGGCCTTCCATTTTCATTTTTTTTTTTTTCTTTTCACTAAATATTAAATGGAGCGCATGAACCTCTTGCTAGAAGTTTGTTTGATAAACGACTTGACTTGTGACTGAAATGAACTTCATTGAAGCAGAATCGAGCGGGGTTTGGAACAGACTTGACACAAGTGAATTCACAAGTTGGTCAGAGTGGTCGGTTCAAGTTAAAGGTCATGCCAGGGCATAAGTTCAGGACAGAACTTTCATCCTCCAAGGAACCGTCATGAAATTCATAGCCTCTACTGATTTGTGTAATTTAATACGTTGTTCAATCCAGTCTACGAATGTCTAGTTTCAACATTTAACAATCTGCAATGATATACAATACAATATATATGTGGTGTTTTACACCTAGGGACCTAAGCATCCAGTGCTTTTATCCCTTCCCCGGAAGCGCTGGGCTTCGCCCTTATTATATTATCTGTATGTTTATACTACCTGAACCAAGCCCTTCATGAAGTGCTCAGTCTCCCAGTTTCCTTAATGAACCTGAGAATGCTCTCATAGTCCAATCATCTAAAGTCCTCCTCTGCGATTACATCTTAACCAAAGATGCGGAATCTCGTTCGCGCACACTGATTTTCATATTGTGGTAAAAATATTTAAATGCACTTGTCCTTTGGAACACAAGACTTATTCTGATTTAAGCCATTTTGCCCAAACACCGGAGAATTACTTAGACTAATGCCAGTATGAAATGGATACGATGGGAGGGAGAGAGATCCGTAAAAATGTGGTTGGTATAAGAAAGTGTTGTAAAATATGTATTTTAAAATATACAAAAAAGAGGAAAGAAACAAAAAAAATGAACAAAGGAAGGGAAACGTTGAAATGAGCTATTGACAATTTTTCATTTTTTCCCCTCCGTTTCCATTTTGCCTTATCAAGTCCCACCCAAGTGGAGTCCCGCATCCCTTATCTTCATCCCCCTTCCTCCCCCACCCTAAACACTAATTTGCTACTTCCCTCATGGGATCTTTTCGATAAAAACATCCTATGTTTTAAATAATGTTATTTCCGTTATTGTTCCCTAATTAAATCTGTAACATCTGCATTTCGAAATAGTTACTGTGACTTATACCCGGGCTTTAACTTCGGGGTCACGCGCTCTGAAGGGCTTAAGCCCGACTCAACTATAAGAGGTCTAAATTTTGCCTACCCTAAATTTTTACTCACCTAACCGTAAAGGCTCGGGACCATCGCTTAACCTTCCGAAGGACGGCGTGCTTAAGGTTTATTTTCATTTTGAAATATTCTCTCCTTTTACCTCTCCAGCTTAACCAGTCTAGGAGAAGTTATGTAGTCGATCAGATATTTGATTTTCAATTTCAACAGAAATTTTATCTTTTCCAAAAATCAATTAAGTTTTTGCTCTTCCTCTAAAACCAATGGACAATTTTTGGTTAAAAAATCAATAATTGATTTGCACAGGGACTTCTGGATTCGATGTTGTACCGATATATTCATTATATTGGCAGTTATTGAGATTTTTGAGTTGAGCCCTTCTCTGCATCCTCTCTCTTCTTTTCGATATCCAAATATATTATTTCTGGGCATCAACGAAGTCGGGTTACTTGCTAATCACAAATGAAAAGGTAATTTGAAACCATTTTTTTTTCCAGATAAAAAAAAATATATCAAGAAAATATTTCTCTCAGAATATAAGCGAGATTGCCTTCTTTGATCCAATATAATTTCTGAAGTCTACCTTTTTTCCTTCTTATTTTTATTTTTTTACTTCAGAGAATAACTTAGGGCTTCGTTATAAAAAATATATATATACAAAATTCAAAATAAATTAATAAAATTATAAGTTATGATGTCATTACAGGACTTTTTTATACCAGCCACTTTTGTACAGAACACTCTCTCTCCTCCTCTTCGCTGTCGAATTCATTTCATACTGAGTATAGTAAAAAGTAGTACCTAAGTAATGCGGGACCGATAACAGGGACGCGTAATGTGATACCTTGAAATCATTTCTATTACAGTAGAGTCCCGCTAAACCGGATACCGATTATCCGGTCGGGATTTTAAAAAACGAATTAAAATTTAGTAAAGTGAAAATTTAATTTAGCGAGCGGTAAGTAAGAAAATAATTCAAAGAGATGTTTTTTTTTTTTTTTGCTTTATGTACGGTGCATATTAGCCATGTCAATGTGTTATATATAATTATTTAAGACATCCATGGCCCCGGGAGGGAGTTCTATCTACGAAATAAAACTCACTCCCGGACGGGATTCGAACCCGCACACCATGGTGAGACCATGCGACCAAAGCCCTACGCTCTAGCCCGCACGGCCACCATGGCCCCAAAAGAGATGGTTTGACTTGCCTTACTCAGTTGACTAAGATGAAAAAGTGCCGACAAAGAAGACGGCGCGCTAAATATTTACGCTAATATTTAAAAAAATATTTTAAAATATTTATCATGTGCATTTTACAGCAAATTCCGTTTAATGCGGACTTTCGGTGATCCGGACGGGGTCCGGTCCCATCTAGCCCGGATTAGCGGGACTCTACTGTATTACGCATAAAAAGGTCGCACCTTTTGAAAATATGGGCTCAGTAGTATCCTACTGAAACACGATAAAAACGTTCAATAATATGGGCTCTTCACTTGGAACAATGCGCAGACTCGATAGAAAACGGAACGACCATTTTGTCTACTCGAGTACCAGACAAGAAAGACGTCTCAACTTATCCTCGCCGGGTACTGCGTGTTTACGAGACTATTGTCACACCTATCAGGACGTTCAGTTCTAGGGTCCAGCTAATCCCTCTCATACCAAAACATTTCAATCGATTCATAATAAACGGTCAATAATCAGCTAGTTCGTCAACAGAATGATGAGATTTTGTATATGATCAAAATAGTGTTTTGTGTTTGTGGTTAAAGAAACAGCGATAAAATGTTTTCTGCACGTTGGTCCTATTTCAAATTTGACAAAAAATTTAATTTTAAAAGGCACATTTTTTTGTTATAGACAATTTTTTCAATGAAGCAACCGTTTTGGCATGGTTTATTCACCTAGGATAGGGGTTTTTAACAAGGAACCATCGCTCAATCTTTCATCCGAAGGACGGCGTGCTCTAGGGTTTTCCACCTTCCAGATAAAAAACCTAGAGCATGCCATCCTTCGGACGGAACGTTGAGCGATGGTCCCATGTTAAAAACCCCTCTCCTAGGTGAATAAACCATTGTAGGAAAAATTTACGTCTCCCATCGCAGAGTTAGCCTCATGTCCACCAGAGTGACGAAAGAGCGCTCTGGTAGTAGGCAATATGACCTCATAATTAAAATCCGGTAATGAGTCAAAATAACTATTTATCTAAAACTAAAATCATTCGGAATATACATTAATATAATACTTTTTCAAATCGACACTTATAACTGAGCAGAAATATTTGTGTTTGGATGAATTTTTTGAGAGATTTGGGCCCCCACATTGTACTCGGAAAAGCACGGCACGTATTTCCAATCCTTCATCCAGACATAATGAACAGCTAGACAAAGCATGGAGAGAGTCTGGAGAGAATGTTTGTGTGATGTTGGCTCAAGTGGAAGTAACTGGTCATGTAAAGGCCAGCTCCCACCTGTTGCACCTCATCAGTGCTGTTCGCTCTCTTCACCAGTTCTTACACTGACCGATCGTTTATCGCTATCAGTAAAGTAGTCTCCATTTCCCTCGGCCAAAATCTATCTCCAGGTTAGCACATGAGAATTCCTCATACCAAAATTTAAGTTCAAAGCTACAATAATTTTTGCGTTAGAGCGCTCCTTATGGTTTAGATATAAGAAAGTAAAAAGAGATATATGGAAAAAAAAATTATTAAATAAAAAATGAATATACCTACTTAAAAATGCTCAATAAAATAAAATATTAAAATTTAAAATTAAACTGTACCCAATCTGAGCATCCACACACGATTATATCTCAAATAATAGCGAAAACTGACATTATTGCAGCGATATTGTGAAATAATTCAAATGAACTTGAAAGAAATAGAACTTGTTTATTTATGATATTGTCTAATTTCACCAACTATATTTACATGGGAGTACTTTCGGTATTTCTACCATCCTCAGCCAAAAGCAGTTTTATCTCTTATGCTTTTGGCTGAGGATGGTAGAAATACCGAAAGTACTCCCATGTAAATATAGTTGGTGAAATTAGACAATATCATAAATAAACAAGTTTTATTTCTTTCAAGTTCAAATAATAGTGTTTAATTATAATAAAATAATTTAAATAAATAAATTCTTTGATGGGAGGCCATAACAGTACAAGTCAAAAAAGTCAATTTTTCAGGAGAACAGAAAATATCTTTTGTCACCGGACAAACTTTTTTTTAACTGCCAAAAAATTAGGTCTGCACTACGTCAGAGACATTACCGACTTGTCCTCTTCTCACTACTTCTAGAGATTGACTTCACATTGTGAAATATGTAATAATACTGTTTTGGGCAAAAATGAACTTGTACTCTTTTTCCCGCCCATCAAAAAATTAATACCTTAAGATGGAGGTTCCAATGAAAAATATAAATTATCACGTTACGCAGTGCATAGTGTGATAATTTGTTTACATTACACTTCATATGACAAAAATCTCAGTCGTGTACGTACAAGCATGCATCATTGATGGTATTAGATGTCTTTAATAACCATTGATAATAACCAGTTTGCTTAAAGGGCTCAAGTGCCTTGAACGGCCTTTACTGTTTGTTAATAATCAATGACTTAAAGGCCTTTAAGTCAGTTTTTATTAGCCATTGATAATAAGCAGATGAAGTATTGAATAGTTTAACTCTTTAAGACTCTTAAACTCGTCATAAAGACTTTAGTTTATGAATTCAGATTCGGAATGCGAGGGAATATTTAAAAGAACCATAAAATAGAATGGCTTGCCTTTCCGAGATTGTGCCGCCGACCCATGAGCTCGTGGATGGCCAGGACTATCTCGCCGAGCTCTGCCCTTGTGATGCACCCGTCTCCGTTGATGTCGTACAACTTGAAGGTCCACCGGAGCTTCTCGTAGAGGGAGCCTCGGAGCAGAGTGGACAGTGTCACCAACATGTCCTGAAACACACACAATATATCAGAACAGATCCAATATGGCGTCCCTCCCTTCTTGGAGATCAACTTTCACTATTACATTTTGAGTTAAACAAGCAAACCTGATCTATTAGAATGGTTCGCACTCAGCAAACTGACTTAGTTTATAAATAAACTTGGCGATGGTGTAATACCGATGTAAATTTATTTTTTATATTTATATATATATTATTCAAAGTATATTTTTTTGTGGAATAGATATTATTTAAAAAATAAGTTTTTTTTATGTACTTATTACAATTTTCCACAATATATCCTTGTTTATCAACACAGATCTTGTGTTTTATATCTTATCTACGTATATTTTGTGTATGCATACAGAACATCTGATAAATTACTTAAAAAAAAGAACGAGATTTTGTGCAAATTGCAAGAGAAGTTTACTATTGTTTTTTCATTCAATATGGTATTTTGAGGCAATTGAGGTATATTTATTTTAAAACAATAATTCTTTATTTCATAAGACGTTTCGACTTCTTGTCATTTTCAATTCTAAATACAGAATGATCCATAATTTACTCTTCCAATCATATTCTAGAACTAGATTGTCGTCAAATTTTATACTATTTCACATTTTGTTCAAATTTCATCCTTATATTTTTCAAAAAACCAATGAAAAATGTAAGGGTGAAATTTGGACAAAATGTGAAATAGTATCAAATTTGACGACAACCTAGTTGTAGAATATGATTGGAAGAGTAAATTATGGATCATTCTATATTTAGAATTGAAAATGACAAGAAGTCGAAACGTCTTATGAAATAAAGAATTATTGTTTTAAAATAAATATACCTCAATTGCCTCAAAATACCATATTGAAACATCATAAAACGTAAGGTATAATACATTCAAATTGTTTACTATTGTTTCAAAATTCAACGAAGTTTCTATGGACTTGTAGACCATAATTTTGAATATCTAAAAATGTTTTTAAAAAGACCAATTTTAAGAAAATAAATTATTAAGAATATATAAAAATATTTTTTGCAAATACAGCAGATTGTTTTGTTTTTGTGACATGCCAAAGTGCTCTTTCGTCGCTATGTTGGACTTAAGCCCGACTCTACTAGATATTGCCTGTCCAGGTTTAGTTATCTACAATGTTTTTTAAACGATTACCTGACCGCACATGCAAAGGTGTCCCATCCGAAGGATTGCATGCTCAAGGTTTTTTTTAACCTCCTAGATAAAAAACCAAAGGTCTGGCTCGGTTGGGTATCGAACCCGTTATCTTGAGAACAGTAGGCAAGCACGCTATCTCTGTGATGATGATGTAAGTACAGTCTATAAAAAAAAGTCATCGGTGAAACATCTGACTTCCCCAGTACAAAATAATCAACTAAATTTTCGCATCATTGGGGCTAAAAATTAATAGTTGACTTGAATAGGGACTTCTGAATCCTCAAACTAAATTGTGTGTCAATATACTCATTATATCGATATTAGAGTTGCGTTATTCTTCCCTAAGCGCCCTTTCTCTTTGCCCTATTTGGCAGAAAACTAACATAAATGAATGAAAAATAATCTTTATTCTAGAACATATGTCCCCTAATAATAATAATATAAGAAATAAACAAAATAATGCAAGTGAAAAAGAATGGAGAAAAAACAATATAAGAATAATAATCTAAAACATAATAACAATAGTGAGTTATAGGTTAGGTTAGGTTTTATAACTCATCCCCGGGCTTTAACGGCGAGGCACGCCTACTACCAGAGCGCTCTTTCGTCACTTTGGTGGACATGAGCCCGAATCTATTGTGGGAGTCCTAAATTTTGCCTACCCTAAATTTTTATTCACTTATGGCAGGGCTCTTTAACGAGTATCTGACATCGTACAGGCTCGGGACCATCGCTTAACGTCTCATCCGAAGGACGGCGTGCTTAAGTTTATTTTACCTCCCAGATAAAATAAACTAAGGGCTTCCGGTCGGGTTTCGAACCCACGACCTTGAGCTAAGAAGGCAAGCACGCATAACACTGAACTACCGGCGCCCTTGTGACATATATGATATTTATATAGGGTTTTGAATCTACATATAACATTTCGTGTTAATACTTTCGTTACATCAAACAATTCCGTTCGGGTAGAAACATATGTCAAACGTACGTACCATCATTAGAAATAGATACTGATTTTATATTTTGAAGTAAATTAAAACCAAAGTAGTAACACTGCGATCTAGGAAGATTTTCAGGCACTGATGTATAAAAAAAAGTTCAAAATATATTATGACTGTACTAATATTTGTGAAAAGAATTGGTAAGCTTTTGATGAAAAAACAACATTTACATTAAGAAATTTTAAATAAAAAATTATTTTTGTTTAAATTTATATAAAACAAATTGTGTGACTGGTCGATACTTTGTTATTTAAATTATTGTTTTTTGGAAAATTGTCCCTTGTAAGGTTGAAGTTTAAGAGGGGTCATTAAAGTTTTTATTTTTTTTTATTATTATTATTCCAGTAACAAGGGAAGGATAATGAGGGTTTGGTCCTGTCAACAACGCTGGAGCCTTTTCGACTGAAAAAAAAAAAAAAGCAAATATAAAGTGGAAAAAAAGAGATGTAAATAAAGAAAAAACGGAATGAAAGACGGGGAATAAAATGTATCATTCAATCCAAAAACGTTGGATCTCTTAAGAAAAAAATGTTTATCCCTTCTTCGGTTGACCTCCGATTGTATGACAACAACTCAAAATTAAATCGATTACTTCCACAACAATACAATCTGAAATTCGATGTTGAGTTTTAACCGGAATTTTTCCGACACCCTGATTCCTGTGTGCTTTTGAACACGATAACTCCTAATAGAATGAATGTGTTGACAACAAATTTCATGTGTGTCCAGAAAGCATTCTCAGCCAAATCGGCTAGAATCAAGAAGGAGGCGGGAGATGGGGGTAACTCAAGAGCCGTATTAACTTTGAATGTAACGACACAAAATTTAATATGAGGAATCAAAGCCCCCTATGTAAGTCAATTATTGATTTTACCTAAAATGGTCGAATGGTGTCGAGGCAGATCGAAATTATAGTACCTACCTATAAACACTGTGATGTAAAACAAATGTACACACATAAGGATTAATACTATCTTATAAAATCAATTATTATTATTTGTATAAAAACAGCTGTTAGAAGTGAAGTAACTTAAATAGTGAATAAATATACAAAGATGAACTAGTCGCATTTTGTTTTAAAACGAAATGTGAACAACCAATGAATGAAGAACAAAAAACGACGATCAGCTGTTTTAAATAGTGTGAAACAGTCTATGGAAATATGTGAAGGTTGTCAGTCTAGAGAGAGAGTTGTTTTTAGGGTGAAGGTGTAGTGAACCAAGTAGGAGTGAAATTAACAGTGAACTAGAGGCGCATTTATTTATATGCCCAAAATAACATTGAATTAAAGAATGTCCACAATATTTAAAAAGAAAAGAGACTCAAGTAGATGTAGAAATTAGTTTGTAGAACTTTGATTTTTTATTTCATATTGATATTTTTATTTTATTTATAATGTAGGTTTAGGTTAATAAACCCAATATTTGTTCTCTTATTCTATGCTATTAATTTCCCTGTTAACCCAGTATAATAATTTATACCCTTGTATTAGATTAAACATTTTTGCAAATTTAGGAAAACAATAAGGCGTCTCATAATTATATTCAAAAGAAGTCCAATTGAAATGATTATTAATTGAAATTTTTTTAAATACGTGCACTTTCTTCAAAAATCCACGTCTTGAACTTTCTATATTTTTTTAGGGCCCTTTTCGGAAATTAGTGTAAAAATCAAAATTTAGTAGAAGATCAGCTATAATTTCTACAGGAAATGAGGTAATATTTATTATTTGTTTAATTATTATTTCACTTAATATTTTTTGAAATTATCACAATATATATTCAATTCGTGCTGGGGAAGAACATTACCGGTGATTCACAGATTTTTTGTTATTTTTTCTTAAATTTCTCAATTTTCAGCGAAATCGGCCGAAGAAAGGGTATATTTATAAAATTCCATTTAATTTTTGTGAAATTGAGAGGTACAGGAACACGCCAATGTGTGAACGACATTTCAAAATTGAAGCTAATCCATTCAAGTTAGTTAGTTATTGTGACACGTTTCCGGGCTTTAACTACGAGGTCATATCGCCTACTACCAGAGCGCTCTTTTGTCGTTCTGGTGAACATGAGCCTAAGTCTGTAGTGAGAGCACTAACTTTTGCCTACCAAGGTATATTTACCTAGGGTCGGGGTCTTTAACGAGTAACTGAAATACCCTAATAACTGTCAATGTAAGGAACGTAACTGCACAAAATTATATGAGGATTCAGAAGCCACTATGTAACTCAAATATTGACTTTCAGCCCAATCGGTCGATTGGTTTTGGAGGGAGAGCGAAAACTTAATCTACTAATTCAAGGTGGGGAAGTGCAATGCAGGTGATTCACAGACGACTTGATTCCTTTTCTTCCTTTACGTAAATTTATGTACTTTGAAACTCTTTTATCCACAACAAGCTTGAAAAAAAGGGATTTTTTAACGTTTGTATGCTTAACGCAAATATTGAAACATGATCCCTCACAACATACGTAGGATGTCATGCCTCCTCAAGGGCTCAGTGGATAAAGGTGATACGTAACATTTATAACTTACAAGGGGACCTTACAGTGTGTTCGTCGCTGACTTTTAAATGTTTCCAATATAATATAGATCAACAATTCGTATTAATATATACGATTTTTAGACACCTTCTCAATTTAATTTAATGTAGGTATTTTAATAATTCAAAGTTTTGGTCCATTTTGGTCTCATACTATTTATTTTATTTTATCTTCATTTAGAAATACAATATTTCATCCAATCAGGACATTTTCAAGTACAACATTATAACAATCTTCATTTCTTGTTAGGCTGAATGAAACATTATTTTTTTAGTATTTATTTTTATAGTAAAAAAAAAACATACATTTTTGAACCAAAAACCACGATGAAGAGAAAAAAAGAAGCATTATTAAGATGTTGGAAATATATGTTAGATTTGGACACGCTATGTTATAAAAGATAATGTTTCATAGCATAACAAGAAATGAAGATTGTTATAATTTTGTACTTGAAAATGTCCTGATTGGATGAAATATTGTATTTCTAAATGAAGATAAAATAAAATAAATAGAATGAGACCAAAATGGGCCAAAACTTTGAATTATTAAAATACCTACATTAAATTAAATATAATATTGATGTAAATAGTTAAGGGTTTCTCTACTTAGAGATATTCCCTAATCTAATTCCCCACGTCACCCCCACTATGTATAACATACATTTTGTTGAGCTGGTGAAATAAAGAAATAAAGTAAGTAATTTTCAGCTGAATCATCAAAAGGAAAGAGGAGAGGTTTAACCCAAAAACTCTAATAACTGCTGATGTAATGAATTTATCGATACAAAGTTCAGTCGAGGAGGTCGACTGTTTTTTTTTTTTTTGGAGGGGGGGGGGCGAAAAGTTAATTGTTCAATTCGTTCTGGAGAAGGACATTACCGGTGATTCACCGACCACCTTTTTTTTAATTACTTTTTAGGTTAGGTTAGGTTTTATGACTCATGCCCGGGCTTTAACTACGAGGTCATATCGCCTACTACCAGAGCGCTCTTTCGTCACTCTGGTGGACATGAGCCCGACTCTACTGTGGGAGTCCTAAATTTTGCCTACCCTAAATTTTTATTTATCTAGGGTAGGGGTCTTTAACGAGTACCTGACATTGTACAGGCTTGGGACCATCGCTTAACGTCCCATCCGAAGGACGGCGTGCTTAAGTTTATTTTACCTCCCAGATAAAATAAACTAAGGGCCTCGGTCGGGTTTCGAACCCACCATCTTGAGCTCAGAAGACAAGCACGCATACCACTGAGCTACCGGCGCCCTCAATTACTTTTTATATCAGAAAACAAGAACCGACATTACTGATATATTAAAAATTAAATAATTCCATATGACGTAGAGGGGTGCTTACCCACGTGACACCCTCGGCATTTACCTCGATGCCTGCTGAGACGGCATATTTGTGGTAATACTCGACGAGATCATGTTTTCTTGTAGTCGGTAAGTGTTCAAATTCTTAAAATAACAATTCAAAATATAAATAAAATAAAAATTGTATTATTTAAAAAAATTAGTCATAACAAAAATTATATAGCAATTAGGTGAGCACATTGACTATTGATTAGAGATATTAAAATTATTATACTATATACTAATAATAAAATCTATACTATAAGAAAAAAAACTACTATACCAGTCGCAACGAAATTAGGCAGTTGCTATCCTCGGATCTCCTCGGATCTATTCAGCACTGCTGCTCCAATGTTGCCAGCGGGACTATGTTCCCTTCAGTGTACTGCGGATTACATGTGCTTAATTTCATGGCGTCTGGTATTAAATATCTAATAACATTCTAATGGGTACTAACTCTGAAACTGATGGCTCCGTTACAATTGACATCGAAGGCTTTGAACACGTAGTGAGCATAGAGGTTAACATCTGTAACATAAGAGAATATCTACAAGTCTAACTCTTAAAAGTATACTATAACTATACTACTCTACTATTAACTATACTATATACTACACTACTAGGAAATAATAAAAAAGTGTCAACTATAAAATTTATAAAAATACTATAAACAATAGTTGCTATTGTAGTAACCTTGTGGTACATCAGTACTTCTTCACCTCGGTAAGAGGACATGTTTACAGGAAGAATATAAATATCCTTATATAATGTATAGATATAATATACAATGTTTTGTATATATATATATATATATATATATATATATATATGTATATGAATGGAAATATAAGATGTGACAACAAATACAAGACTCAAAAATAATTTGAAAATGGCGGACAAATTAGGTAAAAATATGAGAAACTAATCATCTATATTAATAAAGCTGAAACGGGGTTTGTTTGTTTGTATGTATGTATGTTTGTTCCAGCATCACGCCCAAACGGCTGGACGGATTTTTATGAAACTACCCATGTAGCATCCTCTTGAGCCCGATTGAATAATGGGCTATGTGGCGTCCCAAAATTTTGAACGGGAGGGGGGGTTGTGGGGGGGCCTAATTATAAATATAGTCCTAGCTCATTAACGGTTGGTCATATTGTCACGAAATTTCACAGGTAGTATTCTTAAAGGCCAAATTGAAAAATATTGTGTGTGGTGTCCCAAACTTTTTAACGGGAGGGGGGGTTGTGGGGGGAAGCCTAAATATAAAGATAGTGATGGGTCATTAACGGATGATCAGATTGTCATGGAATTTCACATGTAGTATTTTTAAAGGCCAAATAGAAAAATAGGGTGTGTGACGGCTCAAAAATTTGAACAGGAGGGCGGGTTGTGGGGGGGCCTAAATATAAATATAGTGCTAACACTTTAACGGTTGGTCGGATTATTATGAAATTTCGGATGTAGTATTCCTGAATGCCAAATAGAAAAATAATGTGTGGCGTCCCAAAGTTTTGAACGGGAGGGGGGGTTGTGGGGGGGCCTAAATATAAATATAGTGCTAACACTTTAACGGTTGGTCGGATTATTATGAAATTTCGGATGTAGTATTCCTGAATGCCAAATAGAAAAATAAGGTGTGTGGCGTCCCAAAGTTTTGGGGGGGGGGGGGGGGTTGTGGGGGGGCCTAAATATAAATATAGAGCTAACTCTTTAACGGTTGGTCGGATTATTATGAAATTTCACATATAGTATTCCTGAAGGCCAAATAGACAAAAAGGGGTGTGGCGTCCTGAAAATTTGAACAAGAGAGGGGGTTGTGGGGGTAGGCCTAAGTATAAATATAGTGCTAGCTCATTCTCATCACGGTTTCGGAAGGGAGGGCCTCTTCTAAGTCCGTTAGGACCACTGACAGCTTATATAAATAGGTAAACAATTTGTCCAGGGCAAAGTGAGCAAAGGGCAAAAGTGAGCAGGGGGCAAAAAGTGAGCAGGGGGCAAGGGGGCAAATTAAAATTGCCTTTTTATTTTTTTTCTCATCGAATAATGGGAGTAGGGAGCTGATATTTTCAGGAACATTTTTTTTTACATGTGCAAACTGTTGGCCAATCGCTCATTCGAAAATCGTTGGGGGCAGTTTTCGCACTCTTATCCGGCTAGAACCTTTCCTAGCATCCTTAAACGTTCTGCTCAACACAGGGTACGTGACATCACTCCTGCCAACTTCCTACTACCATCTATCGACTTAACAAATATTAAATCTATAAACCGTGAAAAAGCGAGAAATTTGAAGAATGGAGTCTACCAAGCTCAGGATCGCCATTTAGAAATCTAGTTGAGGCACTTAATTCAGATATTTTAATCGGGAAGTTAAAAATAACTTTGAGCACGTCGTCCTTCGGATGGGACTTTAAGCGATGATCCAGGGCTTTTTCGAATGTGAGGTACTCGATAATGAGACGTATGTTATGTAAATAAACCTGGGTAGGTGAAATTTCACTTAGGTTGAAAAAAGCTTTGAGCACGTCGTCCTTCGGATGGGACTTTCCGGATATATCTAAATCTGTCGTATCAGTTTTAACAATTATTAAACCTATAGACCGTTAAATAGCGCGAATTTTTAAAAAAACATTTTTATTTTGATTTTTGTGTAGCATTCAGATAATCCGGTCGTTCTATATCAGTTTTAACAAATATTAAATCTATAAACTGTTAAAAAGCGAGAAATTTGAGAATGGAGTCTACCGAGCTCAGGATCGCCACTTAGAAATCTAGCTCAGGCACTTAGGTCAGATGTTTTAATCGGGAAGGTAAAAATAACTTTGAGCACGTCGTCCTTCGGATGGGACTTTCCGGATATATCTGAATCTGTCGTATCAGTTTCAACAATTATTAAGCCTATAAACCGTTAAATAGCGCGAATTTTTTGAAAAACATTTTTATTTCAATTTTAGTGTAGGATTCAGATATCCCGGTCGTTCTCTATCAGTTTTAACAAATATTAAATCTATAAACCGTTAGAAAGCGAGAAATTTGAAGAATGGAGTCTACCGAGCTCAGGATCGCCACTTAGAAATCTAGCTGAGGCACTTAATTCAGATATTTTATTCGGGAAGTTAAAAATAACTTTGAGCACGTCGTCCTTCGGATGGGACTTTAAGGTATGCTCCAGGGCCTTTTCGAATGTAAAGTACTCGATAATGAGACGTATGTTATGTAAATAAACCTGGGTAGGTGAAATTTCACAGGTTGAAAATAGCCTTGAGCACGTCGTCCTTCGGATGGGACTTTCCGGATATATCTGAATCTGTCGTATCAGTTTCCCCAATTATTAAGCCTATAAACCGTTAAATAGCGCGAATTTTTTGAAAAACATTTTTATTTCAATTTTAGTGTAGGATTCAGATATCCCGGTCGTTCTCTATCAGTCTTAACAAATATTAAATCTATAAACCGTTAAAAAGCGAGAAATTTGAAGAATGGAGTCTACCAAGCTCAGGATCGCCACTTAGAAATCTAGCTGAGGCACTTAATTCAGATATTTTAATCGGGAAGTTAAAAATAACCTTGAGCACGTCGTCCTTCGGATGGGCCATTAAGCGATGATCCAGGGCTTTTTCGAACGTGAGGTACTTGATAATGAGACGTATGTTATGTAAATAAACCTGGGTAGGTGTAATTTCACAGGTTGAAAATATCCTTGAGCACGTCGTCCTTCGGATGGGACTTTCCGGATATATCTGAATCTGTCGTATCAGTTTCAACAACTATTAAGCCTATAAACTGTTAAATAGCGAGAATTTTTTGAAAAACATTTTTATTTCAATTTTGGTGTAGGATTCAGATACCCCGGTCGTTCTCTATCAGTCTTAACAAATATTAAATCTATAAACCGTTAAAAAGCGAGAAATTTGAAGAATGGAGTCTACCAAGCTCAGGATCGCCACTTAGAAATCTAGCTGAGGCACTTAATTCAGATATTTTAATGGGGAAGTTAAAAATAACCTTGAGCACGTCGTCCTTCGGATGGGACATTAAGCGATGATCCAGGGCTTTTTCGAACGTGAGGTACTTGATAATGAGACGTATGTTATGTAAATAAACCTGGGTAGGTGTAATTTCACAGGTTGAAAATATCCTTGAGCACGTCGTCCTTCGGATGGGACTTTCCGGATATATCTGAATCTGTCGTATCAGTTTCAAAAATTATTAAGCCTATAAACTGTTAAATAGCGCGAATTTTTTGAAAAACATTTTTATCTCAATTTTGGTGTAGGATTCAGATACCCCGGTCGTTCTCTATCAGTCTTAACAAATATTAAATCTATAAACCGTTAAAAAGCGAGAAATTTGAAGAATGGAGTCTACCAAGCTCAGGATCGCCACTTAGAAATCTAGCTAAGGCACTTAATTCAGATATTTTAATGGGGAAGTTAAAAATAACCTTGAGCACGTCGTCCTTCGGATGGGACATTAAGCGATGATCCAGGGCTTTTTCGAACGTGAGGTACTTGATAATGAGACGTATGTTATGTAAATAAACCTGGGTAGGTGAAATTTCACAGGTTGAAAATAGCCTTGAGCACGTCGTCCTTCGGATGGGACTTTCCGGATATATCTGAATCTGTCGTATCAGTTTTAACAATTATTAAGCCTATAAACCGTTAAATAGCAAGGGGGCAAATTAAAATTACCTTTTTATTTTTTTTCTCATCGAATAATGGGAGTAGGGAGCAGATATTTTCAAGAATTTTTTTTTTTTACATGTGCAAACTGTTGGCCAATCGCTCATTCGAAAATCGTTGGGGGCAGTTTTCGCACTCTTATCCGGCTAGAACCTTTCCTAGCATCCTTAAACGTTCTGCTCAACATAGGGTACGTGACATCACCCAACACCCTTGCCAACTTCCTACTACCATCTATCGACTTAACAAATATTAAATTTATAAACCGTTAAAAAGCGAGAAATTCTACCGAGCTCAGGACCGCCACTTAGAAATCTAGCTGAGGCACTTAAGTCAGATGTTTTAATCGGGAAGTTAAAAATAACCTTGAGCACGTCGTCCTTCGAATGGGACTTTAAGCGATGATCCAGGGCTTTTTCGAACGTGAGGTACTTGATAATGAGACGTATGTTATGTAAATAAACCTGGGTAGGTGTAATTTCACAGGTTGAAAATATCCTTGAGCACGTCGTCCTTCGGATGGGACTTTCCGGATATATCTGAATCTGTCGTATCAGTTTTAACAATTATTAAACCTATAGACCGTTAAATAGCGCGAATTTTTAAAAAAACATTTTTATTTTGATTTTTGTGTAGCATTCAGATAATCCGGTCGTTCTATATCAGTTTTAACAAATATTAAATCTATAAACTGTTAAAAAGCGAGAAATTTGAGAATGGAGTCTACCGAGCTCAGGATCGCCACTTAGAAATCTAGCTCAGGCACTTAGGTCAGATGTTTTAATCGGGAAGGTAAAAATAACTTTGAGCACGTCGTCCTTCGGATGGGACTTTCCGGATATATCTGAATCTGTCGTATCAGTTTCAACAATTATTAAGCCTATAAACCGTTAAATAGCGCGAATTTTTTGAAAAACATTTTTATTTCAATTTTAGTGTAGGATTCAGATATCCCGGTCGTTCTCTATCAGTTTTAACAAATATTAAATCTATAAACCGTTAGAAAGCGAGAAATTTGAAGAATGGAGTCTACCGAGCTCAGGATCGCCACTTAGAAATCTAGCTGAGGCACTTAATTCAGATATTTTATTCGGGAAGTTAAAAATAACTTTGAGCACGTCGTCCTTCGGATGGGACTTTAAGGTATGCTCCAGGGCCTTTTCGAATGTAAAGTACTCGATAATGAGACGTATGTTATGTAAATAAACCTGGGTAGGTGAAATTTCACAGGTTGAAAATAGCCTTGAGCACGTCGTCCTTCGGATGGGACTTTCCGGATATATCTGAATCTGTCGTATCAGTTTCCCCAATTATTAAGCCTATAAACCGTTAAATAGCGCGAATTTTTTGAAAAACATTTTTATTTCAATTTTAGTGTAGGATTCAGATATCCCGGTCGTTCTCTATCAGTCTTAACAAATATTAAATCTATAAACCGTTAAAAAGCGAGAAATTTGAAGAATGGAGTCTACCAAGCTCAGGATCGCCACTTAGAAATCTAGCTGAGGCACTTAATTCAGATATTTTAATCGGGAAGTTAAAAATAACCTTGAGCACGTCGTCCTTCGGATGGGACATTAAGCGATGATCCAGGGCTTTTTCGAACGTGAGGTACTTGATAATGAGACGTATGTTATGTAAATAAACCTGGGTAGGTGTAATTTCACAGGTTGAAAATATCCTTGAGCACGTCGTCCTTCGGATGGGACTTTCCGGATATATCTGAATCTGTCGTATCAGTTTCAACAACTATTAAGCCTATAAACTGTTAAATAGCGCGAATTTTTTGAAAAACATTTTTATTTCAATTTTGGTGTAGGATTCAGATACCCCGGTCGTTCTCTATCAGTCTTAACAAATATTAAATCTATAAACCGTTAAAAAGCGAGAAATTTGAAGAATGGAGTCTACCAAGCTCAGGATCGCCACTTAGAAATCTAGCTGAGGCACTTAATTCAGATATTTTAATGGGGAAGTTAAAAATAACCTTGAGCACGTCGTCCTTCGGATGGGACATTAAGCGATGATCCAGGGCTTTTTCGAACGTGAGGTACTTGATAATGAGACGTATGTTATGTAAATAAACCTGGGTAGGTGTAATTTCACAGGTTGAAAATATCCTTGAGCACGTCGTCCTTCGGATGGGACTTTCCGGATATATCTGAATCTGTCGTATCAGTTTCAAAAATTATTAAGCCTATAAACTGTTAAATAGCGCGAATTTTTTGAAAAACATTTTTATCTCAATTTTGGTGTAGGATTCAGATACCCCGGTCGTTCTCTATCAGTCTTAACAAATATTAAATCTATAAACCGTTAAAAAGCGAGAAATTTGAAGAATGGAGTCTACCAAGCTCAGGATCGCCACTTAGAAATCTAGCTGAGGCACTTAATTCAGATATTTTAATGGGGAAGTTAAAAATAACCTTGAGCACGTCGTCCTTCGGATGGGACATTAAGCGATGATCCAGGGCTTTTTCGAACGTGAGGTACTTGATAATGAGACGTATGTTATGTAAATAAACCTGGGTAGGTGAAATTTCACAGGTTGAAAATAGCCTTGAGCACGTCGTCCTTCGGATGGGACTTTCCGGATATATCTGAATCTGTCGTATCAGTTTTAACAATTATTAAGCCTATAAACCGTTAAATAGCAAGGGGGCAAATTAAAATTACCTTTTTATTTTTTTTCTCATCGAATAATGGGAGTAGGGAGCAGATATTTTCAAGAATTTTTTTTTTTTACATGTGCAAACTGTTGGCCAATCGCTCATTCGAAAATCGTTGGGGGCAGTTTTCGCACTCTTATCCGGCTAGAACCTTTCCTAGCATCCTTAAACGTTCTGCTCAACATAGGGTACGTGACATCACCCAACACCCTTGCCAACTTCCTACTACCATCTATCGACTTAACAAATATTAAATTTATAAACCGTTAAAAAGCGAGAAATTCTACCGAGCTCAGGACCGCCACTTAGAAATCTAGCTGAGGCACTTAAGTCAGATGTTTTAATCGGGAAGTTAAAAATAACCTTGAGCACGTCGTCCTTCGAATGGGACTTTAAGCGATGATCCAGGGCTTTTTCGAACGTGAGGTACTTGATAATGAGACGTATGTTATGTAAATAAACCTGGGTAGGTGTAATTTCACAGGTTGAAAATATCCTTGAGCACGTCGTCCTTCGGATGGGACTTTCCGGATATATCTGAATCTGTCGTATCAGTTTCAACAATTATTAAGCCTATAAACTGTTAAATAGCGCGAATTTTTTGAAAAACATTTTTATTTCAATTTTGGTGTAGGATTCAGATACCCCGGTCGTTCTCTATCAGTCTTAACAAATATTAAATCTATAAACCGTTAAAAAGCGAGAAATTTGAAGAATGGAGTCTACCAAGCTCAGGATCGCCACTTAGAAATCTAGCTGAGGCACTTAATTCAGATATTTTAATGGGGAAGTTAAAAATAACCTTGAGCATGTCGTCCGTCGGATGGGACATTAAGCGATGATCCAGGGCTTTTTCGAACGTGAGGTACTTGATAATGAGACGTATGTTATGTAAATAAACCTGGGTAGGTGTAATTTCACAGGTTGAAAATATCCTTGAGCACGTCGTCCTTCGGATGGGACTTTCCGGATATATCTGAATCTGTCGTATCAGTTTCAAAAATTATTAAGCCTATAAACTGTTAAATAGCGCGAATTTTTTGAAAAACATTTTTATTTCAATTTTGGTGTAGGATTCAGATACCCCGGTCGTTCTCTATCAGTCTTAACAAATATTAAATCTATAAACCGTTAAAAAGCGAGAAATTTGAAGAATGGAGTCTACCAAGCTCAGGATCACCACTTAGAAATCTAGCTGAGGCACTTAATTCAGATATTTTAATGGGGAAGTTAAAAATAACCTTGAGCACGTCGTCCTTCGGATGGGACATTAAGCGATGATCCAGGGCTTTTTCGAACGTGAGGTACTTGATAATGAGACGTATGTTATGTAAATAAACCTGGGTAGGTGAAATTTCACAGGTTGAAAATAGCCTTGAGCACGTCGTCCTTCGGATGGGACTTTCCGGATATATCTGAATCTGTCGTATCAGTTTTAACAATTATTAAGCCTATAAACCGTTAAATAGCAAGGGGGCAAATTAAAATTACCTTTTTATTTTTTTTCTCATCGAATAATGGGAGTAGGGAGCAGATATTTTCAAGAATTTTTTTTTTTTACATGTGCAAACTGTTGGCCAATCGCTCATTCGAAAATCGTTGGGGCCAGTTTTCGCACTCTTATCCGGCTAGAACCTTTCCTAGCATCCTTAAACGTTCTGCTCAACATAGGGTACGTGACATCACCCAACACCCTTGCCAACTTCCTACTACCATCTATCGACTTAACAAATATTAAATTTATAAACCGTTAAAAAGCGAGAAATTCTACCGAGCTCAGGACCGCCACTTAGAAATCTAGCTGAGGCACTTAAGTCAGATGTTTTAATCAGGAAGTTAAAAATAACCTTGAGCACGTCGTCCTTCGAATGGGACTTTAAGCGATGCTCCAGGGCTTTTTCGAACGTGAGGTACTCCATAAAGAGACGTTTGTTATGTAAATAAACCTGGGTAGGTGAAATTTCACTTAGGTTGAAAATAAACTTGAGCACATCGTCCTTCGGATGGGACTTTGAGCGATGATGCAGGGCTTTTTCGAATGTGAGGTACTCGATAATGAGACGTATGTTATGTAAATAAACCTGGGTAGGTGAAATTTCACAGGTTGAAAATAGCCTTGAGCACGTCGTCCTTCGGATGGGACTTTCCGGATATATCTGAATCTGTCGTATCAGTTTCAACATTTATTAAGCATACAAACTGTTAAATAGCGCGAATTTTTTGAAAAACATTTTTATTTCAATTTTAGTGTAGGATTCAGATATCCCGGTCGTTCTCTATCAGTTTTAACAAATATTAAATCTATAAACCGTTAAAAAGCGAGAAATTTGAAGAATGGAGTCTACCAAGCTCAGGATCGCCACTTAGAAATCTAGCTGAGGCAATTATTTCAGATATTTTAATCGGGAAGTTAAAAATAACTTTGAGCACGTCGTCCTTCGAATGGGACTTTAAGCGATGATCCAGGGCTTTTTCGAATGTGAGGTACTCGATAATGAGACGTATGTTATGTAAATAAACCTGGGTAGGTGAAATTTCACAGGTTGAAAATAGCCTTGAGCACGTCGTCCTTCGGATGGGACTTTCCGGATATATCTGAATCTGTAGTATCAGTTTCAACAATTATTAGGCCTATAAACTGTTAAATAGCGCGAATTTTTTGAAAAACATTTTTATTTCAATTTTAGTGTAGGATTCAGATATCCCGGTCGTTCTCTATCAGTCATAACAAATATTAAATCTATAAACCGTTAAAAAGCCAGAAATTTGAAGAATGGAGTCTACCAAGCTCAGGATCACCACTTAGAAATCTAGCTGAGGCACGTAATTCAGATATTTTAATCGGAAGTTAAAAATAACTTTGAGCACGTCGTCCTTCGAATGGGACTTTAAGCGATGATCCAGAGCTTTTTCGAACGTGAGGTACTTGATAATGAGACGTATGTTATGTAAATAAACCTGGGTAGGTGTAATTTCACAGGTTGAAAATATCCTTGAGCACGTCGTCCTTCGGATGGGACTTTCCGGATATATCTGAATCTGTCGTATCAGTTTCAACAATTATTAAGCCTATAAACTGTTAAATAGCGCGAATTTTTTGAAAAACATTTTTATTTCAATTTTAGTGTAGGATTCATATATCCCGGTCGTTCTCTATCAGTTTTAACAAATATTAAATCTATATACCGTTAAAAAGCGAGAAATTTGAAGAATGGAGTCTACCAAGCTCAGGATCGCCACTTAGAAATCTAGCTGAGGCACATAATTCAGATATTTTAATCGGGAAGTTAAAAATAACTTTGATTGCGTCGTCCTTGGAATGGGTCTTTAAGCGATGATCCAGGGCTTTTTCAAATGTAAAGTACTCGATAATGAGACGTATGTTATGTAAATAAACCTGGGTAGGTGAAATTTCACAGGTTGAAAATAGCCTTGAGCACGTCGTCCTTCGGATGGGACTTTCCGGATATATCTGAATCTGTCGTATCAGTTTTAACAATTATTGAGCCTATAAACCGTTAAATAGCAAGGGGGCAAATAAAAATTGCCTTTTTATTTTTTTTCTCATTGAATAATGGGAGTAGGGAGCTGATATTTTCAGGAAATTTTTTTTTTTACATGTGCAAACTGTTGGCCAATCGCTCATTCGAAAATCGTTGGGGGCAGTTTTCGCACTCTTATCCGGCTAGAACCTTTCCTAGCATCCTTAAACGTTCTGCTCAACATAGGGTACGTGACATCACCCAACACTCCTGCCAACTTCCTACTACCATCTATCGACTTAACAAATATTAAATCTATAAACCGTGAAAAAGCGAGAAATTCTACCGAGCTCAGGACCGCCACTTAGAAATCTAGCTGAGGCACTTAAGTCAGATGTTTTAATCGGGAAGTTAAATATAACCTTGAGCACGTCGTCCTTCGGATGGGACTTTAAGCGGTGATCCAGGGCTTTTTCGAACGTGAGGTACTCGATAATGAGACGTATGTTATGTAAATAAACCTGGGTAGGTGAAATTTCACTTAGGTTGAAAATAACCTTGAGCACGTCGTCCTTCGGATGGGACTTTAAGCGATGCTCCAGGGCTTTTTCGAATGTGAGGTACTCGATAATGAGACGTATGTTATGTAAATAAACCTGGGTAGGTGAAATTTCACTTAGGTTGAAAATAGTCTTGAGCACGTCGTCCTTCGGATGGGACTTTCCGGATATATCTGAATCTGTCGTATCAGTTTTAACAATTATTAAACTTATAAACCGTTAAATAGCGCGAATTTAAAAAAAAAACATTCTTATTTTGATTTTTGTGTAGCATTCAGATAATCCGGTCGTTCTATATCAGTTTTAACAAACATTAAATCTATAAACCGTTAAAAAGCGAGAAATTTGAAGAAAGGAGTCTACCGAGCTCAGGATCGCCACTTAGAAATCTAGCTGAGGCACTTAGGTCAGATGTTTTAATCGGGAAGTTAAAAATAACTTTGAGCACGTCGTCCTACGGATGGGACTTTCCGGATATATCTGAATCTGTCGTATCAGTTTTAACAATTATTAAGCCTATAAACCGTTAAATAGCAAGGGGGCAAATAAAAATTGCCTTTTTATTTTTTTTCTCATCGAATAATGGGAGTAGGGAGCTGATATTTCCAGGAAAATTTTTTTTTTACATGTGCAAACTGTTGGCCAATCGCTCATTCGAAAATCGTTGGGGGCAGTTTTCGCACTCTTATCCGGCTAGAACCTTTCCTAGCATCCTTAAACGTTCTGCTCAACATAGGGTACGTGACATCACCCAACACTCCTGCCAACTTCCTACTACCATCTATCGACTTAAGAAATATTAAATCTATAAACCGTGAAAAAGCGAGAAATTCTACCGAGCTCAGGACCGCCACTTAGAAATCTAGCTGAGGCACTTAATTCAGGTATTTTAATCGGGAAGTTGAAAAAAACTTTGAGCACGTCCTCCTTCGAATGGGACTTTAAGCGATGATCCAGGGCTTTTTCGAACGTGAGGTACTTGATAATGAGACGTATGTTATGTAAATAAACCTGGGTAGGTGAAATTTCACAGGTTGAAAATAGCCTTGAGCACGTCGTCCTTCGGATGGGACTTTCCGGATATATCTGAATCTGTCGTATCAGTTTTAACAATTATTAAGCCTATAAACCGTTAAATAGCAAGGGGGCAAATTAAAATTGCCTCTTTATTTTTTTTCTCATCGAATAATGGGAGTAGGGAGCTGATATTTTCAGGAAATTTTTTTTTTTTACATGTGCAAACTGTTGGCTAATCGCTCATTCGAAAATCGTTGGGGGCAGTTTTCGCACTCTTATCCGGCTAAAACCTTTCCTAGCATCCTTAAACGTTCTGCTCAACATAGGGTACGTGACATCACCCAACACTGCTGCCAACTTCCTACTACCATCTATCGACTTAACAAATATTAAATTTATAAACCGTTAAAAAGCGAGAAATTCTACCAAGCTCAGGACCGCCACTTAGAAATCTAGATGAGGCACTTAAGTCAGATGTTTTAATCGGGAAGTTAAAAATAACCTTGAGCACGTCGTCCTTCGAATGGGACTTTAAGCGATGATCCAGGGCTTTTTCGAACGTGAGGTACTTGATAATGAGACGTATGTTATGTAAATAAACCTGGGTAGGTGTAATTTCACAGGTTGAAAATATCCTTGAGCACGTCGTCCTTCGGATGGGACTTTCCGGATATATCTGAATCTGTCGTATCAGTTTCAACAATTATTAAGCCTATAAACTGTTAAATAGCGCGAATTTTTTGAAAAACATTTTTATTTCAATTTTGGTGTAGGATTCAGATACCCCGGTCGTTCTCTATCAGTCTTAACAAATATTAAATCTATAAACCGTTAAAAAGCGAGAAATTTGAAGAATGGAGTCTACCAAGCTCAGGATCGCCACTTAGAAATCTAGCTGAGGCACTTAATTCAGATATTTTAATGGGGAAGTTAAAAATAACCTTGAGCACGTCGTCCGTCGGATGGGACATTAAGCGATGATCCAGGGCTTTTTCGAACGTGAGGTACTTGATAATGAGACGTATGTTATGTAAATAAACCTGGGTAGGTGTAATTTCACAGGTTGAAAATATCCTTGAGCACGTCGTCCTTTGGATGGGACTTTCCGGATATATCTGAATCTGTCGTATCAGTTTCAAAAATTATTAAGCCTATAAACTGTTAAATAGCGCGAATTTTTTGAAAAACATTTTTATTTCAATTTTGGTGTAGGATTCAGATACCCCGGTCGTTCTCTATCAGTCTTAACAAATATTAAATCTATAAACCGTTAAAAAGCGAGAAATTTGAAGAATGGAGTCTACCAAGCTCAGGATCGCCACTTAGAAATCTAGCTGAGGCACTTAATTCAGATATTTTAATGGGGAAGTTAAAAATAACCTTGAGCACGTCGTCCTTCGGATGGGACATTAAGCGATGATCCAGGGCTTTTTCGAACGTGAGGTACTTGATAATGAGACATATGTTATGTAAATAAACCTGGGTAGGTGAAATTTCACAGGTTGAAAATAGCCTTGAGCACGTCGTCCTTCGGATGGGACTTTCCGGATATATCTGAATCTGTCGTATCAGTTTTAACAATTATTAAGCCTATAAACCGTTAAATAGCAAGGGGGCAAATTAAAATTACCTTTTTATTTTTTTTCTCATCGAATAATGGGAGTAGGGAGCAGATATTTTCAAGAATTTTTTTTTTTTACATGTGCAAACTGTTGGCCAATCGCTCATTCGAAAATCGTTGGGGCCAGTTTTCGCACTCTTATCCGGCTAGAACCTTTCCTAGCATCCTTAAACGTTCTGCTCAACATAGGGTACGTGACATCACCCAACACCCTTGCCAACTTCCTACTACCATCTATCGACTTAACAAATATTAAATTTATAAACCGTTAAAAAGCGAGAAATTCTACCGAGCTCAGGACCGCCACTTAGAAATCTAGCTGAGGCACTTAAGTCAGATGTTTTAATCAGGAAGTTAAAAATAACCTTGAGCACGTCGTCCTTCGAATGGGACTTTAAGCGATGCTCCAGGGCTTTTTCGAACGTGAGGTACTCCATAAAGAGACGTTTGTTATGTAAATAAACCTGGGTAGGTGAAATTTCACTTAGGTTGAAAATAAACTTGAGCACATCGTCCTTCGGATGGGACTTTGAGCGATGATGCAGGGCTTTTTCGAATGTGAGGTACTCGATAATGAGACGTATGTTATGTAAATAAACCTGGGTAGGTGAAATTTCACAGGTTGAAAATAGCCTTGAGCACGTCGTCCTTCGGATGGGACTTTCCGGATATATCTGAATCTGTCGTATCAGTTTCAACATTTATTAAGCATATAAACTGTTAAATAGCGCGAATTTTTTGAAAAACATTTTTATTTCAATTTTAGTGTAGGATTCAGATATCCCGGTCGTTCTCTATCAGTTTTAACAAATATTAAATCTATAAACCGTTAAAAAGCGAGAAATTTGAAGAATGGAGTCTACCAAGCTCAGGATCGCCACTTAGAAATCTAGCTGAGGCAATTATTTCAGATATTTTAATCGGGAAGTTAAAAATAACTTTGAGCACGTCGTCCTTCGAATGGGACTTTAAGCGATGATCCAGGGCTTTTTCGAATGTGAGGTACTCGATAATGAGACGTATGTTATGTAAATAAACCTGGGTAGGTGAAATTTCACAGGTTGAAAATAGCCTTGAGCACGTCGTCCTTCGGATGGGACTTTCCGGATATATCTGAATCTGTAGTATCAGTTTCAACAATTATTAGGCCTATAAACTGTTAAATAGCGCGAATTTTTTGAAAAACATTTTTATTTCAATTTTAGTGTAGGATTCAGATATCCCGGTCGTTCTCTATCAGTCATAACAAATATTAAATCTATAAACCGTTAAAAAGCCAGAAATTTGAAGAATGGAGTCTACCAAGCTCAGGATCACCACTTAGAAATCTAGCTGAGGCACGTAATTCAGATATTTTAATCGGAAGTTAAAAATAACTTTGAGCACGTCGTCCTTCGAATGGGACTTTAAGCGATGATCCAGAGCTTTTTCGAACGTGAGGTACTTGATAATGAGACGTATGTTATGTAAATAAACCTGGGTAGGTGTAATTTCACAGGTTGAAAATATCCTTGAGCACGTCGTCCTTCGGATGGGACTTTCCGGATATATCTGAATCTGTCGTATCAGTTTCAACAATTATTAAGCCTATAAACTGTTAAATAGCGCGAATTTTTTGAAAAACATTTTTATTTCAATTTTAGTGTAGGATTCATATATCCCGGTCGTTCTCTATCAGTTTTAACAAATATTAAATCTATATACCGTTAAAAAGCGAGAAATTTGAAGAATGGAGTCTACCAAGCTCAGGATCGCCACTTAGAAATCTAGCTGAGGCACATAATTCAGATATTTTAATCGGGAAGTTAAAAATAACTTTGATTGCGTCGTCCTTGGAATGGGTCTTTAAGCGATGATCCAGGGCTTTTTCAAATGTAAAGTACTCGATAATGAGACGTATGTTATGTAAATAAACCTGGGTAGGTGAAATTTCACAGGTTGAAAATAGCCTTGAGCACGTCGTCCTTCGGATGGGACTTTCCGGATATATCTGAATCTGTCGTATCAGTTTTAACAATTATTGAGCCTATAAACCGTTAAATAGCAAGGGGGCAAATAAAAATTGCCTTTTTATTTTTTTTCTCATTGAATAATGGGAGTAGGGAGCTGATATTTTCAGGAAATTTTTTTTTTTACATGTGCAAACTGTTGGCCAATCGCTCATTCGAAAATCGTTGGGGGCAGTTTTCGCACTCTTATCCGGCTAGAACCTTTCCTAGCATCCTTAAACGTTCTGCTCAACATAGGGTACGTGACATCACCCAACACTCCTGCCAACTTCCTACTACCATCTATCGACTTAACAAATATTAAATCTATAAACCGTGAAAAAGCGAGAAATTCTACCGAGCTCAGGACCGCCACTTAGAAATCTAGCTGAGGCACTTAAGTCAGATGTTTTAATCGGGAAGTTAAATATAACCTTGAGCACGTCGTCCTTCGGATGGGACTTTAAGCGGTGATCCAGGGCTTTTTCGAACGTGAGGTACTCGATAATGAGACGTATGTTATGTAAATAAACCTGGGTAGGTGAAATTTCACTTAGGTTGAAAATAACCTTGAGCACGTCGTCCTTCGGATGGGACTTTAAGCGATGCTCCAGGGCTTTTTCGAATGTGAGGTACTCGATAATGAGACGTATGTTATGTAAATAAACCTGGGTAGGTGAAATTTCACTTAGGTTGAAAATAGTCTTGAGCACGTCATCCTTCGGATGGGACTTTCCGGATATATCTGAATCTGTCGTATCAGTTTTAACAATTATTAAACTTATAAACCGTTAAATAGCGCGAATTTAAAAAAAAAACATTCTTATTTTGATTTTTGTGTAGCATTCAGATAATCCGGTCGTTCTATATCAGTTTTAACAAACATTAAATCTATAAACCGTTAAAAAGCGAGAAATTTGAAGAAAGGAGTCTACCGAGCTCAGGATCGCCACTTAGAAATCTAGCTGAGGCACTTAGGTCAGATGTTTTAATCGGGAAGTTAAAAATAACTTTGAGCACGTCGTCCTACGGATGGGACTTTCCGGATATATCTGAATCTGTCGTATCAGTTTTAACAATTATTAAGCCTATAAACCGTTAAATAGCAAGGGGGCAAATAAAAATTGCCTTTTTATTTTTTTTCTCATCGAATAATGGGAGTAGGGAGCTGATATTTCCAGGAAAATTTTTTTTTTACATGTGCAAACTGTTGGCCAATCGCTCATTCGAAAATCGTTGGGGGCAGTTTTCGCACTCTTATCCGGCTAGAACCTTTCCTAGCATCCTTAAACGTTCTGCTCAACATAGGGTACGTGACATCACCCAACACTCCTGCCAACTTCCTACTACCATCTAGCGACTTAAGAAATATTAAATCTATAAACCGTGAAAAAGCGAGAAATTCTACCGAGCTCAGGACCGCCACTTAGAAATCTAGCTGAGGCACTTAATTCAGGTATTTTTTTCGGGAAGTTGAAAAAAACTTTGAGCACGTCCTCCTTCGAATGGGACTTTAAGCGATGATCCAGGGCTTTTTCGAACGTGAGGTACTTGATAATGAGACGTATGTTATGTAAATAAACCTGGGTAGGTGAAATTTCACAGGTTGAAAATAGCCTTGAGCACGTCGTCCTTCGGATGGGACTTTCCGGATATATCTGAATCTGTCGTATCAGTTTTAACAATTATTAAGCCTATAAACCGTTAAATAGCAAGGGGGCAAATTAAAATTGCCTCTTTATTTTTTTTCTCATCGAATAATGGGAGTAGGGAGCTGATATTTTCAGGAAATTTTTTTTTTTTACATGTGCAAACTGTTGGCTAATCGCTCATTCGAAAATCGTTGGGGGCAGTTTTCGCACTCTTATCCGGCTAAAACCTTTCCTAGCATCCTTAAACGTTCTGCTCAACATAGGGTACGTGACATCACCCAACACTGCTGCCAACTTCCTACTATCATCTATCGACTTAAGAAATATTAAATTTATAAACCGTGAAAAAGCGAGAAATTCTACCGAGCTCAGGACCGCCACTTAGAAATCTAGCTGAGGCACTTATGTCAGATGTTTTAATCGGGAAGTTAAAAATAACCTTGAGCACGTCGTCCTTCGGATGGGACATTAAGCGATGATCCAGGGCTTTTTGGAACGTGAGGTACTCCACAAAGAGACGTATGTTATGTAAATAAACCTGGGTAGGTGAAATTTCACTTAGGTTGAAAATAACCTTGAGCACGTCGTCCTTCGAATGGGACTTTAAGCGATGCTCCAGGGCTTTTTCGAATGTGAGGTACTCGATAATGAGACGTATGTTATGTAAATAAACCTGGGTAGGTGAAATTTCACTTAGGTTGAAAATAGTCTTGAGCACGTCGTCCTTCGGATGGGACTTTCCGGATATATCTGAATCTGTCGTATCAGTTTTAACA
Source organism: Aradus depressus (assembly GCA_963662175.1). NCBI lineage: Eukaryota > Metazoa > Arthropoda > Insecta > Hemiptera > Aradidae > Aradus > Aradus depressus. The sequence goes on along the minus strand of OY759214.1, from coordinate 95,834,470 downwards.
ATTATTAAACTTATAAACCGTTAAATAGCGCGAATTAAAAAAAAAAAAAACATTCTTATTTTGATTTTTGTGTAGCATTCAGATAATCCGGTCGTTCTATATCAGTTTTAACAAATATTAAATCTATAAACCGTTAAAAAGCGAGAAATTTGAAGAAAGGAGTCTACCGAGCTCAGGATCGCCACTTAGAAATCTAGCTGAGGCACTTAGGTCAGATGTTTTAATCGGGAAGTTAAAAATAACTTTGAGCACGTCGTCCTACGGATGGGACTTTCCGGATATATCTGAATCTGTCGTATCAGTTTTAACAATTATTAAGCCTATAAACCGTTAAATAGCAAGGGGGCAAATTAAAATTGCCTTTTTATTTTTTTTCTCATCGAATAATGGGAGTAGGGAGCTGATATTTTCAGGAAAATTTTTTTTTTACATGTGCAAACTGTTGGCTAATCGCTCATTCGAAAATCGTTGGGGGCAGTTTTCGCACTCTTATCCGGCTAGAACCTTTCCTAGCATCCTTAAACGTTCTGCTCAACATAGGGTACGTGACATCACCCAACACTCCTGCCAACTTCCTACTACCATCTATCGACTTAACAAATATTAAATCTATAAACCGTGAAAAAGCGAGAAATTCTACCGAGCTCAGGACCGCCACTTCGAAATCTAGCTGAGGCACTTAAGTCAGATGTTTTAATCGGGAAGTTAAAAATAACCTTGAGCACTTCGTCCTTCGAATGGGACTTTAAGCGATGCTCCAGGGCTTTTTCGAATGTGAGGTACTCGATAATGAGACGTATGTTATGTAAATAAACCTGGGTAGGTGAAATTTCACTTAGGTTGAAAATAACCTTGAGCACGTCGTCCTTCGGATGGGACTTTAAGCGATGATCCAGGGCTTTTACGAATGTGAGGTACTCGATAATGAGACGTATGTTATGTAAATAAACCTGGGTAGGTGAAATTTCACAGGTTGAAAATAGCCTTGAGCACGTCGTCCTTCGGATGGGACTTTCCGGATATATCTGAATCTGTCGTATCAGTTTCAACAATTACTAAGCCTATAAACCGTTAAAAAGCGCGAATTTTTTGAAAAACATTTTTATTTCAATTTTAGTGTAGGATTCAGATATCCCGGTCGTTCTCTATCAGTTTTAACAAATATTAAATCTATAAACCGTTAAAAAGCGAGAAATTTGAAGAATGGAGTCTACCAAGCTCAGGATAGCCACTTAGAAATCTAGCTGAGGCACTTAATTCAGATATTTTAATCGGGAAGTTAAAAAAAACTTTGAGCACGTCCTCCTTCGAATGGGACTTTAAGCGATGCTCCAGGGCTTTTTCGAATGTGAGGTACTCGATAATGAGACGTATGTTATGTAAATAAACCTGGGTAGGTGAAATTTCACTTAGGTTGAAAATAGTCTTGAGCACGCCGTCCTTCGGATGGGACTTTCCGGATATATCTGAATCTGTCGTATCAGTTTAACAATTATTAAACTTATAAACCGTTAAATAGCGCGAATTTTTAAAAAAAACATTCTATTTTGATTTTTGCGGAGCATTCAGATAATCCGGTCGTTCTATATCAGTTTTAACAAATATTAAATCTATAAACCGTTAAAAAGCGAGAAATTTGAAGAAAGGAGTCTACCGAGCTCAGGATCGCCACTTAGAAATCTAGCTGAGGCACTTAGGTCAGATGTTTTAATCGGGAAGTTAAAAATAACTTTGAGCACGTCGTCCTACGGATGGGACTTTCCGGATATATCTGAATCTGTCGTATCAGTTTTAACAATTATTAAGCCTATAAACCGTTAAATAGCAAGGGGGCAAATAAAAATTGCCTTTTTATTTTTTTTCTCATCGAATAATGGGAGTAGGGAGCTGATATTTCCAGGAAAATTTTTTTTTTACATGTGCAAACTGTTGGCCAATCGCTCATTCGAAAATCGTTGGGGGCAGTTTTCGCACTCTTATCCGGCTAGAACCTTTCCTAGCATCCTTAAACGTTCTGCTCAACATAGGGTACGTGACATCACCCAACACTCCTGCCAACTTCCTACTACCATCTATCGACTTAACAAATATTAAATCTATAAACCGTGAAAAAGCGAGAAATTCTACCGAGCTCAGGACCGCCACTTAGAAATCTAGCTGAGGCACTTAAGTCAGATATTTTAATCGGGAAGTTAAAAAAAACTTTGAGCACGTCCTCCTTCGAATGGGACTTTAAGCGATGATCCAGGGCTTTTTCGAACGTGAGGTACGTGATAATGAGACGTATGTTATGTAAATAAACCTGGGTGGGTGAAATTTCACAGGTTGAAAATAACCTTGAGCACGTCGTCCTTCGGATGGGACTTTAAACGATGATCCTGGGCTTTTTCGAACGTGAGGTACTCCATAAAGAGACGTATGTTATGTAAATAAACCTGGGTAGGTGAAATTTCACTTAGGTTGAAAATAACCTTGAGCACGTCGTCTTCGAATGGGACTTTAAGCGATGATCCAGGGCTTTTTCGAATGTAAAGTACTCGATAATGAGACGTATGTTATGTAAATAAACCTGGGTGGGTGAAATTTCACAGGTTGAAAATAGCCTTGAGCACGTCGTCCTTCGGATGGGACTTTCCGGATATATCTGAATCTGTCGTATCAGTTTTAACAATTATTAAGCTTATAAACCGTTAAATAGCGCGAATTTAGATGAATGGGATAGTATGATGTTTGCTCGACTTTTTTTGAAAAACATTATTATTTCAATTTTAGTGTAGGATTCAGATATCCCGGTCGTTCTCTATCAGTTTTAACAAATATTAAATCTATAAACCGTTAAAAAGCGAGAAATTTGAAGAATGGAGTCTATCGAGCACAGGATGGCGGACCCCGCAGCTAGTCTATATTAATAAAGCTGAAACGGGGTTTGTTTATTTGTTTGTTTGTATGTATGTATGTTTGTTCCAGCATCACGCCCAAACGGCTGGACGGATTTTTATGAAACTACCCATGTAGCATCCTTTTGAGCCCGATTGAATAATGGGCTATGTGGCGTCCCAAAATTTTGAACGGGAGGGGGGGTTGTTAGGGGGGCCTAATTATAAATATAGCCCTAGCTCATTAACTAATTGTTGGATTGTAATGAAATTACGTATGTAGTATGCTTAAAGGCCAAATAGAAATATAAGGTGTGTGGCGTCCCAAAGTTTTGAACGGGAGGGAGGGTTGTGGGGGGGCCGAAGTATAAATATAGAGAAAAAACTCTTTAACGGTTGTTCGTATCGTCACGAAATTTCCCATGTAGTATTCCTGAAGGCCAAATAGAAAAATAAGGTGTGTGGCGCCCAAAAATTTGAACGGAAGGGGGGGTTGTGGGGGGGCCTAAGTATAAATACAGAGAAAAAACTCTTTAACGGTTGATCGTATCGTCACGAAATTTCCCATGTAGTATTCCTGAAGGCCAATTAGAAAAATAAGGTGTGTGGTGTCCCTAAGTTTTGAACGGGAGGGGGGATTGTGGGGGGGCCTAAGTATAAATATAGTGCTAACTCTTCAACGATTGGTCGGACTGTCACGAAATTTCACATGTAGTATTTTTAAAAGCCAAATAGAAATATAAGGTGTGTGGCGACCCAAAGTTTTGAACGGGAGGGGAGTTTGTGGGGGGGGGGGGGGGGGGCTAAGTATAAAAAAGAGCTAGCTCATTAACGGTTGATCGTATTGTCACGAAATTTCCCATGTAGTATTCCTGAAGGCCAAATAGAAAAATAAGGTGTGTGGCGTCCCAAAGTTTTGAACGGGAGGGGAGGTTGTGGGGGGGCCTAAGTATAAATACAGAGAAAAAACTCTTTAACGGTTGATCGTATCGTCACGAAATTTCCCATGTAGTATTCCTGAAGGCCAAATAGAAAAATAAGGTGTGTGGCGTCCCAAAGTTTTGAACGGGAGGGGAGGTTGTGGGGGGGCCTAAGTATAAATATAGAGCTAGCTCATTAACGGTTGGTCACATTGTCACGAAGTTTCACATGTAGTATTCCTGAAGGCCAAATAGAAAAATAAGGTGTGTGGCGCCCAAAAATTTGAACGGGAGGGGGGGTTGTTGGGAGGCCTAAATATAAATATAGAGAAAAAACTCTTTAACGGTTGATCGTATCGTCACGAAATTTCACATGTAGTATTCCTGAAGGCCAAATAGAAAAATAAGGTGTGTGGCGTCCCAAAGTTTTGAACGGGAGGGGAGGTTGTGGGGGGGCCTAAGTATAAATACAGAGAAAAAACTCTTTAACGGTTGATCGTATCGTCACGAAATTTCCCATGTAGTATTCCTGAAGGCCAAATAGAAAAATAAGGTGTGTGGCGTCCCAAAGTTTTGAACGGGAGGGGAGGTTGTGGGGGGGCCTAAGTATAAATATAGAGCTAGCTCATTAACGGTTGGTCACATTGTCACGAAGTTTCACATGTAGTATTCCTGAAGGCCAAATAGAAAAATAAGGTGTGTGGCGCCCAAAAATTTGAACGGGAGGGGGGGTTGTTGGGAGGCCTAAATATAAATATAGAGAAAAAACTCTTTAACGGTTGATCGTATCGTCACGAAATTTCCCATGTAGTATTCCTGAAGGCCAATTAGAAAAATAAGGTGTGTGGTGTCCCTAAGTTTTGAACGGGAGGGGGGATTGTGGGGGGGCCTAAGTATAAATATAGTGCTAACTCTTCAACGATTGGTCGGACTGTCACGAAATTTCACATGTAGTATTTTTAAAAGCCAAATAGAAATATAAGGTGTGTGGCGACCCAAAGTTTTGAACGGGAGGGGAGTTTGTGGGGGGGGGGGGGGGGGGCTAAGTATAAAAAAGAGCTAGCTCATTAACGGTTGTTCGTATCGTCACGAAATTTCCCATGTAGTATTCCTGAAGGCCAAATAGAAAAATAAGGTGTGTGGCGCCCAAAAATTTGAACGGAAGGGGGGGTTGTGGGGGGGCCTAAGTATAAATACAGAGAAAAAACTCTTTAACGGTTGATCGTATCGTCACGAAATTTCCCATGTAGTATTCCTGAAGGCCAATTAGAAAAATAAGGTGTGTGGTGTCCCTAAGTTTTGAACGGGAGGGGGGATTGTGGGGGGGCCTAAGTATAAATATAGTGCTAACTCTTCAACGATTGGTCGGACTGTCACGAAATTTCACATGTAGTATTTTTAAAAGCCAAATAGAAATATAAGGTGTGTGGCGACCCAAAGTTTTGAACGGGAGGGGAGTTTGTGGGGGGGGGGGGGGGGGCTAAGTATAAAAAAGAGCTAGCTCATTAACGGTTGATCGTATTGTCACGAAATTTCCCATGTAGTATTCCTGAAGGCCAAATAGAAAAATAAGGTGTGTGGCGTCCCAAAGTTTTGAACGGGAGGGGAGGTTGTGGGGGGGCCTAAGTATAAATACAGAGAAAAAACTCTTTAACGGTTGATCGTATCGTCACGAAATTTCCCATGTAGTATTCCTGAAGGCCAAATAGAAAAATAAGGTGTGTGGCGTCCCAAAGTTTTGAACGGGAGGGGAGGTTGTGGGGGGGCCTAAGTATAAATATAGAGCTAGCTCATTAACGGTTGGTCACATTGTCACGAAGTTTCACATGTAGTATTCCTGAAGGCCAAATAGAAAAATAAGGTGTGTGGCGCCCAAAAATTTGAACGGGAGGGGGGGTTGTTGGGAGGCCTAAATATAAATATAGAGAAAAAACTCTTTAACGGTTGATCGTATCGTCACGAAATTTCACATGTAGTATTCCTGAAGGCCAAATAGAAAAATAAGGTGTGTGGCGTCCCAAAGTTTTGAACGGGAGGGGAGGTTGTGGGGGGGCCTAAGTATAAATACAGAGAAAAAACTCTTTAACGGTTGATCGTATCGTCACGAAATTTCCCATGTAGTATTCCTGAAGGCCAAATAGAAAAATAAGGTGTGTGGCGTCCCAAAGTTTTGAACGGGAGGGGAGGTTGTGGGGGGGCCTAAGTATAAATATAGAGCTAGCTCATTAACGGTTGGTCACATTGTCACGAAGTTTCACATGTAGTATTCCTGAAGGCCAAATAGAAAAATAAGGTGTGTGGCGCCCAAAAATTTGAACGGGAGGGGGGGTTGTTGGGAGGCCTAAATATAAATATAGAGAAAAAACTCTTTAACGGTTGATCGTATCGTCACGAAATTTCCCATGTAGTATTCCTGAAGGCCAATTAGAAAAATAAGGTGTGTGGTGTCCCTAAGTTTTGAACGGGAGGGGGGATTGTGGGGGGGCCTAAGTATAAATATAGTGCTAACTCTTCAACGATTGGTCGGACTGTCACGAAATTTCACATGTAGTATTTTTAAAAGCCAAATAGAAATATAAGGTGTGTGGCGACCCAAAGTTTTGAACGGGAGGGGAGTTTGTGGGGGGGGGGGGGGGGGGGGCTAAGTATAAAAAAGAGCTAGCTCATTAACGGTTGTTCGTATCGTCACGAAATTTCCCATGTAGTATTCCTGAAGGCCAAATAGAAAAATAAGGTGTGTGGCGCCCAAAAATTTGAACGGAAGGGGGGGTTGTGGGGGGGCCTAAGTATAAATACAGAGAAAAAACTCTTTAACGGTTGATCGTATCGTCACGAAATTTCCCATGTAGTATTCCTGAAGGCCAATTAGAAAAATAAGGTGTGTGGTGTCCCTAAGTTTTGAACGGGAGGGGAGTTTGTGGGGGGGGGGGGGGGGGGCTAAGTATAAAAAAGAGCTAGCTCATTAACGGTTGATCGTATTGTCACGAAATTTCACATGTAGTATTCCTGAAGGCCAAATAGAAATATAAGGTGTGTGGCGACCCAAAGTTTTGAACGGGAGGGGAGTTTGTGGGGGGGGGGGGGGGGCTAAGTATAAAAAAGAGCTAGCTCATTAACGGTTGATCGTATTGTCACGAAATTTCACATGTAGTATTCCTGAAGGCCAAATAGAAAAATAAGGTGTGTGGCGTCCCAAAGTTTTGAACGGGAGGGGAGGTTGTGGGGGGGCCTAAGTATAAATACAGAGAAAAAACTCTTTAACGGTTGATCGTATCGTCACGAAATTTCCCATGTAGTATTCCTGAAGGCCAAATAGAAAAATAAGGTGTGTGGCGTCCCAAAGTTTTGAACGGGAGGGGAGGTTGTGGGGGGGCCTAAGTATAAATATAGAGCTAGCTCATTAACGGTTGGTCACATTGTCACGAAGTTTCACATGTAGTATTCCTGAAGGCCAAATAGAAAAATAAGGTGTGTGGCGCCCAAAAATTTGAACGGGAGGGGGGGTTGTTGGGAGGCCTAAATATAAATATAGAGAAAAAACTCTTTAACGGTTGATCGTATCGTCACGAAATTTCACATGTAGTATTCCTGAAGGCCAAATAGAAAAATAAGGTGTGTGGCGTCCCAAAGTTTTGAACGGGAGGGGAGGTTGTGGGGGGGCCTAAGTATAAATACAGAGAAAAAACTCTTTAACGGTTGATCGTATCGTCACGAAATTTCCCATGTAGTATTCCTGAAGGCCAAATAGAAAAATAAGGTGTGTGGCGTCCCAAAGTTTTGAACGGGAGGGGAGGTTGTGGGGGGGCCTAAGTATAAATATAGAGCTAGCTCATTAACGGTTGGTCACATTGTCACGAAGTTTCACATGTAGTATTCCTGAAGGCCAAATAGAAAAATAAGGTGTGTGGCGCCCAAAAATTTGAACGGGAGGGGGGGTTGTTGGGAGGCCTAAATATAAATATAGAGAAAAAACTCTTTAACGGTTGATCGTATCGTCACGAAATTTCACATGTAGTATTCCTGAAGGCCAAATAGAAAAATAATGTGTGTGGCGCCCAAAAATTTGAACGGGAGGGGGGTTGTTGGGGGGCCTAAATATAAATATAGAGAAAAAACTCTTTAACGGTTGATCGTATCGTCACGAAATTTCCCATGTAGTATTCCTGAAGGCCAAATAGAAAAATAAGGTGTGTGGCGATCCAAAGTTTTGAAAGGGAGGGTGGGTTGTGGGGGTAGGCCTAGATATAGTGCTGGCTCATTAACGGTTCGTCAGATTGTCACGAAATTTCCCATGTAGTATTCCTGAAGGCCAAATAGAAAAATAAGGTGTGTGGTGTCCCAAAGTTTTGAACGGGAGGGGGGATTGTGGGGGGGCCTAAGTATAAATATAGTGCTAGCTCATTAACGGTTGGTCACATTGTCACGAAGTTTCACATGTAGTATTCCTGAAGGCCAAATAGAAAAATAAGGTGTGTGGCGCCCAAATATTTGAACGGGAGGGGGGGTTGTGGGGGGGCCTAAATATAAATATAGAGAAAAAACTCTTTAACGGTTGATCGTATCGTCACGAAATTTCACATGTAGTATTCCTGAAGGCCAAATAGAAAAATAAGGTGTGTGGCGTCCCAAAGTTTTGAACGGGAGGGGAGGTTGTGGGGGGGCCTAAGTATAAATACAGAGAAAAAACTCTTTAACGGTTGATCGTATCGTCACGAAATTTCCCATGTAGTATTCCTGAAGGCCAAATAGAAAAATAAGGTGTGTGGCGTCCCAAAGTTTTGAACGGGAGGGGAGGTTGTGGGGGGGCCTAAGTATAAATATAGAGCTAGCTCATTAACGGTTGGTCACATTGTCACGAAGTTTCACATGTAGTATTCCTGAAGGCCAAATAGAAAAATAAGGTGTGTGGCGCCCAAAAATTTGAACGGGAGGGGGGGTTGTTGGGAGGCCTAAATATAAATATAGAGAAAAAACTCTTTAACGGTTGATCGTATCGTCACGAAATTTCACATGTAGTATTCCTGAAGGCCAAATAGAAAAATAAGGTGTGTGGCGTCCCAAAGTTTTGAACGGGAGGGGAGGTTGTGGGGGGGCCTAAGTATAAATACAGAGAAAAAACTCTTTAACGGTTGATCGTATCGTCACGAAATTTCCCATGTAGTATTCCTGAAGGCCAAATAGAAAAATAAGGTGTGTGGCGTCCCAAAGTTTTGAACGGGAGGGGAGGTTGTGGGGGGGCCTAAGTATAAATATAGAGCTAGCTCATTAACGGTTGGTCACATTGTCACGAAGTTTCACATGTAGTATTCCTGAAGGCCAAATAGAAAAATAAGGTGTGTGGCGCCCAAAAATTTGAACGGGAGGGGGGGTTGTTGGGAGGCCTAAATATAAATATAGAGAAAAAACTCTTTAACGGTTGATCGTATCGTCACGAAATTTCACATGTAGTATTCCTGAAGGCCAAATAGAAAAATAATGTGTGTGGCGCCCAAAAATTTGAACGGGAGGGGGGTTGTTGGGGGGCCTAAATATAAATATAGAGAAAAAACTCTTTAACGGTTGATCGTATCGTCACGAAATTTCCCATGTAGTATTCCTGAAGGCCAAATAGAAAAATAAGGTGTGTGGCGATCCAAAGTTTTGAAAGGGAGGGTGGGTTGTGGGGGTAGGCCTAGATATAGTGCTGGCTCATTAACGGTTCGTCAGATTGTCACGAAATTTCCCATGTAGTATTCCTGAAGGCCAAATAGAAAAATAAGGTGTGTGGTGTCCCAAAGTTTTGAACGGGAGGGGGGATTGTGGGGGGGCCTAAGTATAAATATAGTGCTAGCTCATTAACGGTTGGTCACATTGTCACGAAGTTTCACATGTAGTATTCCTGAAGGCCAAATAGAAAAATAAGGTGTGTGGCGCCCAAATATTTGAACGGGAGGGGGGGTTGTGGGGGGGCCTAAATATAAATATAGAGAAAAAACTCTTTAACGGTTGATCGTATCGTCACGAAATTTCACATGTAGTATTCCTGAAGGCCAAATAGAAAAATAAGGTGTGTGGCGCCCAAAAATTTGAACGGGAGGGGGGGTTGTTGGGAGGCCTAAATATAAATATAGAGAAAAAACTCTTTAACGGTTGATCGTATCGTCACGAAATTTCACATGTAGTATTCCTGAAGGCCAAATAGAAAAATAATGTGTGTGGCGCCCAAAAATTTGAACGGGAGGGGGGTTGTTGGGGGGCCTAAATATAAATATAGAGAAAAAACTCTTTAACGGTTGATCGTATCGTCACGAAATTCCCCATGTAGTATTCCTGAAGGCCAAATAGAAAAATAAGGTGTGTGGCGATCCAAAGTTTTGAAAGGGAGGGGGGGTTGTGGGGGTAGGCCTAGATATAGTGCTGGCTCATTAACGGTTCGTCAGATTGTCACGAAATTTCCCATGTAGTATTCCTGAAGGCCAAATAGAAAAATAAGGTGTGTGGTGTCCCAAAGTTTTGAACGGGAGGGGGGATTGTGGGGGGGCCTAAGTATAAATATAGTGCTAGCTCATTAACGGTTGGTCACATTGTCACGAAGTTTCACATGTAGTATTCCTGAAGGCCAAATAGAAAAATAAGGTGTGTGGCGCCCAAAAATTTGAACGGGAGGGGGGGTTGTGGGGGGGCCTAAGTATAAATACAGAGAAAAAACTCTTTAACGGTTGATAGTATCGTCACGAAATTTCCCATGTAGTATTCATGAAGGCCAAATAGAAAAATAAGGTGTGTGGCGCCCAAAAATTTGAACGGGAGGGGGGGTTGTTGGGGGGCCTAAATATAAATATAGAGAAAAAACTCTTTAACGGTTGATCGTATCGTCACGAAATTTCCCATGTAGTATTCCTGAAGGCCAAATAGAAAAATAAGGTGTGTGGCGACCCAAAGTTTTGAAAGGGAGGGGGGGTTGTGGGGGTAGGTCTAAGTATAGATATAGTGCTGGCTCATTAACGGTTCGTCAGATTGTCACGAAATTTCCCATGTAGTATTCCTGAAGGCCAAATAGAAAAATAAGGTGTGTGGTGTCCCAAAGTTTTGAACGGGAGGGGAGGTTGTGGGGGGGCCTAAGTATAAATATAGAGCTAGCTCATTAACGGTTGGTCACATTGTCACGAAGTTTCACATGTAGTATTCCTGAAGGCCATATAGAAAAATAAGGTGTGTGGCGCCCAAAAATTTGAACGGGAGGGGGGGTTGTGGGGGGGCCTAAGTATAATTACAGAGAAAAAACTCTTTAGCGGTTGATCGTATCGTCACAAAATTTCCCATGTAGTATTCCTGAAGGCCAAATAGAAAAATAAGGTGTGTGGCGACCCAAAGTTTTGAAAGGGAGGGGGGGTTGTGGGGGTAGGCCTAGATATAGTGCTGGCTCATTAACGGTTCGTCAGATTGTCACGAAATTTCCCATGTAGTATTCCTGAAGGCCAAATAGAAAAATAAGGTGTGTGGTGTCCCAAAGTTTTGAACGGGAGGGGGGATTGTGGGGGGGCCTAAGTATAAATATAGTGCTAACTCTTTAACGATTGGTCGGATTGTCACGAAATTTCACATGTAGTATTTTTAAAAGCCAAATAGAAATATAAGGTGTGTGGCGACCCAAAGTTTTGAACGGGAGGGGAGTTTGTGGGGGGGGGGGGGGGGGCTAAGTATAAAAAAGAGCTAGCTCATTAACTGTTGATCGTATTGTCACGAAATTTCCCATGTAGTATTCCTGAAGGCCAAATAGAAAAATAAGGTGTGTGGCGCCCAAAAATTTGAACGGGAGGGGGGGTTGTGGGGGGGGCCTAAGTATAAATACAGAGAAAAAACTCTTTAACGGTTGATCGTATCGTCACGAAATTTCCCATGTAGTATTCCTGAAGGCCAAATAGAAAAATAAGGTGTGTGGTGTCCCAAAGTTTTGAACGGGAGGGGGGATTGTGGGGGGGCCTAAGTATAAATATAGTGCTAACTCTTTAACGATTGGTCGGATTGTCACGAAATTTCACATGTAGTATTTTTAAAAGCCAAATAGAAATATAAGGTGTGTGGCGACCCAAAGTTTTGAACGGGAGGGGAGTTTGTGGGGGGGGGGGGGGGGCTAAGTATAAAAAAGAGCTAGCTCATTAACTGTTGATCGTATTGTCACGAAATTTCCCATGTAGTATTCCTGAAGGCCAAATAGAAAAATAAGGTGTGTGGCGCCCAAAAATTTGAACGGGAGGGGGGGTTGTGGGGGGGGCCTAAGTATAAATACAGAGAAAAAACTCTTTAACGGTTGATCGTATCGTCACGAAATTTCCCATGTAGTATTCCTGAAGGCCAAATAGAAAAATAAGGTGTGTGGCGACCCAAAGTTTTGCAAGGGAGGGGGGTTGTGGGGGTAATCCTAAGTATAGATATAGTGTTGGCTCATTAACAGTTCGTCAGATTGTCACGAAATTTCACATGTAGTATTCCTTTAGGCAAAATAGAAAAATAGGCGGTGTGACGGCTCAAAAGTTTATACGGGAGGGATGTTGTGGGGGGGGGGGGCTAAGTATAAATATAGAGCTAGCTCATTAACGGATGATAGGATTGTCATGGAATTTCACATGTAGTATTCTTTAAAGCCAAATAGAAATATAGGGTGTATATGTCACAACATTTTGAACGGGAGGGGGGTTATATGGGTAGGCCTAAAATTGAAGATAGTGATAGGTCATTAACGGATGATCGGATTGTCATGGAATTGTACATGTAGAATTCTTGATGGCCAAATAGAAAAATACACTATGTGACATCTTAAAAATTTGGGAGAGGTGGGGGGGGGGCTAAGTATAAAAGTAATGCTGAATGATTAAGGGGTAATCGGATTGTCAACGATTTCACATGTAGTAGTAGTAACTATGTATTCGCTGTGGGGTTCACTGTTGCAAGACATTTACTAGCTGTGATGCCCAGCGTTCCTAATATCGTACTAGCTGTGGGGTCCGCTGTTGCAAGGCGCTAGCAGTGTGGCTTAGCGTATTTAACTACGTACTAGCTGTGGGGTCCGCCGTTGCAAAACACATACTAGCTGTGATGCCCAGTGGTACTAACTACGTATTAGCTGTGGGGTCCGCTGTTGCAAGGCACTTAATAGCTGTAGGGCCCAGCGTTCCTAAAAACATACTATCTGTGGGGTCCGCTGTTGCAAGGCACTTACTAGCTGTGATGCCCAGCGTTCCTGACTTCGTACTAGCTGTGGGGGCCGCTGTTGCAAGGCATATACTACCTGTGGTGCCCAGCGTTCCTAACTACGTACTAGCTGTGGTGCCCAGCGTTTCAAGGCACATACTAGCTGTGGTCACAAGCGTTCTTAAGTACGCACTGGCTAGGATGTCCAGTGATGCTGAGTATTCACTAGCTGTGGTTTACGCCGTTGAAAGGCGCATACTAGCTGTGGAGCCCAGGGGTCCTAAAAACCTACTCGCGTTACTATAGCTGAAGGACTATAAGCCTTATTCCGTATGAATAATTGGAAATTATAACATCATGAATGTACTGTCGAAAAATTGAATAGACTTATAGGAGATATTGGGAGAAAATTCAAAGTTCCCCCGGGCAACGCCGGGTATTACTGCTATTATTATAAATAAATAAATTAAATAATTTGTTTAACTTTATATTTTCAAGTTTATGTTGAAGGGGTCTTTAACAAGTACCTGACATCGCACAGGCTCGGGACCATCGCTTTATGTCCCATCCGAAGTACGGTTTGCTCAAGTTTTTTTCATCTCCCAGATAGAAATTTATGTTTATGTTTAAACTTAAATATTTGTAACAGTCAGAATGTTTCGCTTAAGCAGAACTTAATAAATCGTCGATACAATTTCCACATTACTTTGAAATATTTTCTACGGAAATGTATTGTAGGCTATTACTATTACTTATCTGGTAAATCAAGGAAACGTCTAAAAACATGTGTTCCAGATCGACATTTATGAATAGTTTTCGGAATGTATCTCGAAAACCGGACGACATGCGACATATCGTATTATACATAAAATGTATGTTTCTGTTTTCCATACAACTTTTACAAAGATTTTGATTAGGTCATAAATATAAGCGGTATCTTGTAATATGTGCATAGGCCCCATAAGTAAAGTGGTCTCAATTTTCGTCCGATTTTGGCCAAAATCTAAGCAGATCTGTTAGAAAGCTATGAACTTCCAATCACCATCTCATACGTGTGTGTAAAATTTGACATCATTGCGAAAATGTTCAAAACGTATTCAGGGGGCCTTAAAACGTGAAAATCTGTTGAAAACTCGATCTCGGATTTTTGTGCGATTACAATACTTCCTTAGTATATGTATATGAAAATAAATATATAAGTTCAAAAATATGGATAAAGTAAATATATAAAAATAAAATAACGAATATTTTTTACATTAAAAAATGTCCATATCATTGATTTATCATGTATTGATACTCATCCTGTTAGATTTCTAGTTCAGAATATAGAAGAGAGGGAAGCAAGATTATTGAATCCAAATTTAAAGCAAATTTCCCAGTTTGTAATTTGATGAGGGGCGCCCTTTGAAAATGTTGGTACAATCCACCGCAGCCTGTACTTCAGAACCATGTCGGAAAAGCCACATTACACTGAACTTTTCCTACCAACTTTTCACAAATCCCATTAATCTTGTTCACGCTGACAGCTTTTCTTCCGATCCGTATTAACCTTTCTTGACAGTTCATCTCTAGGATCAGCAGTGAATTTTGTATCATTAATCTATGTACATTTCATTTTCGAATAGTTGTTGATTCGCGATTCAAATTATTTATATATAAAAAATTGTGGCCATCACATAACGTTATGGAGGAGAAAAGCTGGACAGATAGATATCGGACAAAAATAAACGGAATGTTTCGAAACCACATACTATACTAGCATCGATAGTTTAGTTAGTATTCGATACTTTAGCCATATGAAGCCATAAAAAAATGTTTTACTTCCCCAGCTTTAAGAAGTATAGGGAAAGGTATGTAATCGGTCTGAAACTCGATGTTGAGTTTTCACAGAAATTTCAGAAAATTTAAAAAAAATTTGTCTGTGAACATATTATGTTCAGATAGAATGAATCTAAAATTATGAAAAAAAAATAACTAACTAACCTAACTAACAAAAATTCCATTTACTATTTTATAACAATGTACCTAACAGAGAATGTACCTAACACTATATTCTTCACTTAAACTTTTCATTTAAATTAAATTTTAGTAAATTTTAACAGTGAATTTATAAAATTCCATTTAATTTTTGTGAAATTGAGAGGTACAGGAACACGCCAATGTGTGAACGACATTTCAAAATTGAAGCTAATCCATTCAAGTTCGTTAGTTATTGTGACACGTTTCCGGGCTTTAACTACGAGGTCATATCGCCTACTACCAGAGCGCTCTTTTGTCGTTCTGGTGAACATGAGCCTAAGTCTGTAGTGAGAGCACTAACTTTTGCCTACCAAGGTATATTTACCTAGGGTCGGGGTCTTTAACGAGTAACTGACATCGTACCGGCTCGGGACCATCTCTTAACATCCCATCCGAAGGACGGCGTGTTCTAGGATTTTTCACTTTCTTAAAAAAACCTAAGGGCCTCGGCCGGGTTTCAAATCCGCGATGCTAATCCATTTGATGTTCAGCCCAAAAACTAACAACATATAGGATAGGTTCCAACGCCAATCATCCATCCACAGATTGGAGAAATGATTTTGGCCATTTTGTCGGTCTTTCGGAATTGGGAAATTTGGATAAAATTACACCTTCCCATCACAATGTTGCTCAAATTTGGGGATATACCATCGTACGATTTATTCAAATTCTGCCATAAAAACTAACGACCTCATCTTTTACAGAAACTTTGTAATACCTGAAATACTCCAAAAAGGAAAAGATATCAAGAACATCATATAGTTCAAATTTTAGAATCCTGTTGGAAATTTAATTTGTATATGATCCTGAAATAGATGATCAAATGAAAACGGTCTCACTAATGTCAACATTAAGAGCTGACAACTGTTTCATGTTTCGTGTTGCACACAATAGACTTGATTAAACTTGAGACAACTCATTTCAGAGACTGTTCAAATCAGAATGTTTGTCAAAGTGTTTAGCGTGGCCCAAGAGCCAACTTTCACATGGATCATTACCAACTTATAATTCGAAAACTAAAATAACTACTCATTAAAATGTTGGGGGCTCTAGAAAAGCATGTAATTCATAAATAGCATGTAAATCTATTTCCCAATAAGAAAAAAATAAAAAATGATGTGGCCATAACAGAACTCTGTTTTAACAACTATGTTTTTACAGATAAATCTACCTCCCCTCTATATCTTTATTTCTGAGTATAAGAAAATCACTCTAGAATGAAACAAAGATAACCACTGTCATCAGCACATTACTTTCATATATCCTTCTTGTTATAGCCACACCACATATTTTAACTTTCTTATACATTTAGTGCATATAAGAAATTAATGTAATCGTGCAAAAATCCAAGATGGACTTTTCAAAATAATTCTACGTTTCAAAGTCCATTGATACGATTTGTCCATTTTCACGAGGAAATATGTGTACGGACCTTTGAGAGCGCTTAAAAATTATGGTAGCAATGAACTTGAACTTGGAAATGAAGTTGTCATATGTGCCAACTTAGTTGAATAAAATACCAATTAGATTTATAAACTTATCAAAAATCTTTACAAATAAAAGCTGTAGTAGAAACTAAGAGGCATTTTGAAAGGTTGCCCGGTTTGCAAAATACATGTCATCAACCACACCGCAGACTCATGCCCGGGCTTTAACTACGAGGTCATACCGCATACTATCAGAGCGCTCTTTCGTCACTCTGGTGGACATGAGCCCGACCTTGAGCTCAGAAGACAAGCACGCATACCATTGAGCTATAGGCGTGAACATTTTATAAAATACCACTTACAATTAGATATATAATTTTTGCAAATAAAAGCTGTTGTGAAATGTCATACGCACATCTGATATGAAATATGTTTTTTCAAGGTTCCTGATTGGAAATTTCGTTGAAAACTCGATATTGGATTTTTGCACGATTACAGTAGGTACTTCCTTATTACTATAGGCATAAGAAAGTGAATATTGGGCTCGAGGTATCAAAGAAAATAATATTTAATTTTCAAAACAAAATGCGAAATATCTAAGGACATGATTCATTTTAAGGCCCTCTGGACAAATGCATTGAACGCCCCACTAAATGAAGATAAGCCACCCAGGATAACATTACAAGAGAGCGAGCCAAACTTCCGAAAGTAACATTTAACTAATTTTCGACCAAAAATATCAAAGAATTTGGGCGCTTTGCTTAGGTAAAATAAACTTAAGCTTGCCGTCCTTCGGATAGGACGTTAAGCGATGGTCCCGAGCCTGTACGATGTCAGCTACTCGATAAAGATCCCTTATCCTAGATGAATAAACCTAAGTAGGCAAAATGTCCACCAGAACGACGAAAGAGCCCTCTGGTAGTAGGCGATATGACCTCGTAGTTAAAGCTCGACCATGAGTCAAGTTCAGTGGTATAATTTTATTTTTCCAAAACCTGCCGCTGCTATCTAGGGTCTAATAAGAATAACGATTTGATGTAAGCTTGTTTAAAGAGAATTCACATAAAGAAAAATCGTTAAACTATAATAGAGTGTATAAAAAGAGTACTTCAAGGTATTATGGAGTCCATGAAAATAAAAAAAATCATGGTAATAAATAGAGATTGTAAATAAAACATAGGAAAGTTAAGAAAATCCATTTGGAGAAGAGAAATGAGGAGAAAATCGTCAGGTTCTTATTTCATTCAGTAGTTGAAAAGGAGTTAATAAGGAAATTTATGATGGAGAAGTTGAGTTAATTTTGAGCTACCTCCACGGGCAAAAACCTATTAAAGATCGTCCGTCATCTTAAGAGTTCTGCAACTCCACACAGACAACTCAGTATAATATCGCTATGGAGGAGCATATATGACGATTGAAATCAAAATCGGATCATTCGTTGTGGAAATATTCACAATTTTTTTATTTTTTCATGATAACTTCTGTAAAGGGTTACTGAATTTGTTTTCACTATAATATAGCAAAAGCCTCATATTCCGAAAGAGGCGCATTTTAGAACAATACGTTTTTCACATATAAAACGTTCTAAAGGTTAAGTCCGATACCGTACATTTGTTCTAGGTGCTCTTACAACAGTACTTTGAATTTCGTGGATAATCAAATATGTCAAATTTCAGAAAACTGTTTGCAGAAAGCATTCTAAGTGCCATAATGATAGTAGTGTGCCCTAAACATGATAGGAAATGTGATGTACACATTCCAATTATTAATATTATTAAATTAACTATATTTATTAGTATAAAATAAAATCCATTCCTATTAGTGAATAATAATGTGATTGCATTTTGTTTTAAAAGAACCCATGAATAAAAAACAAAACACGACGATCAGCTGTTATTAATTGGTGTGTAGACGAGTCGAGGTCTGGGTTGAGGTGAGACGGTCTGAGTAGAGGATGGAGTGAGAGTTTTTAGACTTAAGATGTGATGAACTAAGTAGGTGTAAATTAACAGTAAAATTGATGCGCAAAGAAGGTACTGTTATTTATTTATATGTACAAGATATATATGCCCAAAAAGTATATAAATTTGATATGAAGAATGGCCAAAATATCTATTCCACAAAAGATATTTAATTGCCTATTCCACAAAAGATATTTACAAAACTACCAATTTCGGCCTTATACCATCGTCAGGTCTAGTTACATATAACTAGTTTACTCAAATTAAGAATACTTCAATTAACATGGTATGTAAACATGTCAAAGATACTTTTAGAGATAGGTAACACAGTTTTTTTTCTCTCATGTAGAATTTAATTCAGGACACAAATAAAGTTTGGAACTTCAGGACTTCTTGAGTCTCTTTGCTAAATAAGTTTCTGAAAGGTGAAGTTTTCCTTTTAGACATGAGCAATATGACCCGGTTTATTAAGCCATGCCAGAACTAACACATAGGCGAATAGTGTATATCAGAGCTAGACATTGTTGAAATATTTTAAATTGTATTTGAATTATACGGTTATTTCAAAAAAGTATTTTGTTATTTCAAATACATTATGTCTAAACAAATTCATTTGGAATAAAGTATGAAACAGTTATTTTTATTTTGTTATTGAAAATAATGAAATAACGGCAAAATAAATGTTTCCCAATAGCATCATGTTTCTATAAATAATTTGATGTAGAAAAAAGATAAACAACATAATGTTTACGGTTTGGATAATCCTCCCTGTTGATAGGTTACTATCGCTGAATCAAAAGTATTAAGTTATATCAGTTGTTATTCTGATTACGTCCATGAACCATTATTAATTAGTTTTCCTGGGTTATTTTCATGTGCAACCATGATTGATGCGCCTCGACAAAGTTCTTTGTCCGATGAGCTTTTTGAAAAAAGATTGCTATTGAGGGCAAGCGGGGTAGAACATTATTAGTTACTTGTTTCAAATTTCTGAAAAAATTGGTTATTATCTTCATTATGTTTGGAAAAAATTAATTAAAACTGTTGTTCATTACATAAATAACTTGTTGTTTTGTTAAAATCACAATTTATTTCTTCCCATTATTTCAAATAACCGAAATAATTATTTCATTTCATCATTATTTGAAATAAACATGCAATAATGATTTGTACAAATGTTTATTTCAAATAAGATTAGTTCAAATAACGTTACTTCAAATAAGATTCGTTCAAATAACGTTACTTCAAATGATTATTTTTTATTTTTATTTCAAATAATATTTGCCCAGGTCTGGTGTATATTAGGGTATATTTTAGTACTAACTGTAAATCCCGATAATATATTTTCTTCCATTACATTTGGAATGATGAACATTAAATGAAGGTATTAAAAAGCACTTAAGATACACAATATTAATTGAGTCTAATGCATTTTGAATAAAAATGGACGTCTTTATTACTCATCATATATTATTCGTCTTGAGGCATCTATTATTTTTCGGCGGAATCTTCAGAAGGAAAGGGGAGATCAGAAGTGGCTCAAATCAAAAGCTCCAAAAAATGCCGATGTAATGAATGCATCGAAATGAGATTTTATATTTAAATTCTACATCCCTTAAGGAACACACCTATCAATTTCCCGCGACATCGGTTTAGGGGGGAGTCAGAGGAGGGGTGACTCGATTCAAAAACTCTAATAACTGCCGATGTTATGAATATAATGTTATACACTTGAAGATTCACCGACAACTTTTTTTCATTTTTTTTTTTTTTAATGAGTAGGGAAACATAACATCAAATTTGAAAATCGCTGGAAAAGTGAAAAAAAAAAAAAAAATTCTGAACTGCGATTTTGCGTTTAATTTTTTCTTCCCTCAAAGCTGAATATTCTGAAATGCTCTCTTGTTCGGGACCGTGTATACGGAGAAAGAAATAACGTATTTAGAGCACAGCCTTGTCTCTTCAAACAAAAATACGAGATAATATTTTCCGTTTTATGAAACAGTTACGACTAAAAGATAAACAAAATTGTGACCATGTTATCCTTTGGGATTTTTTTTTTTGTTTTTTTCCATATTTTTATAGCGGACTGACTTAAATTGTTGACATAAATATCATTTTAGATACAGTTGTCATACATATAAAGGTTGCTTTTTCGCACAATAATCTTAATAAAACAAATATATGATGTGGTCATTATGGGACTTTCTTTTACCACGCTTACAGATCATTTTCTTTCCCTCTCCTTTCCAAAAATCATTTCATACTAGGTATATGAAAGCAATGAATTGGCGTCAGGGATGTCTTTTTGTTTCATTGTACATCGTAGTTCTGAGAGTGACTGTCTTATAACCACAAGAGAGAGAGAGAGTGATCTGTGGTTGGTATAAGATAGTCCAATAATGGCCACGTCATATATTTTATTTTTCTTATTTTTTTATTATTTTTCATAAGAACTACCAATAATAGAAAAAATATTTTATAATGTTCTGCTACGTTAAACAATTTTAACAATATTTTGAAATATTTCCATCTTCTGTGGGCGCCGGTAGTTCAGATCATAGGTTCGAAACCCGACCGAGGCCCTTAGTTTATTTTATCTGGGAGGTAAAATAAACTTAAGCACGCCGTCCTTCGGATGGGACGTTAAGCGATGGTTCCGAGCCTGTACGATGTCACGTACTCGTTAAAAACCCCTATCCTAGGTGAATAAAAATTTAGGGTAGGCAAAATTTAGGACTCACACATTAGAGTCGGGCTCATGTCCACCAGAGTGGCGAAAGAGTGCTCTTGTAGCTAAGCGATATGACCTCGTAGTTAAAGCCCGGGCATGAGTCAGTTCGCTCACAACTTCCACTTACACACATACGCACAGACACACACCGCGAAAATGGTCAAAACATATTCACGGGGACTTTCAAACGTGAAAATCTGTTGAAGCTTCAATATCTTTCACACGATTACAATCCTTCCTTACGCTGTAAGTATGAAGAAAGTAAAATTGGAAGAAAACAGTGGTTTCTAAAACAATTGAAGGTAGTGAACATGATATATATGGAATGTAAATATGACATTTGATTTATGTTGTCCATGCATCATAACCCAGTATGGAATGCATCATAACCCCGTATGGAATCCCCCATCATTACAAGAGGTAGACAGATGGACAGATTACCCTAATTATATAGCCATCATTTAGAACAGGGGTCGATAACCTTTTTTTCTCATAGGCCAGTATCAAAGATTTTCCAGTTATAGAGAAAAAAGCAGTTAATGAATCACTGGCTATGTACTTCCCCACTACAAATTAATCAATTACAAAGTTTTCTATTGTTTATTTTTCAAAATTGTTTAGTTTTTCTCTTTTGTTATTAAGCATAATAGCTAGAGGTTCCGGCCAGTAAACTGTGTTTTATATCATTTATTCCGCTCTAGAAGATTTTTATTAATCTCCTTAATAAGATTCTATTCTTAATTTTTTCTATAATTTTTTTCTTGTTTTTACTTGTTTTTGTAAGTTAAGCCCGTCTCATGGTAAGCTGATACCATAAAGAATACCTTAAGAGTACATAATTAATTTCTTTTAGAGAAAAATGGTTTATAAAGCTAAGTTATTAAAATCCTAACGAAGAAAAGAGGCAATCTCCGCTTTACAATAGCCCCTCGAAGAATGAGAAACTAGACTGAAATTATATTTACGGGACAAAACATTCTGCACTTTTTGCGAGATGAATGCAATTATTCACATTTCACGAAACAGGATGCATTGTTTTTTTTTTTTTTTTTTTTTTTTTTTTTTTTTTTTTTTTTTAATTCTTTATTTTGAATATTTACAATGGGTATACACCATGAGTAAATTTGATGAAAGACAAAACATTAAAGAAAGAGAGAAAAAATAAAATAAAAGAAAAAATATATATATATAATATATATATATATTATTTTGTACACAACCACACTCCCCCGATGTATATATATTATATATACACCGAAAGAACATGACTGTGCACAAAACAATAATAGAGAAAAAAAAAATTATAATAATAATAATAATAACTCTGCAAATAATATAATATGTACAAAACAAAGAGAAAATATTAAATTTAAATTATAATAAACATAAACATAAGAATAAAATAATAATATTGATATAATAAAATGAACATGAAAACCCTTCAACTCGAAACCCCTCGAAGCACCCCCGGTTCTCTGCCATCCTCATCCCTCCAACTTAATGGGGGGAGGGGAGACCGCGGGGGCACGAGTGATCCCCCCTGCCTTCTCGCCCCTCCAATCACTGTCCAGCAGTGGAGGCAGGCCAAGAAGGAGGAGAGTTGAAGGTAAGAGGATTACATGAGGGGAGAAGCTGGTCATCACCGGCACTCCCTAAATATTTTTGCTACAGTAGCAGGTCTCTCGGCCAGCGCCGCCTCAGTCTTCGGGGGGGATTATCTGGATGGGAATGGGATGACAAGAGTCGAGCAGCTGGATTTACATGGGAAGAAAGGTTAGAGTGGAATTTGGAGAAGCGGGACTTGATGAGGTCAATAACATAGGGAACTTTAAGGTCATTATGGAGGGTAAGTTTGTACACATAGAAGGGTGCATCGACAATTGTTCTTAGGACTTCGGATTGGAAGGACTGGATACGCTTGATGTTAGATGGCTTAGCACAACCCCATAATTCAAGTCCGTAGGTCCATATAGGTTTTATTATTGTCTTGTAAATGGTCAGTTTGTTTTCAGTGGATAGTTTGGATTGTCTGTTGAGCAGCCGGTATAGCAGACCAAACCGTCTGTTCAGCTCCTGTCTTTTTAATCGTGTATGGGGGTTCCATGTCAGTCGTCGGTCTAGATAGAACCCAAGGTAGCGAACTTGATTGGAGGCAGGGATTGGAATATTATTGAAGGAAATCGGAGGACAGGATTGGCGTCTCAGAGTGAAGGTAACATGGCTACACTTCTCTTCGTTGATTCTCACTCGCCACTGCCGACACCAATCCTCTATGTGGAGAAGGTGCTGTTGGAGATTTTGGGAGGCTATGGTAGGATCTTGGTTGGAAGCAAGGATAGCTGTATCGTCGGCAAATGTTGCCAGGAGAGTGTTAGGATTGGAAGGAATATCAGCAGTGTAAACTGTATAGAGGATGGGACCGAGGACACTTCCTTGGGGGACCCCCGCTTCAACAGGCTCATAGTCAGAGTACTCATTACCCTGACGAACCTTGAAGAAGCGGTTGGAAAGGTAGGACTTGAGGATGAGGTAGTAAGTGTGGGGAAGGAGTCTCTTTAGCTTGAAGAGCAGTCCAGGGTGCCAAACCCGGTCGAAAGCCTGAGCCACGTCCAGAAAGGCACCCGAACAATAGCTCTTACACTCCAGGGAAGAGGAAATGTGGTCTACAATGCGAAGGCCCTGCTGTACAGTAGAGTGATGGGTTCGGAAGCCGAATTGATGGTTGGGGATAACATGTTTGGAATTTAGGATAGGAAAAATTCTTTTGAGGATGATTTTTTCTAGAATTTTTGAAAGGATGGGTAGCAGGCTTATAGGGCGATAGGAGCTTGGAATGTTGTGGGGCTTTCCAGGTTTAGGGACAAGGATTATAGTGGAAAATTTCCAAAGGGCAGGGAAATACGCTGTTCGAAAGACACAATTAAAAATATATGTGAGGAAAATGATGGCTTTGCGGGGAAGATTTCTAATTATTTTACAAGTGATGAGGTCATACCCTGGGGATTTTCTTGTAGGTAAGGACTGGATGAAGTGTATGACCTCGGAAGGATGGACAGGTTTAGGAGGCAAAGAAAGTTGGAGGGGAGAGTCGAGGAACTTCTCGACTTTGTAATTTTGGGAAAGAGGATCGGGGTGTGGGGTGAATGTTTGGCGGAGGTGGGAAGCAAACAAGTTGGATTTCTCAATGTCTGATGCGGCCCACGAGCCATCCACACGTCGAATAGGAAGGGAAGTGGTGTGGTACTTTAGGATTTTCCTTGTGGCGGACCATAAGGATTTATCCTGAGTGGATAAGGAAGACAGATAGGAGTTGTATTGTTGGGATCGGTAGGATGCGAGTTGCTGTTTGAGAAGTCGGGAAAGTTGGTTATAGGTTTGGCGGTCTGTGGGGTAACGTGTTCTCTGCCAAGTGGCTCGAGCCCGACGTTTTGAGGAGATGAGGTTTAGGAGATATTGAGGGAGGTGGTTCTGGGAGTATGCATTGTTAAAGATGAAAAATGAAATGAAAATGAAAAGAAATCTTTGTCCTGGGACATACGTTCCCAAGAATAATAACATTAAAAGAGGTCTCTAGGAATAAATATTAAATGTTAAAAACAGGCAATGAGTAAAACAATATAATAAACTAATGAAAAATTATAAAGAGAAATAAAAAAATAAAAATTGGAAAAACTAATATGAATAATAATGTGAAACATAGTAACAATAATGACTTGTATATGAATGAATTGTAAAAAACTGGACTGATGAAACAGAAGAGTGACAATCTGTCCAGTTGGAGTGAGAATTATAGGAAGAAGAGAACTATCTTATAGGAGCCAGCCTTAAGCCTAGTACACACTAGTAGACCATGTTGCGCGATTTGTCAATAGGCGGTCTCGAGACACGGTCTATAGACCGTCTAGAGACACCGTTCTTTGTCTCGTCTAGCGTCCACACTATCATGTGAATTTCTGAGTCTCATCTTCGCAGTCCACAATGGAGGGCATTGTCTTGTGTGGAATGAGTTCCTGCTTAGTGCTAATTATAAGTGAAAGAACGCGAAAACGTAAACGTTGGTGGACGCGAGAAGTGCTCGCAGAAGGACCTAGGTTCGGTAATGCATTATTAAATAAATTAAGACTTGAATTTCGAAATTTCAACCGGCTGTCGCCTACTGATTTTGAAGATTTGCTTATGATGGTTGGAGGGATAATAATGAAGCAAGATACAAAATTTAGAGAAATCATAACAGCTTCTCTTCGATTCGCAATCACACTGCATTTTCTAGCAAGTGGAGACTCATTCACGAGCCTCATGTACACGTTCCGAATATCTAGCAATCAGAGGTTTGCTGAGTTAGGAGATAATGGAAAAGTAGAGAATTAAATGAAAGAAGAGTAGAAGCATTGCGAATCTGGAGAGGGAGAGAGTTTCAGAGGGAGTTAGCCAGGATAAGGAAGGAGTTGTGGCAGGTTGTTGTCCTATGGGAAGGGAGATAAAGATCAGAGGGACGGGAGCTAGTGACTTTCTGGGGGATATGGGATTTAAATTGGAGCGATTGGAAGATGAGAAATGTTAAAAGACATCCTACAGAGAGGGGGCGAATTGTTAAAAATGACGTGTAAGACGTTTTGAGGTGAATAACACCCAATGTACTTCCTCACACCGAATTAATCAATTACGTGTTTGCTCTCCCTCCAAAAACCAATCAACCTTTCGGGCTAAATATCAATAGTTGACCTACAATAGCGGCTTTTGAATCCTCATACTACATAATTTTGTATCGATACATTCATTACATCGACAGTTATTACGGTTTTCTAATCGAGTCCTCTCTTTTCACCCCCTTTGGCCGATTTGGCTGAAAATAGTTGTAGTCCTTCAATGTTGTTCTGGATACACATTTTGGGAGATATCGTATCGTATTTCTGAATGATTACTCAACTTTTCCTATACTTCGTATAGCTGTGTTGGGGTCATAACCTTGAGAGAAATAGGTATTTGATTACATTCTGTTAACCCACTTTATGTACAGAT
Source organism: Aradus depressus (assembly GCA_963662175.1). Taxonomy (NCBI): domain Eukaryota; kingdom Metazoa; phylum Arthropoda; class Insecta; order Hemiptera; family Aradidae; genus Aradus; species Aradus depressus. The sequence continues at coordinate 95,808,343 of OY759214.1, read as the reverse complement.
TCTATGTTTTCAATAAAAAAGTATAATTAATAAATAATAGTAGATTTATGGATCAGTGACCTTACGAATATAACAATTAGTTAGTGATCATGACTCATGCCCAGGCTCTAACTACTAGGTCACATCGCCTATTACCAGAGCGCTCTTTCGTCACTCTGGTGGACATGTTGCTTACCCTAAATTTTTATTCGGCCTTTAACGAGTGCCTGACATGGTACAAGCTTAACATCCCACTTTTTTTTTTTTTTTTTTTGGATTGGCCTCGGCAGACACCACACTAGCCATCAATGTGTTATTTTAGTTATATTTACGACATCCATGGCCCCGGGAGGGAGTTCTATCTACGAAATAAAACTCACTCCCGGGCGAGATTCGAACCCGCAAACCATGCGACCAAAGCCCTACGCTCTAACCCGCACGGCCACCATGGCTCCGTTAACATCCCATTTGAAGGACGGCATACTCAAGGTTTTTTCACCTCGCAGATAAAACAACCAAAGGGCCTCGAACGGGTTTCGAACCAGCGATCTTGAGCTCAAAGAGCAAGCACGCATACCACTGAGCTACTAGTGAATTCATAACTGAAAGCTTCAGTAGACATTATCTACAATCATTTGTTTTGTCTGTATGATTCTAAATAGACCCAGGTCCAGTCCTTTATTAACGTTTCTTTTAGCAACATTTTGCTCATACAATTCATGAAAAAACAGTAATATTGAAAATGGACTTACAATCAAGTTGAAAAGAAAATGAATTAAAACAAATGAGTTTAAACGCTAATAGAACGAATAATGAAGTTAACAAAAATTCAAACAGTGTGTATTTTAAAATTAGGCTTAGTGTATATGAAATAAAACTACTGATTATAAATAGATATATCTAGACATACATAGCTAATCATGGATTAAGATATAAATAGAAACTTAATAGCTAGTAAAAAAGAGGGAAGTAAAATATTTGCTAAAACTGAAAATAAGACTAAAAGAAATAGATAAATGCCAAGATTAACGAGCAGAAGATAACAACGAATAAATAAAAGAATATTCTTAATCTTAAAAAATACAAATTCAAAAAGACATCAAACAATTTATTTTACAGAAGTCAGTAGTCTTCGTTTGTATTTTATTCAATTAGGCATTAATAATAATAATAAAAAAACATTTAGGCTTACGGTAGGTACTCAATTCGATAATAAAATCGTATTATTGTTACACTTCAAACTCCGATGTATATACTAAACAAAAAACAACCTGAACAAAAAAATTATGTTTACGATATTTAATTTGAAGTTAATTTTAGGATGAAACTTCTTTCTAATAATAAATACATAGTTTTGAAATACTCATCTCAATGCGATCTACATACGAAGCAAAGCCAACCAGAGTTGTCACGTTAACCTTTTTTTTTTTCAGTATCGATACAATTTTTTTAATATGATTATTATTGCAGTGAATTCCATTCTACAAATTTTTTTATAATTTTTAATTTTTATTATAAAACGATTTCCTTAATTGAAGAAAAATTTAATTTCTTTAGTTAGTTATTATGACTCATGCCCTAACTACAAGGTTATATCGGCTACTACCAGAGCGCTCTTTCATCGTGGACATGAGCCATACTCTACTATGGTCGTCCTAAATTTTGGGTACCCTAAATTTTTATTCACCTAGGATAGGGGTCTTTAACTAGTACCTGACGTCGTATAGGCTCGGGACCATCGCTTAACGTCCCATTCGAAGGACAGCGTGCTTAAGTTTATTTTACCTCCCACATAAAATAAATTAAGGGACTACCTCGGCCGGATTTCGAACCAGCGATCTTGAGCGCAGTAAGCAAGCACGCATACCACTGAGCTACCAGCGCACAGTGGGACGAATGACCATTTCAGGTGGACAAAAGTCAAGTCAAAATTTTAAGATTTGCCGCCCTAGACATTGTTGCCGATGATGTAAATATTTATCTTATAATGAAAATAAATACTGCATAGAGATGGAACAAATCAAGTATTGTCATTCTACTGCGACAAAACGCAGGTTTATCAGTCTGACTGCTATAATAGCAGTTCGATCATTGTTTGAGCTATATTTGGCAGTTGAAATGGACTCTAAAGAGAAAGGTAAGTAATACATATGCACAGTTCTTGTAAGTAGTGTTCAGTTACAGAGATATTTGAACTATTTTATTTAAAAATCCGTTACATCCATAATTTTGAACTAGAAAAATAATGTTTACCCAATAGCTCCCAAGCTAATTGACCCATTTTCCTTTTCGTTATACCTTCTAGTTTTCAGATTCATTTGTATCTTTTTGCTATACTTCGTATTTTTAATAATAATGGTTGATTTTCAGAATCAGTGCTCAAGATTCCCCGGAACCAGTTTTTTTGAAGAGTGGTCCAAGTTCGCGAAAACAATTCGTAAGATAGCATTGAAAAAATGTTTCCCTGGAAAGCGTTTGACATATTTTATTGAGTTGACTTTTGTATCATATTTTGATACCTGCAGAATTCAATCAGTTTGTACATATCTTGTTTATTTCCTTGAAGCAAGGGTTTTACCTTTTTCTTATTCATGTAAAGTGGCTTTATTTTCTTCTACAATTTATTAAAGAGTAAACTTAATTTACTAAAAAGTAAACTATCAAATAAAGTGTTATTATATGTTTTTCACCCATAATGTATCGATCTGTCTCAGCTCCATCTCGTAACGTTCATCGTCCAAGCATCTAATATTGAGCAAGTTTCACTAATCTAGACGCTCAGAGGATTAAGTAACATACTGAACCATGAGCCATATTAAACTACTTATGATTAGCGTTTTTTTCAAATTATTTTTGCCGTTTAGGTTTAAAAACGTTTAATTGCGTGCTATTCATTGTACATCTAGTCTCATTTGACGTGAAATTTCATTGGCTGTAATTTTTGTTTCTGAAAGCTTCTGATACAATGAATCCTCTTCTTGTAATTTTGAAAATAAGGTAGAAAAGTGAGGGTTTTTGATGTATTTCAGTAAAAACTCATTCAAGGGTTCATTTGTGAACCGTCATATGGGGTATATTCGTAATCAGCGTATCATTTCGTGTAAGAATACAAAGTTTCAGAATTTTGTCCACCTAGATTGGAGATTCGCCCCACTGTGCGGCGCCTTCATTTAATGTCCTACTCGTTTCAGGAAATCATTTTCAAAGCTACACAATTCATTGGGGAAATAAATGTTTTGGCCTAACAGGACGTTGTTATACCAACGTTTCTTACAGATCACTCTCTCTTTCCATGCTTCATCTCATGTTTACTTCATACTGGCATTATTGAATACAAAACAAAACGACGTATAAGGAAGGTTGTATCTCAAAAATCGGACGACTTGAGAAAAATTGTATTTCATATAAATGTAGCTTTTAGTTTTCTCTATAACTTTTAGTTGAAAAGAGTTTTGATAATGTCATAAATAATTTAATAAATAATAATAATTTTTTTTTATTGTTTAAAGGGATCACCCCTATACAATTGATTACATTTACAATATTAACATAATAATGACCCGTATAAAGGAATAGACATATAAAACAATATTGATATATATATATAAAGGAACCTTTAACAAACTTAATAAATAACATAAATAAATAAAAAAGTATAAATAAAATATGTAATTACAAATTAATAATAATAATATAACAAATACAGTAAATATGGAGTGGGGATGTAGGTATTGAATATCAATATGAGCTCTGATTAAATAATAGAAAATGTTTGAGATATCATTCTTATTATAGGCCAGGAGTAATGTATGGAAGTTAGGTCTATACTGATACTCTGAGGCAGGAAGTGGCTTCTAATGGGGGAGTATATCGGACAGGATATTAACAGGTGGTATACGTCTTCCAATTCGTTTTTATTGCAGATTGTACAAAGTTCCTGGGGATTAAGGGTGTATACATTATTTTTTTAGGTAAGGTCATAAATATAAGCAGATCTCAATTTTCTTCCGATTTCGGCCAAGCGCACACGACACTTTAGTGTATACAAAAACGTATTCAGGGGACCTTGAAACGTGGAAAACCGTTGAAAAGTCGATCTCGGATTTTCGCACGATTACAATACTTTCTTATAAGTAAAAAAAAAAAAGTACATATGACAACACTGATCCACAGTAGAACTTCTGACATAACATGTTTGCTTTAATTATTTTTTATGTGACTTTAACAAGTTTGATCATAACCAAAAACAATAGGATTCTGTCCGATGAACTAATTAACAATTATGTATAATTTTGTATAAATGTGGAACAAGATGTGACAGATGTCATGTAACACTAAAACAAACTGAAAGCCTGCTGAGCATGCAAAAGAAAGCCCCCGCTTCGCTCGGACGATTAATTCCATTAGTCATATATTATTCAACTGTTTATTCACTTTACATAGAGTTTAATAAACCATGTATTAAAAAAAAGTAATTCCGTTGCAGACAAATATTTTTCTTCTTCTTCTAATAATAATAATTATTATTATAATAAACGTCTTTATTTCTTTTTCTTTTTACAGATGTACAATAATAATAATAATAATATTAACAGACAATACTCATGGTCAAATTGACCGTCTGAGGGGTTATCTCTTCTATTTCTACTCGATAATACACATATATAAAAGTGACAAAATAAAAATAAAATAATTCAAATACAAATGCAGTAATTTACAAAATTAACTTAAATGATCCTTTAAAAAAAAACTAACAAAAATAAAAAATAAAAAACATCTTCCTGTTTATATATCACTAATAATTAAATTCTGAAACTAGCTCAAATCTATAATTCCAGGCGGCTTTGCAATAGTTAATTAAACTTTTGTAATTTCGTCCATTTACATTTTCAATAAACTGAACATAGCTTAACTCTGCTTTACTAAAATAAATAAAACGAAATTCTTTTAAGATTACGGCAATAAAGTGAAACACATCTTCATCTTGCTTGTTATTACACATGGAGCAAAGTTTGATTTCCTTAGTCTAAGAATACTTATTTAAATAAAGAAGTTCACCTCGTACCTTCAGCACCCAGCTTATCGAATTCGCATCCATCTCTGAGAAAATAACTTTATTATCTGTAAATAACTGTTTATATAAAGTATATCTTCTTCTAATAGAAATTCATGTATTTTGCAATGAAACTTAAGATACATTCATATATTTTGTCAAGGTAGGTAGCTGTCATTAAGTGTGGTAGATTCATACTTGTTATATTCTTTTTTGCATAAACTGTAATGACTTGTAAGCTATTTCTTATAACTTTACTTTTAAGGAAGTATTGTAATTATCTGAAAATCCGAGATCTAATTTTAAATGGATTTTTTTATGTTTCAAGGTCCCCTGAAGACGTTTTGACCATTTTCTCGATGATGTCACTTTGTGCGTCTATCATGATGTTACACATAAAGTAAATATACTATGCAAACCTACACCATCAACGAATGTGTGACATCATATTTTGTTTTGTTTTATTTTAAAACTTCTGCTCGCTCAGGATGTTTACTTAGTTTAGATATCATATTATTTGTTTTTAAATTTTCACTCACTACATTTTTATTTAGTTATAATTGTTTGTGTTTTACATATAATATTTTAGTTTAGACAGTTGGTTTGATCACATCATCCACTACGAAATTTTTCAAACCATCGTTGCACCTGCCTCTCACTTATTTGACCCTCGACATAGACTTCCTCAATTTTTCGATGCGTGGGAGCCGCTTTATCGCCTTTGTTAAATTTCCAAAACAAAATATGCCCAATATGTTCTCTAGTCACTTCCCTGGTAAAATGTGAACTGAAGGCCTAAAGGTAGGTATTCCTCAGTCAAAACAATATAAGTTAATTACTTATTAATACCTATTTAAATATTATTGGTAAACAAATCGTCACCCAAAGGCAGTTGGCTTTAATTTTGTATACAAACAGGCAATAATGAGAAACCGACCCTACTTATGGGATGACCTTGATATGAATAGTATTGGTTAATAAGGAAGTGATACTGTTTAAAGCTAACTTAACCCCGAACTGTCAACGTCCATCAGACAATAGAGGACATCTTAAGATATAAAAGAGTAGTGAGTGAAGCACTCAGGGTTATAGTTCCCGTAGGACAACCCTCATCCTCCCTCTATAAGACCTTGGCCCTGTGCCAAAGGGTCCAGGAACCCTACCCAACGAGGGGGAAGGGGCAACTATTTTGCCAAAAAGTTTATTTAACGAAGAGAAATCGAACCCCATTCTTAACAGCTGCCAAACGTTTTTCTTTAACAAAAATACTGTTAAATTGGCAATGCATGAAGAAAAAATATGTAATATGTTCTCCAATTGATACCGAACTGATTTGATTGAAAATCAATAGGTTTCTTACTATAAGACTTCTGAATCATCATTCTAAATTTCGTTCTGATACACTCGTTATATAAACAATATTTTCAGTCAAATCTGTTGATTTGATTGAGCGAGGGGGGGGGGGGGGGATCAAAGGGGTCTCTCAAAAAACCAACAACTGCCCATTACATCGATGTATAACATATAAGGACACCTGATGAATCGACCGAATGGAAGAACTGCCGCAATAATGAGTGTATCGACAAAAAACTTGGTATGAAGATTCAGAAGTTAACTATTGATAATTAGTCCAAACGGTTGATTGGTTTCAGATAGAGAGCGAAAATCACTTTTTCCCGTCACTTTTCACGGCGTGACTTTCTAGTGACGCCTTGCAGGCTTTCTCTGTTTAGTTAGACACGTCTTCGAAACTGGCACAATATCAAAATCTACAACAGCTCATATTTTAGATGTATACGTTTTTCGATCCCGCAATCGATTTAGTATAAGTGATGTGGCCATTACAGGACATTCTTATACCAACCACGCTCACAGATCACTCTCTCCACCTCCCCCTTCCTAAAATCATTTCATTCTAGTATTACTAGATATATAAAAGTAATGTGTGAATTTCAAAGGTATTATTTTGTTTCATTGTACATCGTAGTTCTGAGAGTGACTTTCTTATACCTAGTAATGCCAGTATGATATGATTTTGAGAAGGCAGAAGGGGAGAGTTAATGTCTATAAACTTGATTGGTATAAGAAAGCCCTGTAAAAGAGCACATTACATATATTCTATTTTTTTTATTTTTTTTTATAATTTTTAAAAAAATTCCCAATAATAAAAAAATATTTTATAAATTATGGCCCCGCGAGACAAATTAAACATTATTTTGAAATATTCTCGAAGGAAATTTATTTTTCATTCTTTGATACGCTACATGTAACTTTGGTCGTATTGATTCTATTTCAAATCTGAGGACTCATTAGTGATTGGGAAAAAGCCGTGTTAAGCGGTTTTGCAATAAATAAATTACTTTCATTTACCTACGCGAAAGACAAAACTGCCTAGAATCACAGTAAGTAAAAAAATAATTATTGAGTAAGTGAAAATTATTTATATCTAAAATAAATTCGCTAGGAAGCTTATGATGTAATAGTTGGGCTGGTTGAGGGCGCCGGTAGCTCAGTGGTAAGCGTGCTTGCCTTCTGAGCTCAAGGTCATGGGTTCGAAACCCGGCCGTGGCCCTTAGTTTATTTTATCTGGGAGGTAAAATAAAAACTAAGCACGCCGTCCTTCGGATGGGACGTTAAGCGATGGTCCCGAGCCTGTACGATGTCAGGTACCCATAGTAGAGTCGAACTCATGTTCACCAGATTGACAAAACGTTCTGGTAGTAGGCGATATGACTTCGTAGTTAAAGCCCGGGCATGAGTCAAAATAACAAAGTAATAGTTGGGCCACCGTGTTTTATGTTTACTGACGTGAGATTTTCGTTGTTGTTGTTGTTGTCAGATGTGTTTTCCCATCGGTGCTCTCGTTTTCAAGCTACAAATCAAAGAAGAATTGGGTCACAACCACTCTATACTGGAAATCCAGTAAAATATATCGGAAAAACATTTTGGAAGACAAAGTTGTTTATTTGATGGTTTGTTTGTTGGAAAATTGTTCTATAAACTCTCTCCGAACATGAAAGTTGTCAAAACACTTTTATTGAAATGTTTTATTATATCTAACTGTGATCTATTTGTTTCTTATAAACAGGGGTTTCAGTCAAATTGTTCATAACTCCAGGAGTGATTTGTTAACATTTTGTTGGATAACTCTCAAAATACATGTAATATCCAAAAACATTCAAAATAAGAATTTCGGATGAGGTTGGGCACTGGTTGCATAGTATGCACTATGATAAAGGTGCATAGATCAGTCCTGCTCAGCAATCAATTATCATTTATCGTCCTTATGAACAGAGGTATCGGCTATTTCGTTAGCAATAAATTTCGACAAAATTAAAAATGTGGTTTCTCAACTGGATGATGCAGCAGTGGTATCAATACAATCGTTTTTTTTACTACTTTAAATAAAAACATATTGTGATGATAAATAATAAGTTCAGTTCCAGATCCCCCTCATTCCCCCAACTTATACAAGTGGAAGAAGCCACGAAAGCCTGGATGATCCCCCGTACCACCTTGTTTTGCCAGCCTCTGACCAGCAGTGGTGGCAGACTGAAAAGAACAAGAGGAACTGAATTTAATATAATACATGAGGATAGAATACAGAAACTTGAGAATGCACTCCGTGGAGTTACGGTCACATTGTCTGTTAGGTGGAGTACGTCCTTGAGATGAGTTGGTAATGGGTAACATTTGTATGTTCCAAAAACATGGACCTCTTTCTCATTATAAACAAACCCGATATTTATCCAACGGGAGGCTCTCAAAGGAAGAGATTCAAGGGAATGTTTACCACAGGCCAGGAGACAGCGGACTGTACAGACCCTGATTTATGTCTTGTGGGAAGGAGTCCCCACAGAACACACCACCACAGCTCGTACAGACCTGGCGTGGAACATCTCTCTTGTACCTGGAGTGACACAAATCTTCTCAGGCACGATAGTTCACTCAAACAACACGCTTCTATCTAACCACCAATCTTATAATAGTAAGATCTTGTTGGGACGAGATTTCTCGTAGAAATAAAAGACGTTGTCTCACCACTGTTTTATTTCCGAACAGAACTAGCTTCCAACGCAATTAGGTCATCATCAGTGTCAATATCTTTTACATCTCTACATATGTTCAGGCTAATCTTAAAAACTACTGGACCGATTTTCAATATTTTCTTTTTCTGCGAATTCCTTACGTTTCCGCGGTGGTTACAGGCCAAAACAAAATTCCTATTTTACATTTTTTTAAAGAAAATATTAGATTTTTGTGTATATAGTACCGATAGGCATAATCGAATATCTCAATAGTTCACTTTTTATGGTTCCGAAGTCGCGATATCTTACTTTTCGTTAATTAAGTGGCTTCGATATAACTCACCATTAACTTTAATCAGAATTGAAAGCAATTTAAGGACATACCTATGTTGTGTTGGGGGAAAAGGTGTTCTATTGTACTATAACTGAATAGTTTGATTTTAGGTTCGCATTATTTATCTGACTTTATGAAACGTATTAGAAGTTATAACACCTTCTTTTGGTGCTAAGGAAGTAAAAGAAGGAAACTTTATGCCAACGAATAACGAAGTACGAACCTGTATAAGCTTACTAAACTGCTTAGAGTTACTAACCTAAGTTACTTCGGGCGAAGCCGGGTAACGTGCTTGTTTTTTTGTTTTTTTTTGGATTGGCCTCGGCAGACACCACACTAGCCACCAATGTATTATTTTAGTTGTATTTACAACATCCATGGCCCCGGGAGGGAGTTCTATCTACGAAATAAAACTCACTCCCGGACGGGATTCGAACCCGCAAACCATGGTAAGACCATGCGACCAAAGCCCTACGCTCTAGCCCGCACGGCCACCAAGGCTCCCTAACCTGCTTGTTAAATATATATAAGTAACTAACAAAAATCTTAAAGCATCAGGGTACAGAGTAACAAAATAAAATAATACTAGCTTTCCACCCGTATAGTATGGTGTCTAAAGGAACACTGGCTAATAGAAGGGGTACGAGGTTTATTCATACACTCTATATACATGTAAATAAATACTTGAATATTCCATTGGTAACCATCTAACTATGTAATCATTCACCGGAATTTTCCGAACCCCTCCCCAAAAATGAAAGAAAAAATGCTGTCTTCTGTGAATGCGATAACTGCCGATGTAATGCATTTAGTGAGCATTCAGAAGCCTTATGTAAGTTAACTATTGATGATTTAGCCCAAACGGTCGACTGGTTTTGGAGGGGAAGCGAAAAGTTAATTGAACAATTCGCTCTGGGGAAGTACATTGCCGGTGATTCACCGACGATTTTTTTTTCTGTGATCACATACTAGCCAAAAATGGGATTGTAGGGTCGTAGCTCTGGTCGTCTGTAGCGATGGCGCTGTATGTGAAATGATATTGCATTAAACGCCTTATATAGACTTAATTAAAGTGCCATCAGCAGATCAGCATGTCATCAGCAGGCCATCTGGCCGCAGACCTGAGGCTCATGGATTAGTGGCTTCGTAATGTGATGGTTCTTGGATTATATGACAAAATTTTATTTTTTTTTTTTAATCCTGGAATAATTTTCAGTATTAGGGTAGGTAGGTTTTATGGCTCATGCCCGGGCTTTAACTATGAGATCATATCGCCTACTACCAGAGCGCTCTTTCGTCACTCTGGTGGACATGAGCCCGACTCTAATGTGGGAGTCCTAAATTTTACCCTAAATTTAAAATTCACTTAGGGTAAGGGGTCTTTAACGAGTACCTGACACCGTACAGGCTCGGGACCATCGCATAACGTCCCATCCGAAGGACGGCGTGCTTAAGTTTATCTGGCCTCCCAGATAAAATAAACTTAGGGCCTCGGTCGGGTTTCGAACCCACGAACTTGAGCTCAGAAGGTAAGCACGCATACCACTGAGCTTCCGGCGCCCTCAGAAGTCATTGGTGATTCACAGGCAATATCAATCTGGATCCTCCAAATTTTGTGTCGATATATTCATTACAATCGACAGTTATTAGTGGTTTATCCCTTCCTACCCTTCGGGCGAAAATTAATAGGTGTTGTCGCTATGAACTTTTGGATACACATATAAAATTTTGGGTTGATATATTTTTTCTATCAGGAGTAATCGTGTTCACAGGTAGTTTTTTTTTTTTTTTTTTTTTTTTTTTAGTTGCTGGCATTAGGATGTGAAATTTTGTCCATACCTGAGCTAGGCCACGGCTATTCAATTATTATAGATCCATTTTCTATTTAAAAAAGAGACTACATTATTGCACTATGTAAAATTTTGATGATTTAGGGAGTTATTTGTCTCATTGTCTCTAATTTTCGAATTTTCAAAGCAGATATTCTTAACAGTCGTTAAAGGGAAATAACATTTTTCTCCAAGTTTTACACCTTCCCCTGAGAACATTAACAGCAGGTACTTAGCCGGGTTAAAGTTTAACACAAATTGGTGCTTTAAAGTACCCCAGGGGTTATATTCTGGCTGAATTAGAAATGCCATCGGTCAGTGTACTTCCCCAACTTAATAAACTTAGCTCTCTCTTTAAACCCACATACTGCTTTGCCCAATGTTGTTTATGAACTTCTAAATCACCATGTATAATATTTTGAATATTGAATTGTTCATGTCAGAGCCAAGTTATTGGGGTGTTACTCCTTCTTTGTCAGATTTGGCTGAAAGTCTATAGATATTTTACTTATGACCTGTAATATAAACAAGCCCGTTGCCAAGACAACGGATTTAGAAGCCACTATACATTTATATTAAACCCATTTAGAAGACGAAAACAGAAAGTAAAAGAAGAAAGAAAATTAAGAAAGAAGAAAAGAAAATGGAAATCTGAAGAACAAAACAAGTTTAAAAAGAAATAAAATACAGTAAAAGTAAAGAAAAGGTAGCTTTAGGCCTAACCTTACAGTTATCAACAAACATTTTAAATAATAATTACAAGATCCACCGACTTCAAAAGGAAACTAAATTTTCAGAAGGGATTAATTTAGCACCCAGAAACAAAATGAAACAGCTAAAAGAAGAAATTTCAGGAAATTATAAGCAAAATTAAGAAAAGGTCAATAATTAAAAAACGAGTCGGTAGAAAGTTGTGAAAATTTTTAGGAAAAGACAGTTAATTATTAAGAAAAGATTAAAGAAGAAAAAGAAGAGAAAAACTGCCCACATCAGAAAGAAAAGCCAGTAGTAAATTTTGAAGAAACGGTCAGTTCTAAAATACATCGAATCAACTAGGCCGGATCCCATCTGAAATAATACAAGTGATCCGAAAGTGTATACCACAAACTTTAAACACTGTTTTCGAGAAATGAAGAAGGCAAAATTAAAAAGAAAAGTTACAGAAAATTAAGATGACAATTTAGAAAAGAGAAGAAACGGAAGAAAGGAGAGAAAACACAAAAAAATATTAATATTTAGAAGTATAACAAGAGACAACAGAAAAAAGAAACTCGAATTTGCTACCCATAATTCCTTGCGGAGGCAGTTTAGTCAGTCTATGCTGGGTCCTGGTAGAGGTGGAACCGTTGAAAGACTGGTCTCTGTTTTTTTTTGTTAAAATATGTGAAAAGTAGTGAGTAAACAATTAAAAGTGAGTAAAAGTGACCGGTAAAAGATTGAAGGGATGTGGAGAGAGTGTGGACTCCAGTTTTTATGTTAAAAAGTAAAATTTATTGTATATATGTTTCAAGTGTGACGTCACCAAGGTATGATCCATTTTTTTTGTACATATAATTTCTAAGATGGCCATTTTTAATTTCAAAATTCATAATAGTTTTATTAAAGTTATATTGTTTGTAAATATGTTTTAATTTTCTTTTAACTCCCCATATCTCTCTCAATGAAATTCAAATCTCAAAACTCATAGGCCTTGCGAATCAACACCTTTGAGATAAGCGCCAATCGTTATCGGGACATAATATTTAATAATCTTAATTTTCAGAATCACACCGGGAGACTTTTGGATTTTTGGATTGGTGCAAGTAACGTAGTTTGAAAATTTTACAGAGTTATTTATAACATATGTTTTTCATTTTTTAAGAGCTTCACTCAACCATATGGTAGATTATTTTATTTTTGAAATTATAGAGTTAATTAACTTAAATTTTTTTATTATTCAAAATTATATTCATTTTTTAATTTATTGTGAAAGGCATCAAGTCAACAAATAAATATATTTAATAAAAACCTTTCAGACCGTCTGAATCCACTGGTAAAATTTCATGTGGATACATTGATCCCCTCGGCAGTTATTTGAGTAATGCAGTTAACCTCCTCTTTCCCTTTAGTCCATTTGGTTAACACTTAAAAATATTGGTAATTTTCTATTTGTGAAGAAGGAATGAATAGGTTATAATAAAACATTTTTTATAAAGTTACAAAAAAAAATGCACAAATCTCAATTAGTGATATCACATTCATATCACATAATATTTACCAGTCTTTAACAATAATCTTTGTTTAGTAACTCAACTTAGCACTAAAAATGACTAAATAATTGTTATCACATAATTTTCATGTATTTTACAAATATCTCTGGTAATAAATTACCAGAGATTCGCTAAAAAAATACACAACTTTATAACCCACGACTCAATATACTATAATTAAAGCGTGGACATGCATGATCATATAAGTGCCAATTTTTAAAATTTCCAATACAGAAATTTTAAATTTTAATGTTTTCAAAAACTCGGGAAATTAGTTTTATTTAAATTTGATAAATAATTCATGCTTAAATTTACTTCTCCCTTCGTCTTCGGAGACTCTCAATTCACAGTCTTCAGAACCAACAATGATATAGTTTTAAATAATTAGTTTGTAAGATTTTTTTTTTGTAAGTAATTTGTTTTTGTTTCATATTGATATTTTGATTCAATGTATAATGTAGGTTAAGTAAAATAAACCTAAATATTTGTTCTCTTATTCTATGCTATTCATTTCCCTGCCATCCCAGTAAGATAATTTAGATCTTTGGTTTAGATTTAACACTTTTCAATTTAGAAAAACAATATGGCATCTCTTTAGTAAATTTAGAAGAAATCCTTTAAGAAAAATTTGTTAATTGAATTTTTTTTAAATATGTGCACTTTCTTCAAAATTGCACGTTTTGAACTTTCGATATTTTTTTAGGGCCCTTTTCCGAAACTACTGTAGAAATCAAAATTAAGAAGAAGACCAGCTAAAATTTCTACAGGAAATGGAATAATATTATTATTTAATTATATTTAATATTTATTATTTTTGTTTTAATTATTATTAATTTCATATTTATTAATTATATTTGACATCACATTTCTTTATCACATTTTATGCTACCGGGAATTATCGTAACCACAATCCCACTGAGGGATATGATTTTTTTTCTTTTCCACAGTCAGATATCCGATTTTGAGTTTGTCTGTGAACACGATAACTGCCGATGTTCCGCCGCTAAACAGGCCGAGTTAGTGACTGAGCTGAGTTTCTTTCTGGGATCCAACCTGACCTCACCTCACCTAATCAAGAAGAACGATCCTCCTTCATCTTCTCTCTTCTTCTTCTAGCCTCTTCTTAGTTCACTCAGTCTTATTACGTTATTTTTCTTAATTAAAGTACCAATCTATCTTTTTTTTAATGCTCTTCCCACCAGAATTACTTCTCAAACTAACATTTTATGCTATTTTAATTTAATTTTCATATGTTGTTTCAGTGAGGGCACCGGGAGATCAGTGGTATGCGTGCTTTCCTTCTGAGCTCAAGATCATGGGTTCAAAGCCCGACCGAGGCCCTTAGTTTATTTTATCTGGGAGGTAAAATAAACTTAAGCATGCCGTCCTTCGGATGGGACGTTGTACAATGTCAGGTACTCGTTAAAGACCGCTGCCCTAGGTGAATAAAATTTTAGGGTAGGCAAAATTTAGGACTCGCACAGTAGAGTCGGGCTCATGTCCACCAGAGTGACGAAAGAGCGCTATGGTAGTAGGCGATATGACCTCGTAGTTAAAGCCCGGGCATGAGTCACAGTAACTAATTGGTTGATGTAATGCCAAAACCGCTATTATATGTTTAAACATTTTTAGTGGAATAAACAATACTTCAAAACGAAATGCGTGACAGTGAATACGAAAATAAAGAATAATAAAGTTCGTTTCAGTAGAAATTACGATAATATAATTCCGTACAGATTTTTTATTTATATTAGTTATATTTATATTTTTTGAGGTTGCCCTCATCATCAGTCAGTCTGATAAAATAATAACAAATTTTAAACTAAATCTAATTAAAATTATTTAGTAAATAAAATTTAAAATTTTTTATAATAAAAATAAATAAAACCATCTAAAAATGTTAGCTATTTAAAATTTCATGGATAGGGACAGATAAGTTATTGCTGTCCCCCATCTCAGCCAGAACTGGCTCTCTTATATGATTTACACCCAAAATAATTCCATGTTGTTCTCTCCCGTCTTTTTAAATGGAACAGTAGGTAGAGGCTCTCTTGAAAAAGTAAAAAAAAATAAGTGGTAGGGAAATTCTGGAAAAGTACACAAAAGAATAAGTAACCATAAAATGGAATAAACGTCATAACATTAAAAATAATATTAGAATAAGAAAGGAAAGTGGGAGTTGGAAGAGAATGAACCAACCTGGAGATGTTATACTTGAATAGAAATGAGGGGACATTATCTTAAGGTAGGGCTAATGTTACAGCCAACATCATCTTATAACAACACAACTTACTTTTTCATTTACATATATTTTTCAAACTCCGTTTAAACAAAAGTGAATCACCCGCAATGTACTTTATTTAAGTATTTATTTAATTAAAAATAAAATACACATATACAAATATGTGATAGTATGTTGTGGGACGAGATTTCTAATAGATGTTGTCTTCCCACTGTTTTATTTTACACTAGAACCGGTTTTCGACGCAACAGCGTCATCATCAGTGGTTCATCCCACCTACACAGCACAGCGGTTAGAAGACAACTGGCTAACCGTGCTGTGTGGGTGGGATGAACCACTGATGATGACGCAGTTGCGTCGAAAATCGGTTCTGATGTAAAATAAACAGTGGGAAGACAACATCTTTTATATCTATCATATACAAATAATTCGATGAACTATAGAACAACAAAATACAATTACAACTTGTATATATATCAAATTATATCTTGGTCTAAGTACATAATAAATTTTATTTACGAACAAGAACAATATAAATACATTTCTTTGACTTTTAAAATTCAAATAAAAATAATCATGATCTTCTGGTTCGGTATAATAATATAAATTTCAGATATTAATGGTGAATCATAAGATATGAGCCTAGTTATAATAAATGTTATAAAAATATAATAAAAATTAATACAACTTAAAAAAATTAATAAATAGTAAATAATATTAGGATTAAATAGTAATAAGTAATATTATATATTATATTAGGAAAAATAGAATAACATTAGATCACAATAATGATTTAATTGTATTCTGGTTAGACTATGATATTTTTGGCTCGAAGTCCAACATTTTCTATTCAAATATCTCATCATTTTATCCCCGCAAATAGCGAGAAAATGGTATGTACTGTCCATTACTTCCAGACCACAGATCTGATAATATTCATTATCATCATCACAGAATAGCTCCTTTTGTCGTTACATTACATCTTATAGGTATATCAGAACAATCAAATTGCTAACTGTAAAGACACAAGTATTTCGAGTGAGATATTGTGGTTTTAGGGCGAAAAACTGCCATGGTTATCATCGCCCGAACGAAAAACTAATTAATTACAAAGGAGGAAAACAAAACATAGGCACAGTTACACAAGATATAAGACAAAATGAACAATACAAGTATCCAGATGAAGAACGAGATGAGAAAATGAAGGAAAACAACGAAGTAAAGTGAAAGGTAAAGGACACTTTGCAGACAGAATTAAAGACATCTCCATGAACTACAGCTTATGGAATAGATGAGATGCCTTGAGGGAGACAAACCTAAATAGACTGTACGCTTCGAGAGCTGAATACATACCATATGATATATAAGCATTGTTCACACTCAGCAAATTGTCTTCATTTTTAACATTCTTAATTGTCACGACGCTCAGTGGCAGCATGCTAGTCAACTGAACTCAAGATCGAGGGTACGAAACTCGGCCCATTAGGTTTTTTGAACACACCGTCCTTCGTATGGGACATTGAGCCTGTACGTTGTCAGGTACTTACTAAAAACCTCTGAGTCACAGTAATTAATTGGTTGGTTTGATGCCAAAGCCGCTAGTATATGTTTAACGTTTTTCGTGGAATAAACAATACTTCAAAATGAAATTTGTGACTGTGAATAAGAAAATAAAGAATAATAAAGTTCGTTTCAGAAGAAATTACGATAATACAATTCAGTGTTGTCAAACGTAATAGGTGATATCGTCGGATCTCAGGCTATTTATCACAAAAAGAGAAAATTTTACGGCGCAAGATAAAAACACTATCATTACAGACAAAGAGAGAGAAAAAGAAATGGTCTGGGGTCACGCGATGGGTGTAAGATCTGCTAGAGTATGGCTCGGAAGGGACAAAACTGATGGTCTAATTCCAGTGGCACAGGAACTAATATATTCCGGAAAGGGGAGGCAATACCAGAAATTTATGATCACAGAATAGTGGAAGTGATGTCCTCAGTCAACAATCCCTTATGGAATTTTCAATAGAACTTTAGTTTACCATTCCTCTGAATTCAAACATTTAAAAAAAAATCTTTGTCCAGATACGAGATGTGTTAAAAAAATAATGGGAATTTTCTGTTTTTGAAAAGAATTTTATTTATTTGTCTACACCAATGTTATCCTCTTCAAAATAGTCCCCATTAGATATTATACACTTATGCCAGCGCTTCTTCCAATCCCCGAAACACTTCTGGAACTCGATCTTCGGGATAGCATTCAGCTCTCTCAGCGATGCGTGTTGAGTTACTTTAAGGTTCTCTTTATCGTTGAGAGCAGAAAAAAGTCATACGGAGCCATGTCTGGCCAATATGGAGGCTGGGGCGTCATTACAGTGTTGTTTTCGCTTTTTTGAATAAATATCTATCAATAATAAAAAGCTTTAAAATTCATTGTCATGCGTTATGCCCCTTCCATTCGGCCGATCCGCTCTCTGCCCTTCCGCCGATCGGCCGATGCTGAAAATCAGTAGGTGTCCGCATATAAAATTTTGTGTCGATATATTCATTTTATCGGGAGTTATCGTGGTCATATGCATACAAGAATTTATTTTTTTCATTTTTAGATTTAGGGGGTTGGATATACAGAGAATTCAGGTTAAGAAGTAACATTGAATTCTTGAAGAATTGCAGCTGATAAAGAGATAAAGATTTCGCTACCATTTTGTTCTATTCTTCTTTAATGTGTGGAACGATCAAACATTTGTGAATTAAATGCGGAGAAGTAGCCATTTTTGTGTGTGAAGGTTCGGGCTATTGGTTGCGAAATGTGATTTGACGAGGGAGGGATTTCCGGAGCTAAAACAGTTTCCTACCACGGGGAGGCAATCCTTCACGGCTAATTGGACTTGACATGCCGGGAAGGGGGGGGGGGGGGCGCTACCGGCGGCCCCGTCAAAATTGGCACAAATAGCCCTTTGATGGCTCCAATCAGATAACGTTGCTCAGCACATATCTCCACAACGCAATAGCAGAGTTGAATAGAATCAACAAACAATTTTTTCCACTTCCTCAATTGATAGATAGATTTGGAATAAACTTTATTCAGGAAAATATAATGAAAGGAACTAACTAAAAGAACAGTGAATCACCGACAATGAACTTCCCCAGAACGAATAATTGTTTTATGTTTGGCTCCACCAATCAACAGTTGACTTACATAGAGGCTCCTAGATCCTCATATTAAATGTGTCAATAACTTCATTACATCGGCAGTTATTGGGGTTTATGTACTGAGCCCCCTCTCATCACCCCTTCCCTTCAGCCGATTTCACTGAAAATGAATGTGTCGTCATTATGGGATTTTGAAGTGAACATATGAGTAAGCAGTATTTAAGTGCGCCGGTGACTCAGTGGTATTGGTGCTTGCGTACTGAGCTAAAGATAGCGGGTTCGAAACCCGGCCGAAGCCCTTAGTTTATTTTATCTGGGAGTAAAAAAATAAACTTAAGCACGCAGTCCTTCGGATGGGACATTAAGCGATGGTTCCGAGCTTGTACGATGTCAGGTACTCGTTAAAGACCCCTACCCTAAGTAAATTTAGGACTACGTACCATAGTAGAGTATGGCTCATGTCCACGATGAAAGAGCGCTCTGGTAGTAGGCGATATGACCTTGTAGTTAGGGCATGAGTCATAATAACTAAGTAAGGAAATTACATTTTTCTTAAATTAAGTTTTATAATAAAAATTAAAAATTATCAAAAAATGTATAGAATTATTTAAAATTTATTTCATTTACTGCCATAATAATCATCCCTAGGTGAATAAAAATTTAGGGTAAGCAAAATTTAGGACTCCCATAGGTTGAGTCGGGTTCATGTCCACCAGAATGACGAAAGAGCGCTCTGGTAGTTGGCGATATGATCTCTTAATTAAAGCCCGGACATGAGTCATAAAACCTAACCTAACCTTGAAATATTTCCTACTTTTCATTTTACAAGATACTGCTTACAGTTATTATGACTCATGCCCAGGGTAATATCGCCTACTACCAGTGCGCTCATTCATCGCTCATACGTAGGCCCCGAAGTAAAGTAGTCAATTTTCGTCTAATTTCAGCCAAAATCTAATCAGATCTGTATTAACAAATGTGACATCATCCATCTCAAATTACATTGCTATAATCGTTTTGTGAGGTAGGGCGCTCACAATGTTCCAACCATATACACACACAGACATCATCGCGAAAATTGTTAAAACCTGTTCAGGGACCGTGAAAACGTGAAAATCCACTTTTCTAAAGAGTGAAGTCTTTCCGAACAATAGGTTTTTCTTTTTGTGAACTGGCAAGCCTTCTGAACAATAGGCTTTCTGAACATTGATTTAAATGACATGACGAGGGGGGGGGGGGGGGGGGGGGAGCCAAGTATGCTGTGCTTCTCCCACAACCTCATTGGAATTCTGTACAGCCCCATCATCTTCTACCAGCACCGTCTCAACATTGGCTTATTTCTTCACACTAATTCACATCATTCTTCGGGATTAATCAAATTTGAATAATCGAGCAGACAAATCTGTCTTTAGTCATTATACTTGCTTGTTCCCAACGAGGAAAGGTTTTAGAAAATTTGCAACTCTTGACCAAGAAGTAGTGAGAAGTTTATTCAAATCTGTTAATTATTTTGCTTTCCTGATAATGCTCTGAATTTTAAGGGCTTATGATGGAAGGAGTTTCTTTTTATATATCTCAAGATTGTTCTGTTTAAATCTGCAAAATATAACGTTCTTCAAAAAGATTATGAATTGGAAAATTATTGTAAAAGAAATGAGTGATACATCATCACAGGAAAGAGTAGGGCTACCTTGGTTCGGAAGGGCTACCTTGGTTCACTTCGATGAATCACCGACAATGCACTTTCCCAGCCCAATTAATCAAGTTTCTGCGCTTCCTCTGAAAGCTAAAAATGAATAGTTGACTTACAAGGGGGCTCCTGAATCCTTTCACTAAATTTGGTGTTGATACATTCATTCCATCGGCAGTTATTAGGGTTTTTGTGTTGTGCCCCTTTTTGATCTTCCTTTCTCCTTCTGCCGATTTGACTGAAAATTGATAGATGTTGTCCTTATGAGTTTCTGGATACACATATAAAATGTACCCACAGACATACCACACAAAGACGGACAGCCACATTTTTTTTTAACTTTTGGAATGAGGGGATCATGGACACAAAACATGAATTTCGATGACATTTCTGACCGATTAATTACTTCTCCTATACTTCGTATTGGTGGGGATGTCCATTCGTTAATTCATATAAAAATACGTATCTTCGGATATGAAGTAATTTGGAGCATTTTTTCCATAGGATGGGAAAATTTAATGTTTGACCTTTAGAACAGCATAATTTTTGATGCCAAACTTAGTAAAAACTTGGCGACCCTAAAGCTAGACACAATTTGTGGGCAATTGGATATCTATTGTAATACAGACTCATCTTTTCTGTAGACAGGGGAGGTTTTTATAAAGATCAAAGACTCAAAACAAGAGTTTCTTTACTCTATGTTGTGATGTATAAAATTACACACATTGTAATTATTAAAATATTATAAAATTAATTATATTTATTTGTATAAATACAGTGAAGCAACTAAATTAATGAATAAACATATGAAGTCGCATTTTGTTTTAAAACAACCAATGAATGAAGAACAAAAGACGGCCATCAGCTGTTTTAATTAAAGTGGAGGAGTCGAAGTTGGGTTGTGGAGCTGAGGTTAGATGTGAAGGTGGACAAGCTAGGAGTGAGACTAGTGTTTTTAGGCTTAAGGTGTGGTGAACGGTATAGGAGTAAAATCGATGAGCAAAGAAGGTACTTTTATTTATTGATACATAAATATGCCCTAAAATAACATTGATATTTTGATTCAATTTATAATGTAGGCTCAAGTAAGTAAACCCAAATATTTGTTCTCTTATTCTATGCTATTCATTTCCCCTGTTAACCCAGTAAGATAATTTATACCTTTGGATTAGATTTAAAATTTTTGAAAACTGTAGAAAAACAATATGGCATATCTTTAGTAAATTTAGAAGAAATCCAAATAAAAAGTTTGTTAATTGAAATTTTTTTTAAATACGTGCACTTTCTTCAAAATTGCATTTGTTGTCTTGAACTTTCGATAGTTTTTTAGGGCCCTTTTCGGAAATTACTGTGGTAATTTTATTATTTAATTATTTTGTTATTTATTTATTTTATTTTATTTATTTATTTTTTTTATTTTATTTATTTATTTAATACATACTTTTATTTATCACAATGTAGACAATGGAGAAAAAATAAATTAATTCGTGGTAGGGAAGACATTGCTGTAGATTCACCGGCCAATATTTACCGTAAGTTTCCCCTCTCCAATTTTTACAAAGCTCTACTCAAAGCCATTTTAAGTAAATAATAGGTCAATATAAATAAACATAAGTAAATGATCTATAAAGAAAACGTATGTTTTTAAAAAATATTGTCTATTTCACAAATAATATATAATATGGGAGTACTTTCGGTATTGCTACCATCTTCAGCCACGACTTAACAAATACTGTATTTGTTAAGTCGTGGCTGAAGATGGTAGCAATACCGAAAGTACTCCCATATTATATATTATTTGTGAAATAGACAATATTTTTTAAAAACATACGTTTTCTTTATTTTTATCAAGTGTTTCACAATATCTCTGCAAAAATGTTGAGTATCATAAATGATCTATGTTGGTTTGGGACACTCGCGTGACTTCCTTGGCACGTCTAGGATAGACAAGCTGCTAAACGTCAACGTACAGTATACTTCTGCATGAAAACCGGTACTTGGCGATGCCGCCCACCTGCTTCAGGCCTTAACGACATAACGCAGGTCTGTTTTTTCAACAGCTAACTTAATGCTTAAGTCCAAAAAAAACGGTTTAATGACAATGGATTTCCGAGTGAATTCATGTATCGTGTTACAACATATTATTTAGTAATAAATAATTTATTATTTTTCTTCCTAGTACATATTAAAAAACAGATATAATAGTATTGGAAAGAGTTTTAAAGAGGTAATAAATCAACTTTATAGATTAAAATAACATGCATTTAAAAAAATACTTCACGCTACCAGAATATTTTAGGATAATTTATCGTTTTGCTATTTCTTTTCCAGCCTTTAAAATTGCTAGGTTCGGAAAACTCTATTTGTTGGCTATTAATCAGAACAGCTATTTTTCAATATTTTAAATGTTAGTTATTATTACTCATGCCCGGGCTTTAACAAATAGGTCATAATATGAATTGCGCTCTGGTAGTAGACGATATTATTCGTCAATCTGGTGGACATGAGCCCGAATCTACTATGGGAGTCCTAAATTTTGCCTAGCCCAAATTTTTATTTACTTAGGGCTGAGGTCATTAATGAGTACCTGACAGCGTACAGGCTCGGGATCATCGCTTAACGTCCCATCCGAAGGACGGCGTGCTTAAGTTTATTTTACCTCCCAGATAAAACAAACCAAGGGCCTCAAAACCCAAGCTAACTTCATTCAAGGATTGAAAAAAAAAAGAATATTTTATATTCACCCAGAGTAACCTTAAGTAGTTAGGTTTTTTTTTTTTTTTTTTTTTTTGTTTGGCTTCATGTACGGTGCATATTAGCCATGTCAATGTGTTATATATAATTATTTAAGACATCCATGGCCCCGGGAGGGAGTTCTATCTACGAAATAAAACTCACTCCCGGACGGGATTCGAACCCGCAAACCATGGTGAGACCATGCGACCAAAGCCCTACGCTCTAGCCCGCACGGCCACCATGGCCCCCTGAAGTTAGGTTAGTAACCTTAAAGAGGGGGACATGCAAGGTTAATATAATGGTTATTATTATATTAACCATATTGGGGGGCATGGTGGCCGTGCGGGACAGGAGGTAGTCTTTGGTCGCATGCCTGACCAAGGCTTGCGGGTTCGAATCCCATTCGGGAGTGAGTTTTATTTCGGGGATAGATAGAATAAGGCAAAAAAAAAAAAACTGCTTAGTTAGTAATTTTAAGTTACATGATTTTAGAAATAAATTATATAAATTTTCACAACTTGTAGTTGCATAAACCTCGACTATTCCTCCGTATAGGGCGCCGGTAGCTCAGTGGTATGCGTGCTTGCATACTGTGCTCAAGATCTCGGATTGGAAACCTGGCCGAGACCCTTAGTTTATTTTATCTGGCATGTGAAAAAACCTGAGCATGCCGTCTTTCGGATGGTACGTTAAGCGATGGTCCTAAGCCTGTGTAAGTTACTCGTTAAAAACCCGGCCGTATATATAACTAACTATATATATTTTGTGAAATAGACAATATGTTTTAAAAACCATAGGTTTTTCTTTATTTTTTATTAAGTGTTTCACAATATCTCTGCAAAAAATATCATTATTGAAATGAGTTTAGTGGGAGAATGAAAACATAGGGATTCACCGACTTTTATTTACATATAAAATTGAAGATTATCTCTGAAATCATTAAAAACGCCATTCACATCACTCTAATCGGCTGAAATACTACTAAAACAGAAATATCGCATCAGTTATTTCTCTAAGCATTCAAGTCTGCTTTCTATTTAAAAGATTTATGTGTATTCTAGATAGTGGAGTTATCCCGAAATGGGTATTATGAAGGCACCAGAGACTAGGGTTCATCCCATTATGCTCTTTGTACAACACAACGGTTCTCATCAAGATCTCTAAGCTTGGGGCCGCTTCCACCCTTATTTGCTCCCGTTCTATAAACTCCTTCCGTGTCTTCTCTCTCTTCCTTATCCAGTCTGACTCTATCTCGACGACTATTGTTAGAGCTTCATATTGTCTGATTTAGTCTCATTTCCCCTTCATTCTAACAATTAGAATTACTGTAAAACAGCTACAATTAAGATAGAAGAAGCATCAAAGGAGCTTTCTTCAGGTCTGGAAGCCATTCAGAACGGATTTTCTTTACAGTCTGTTGAAAAGGAGGAACTCTCTCTTTTGTGTGCCTAATTTTGTAGGGAAAGCTATAGATGTTGGGAAATTATTAATAATGAATGATAATTGGTAATAAGAGAAATTGATATATTATTACCATGGAAAAATATTCAGCACTCATTTATACTAATAAATACAGTAGAACCCCTCTTAACCGACCTCGGATCAACCGGCCTATCCCACGGAACAGAGTTTTCTTTTCTCTCTTTCAGCGTATAATAGCTGGCAAATGACTCAAACATTGATTGTTTGACGGGCCTTTCCTGGAAAGTAGCAACCATTCAGAGAAGGAAGAAATCGAAAATCTAGCCATTTTACACGATCTGCAGTCGTTAGCTGGTGAGAATCAAATGCAGTTTGAGGACGTGGAGGAATGAAAAAAGTGACGAAGGACTCGAAAACGAATTTTTTACGGACGAGGAAATAATCGGTTTTGCCAGTTAAGATGACTACGAATGCGAAAATGCAGACGTGGAGGATTTGCAATAAATAGGTCACGAATAAGCAAAAAAAGTTGCAGAAATTTTATAGAAATATGTTGAGCAGCAACAAGATTCAACGGCATTGGACGCAATGAAAATGGAGAGACTTGGTTATAAAGTTTTCAATTTATGTAAGTTCGTAATGTTTAATTTTTTCGTGTTCGTTTATGTCTGTATGTACATAATTTACAATAAAATGAGTTGTAATAACGTCTTATTTGCTTGTTTATTCATGCTATCTGATGAAATATGTACAAATGTTGGACCAAAATCGATTGTTCACGGAAATCTAGGATTAACCGGCCAAACGGGTAATCGTCCATGGTCTCTGTCCCGACCAGACCTGTTAAGGCCCGGCGCACATTGGACCCAGCCCACGCACAGCCCACGCGTGGGTGGTTCTGTGAAGCACTGCATTGAATGAGTCGCCGCACATTAGACCCAGCCCACGGCTAGCCCAGTCTGTTGGGATCCACGTGTGGGAACGTTTGTCCTCTCCGCACAGATTTCGTGGGCGTGGGTACCATTGTGCTTTCCAAATGGAGCTCGAACAATTAATACAAATCGTTCGGAGCCATCCCGTTCTATTTGACACTAGTCATGCCGACTATATGAGATCGAAATTGAAGGATGAGCTGTGGGAAAAAATTGGTGCAGAGCTTGCTTCAAACGGTAAGTACTTATTTTTATTATAACTTTCCACTATGCTCCACTTCTCTAATCAGTATTGTCCCCTTTCAACTGCTCTGTCTTGCCACTCGACAGATCCTTGTGCACTGTTGAAACCATCTTTGAATTGTTCTCTAATTAAAAATGCTGTCCTTGAACTTCTTGTACGATTTTGTGACAAGTGGGCAAAATTGGTTTCAACAGATGAACAGGCTAGTTCATCGTCTTCCTCACTGGGATTCGTTCCTAACAGAGTTTTCGATCTTAAATAATTATGGAGTACAGTCGTAGCCAGAACAACTTTATCAGTGGTCTTACACCAACTTACACTCAAAAGGCCTTTTAAACACTCTAAAATTCCAAACGCGCATTCAACGGATTGGCGGGCACGGGATAGCCTGTAATTAAAAACCTTATTTCCGAAGTTGCCAGTTACTTTGACTTTTGGGTATGGGCGCATTAAATTAGGCATAAGTGGAAACGCCTCATCCCCGATAAACACAAACGGGGTTTCTTTATTTTGGTGGGGTAGTGGTTTGGGTTGTGGTAAATGAAGAGATTCATTCAGCAACTTTTGTCCTAAAGTTGAACTGGAAAAAATGTTTCCATCACTAAATCTACCCATACTCCCAACGTCTACAGTTATAAAACGATAGTGAGCATCTACGGCCGCCATTAAAACAATAGAAAAATATTGTTAATAGTTTAAAAAGGAAGAACCACTTCGTAATGGTTTTCGAACGGAGATATGCTTCCCGTCAATTGTCCCTACGCAGTTGTAATTACCACTTCCTCTCAAAATCCATTGCAGTGCTTTCCCACATTTCCACTGTTGGTTCAGGCATGTAGATAGGTTGCAGACGAAGTCATATTGCGTCGCACACTTCAGAAACAATATTTGAAACAGTTCTTTCGCTCATTCTGTAACTCAACGCTATAGTTTTGAACATATCCCCAGTTGCCAAGTACCTGAAAAAAAAGAAGAAAGTTTTTGAATCTTTGACTTTTCTGCTAACCTATTTAAACAAAAGTGTTCAGTATTCCATTTATGACATTCTTAATGTAATGTATTTTGACACTGTCCTTCATTTTGGTTTTAGGTAAAGCTGTGAAAGAGCAATGGCGAAAACTGAGAGAGTGCCATCGAGAAGCGATGCGAAGGCAAAACAAAAAAAAAAGTAGAGATGCGGCAGGGCGTCACAAACCATGGACATACCAATCCCAAATGGAGTTCTTGCTTCCCTACATGAAGAACAGACCGACTCAGTCAAATTTGCAGAACTTGTCCGAAAGCGGCACTCCTCCTATAATCGATGACGACACCGACAACGCAGCTGGAGAAGAAGAAATTCCGCCTACCCCCTCGAAAGAAGAAAGCTGTCTCGAATGGAATGAGTCTGTTGGAAAAGAGGTTCCACCAAAAAAGACGAAAAATAGACGTGAGCAGTTATTACTCCAACAGTTTATACAATCCTCTGAAAGACGAAGTAAACATCGTGACGAACTCGGGCAACAGATATTTGACAAGGAACTACAATGTCAGCAACGCCAAAATGACGCATTGTATAACTTCTTTGTCTCCATGTACGCCACAACTAAAGGTCTTTCGTCTCGATACCAACGGCAAGTCCGAAATAAAGTATTCGAAGTTGTTACGCAAGCAGAAGAACAGTACGAGTACGAGACATCCCAAGACGCCTTTTCACTTTCAAGAGCGTCAACCTCGTCAACCTTTTCAGCAAATTAGACAAACGTCCATCATGACTTGTCTCAAGAGTTTCCTGACTTTTTCCAGCCACAACCTTCACAAGATCCTGCCGAAAATTCATCAAATGAGACAACATCACTTCAATCTCTATAATTCTTTGGCAATTCAGTAAATACATACTTTACATGTCAAATATATTTAATAAATGGATGCATTAACATACCTCAGGCATACTGCTAACTTTTCTTTACTCCCAATTGGTTTCTGGGCGTTACATTCCTTTCCAGTTATGTCAATCTTAATGAGTTCATGTAATTCACTAAACTGCTCCCGGCTCAGCCGAAAACTATTTTTAAAAACACTATGAGAAACTTGCTGAAACAGGTTGAACTCTCCGTATGTTTTCCTCCCAGCTAAATAAATATTTTTACTTCTTCTCCTCTTCACTAACGAATATAGTACAACCACTTCTTCATGTTCTGACTTGGATTCTAAATCCAGGAGGAGTTCTGACGCTGACATCGCGAAACCTGGGTGACAACAAGTGGGTTCAATATGCGGTACTCGACCCATCCCATGGTATAGGCTGTGCGTGGGCTGGGTTCAATATGCGCCGGGCCAAAGAGGGGTTCTACTGTAAGTACATAGTTTGCGTGACTCATGCCCCTGCTTTAACTAAAAAGTCATATCGCCTACTACCAGAGCGACATGAGTCTGACTCTACTGTGGGAGTCCTAAATGTTGCCTATTTAGATGTATTCACTTTTAACTGACATCGCACAGACTCGGGACTAACGCTTAACGTCCGAGGGACGGCATGCTCCAGGTTTTTTCATCTCCCGGATACAAAAAACTATGATAACAACCTCTGAGCTAGCGGCGCCCTATATACTAATGTATAAAGATGATAAAGTTTGTTTTGTATAATTCATTGCCCGCTGGGAAGCTTATTTTTTTCCTTTTTCACGCTTTATCGAAAGGGAGCCGAGCAGTGATGTTCAAAATGAAGCAAGCCGAAGAAGAAAAGGCCGACCGGGTATCATTTATTGCATACGCTGCCTAAACCGTTGAAGATATATCGAAATGTATGGCGAAGTTTTTTAGTACTAACCTTTGTTTTACTTCTCCTATACGGAAAATAACGTAATCGGTCAGAAATTCGAAGTTGAGTTTTAACAGGAATTTCAAGTTTTCCGAACCCTTGATCCCAAAAATGAAAAAAAAATAATGTTCTGTCTGCGTGTGACATGTTATCTCCCGATTAAATGAATGTATCGACACGAAATTTTATATGTGTATCCATAACCCTATACAGATGACACCCTATTGATTTACAACCAAATAATCGAACAAAAAAAGGAAGAGGATTCAGAATCTTTATGAAAGTGAACTATTGATTTTTAGCAATAACGGTCTTTTGTTTTTCTAGGGAGAGCGAAAAATTAATTGATTAATTCGTGCTGGGGAAGTAGATTGGCTGTGATTTACAACTTTCGTTTTTTTTTTTTTTTTGTTTTGTTTTTTCCGCGAAATTGTTGCAAAAAACACGAACTGAAGGGAATTTCATGAGTTAGGAGCTGAATTCGGGAGGTAGACTCTAGACTCTAGAGTGTGCTACGAGAGAGAGAAGGGCTGATCTCCCTCAGGGATGTTTCCACCCCGACTCCCCGCCAGTCCCACTTCCGATCCACTGCACTTCAATTCGCCACCCTACCAACCCTCTTACAGAACCAGTAACTTCTTATAACTTGGAGGCCAATGGCTCTATTTTTCTTATATTCTCGGTGGTTCCTAAATAAAAGTCACTTTATCTTAATATTCGTTTATAATCGTTATAAGTTTCAATAATTATATTTGGAATAAAAATAGAGTTTTCTTCTACCACGTATTTACAGATCACTATCGCTCCCCTCTCCTCCTCTCAAATTAATTTTATGCAGGCATTATTGGGTATGTGAAAGTAATATGTTGGAGTCAGCGTTTATCTTTGTTTCATTGAAAAGCGTATTTGTGAAAGTGAAGAAGAAGAGTTTATTATAACAGTCGCATTTACAGAGGTACAATTACAATAAGATTCCTTAACCATTACCCTTATACACTAAATACAAATCAAAAATATACAGTTAATTAAAAACAATACTATTGCTTAAGAGTAAATTTTAAAAACTCTTAAAGTAAAAAGAAAACAAAAAACAAACACAAAGTGACTGAAATGAAAAGAAAATAAGTTAATAAACATTCAAACAGAGATTATAATTTAAAATCGTGAACGGATATTTTTGTGTTTCCCTCCCTGAGTTTTC
This sequence comes from Aradus depressus, assembly GCA_963662175.1. NCBI lineage: Eukaryota > Metazoa > Arthropoda > Insecta > Hemiptera > Aradidae > Aradus > Aradus depressus. Next base: position 95,778,451 of record OY759214.1, on the reverse strand, counting down.
CCTATTTTGTTTACCAAAACGTTTTGGTTTGTGTCAAACTTAAGTAAAATGTTTTTACTGAAATTTATTACGTAGTCCTGTAGGAGCTCAACATTTAGGTCTTCATGGATTTGGAAGATGTCGAGTGAGTTTCTAATACTCAGGAACGACAGTATCTTAAGAAAGTTCTATTATGACCAAATACATTGTTAAAATCTTTAAAAAAAAGATACGATAATAAAAATATTTAAAAAAATGCACTGATATAGGTTTCAATTTAAAGATCACTCAGAAATATTATTTGGGGCGCTATGACTTTGTTCCTATTAGTCCTATCTCAAATCTAAGGACATAATGACGATTGGAAACTTTATAAGAAACATTTTTGGTAAGAACAAATTTTCGATAGGACTAACATTTTTCAAGTAAATCAAGCAAACGTCTCATAAAATGGTTCCAAGTTGATCTATCTCACAACCGGGTCGCTTTCGTGTCAATATTCATTCTGTCGGGAGATATCGAGTTCACAGACACATAAACACACACATATAGACAGCAATTGTTTTTAATTATTTAAACAAGGAATCACAAAACGTTAAATTCCGATGAAAACTCAACAATAAATTTCTGACCAATCACATAACTTCTTCTATATTTCATATAGCTTGGAAAATCATACTAAATGTGTTTCTCTTTAGTTGGCGTATAACCCGGAAGTGTATGTTAAATCAGAGAAATAACTAGGTAACAAAGGGAGTTTATCGTGGAGATTAATGAGCAATTGTTGAGGATCTGCCCCAGATACTCTGGATTAACGGAATCCCCTACATTACAGGAGGGTCCGGACTGACCAGTTGGCAAACCGAGGATTTACCCTGTACAAGTTCATTTAGGGAGCCCCCCTCACGGCTTCACATTATACATACAAAAAACTAAATTCATCAATAACGACCTAGTCTAACCTCTCATAGATATCATTATTTCATAGCAGGCTTTTGAGGTTCTCTCATCATCAGGCTTTCTACAAAAATACGAAGTACAGAACGAGATACTTAATAAATAGGTACGCGTATAGTCCCTAAATATTTTAGCCCTAATAATTTCTTTACCTTTTTACTATATGATTGGTTTTTTTTGTATTCAGCCGATGTTGAAAGCAACATCGAAAGCCGACTAAAATCTATAAGGAGAAAAATCGAACTTGTTTTATAATATGATGAGTTGTCATTTTAAAATGGTATCTCTTAAACCGGGGTGGCCTTCGAAAAATTATATTGAATATAAAATGTACCTTCTAGTATTCTCTACAATTTTTGTTTGAAGAGATTTTTGATTAAGTCATTAATATTACCAATATCTTGTAAAATATACTTAGGTCCTGAAGTAAAGTGGTATACATTTGTGTCAGATTTCGGATAAAATCTAATCAGATGTAAGTATTAACATGAGACATCATTTTTGAATTAGCGCGCTACGAAAATGGTCGAAAAGTATTCAAGGTAACTTAAAATGTAAATTCCATTAAAAAGATCGATCCATGATTTTCGCACGATTACAACTTTCTTGTTCTAAAGGTATAAAAATTCATGGGGTATAGTCTGAGCCAGATTGTCTGCATTATTTTGACAAGGACATATTTGTTATGCATGAGACATGTTTCTTATCTGATATCTTATTGTAGTTCTGAGTTAAGTAGGATCTATGCATATGAATGGCCTGGTGTTTACACATTCATATGGAGGGATCCAGTTCTCCCTTGGATTAGATCTGCTCTTGGATCTTAAGTAAAGTTTCTGAACTAATACGCGTAACTACTTCAATCCTTTCATTGAAGACTTCCTCGGCTGGTCTGGTAAAAATCTTTGTCAGGTTTTTTTTTTGGACGATTATAACCACAATGTTGGGTGCACATATCCAAATCCTGAAAGATATTTTAAAAAGTCGTCGGTAAATTAACTGCAATGTACAGTTTAGGATATAATAATAATATTATATACTGGTGGGATGGTGCTTTGCACCAAGGGACCTAAGCATCCAATGATTTTATCACTTCCATGCAAGATCTGAGCTTCCACCTTACCTTGTTACCTAATCGTTTATACTACCAAAACCAAGTCCTTTATAAAGGACCCAGTCTCCCAATTTCCTTAACGAATCTGAGAATGCTCCCGTAGTCCAATCTTCTTCTGTGACCACATCTTTACCAAAAACGTTAGCTGCCTTTTCGTCTTCTTCTCCACATCTGTCACAGGAGGTACTTGACTCCTACAATGTGTAGGTGTCTATTGAAGGGACCGTGTCCTTTGAGAACTCCTCTTAGTTGCCGAAGCTGGCTCCTTTTGAGGTTCAGGATCACATGTCGTTTGAAATAAAGATTTACAGTTGATTTACATAGACCTTCTGAACCGTCATACTAAATTTTGTAGATACATTTATTTCGTACATTACATTTCTTTTGGAGTTCAGCCCCCCTCTGATCCCCCTCTGCCCTTCAGCCGATTCAGCTGAAACTTAAGAAGTGTCGTCCTCATGGAGTTTTAAATTTACATATGAAATTTCGTGTCAATACATTCATTACAACGCCAGTTATTAGTATAACAATAGTTATTATTAGAGTTGTTTGTATTAAGCCCCACTAATCCCACCTTTTCGTTCGGTTGATTTGACTGAAAATCAATAAGTGTCATATAAGATTTTCAAGTACCGACGTTTCAACTTATTACACCCTATATTTGAGAGGAATTGGATATAATAAAATAGACAGGACCCTTTGAGCTGTGAGATATCATTTAGAGAAACGACTATACACGATCAGTGAATAGTCAAGGCTTCACAAGTCTGCCTTAAGCTGAAGAAGCAGCCAAACAGGCAGGACTTAAGGATAAGACAAGACTCATAGTGAAGAGTATGAGTATCTCGTCCTGGAAATAGAACCTGTAGGTTGTGGATTAGAGAAGGAAGATGAGAAGGAACATTAGAGTGACCCCAAACAGATATTAGTGCTTGGTTTGGACACCAGATCTAATTACTTTACCTTGGTCTCTGTCCTCCCTTAAGGTACCTCCAAGGATTAACTTTCCGCAGTTTCCATTTCACAGAGATGCTCCAATTTGTCCCTTTCACCTTACTGACTTTTGTTACAGTAATAAACAGCAGCTGCTCACGTCATATTTACTCAGAACTGGACACTTCCATTATGAGAGCAGTTTACTATTTGTAGACTCCTCTGTTCATTGTCTTTTGAACTTTGGAGGTGTGTTTTAAGGGATTTTTCTTTGTTTGGCAGTTTGAAATGAAAAGAATAATAACTTTAGAAATAAACGAAAGAATACAAGTATCCGAAAATAGAGACAGAATAAATAAAAAAGGAAATAAGACAAGAGGCTTCTAGGAATTAACTAAAGAAACAAAAATTAAAAGAATGAAATTGAACTAAAAAATATATAATAAGAAAATAAGTATAAAGAAAAACAAAGTAATAATAATAATAATAATTAGTAATTATAAAGAAAAAATATAAATATATTAAGTGATATTGTGGGGATCAGAAATATGTGGTAATAAGTGAAAACCAAGTTATGTTCCAATTGGGCTGGTGTAACAGTAAACTAACAATCTGTTCAGTGGAGTGAGAGACTTATAGGAAGATAAGAACTATCCCATAGGGTTTTGCAAACCTTAGGAATCAGAGGTTTGCTGAGTTAGGAGAAAAATGAATGAAGAGTAGGAGTTTAGCGAATCTGTAGCTGGAAGATATAGGAGGCTTTTGGCAAGATATGGGAGCCATGGTGGCCGTGCGGGCTAGAGCGCAGAGCTTTGATCGCATGGTCTCACCGGAGATAGAACTCCCTCACGGGGCCTTGGATGTGAGTGAATAAACCTCGTATCCCCTCCTCTTTGTGCTATGCCAGTGTTTCTTTAGGTATCATACGATACGGGTGGGGTAAGCAAGTTGTTTTTAATTATTCTATTCTGTATCCTGATGCTTTAAGGTTTGCTAGTTACTTTTCCATAATTATATTTATAGTTAATCATGCCAGGGCTTGAACTACGAGGTCTTATCGCCTACTATCAGAGTGCTCTTTCGTCACCCTGGTAGTCATTAGCCCAAGTCTATTATGCGTGTGCTGAATTTTGCCTGTCTAGATTTATTCACCTATGGTAGGGGTCTTTAACGAGTATCTGACATCGTACAAGCTCGGGAATCCGAAGGACGGAGTGCTCACTTTTTTTTCACCTCCCAGATAGAAAAAAACCCGAAGGACCTCGGCCGGGGTTCGAACCCGCTTTTATGGCAAGCAAGTTATCTCAGAGCTACCTGCATCCTCCTGATTTTATATTTATACATAGATGCGCCACTGATGATGACGTAGTTGCAGTTGAAAACTGTTTAAAATAAATCTTTTTTATTTATGGGATATTTTCTACGTATCGAAGACCATCATTTTCTCTTTTGGAGGTCACCATTTTGAAAATTTCATGAACAGATTTAGTACCTTCTCTTGGACTGAATGAAAATATAAAGGTGACATAGACTGAGATCCTCCTAGTTTTTCATGATGTTATATTTAATGTAGGGGACAGAGACCCCGGAATGGCTAGTTTTACTGAAGAAGGAAGCCTCTAGAAGAGATCCTGAATACGTACAATTTACGAGAACATCAGGTATTATTCAGCATGTCCCTTGGTTACCTCACCTAGTGTATATATCCTCTCTCCTAAGCTGCCCATGAAACATTCACAGTGTCCCTCTCATTAAAAAGAATAACAAATAGCCTAACTAAATTTTTAAATAAGTCGGTGAATCATCTGCAATGTGTTTCCCCAGCATGAGTTTATCGACTAAGTTGTCGTCTCCTTCTAAAACGAATCGATCCTTTTGGCTAAAAGTCGATAGTTGAATTACACAAGGACTGAATTCTCATACTAAACTTCATGTCGATATATTCATTACATCGACAATTATTACGTTTTTAGGTTTGAACCCCCCACCCCACCCCCCTAATTCACTAAAAATCAATAGGTTACACATATAGCATTTAATTTTTATATGTTATTGTGAGTTATCATGTTCACAGACACACACACAGAAATTATAAAATTATATAATCTGTCAGAAATCCGAAGTTGAGTTTTTACAGGAATTTCATGTTTTGACGTCCTGTTTGCGAAAATGAAAAAAAAAGTCTCTTCTCTGTGTCTGTGAACACGATAACTCCCGATAGAATGAACGTGTAGACACGAAATTTTATATGTGTATCCGAAACACCATAAGAAAAACACCTAGTGATTTTCAGCCATATTAAGGGGGGGGGGGGGGGGGGGGGGACTAGAGGGGAGGCCTATCACAAAAACTTTAATAACTTTCGTTGTAATGAATGTTTCAACACAAATTTTCATACGTCAATTCTAATATCCCCCCCCCCCCCCTTGGATGATCATAGAGGGGGCTCAACTCAAAAACCCTAATAACTGTCGATGTAATGAATTTATCGACACAGTTCTGTTGAAGTACATTGCCGATGATTCACCGATTTTTGGAATCAGGGTGTAGGAAAACATGAAATTTCATCTTTGGAAGAGCGGGAAAACAAAGGGAAAACCTGTGAAAACTGACCATCGAATTTCTGACCGAATACGTCCCCTATACGTTGAATAGCTGAAGAAATAAAAATAAAAAGGAAGCTACCGAATGTGAAAAATATGAGAAGTGCGGGGAAACTCCAGAAACATTTCAAAACGGAAAACTGATGGCAGACAAAAATAAAAATGAAAGTTGCGGGTCAATATATACGTGTGGAAGCCATAAAACGAAGTGGAGTTTATTCGTTCAAAATATTTGAACAAACGACCTTTCGAAATCGTTTTACATACCAACTTTGTTCACCCATAGCTTCAATATTTCGCTTTTATATTTCAACGAAGGGCCTTTAAATTTTAATGTTTTTTAATGACGTTATCAACTTCAAGGTACAAAGAACCTTTCATCATAAATTGATAAGAATTAAATGGGCTTTTAATCCAAAGAAAGAACTTAAATTAATAATTTATACTGTAGGAGCATAGCGGTAGGATCACTTACAAAAGCCTCTCATACAAAATTAAGTTCCGGAAAAAAAATTAGCTTTTCAAAGGACACACTATTGAGGCGCCGGTAGCTCAGAGGGTTTACTGAGCTCAATAACGCAGGTTCTAAACCCGGCTTAAGTCCTCAGTTTTTTATCTGCAAGATGTAAAAACATTGAGCACGCCGTCCTTCGGATGTGACGTAAAGTGATGGTTCTGAACCTGTATGATGTCAGGTACTCAAGACCTCTACACTAGGTGGAATACAAACGTAGGATAGTCAAAGAGATGTGCGGTCTTGACCAGGGCGTTGCATGGACATTGCCCAGGAATGGATAGTGGGAAAATGGCAACAACGCTGATGTTGGCAAATGGACGCTTTACGCATATTTTCCGGATGTCCAGGTACGCCAGTGTGGAGTTGATTCGCGGGACCGAATCGTACCTAGGACTGGATTTGCGGCAGCTGGAGACGGAGACCGGCTATCTAGTGTTCAGCCGGTTTGTCGACTCCTGCCCAGAGCAGAAAAAAACTATGTCGATTTGGGGCGATCGGCATACGTTGGTAGACAAAATTTAGGACACCCACAGTAGAGTGTGGCTTATGACCACCAATTTTATGTGTATCCAGAACTCTCTATCGATGACTATTGATTTTCAGCCAAATCAGTCTAAGGGAAGGGGGGATTAAAGGGGCCTAATTCAAAAACCTCAATAAGTGTCGATGTAATGAATGTATTCATAAAATTTAGTATAAGGATTCAGAAGCCACTATGCAAGTCGAATATTGAGTTTTAGCCCAAACTGTCGATTGTCTTTGCGGAAGGAGCTTCAACATAATTGTTTAAAGATTGCTGGGGAAGTACATAGTCGGTGATTCACCGGCGACTTGTTATATTCATCATGGCAGACACAGGACTACTCAGACAAGACGTTGAATAAATAAAATATATTTATATATTCACGGTTTACATGGCTTTATTCTCGTATGGGATCCCGAGAAAGGTCCTTACACACCTCTCTATGTCAGCTGTTACTTTTTTCAGATTTATAGCTTTCTCTCCCTCCCTCTAAAGCCTTTCATCTCTTTTTAGGGTTCCGTACGTCGAATAACGAGTTCTTTTTTTTTTTATGCTCATGACCGGCAAACTTCTGGTTGTTGAAGAAAAAAAAAGTAAGGTTCTAAATTAATTTTCTATTTTATTGGGCATTTTTACAATCGGTAAAAATCATAGTAGATAGTAGAATAAAGTAAAATGATAAATGGCAATATGTGCAATGATAAGTAAAAAAAAATATAATAAAAAAAATAAATAAAAATGTTTTAAAAAATAGTGAAGAATATACACAAAGAATAAGTAAATAAATAATACAGAGGTATGAGTCCAACAATATATTTTATTTACACAACTAGTTTCGATAATTATTTGCCATCCTCAGCTAGTGAATCTTCATTTCTTTTTGTTCTAGGGTCCCTCTTTGTGTATCTCCAGGCAAACATTTCTCCACAATTATCTCAACAATAGACAAGAATACGACACAGAACCAATTGTGCATTTTTTAAATAACTTAGATGTTAGTAAAATTAACAATTTATTTTTATGTTTTACTGTTGCCTTGAAAATTAAGAATAATATAATTTAATTTATTGGATATAAGATGGATATAAATATTTTTTATTTTCTTCTTTATTCGTGTATTATTTTTGTGTTATGGTTACAACAATTTTACTATTTTCCCTTATTAGGGGTCATGTTTTGTTTTATACAATTTTTGAATTGTTTTTTTTATTCTGGTTGCTTGCACTATTTTTATTAAAGAGCATGTCCCTATTTATTACTTTAATATTATTGGTATCTTCTTAATTAGTTGCTATATTGCTTATTTTTTACAATTCTATATATATATATAGATATTTTTTCTTTTATTTAATTTTATATAACTATAAGAATATGTTTTTTATATATAAAAAAAAAACATATATCGCCATAAAGGTCATTAGTGCAATAATGTTTATCTATCTATCTAGTGAATCTTCATACTCATCCTCATGGACTCAGCAGTTCCTTGCTTTAGCCAATTATTTCACTTCACAGAGTGAAATTCCAAAGGGACGGCCTTTAGAGTGCTGTTGAGAAGATGGGGTGTAGTGTTGTATAGTGTAGGGGGGTGTGCGGAGCAGAGGCTTGTGAAGAGGTTAATGAGTGTCAGAGCTGGAAGGAACAAAGGGTGGGAGAGCTTCCATTGTCTCCTAGCAGGGCTTAGGGGTGGCATTTCAATTCTCCACCCCTACCCTCAACATCAGCTACCAGAATTTTATACAGATCCATGAGAGGAGTTTGACTTTCAGTAAAGGTGAACTGTACATAATCTGTCCAAAAACATTTATGTAGCGTTTTATATATTATGTATTGCCCATGTTGTTGCCTTATATTAAGAAAATTACAGGAAAGCACAACGTCTTAGTGTACTGTATTAATACCAAAATGATAACTCCCGACGGAATTAATACATAGACAAGAAATCTTATTGAAAAGGCCCTAATAAAACACTATTGAATTTTAAGTACCTTAAAATAAATTTGTCAAGTGGGCTTAGACGTCAAATGGTGACATACGTTTACAGTCAAATCAGTCAACATGTCACAATCTTAATATTTACAAATTTAAATTAATTTGCAATTAATGGGAGAGCACAAAATCGGTGAACAATCTACGAAAATAAATCAATAACTAAAATCTATAGAAATAGACAATCAAAAATGCAATGCGCGATTTGCCTATATAAGTTTATGAAGGTATTTCAAAGTACTACTCTTGCCTTGTCAAGGATTTAAAATACTTCAATTGTTGACTAGGATTTGTTCTAGCCAACCCTTGAACTGTCCTGGATTTGAAGGGAAATTATATAAATAATTAACTACTTCTTTGAAATATTTACTCCACAAAAAAAATTATACATAAAATATGGGTTTCGGCATTACACACCATTTTTAGGTTTAGTTATAAACTAAAAGAAGTTTGCTAAGTGCGAGAATAGCTCTATATAGAGAAAGCTCTGAATGTAATCAAAGTTGCCCTCAACCGAACATTAACTATTCTCGCTACTCTAAACTTGCGCATCAACATAGACAAATCAATCCTCGTTCCGTTTACGAGGAAACATTGGAATGCCAACTCTCTCAAACTTCAATTGGACGGAAGAGATATCAAATCAAATAGTTATTACAAATTTCTTGGAATTATCCTAGACTCAAAACTATCTTTTCATAGACATGTACTTAGTATACTAAATAGCACATCGAAACACCTCAACATTCTAAAATGCCTTGCAGGAATAAAATTCGGAGGTCATCCGTCTAACCTTTTGACGGTCTACCGAGGGACAATAAGAAGCATAATGGACTATGGATCAACTATCTACAACCTGCCCACCTCAAAAACTCTGCGAAAACTAAACACTATACAAAACAATAGTGTGAGATTATGTTTAGGGAGTTTTAGAACCACTCCAGTCAATGCGCTGTTGGCAGAAGCCGGGGAACCTCCTCTTCAAATTAGAAGAACATGGCTGACAGGAAAACGGCTGATAAAAATACTAGGAGACTCGTCGCATCCTTTGCATGAGAACTACAGGTCGCAGCTCCACCATGGAGAGCAAGTCTCTCTGACCTCTCTTGTCTACGACATCCATCCCTTCACTGACATCTTGAGGAACATTCCAGCCCACAGAGGCCTACCTGCATGGAGCCTTCAAGTACCACTGACCTCCATTCAACTTGATTGTGTTTATACTTTAGACAGTAAGAATCTCTCAAAACAACACACTCCTCCTAACATTCTTTCCTCGATAGCGCAATCCGTTCTAGCCAACACCTACGCAAACTCCTACAAAATTTTCTCAGATGGCTCAAAACGTGACGAATATGCAGGCTCAGGCGTCTATGACCTGAAAAAAAACATCTACATAAAAAAAAAACTGAACGAGAATTTTTCTGCTTACTCAGCTGAATTGATTGCGATTCTCGATGCTCTGGAATATGCTATTTGCATACAGGATGATGTTGTTATTTTAACGGACTCAAAGTCCGCCATCCTCAGCTTAAACAACTTCCACAGGGCCAGGGGTCTCACCGATCACATTCTATGCCAAGTAGTTGATAGATTTATAACAAACAAAACAACGCATAAGATTGTGCTTCAGTGGATCCCCGGACACGTAGGCCTTCAGGGCAGCGAACTGGCAGACTCCGCTGCCAAAGAAGCTGCAACAGATGTCGGTGAGCATGCTCAAATACAGCTACCTCCACGAGATGCAAGACGTTCTTTAAGGAAGATTGTTATGCAGAACTGGCAACAAGCCTACATTGAAGAATCTACAACAAAAGGAAGAGAGCACTATGCTGTACAAAAGACGGTAGATCTAAAACCATGGTTCCAGGACATGGGCTTGCGTCGTCGGGAGGTAGTTCAGTTGAGCAGGCTTCGGACGAACCACGGGAGTGTCAACAGAAACCTACACATCATCAAGGTGACCAATAGTTCTCAGTGCGACCGGTGCGGCAGCACAGAGGATATGGACCAGGTGATAATGTGTCTGAAGTACGAGGAGACCAGACGAAAGTATCCAGATCTCAACCGGACGGACACCCTGCAAGTTTGGCTGAAGAACCCCGTCAAAGAAAAATATAGGTAACAAACTAATAGACTTTCTTAAAGACATTGAAATAGTAATTTAATTTATTTAGAATCTGTGTAAAACTTTTTTCATTTCCTTCTTTTTTTTTCTTTCGTTACAATTCATTACCTCACTTATAATTTTTATTGCTGATTTCTTTTTGTTTTCACATGACAGTATAGTTTCTAATTGAGCTGTTGTCAATAAATTAAAAAAAAAAAAAAAATTGCGAACCATTCTTATAGTTTTATATCTGGTAGGTAAGGAAAGGATTGGAATTGCGACTAGAAAATCCCCGTGGCTTTACAGGAATTTGAGTGCTTTGAAATATTTTTTCACCTTTTTTTCCATTGCAGTGGTAAGTTAAGGAAAAAAATTATAAAATTGTTACAAGATTAACTAATTTATTTGTTTATTTAACAAAATTATTTCCGATGACATTGAAGCTTTTTCTATCTATAGAGGGCGCCGGTAGCTCAGTGGTATGTGTGCTTGCCTTCTTAACTCAAGGTCGTGGGTTCGAAACCCGGCCGAGGCCCTTAGTTTATTTTATCTGGGAAGTAAAATAAACTTAAGCACGCCGTCGTTCGGATGGGACGTTAAGCGATGGTCCCGAGCCGTACGATTTCAGGTACTAGTTAAAGACCCCTGCCCTAGGTGAATAAAAATTTAGGGTAGGCAAAATTTAGGACTCCCACAGTAGTGTCGGGTTTATGTCCACCAGAGTGACGAAAGAGCGCTCAGGTAGTAGGCGATATGACCACATAGTTCAAGCCCGGGCATGAGTCATAATAACTAAGTAACTATCTATAGAATAACTAAATTAAGATATAAATTTAAATTATATAAATTGTTAAATAATGATAATCAATATTGACTATGATAAATGATTTTGTGGAATAGACATTTCAAAAATAAGTTTGTTTTAATAATTTATTACAAGTTTCCACAATATTTTCGCGTTTCTCATCTTAGAAGTAATGAAAATAATGTTTTGGACTACACTCCATTTGCCTGTATTCTTCAATGCTTTAAATACGCTCCTGACTGATATATGACCTATGAACATTTAAAAAGTACCAAGTTTACATTTGAACTCACGGTCCAAATAGGTTTGAATGTGAGAGTGAGTTTGAACATGGATCAATAAAGGTTCAAATGGTCTTAAAGATTGTTCAATGTAAAGAGGGTTGGTTGGGGATGTTGACCCAGCTGACCTCATAAACTTCACCAAGTCCTCCTTCACAACTTCATCCGCTACTCACACCAATATACTCAACAATATACTTCCGAAAGCCCCTTCTTTCAATTTCATTTATTCTACGATATTGGCAGTTGTTAGTTTGTTACATTCCATACCCTTTCTACCCCCCCTCCCCCCCCACACGGATTCCCCCTATTGCCCCCCATTTATTTGGTCGATTTGGCTGAAAAACTGGTTCTGGATTCACATATAAAATTTTGTGTTGATCCATTAATTTTGTCGGAAGTTATCGTGTTCACGGGACTATGGAACGAGATTTCTCATAGTAACAAAAGTCGCTTTCCCACTGTTTTATTTTCAACCAGAACTGTTTGCCAAAACAACTGCCTCATCAACAGTGGCACCTCCCACTCGTATCAAATAAAACTCTTCTGGTCGAAAATAAATTAACATTTCTATAACAAAAATCGTTCTAAATTCTATGTGTCTCATGTAGTACTTGATTATTCTATCTAGAACCATATAGTTATGGGACATATCACTGGGGAAGTTAGAAATTTGCTCGAAAACTTTTTTAGACGGATGGAGGCATTGGTCCCGTCTCAGGAAGATTCACATGTCCCTGTTTTTAGGGAGATGGTTGCGTTTGTCCCACCTTTGAGTGATTCAAACGTCCCTTTTTTTTAGGCGGATGGAGGCTTTTGTCCTGCCTCTGGAAGATTCAAATGTCCCTGTTTTTAGGCGGATGGAGGCTTTTGTCCTGCCTCTGGGAGATATACATGTCCCTTTTTTTAGGAGGATGGAGGCGTTTGCCCCGCATCTGGAAGATTCACATGTCCCGCAGGATGTCAAATATAAGGTAGTCTGACCTCTCACAGATTTTTTATTTAAGTAAGCTAGCCGGCTTTCGAGGTTTCCCTCATCATCAGGCAGTCTACAAAAGAACCATCCATAATAATATGTAATATAAATAGCAAATAAATAATTAAAAACACAATTTTTGATAAAACATACCTGATAAAAAATTTTGAATAAAACTAAATAATAAAAACAAATAAATTACAATCTACAACAATAAACATTAACAATTTAGAATATCATGGATGGGGACAGACGAGTTATTCCTGTCCACCATCTGAGTCACAACTGGGAGAACGGTGTACGTGAGACTAGACAAACCTCCCATCCCCTCTCTACAGTTGATGAGGGGGGACTCTCTCTTCCTCCTTTCCAATTTGATTTCGATACTTCCCAACGTATCCATCTTTCTACTTTTGTGAGAGGTCAGACTACCTTATATTTGACATCCTGCGAAATAATCACTTCTCACTACATCAGCCATCTTCATATTATTCACATGTCCCTTTTTTCAGGCGGATGGAGGCGTTTGTCCCATCTCTGGAAGATTCACATGTCCCTTTTTGTGCCCCAATGGGCATGTAGAAGTAAGAGTAACTTTATTAAATTTCCTCACCTACGCTTTTTAGCTTAAAATGATGTCTCTTGAGAGAAAGTTTTGATCCACCCTCTAGGCTTTGAGAACTTTCCAGGTGCATATATAACTTATGTATCCGTATACACCCCCACCCGCCCCCCAAACAACCGTACTATGTACGGGTATATATGTAAATTCGAATTAGCATACTTATTCTAAGAGAAGACAAGACTTGTACTCAGTATTGATATCATTTTAACATCTTTATGGACCTTACTCAAGTTTATCCAAAGACATCTTGCATAAATTATCTCACTTTAAGGGGCATAACTATGTCGTTATGTCCGTGGTTGAGTGAGTAGTTCAAGGACCTTCATGCAATCCAACTAACGACCTCGACTCCAGAAATGCATTTTAGATGTCGTCAGTTGCTCCCCCCTGTCTGAGTTCATCAAACGGATAGAAACAAAGAATTTATTTAATTTTTATATTGTCTAGTTCCACTAAAATATGTACATAAAGTGTACCGAATTCGGTTTACTTCATCGTCAGCACAAAGATCAAAAGTGACATTTAAGTTTGCTAGGTTGTCATATTTATACAATCCTCAGATTACTTAAGATTACCTAAGACTGTGATACACTGTCCCCTAGGGAAGTCCAAGGGTGGAGAGAGTTGGGGATGCCTTTACATTTACAAGTATTTGAATAGTCAATTCAACGACTAGTTTTGCCTTTAAACCATCGTCAGATTTAGTTATAAACTAAGACAAGTTAACCACAGCCTTAGGTAATCTCAGTTAACTTGAGGATTGTATAAATTCGACAACCTTGCAAACTTAAATGTCATTGTTGAACTTTGCCATGCAATTAGACAATAAAAAACTTAAACCAGTTAACAAGTCTTGGTTCTAGTATGAACTGCATGTAACTTCATTGTTTTAAATCTCTCATTTTCCCTTCTTCTCTCCAGATTGTTACTTTCTTGTATCTTCATTATAAGAAAATATTGTAATCAAGCAAAAATCCGATGAAGATCTCCTAAATACGCTTCAATAATTTTCACGATGATGTCTGTCTGTATGCATCTAATTGAAACTTTGTGAATGCTCCAGAGATGGGCATAATCGTAATCAATGATTACATGATTACAGAGAAAATAAAACTTAATCATCATTGCTATTTTATACTTGATACTATCGCACTGTGAATCTAGCTAAAATGAAACATGATTACATGATTATAATCGTAATCAGAAATCGTGATTACTATTGCAATCATGTAATCATACAATCATAATCAAGTAATCATGTAATCACAATTACTGTAATCGGGGGATTTCGTGGGTATCTAATTTAAAAAAATGGTAATAGCACTTTGGTTACGTAATAAACTTAAAAAAAATTACTTATTAGTGTAAAAAATAAAACAATTTAAAATGAAAGGAAATCGAAGGCGATGGTTTGCGCTGTGTAATCATGTGTACATTGTGATTATGATTTCATGATTATGATTACATGATTACTTGATTACAATCATAATCATGGCCGTGATTACGATTACAATCGTGTAACTTGAGATGAGAAAGTCATAACTAAGATCTGATTAGATTTTTGCCGAAATCAAACAACAAAGTAAGAACACTATTTTTACTTACTACTAAGTACATTTTACAAAATACCGCTTACATTTATAACTTAAACAAACGATAGTTGAAGGAAAAACTATATTTTATTAGCTCTCCACTACATCAATACTTTTTCTTATATACTCTTCATTTTTTGTTTTCAACTATTTTATTTTATCATATTTTACTTTATGCATCTTTTATTATACTTTTTATCTAGCGAAGCGCGACTTTTTTTTATTTACGGACTGATTTGATTTGTTTGTGAGTTACATTTGATATCAAATTTACACTAAATTTTGCATAAATGTTAATTAGATCACCGGAACCAACCCTATTGTTTTTTAGGGCGCCAATAGCTCAGAGGTAGCATAGCTGGCCTTCTGAGCAAAAGATCGCGGGTTCGGAACCCGGCCGAGGCTTTTTATCTGGGTGGTGATTTAAAAATTAGATTTAAATCATTTTACAAGAAAAGTGTAAACAATATTATCTCAATTTTATAATTATTATCATTTTTGTAGGATTTTTCTAAATGTTTAATTTTATACTTTTTAAGAAGGATGTTGTAGATGGTAATTTTCAAGAAAAATACGAGATAAATAATTTCAGGAATTTTTTCAGTGAGACAAAGTTAATTACAGTTGCTGTCCTACCTTTCAAAGGTCATCTCTGATGTTCCTCATTTTTTTTCTCTCAGGACCCGAAATCCTTTCCCAATTTATCATGAACTTGCTTCATTTTAAAGTCTATAGCTCATATTCTACAATTAATAAAAAAGTACAGTCCTTGCTAAAAATTCAGAAACAATTTAATACCTAGTTCCGATATATATTCAATAGGAAATATATAATTCACAGAAAGCATGCGACTATTTCCCCAGCTTTTATTTTCTAATATTTATTTATTCATTTTATTCTATTACTTTTTTATACCTATAATATAAGGATCGAGTTTTTAACGGATTCTGGCCGCAAATTAAAAAGTGGGAAGACAACGTCTTTTATTTCTATGGAGTTATAATAAATATTTAAGAAGGACAGTACTACTGAATAAAAACTTAGAATGAGTCAAAAAAAAAAAATTCCACTATATTTCTATGAAAAACACAATATATTTCGCTGGTTAGAGCATTCTCAAGTGTACAGGATACAGACTTATGACCCCAGAGTGACCCCAGACCCTAGAGTCATAAGTCTGTATCCTGTACACTTGAGAATGCTCTAACCAGCGAAATATATTGTGTTTTTCATATAAATGTAGTGGCATTTTTTTCGACTCGTTCTAAGTTTTTATTCAGTAGTATTCACAATGAACTTCCACAAGATCTCTGGCGAAAACATTTCTAAAAAGGACAGTCCTTGGTTTCAGCCACTTCCTAGATGTAGATGCCTCGAGAGTAAAGATAGTCCCGGAATAGTTCCTTCCTTGATTAAATGTAATTTGAAACAGCCCAATGAATGTTCATGTATCTTTTTCAGTTGTAAGGATAGGTCGATAAGTCGGGATAGTTAGTTATTGTGACTCAGTTGTAAGGATAAATCGGGATGGTTAGTTATTGTGACTAAGTTGTAAGGATAAGTCCGGGATAGTTAGTGTGACTCATGCGAGGGCTTTAGACCTGGTAGTTACCCAAATTTAAGATTTCGTGTCAATGAATTGATTCATTTGGGAGTTACCATTTCTGTAGAAGTACAGAACACACGAGGTCATAATATGACCATATTATAACCATATGACCCCATATGGTATGACTATATTATGACCATATGACCATATTGTTGCCTACTATCAGAGCGCTCTTTCGTCGCTCTGGTGGACATAAGCCCGACTCAACTATGGGAGTCATAAATTTTGCCTACTCTAAATTTTTATTCCCCTAGGGTATGTTTTTAACTCGAGATCATTGTATAACATCCCAAACGAAGGACGACCTGCTCAAGGTTTTTTTCACCTCCCATATAAGAAACCAAAGAGTTTCGAACCCGCGAGTTGGGATATATAATTTTAAAAAAACACAAAAAAACATGTATTGAAGCAAAATATACACGGAGAAAACTATATTCTTGCGGCAAGAAGTTATCTTCTTGACATCATATTCTTAGAGAATTAAATTAAAAAACATTCCTCATACTTTGTATACCTTAGGGTAGTAAAACTCTACTATTATCGAGAAAATCACCTAGTGGTGTCTATTATTCCCTATCACCGACTGGTGTCTACTATTCCTTATCACCGACTGGTGTCTACTATTCCCTATCACCGACTGGTGTCTACTACTATTCCCTTTCACCTAGAGGTGACTACTATTCCATATCATCGACACAAAATACAGAATAAAACTTTTTTACTGCAAGAAGAAATTTGCTTTGCCACAAGAATATATTTTATTCCTGTATGGATTCCTCACTGAAAACTCTGTATTTCCTTTATTTGCTAGGAGTTAGAGAAGGCGACTTTTGAAATGTGGACCCTCACAAATAGGATTCTATAAGTGGCACCAATGTATAGATATTTGATAATAAAGCAGGGAGATATCTAACAATGAATGACAGGTCTGTTTGGAGAGAAGAGGAATGAGGGAATATTGATTTGAGGTAACCTGCAGATATAAAGTAGAAGAGAGGCAGCTCGAGTAATTGCGGATGTGTCTAAGGATCCCAATTCACAATCTAGTCAAAAATAGTTTTTATAGAAGAATATTGGAATAGGAAGACATACGACGTAACAGCCAGAAAAGTTAAGTTGTCAAAAAAAAGACAGTGATTCCACCGGCAGTGTACTTCCCCAGCTCGAATTAGTCAAGTAAGTTTTCGCTCTCACTCCAAAACCAATCGACAATATGGGCTAAAAATCAATACTTGAATTACATAGGGGCTTCTGCATCCTCAAAATAAATATTGTGTCGATACATTTATTACAACGGCAGTTCCTAGAGTTTCTGTGTTAACCCTCAAATCTCCACCTTCCCTCTGCCTGATTTGACTGAAAATCAATAGGTATTGGTCCTTACTAGGTTTTGGATACGAGTATAAAATATCGTGTTCATATGAGGCGTTGCAGATACGAAGGGCGAACTCAACATCGGGACAAACATTTTTTTTTTTTTTTCTCCATCCGAATCTAGACCCTTTAGAGAATCTACAGGTATATTTTTCACGTTGAGTTCGCCCTTCTTTCCCTCTCAAAACACGCACAGAATGATACCATGCTGCCTAGAAACTGCGATAGGAGGGCGAACTCAACACCCCACTCCCTCCGCACCCCATTCCTCCACTGAGGAGCCCCCTGCAAAACTTAAAGATATTAGAGATTTCCTACCGTACGTTCCATTACCTTGGTCAACATACTTCACAGATATTATTGAAAATCACCAGTCAGCTACTGCCACGCCCAACGAGGAAACAGATGATGACCAACTTGATTATGATGACTCAATATTGCTCATTAAAACAACTAGTTTTTTAAATCATTTAAAATTTTATTTATTTTATTTTATTTTATGTATGCACAATACAAACTTTATTGTAATTGTTCTTCAAATTATAAATAAAATATATTTTTTTAAAGTGAGGCTCAAACAAATTGCTGACCAATTACATAGGTTTATTATTTAAAATATAAATAATATTATTATATATAATAACAAACCAATATGCGACATCCCACAACGAAAATAACTAAAATACTTTTATTGTTGAGTTCGCCCTTTTGCAACATTTTTCAAACGAGTTTTTTTCTGAAAACCATCTTTTGTTGAGTTCGCCCTTCGTATCCGCAACGCCACATATATACATTCTATGGGGAGTTATCGTTTTCACAGACACACAGCTTTTTTGTTATTCCTTTTTAGAATTAACATGAAATTCCAGGTGAAAACTGACTAGGTACCAGAGCGCTCTTTCGTTGATCTGGTGGACATGAGACCGACTCTACACTGGGAGTCCTACCCAGGTTTATTCACCTAGACTAGGCGTCTTTAGCATCGGAACAAACATTTATCGTCCCATCCAAAGGACGGCGTGCTCAAATTTTTTTCACCTCTTTGATAAAAAAACTTAATGGCCTCCACCCGGATTCGAACCCGTGAACTTGAGCTCAGGAGACGAGCAACCTACCTCTGAGCTATCGGCGCCCTCTGGTAGTAGGAGATATAACTTCTTGGTTAGAGCTCGGACAAGTCACAAAAACAACCACAATTGTATTAGTTATTTATTTAAGTTCCAGTTAGCAAGTCCTCCCTGCTCATGTGAAGAGAAAGAAGAGACAGCAGAGCATATAATATTTAGTTTGAGCCGGACTGAAGAGGACTGAGCTCGTGAGTTTGGTCTCCGGAATCTACTATTCCTTTGTTCTCCAAAATGTTTTGTATCAAATTGAAAATTCTCATGCTTAAGTTCTCTTCTCCACGATTTTGATATTTAGAAACAACGCAATTTTAATATCTTACTTCTAATTTGATTGAATAGTTGTGTTTGACCTCCGGAGAGCAGTCCGTTTTTAAAGTACTCCCAATATTTTTTTGTTAATAATAGATAATCCCCGCGCTAAAGTTATTTCCTCTCATTCCCCCCCCCCCCTCCTCCTTCGACATGAAATTCTCTCTATTCTAACTTTTTACTCTTGTCATGTATAATCGTATACCCACTATATTTCTCTCAACTTTCGGAAAATAGGGACCAGAGGGAGCCGGTAATTCAGTGGTATGCATGCTTGCTAACTGAGCTCAAGATCGCGGGTTCAAAACCCGGCCAAGGCCTTTAATTTTTTTTTATCGGGGAGATGAAAAAACTTTGAGCACGCCCTCCTTCGGATGAAAGGTTGAGTGTTGGTTTTTTGCATATTTACAATCGGTTACAAATAAAAACTATCAAAATTGTTAGTTATTCTGACTCAAACCCGGACTTTTACTACGACGTCGCTCTCGAGGACGTGAGCTCGACTCTACGGTGAGAATCCTAAATTCTGCCGCCAAACCTAAATTTTTATTTACCTAGGATAGGGGACAGCTGATTGCATTATCAACTGACTCCGTTGTTCGTCACTTCCGTTGCACGAAAGTGAACGTAATTACAGCTTGGGTTTCATGATGCACAACGATTTAAAAGAAGTTTCACGTGTCAGTATTTCATTTTATTGAAATAAATAAAATACAATTAGTTTATGGTGAGATAAAAATGTCGTTACAAACATTATTTTATAATAACAATAATAATACAATATTAATAACAATACTGTTTTAAAATCATACTTAACAAATATACACTTCATTTTGGAGACTTAGCTGTTATTGGCTCTTTGCGAATGTTAGTAGGTAGGTGACAGCTAAAGGATGAGATTGGAACAAACCCGCATCTTTCGGCCACCCTCCAATAGGATTCATTGTTTGTTCCCTCCCCAGACTTTACACTGGATTTCATTGGATGATGTGGGTTGAATTTAAAATGTCCCCTAAACTCTTAAGTCCTAATATTCGGCAAAAGGCTATTTGTCAATTATCCTACCGTTGAAATAATCGTTGTTTACCTCTCAATCCTATAGGTTTCATTTTACCTCCGAAGTATACGGGAAGTTATGTAATCGGTTAGAAATTCGAAGTTGGGTTCTCACCAAAATTGCATTTCACGCTGATCCCAAAAATTGAAAAATAAATAAATAAAAAAACTGTGAATCACGGCTATGTATTTCCCTAGGCCAAATTAATCAATTAGGTTTTCTTCTGAGTACCTACTCAAACTAAATTTTGTGTCGATATATTAATAACATCGGCAGTGATAAATGTATTTAAGCCGAGCCCCTCTTTTCTCGTCCCCCTTCCCTTCGACTGATTTTGCAAAAAATCAATAGGGCCATCCTCATGTGGTTTTGAATTTAAATATAAACTTTCATGTCGATACATTCATTTCATCGGCATTTTTGAGTTGAGCCCACTCTGATCCCCCCTCCCTTTCCGGGGAAAATTAATAGGTGTCGTCCTTAGATGTTTCTGGATATACATATAGAATTTAGTATTGATATGTACATTCATTTCGGAAGGTAGATAGTGTTCAGACAGACAGATTTTTTTTTTCCTTTTTTGGAATCATGAAGCCTAAAAAGATTAAATTTAGTTGAAAACTCCACATCGAATTTCTGACCGGTACGAAGTGTCTGTTTTTGTGGGTGCATCTGTGAGCACGATAACTCCAGATCAAACTCAAAAATCCTAATAACTGCAAATATAATGAATTTATCAACACAACATTTAGTATGATGAGAATTCAGAAGATCAATACTTGATTTTCATTAAGAGAGCGAAAAAATAATTGATTAATTCGTGTTGGTAAGTACAAAGTACATTGCCGGTGATTCATTGACTTTCTCTTATATTATTTTAAAAAAAAAAAATCTAGGCAATTTTATCCACTTAAGACCCTCATAAAAAACCAGTATATTTATCCAGGTGTGCTCCGTGAATCATGAAAAGAACCAAGAATGGAAGAGTATGTCAGACAGATTTATGAGAAGATTAAAGAAGAGAAAAATGGTAGACTCAAAAATACAGCTGGGTAATGTGTGTTATTCTTATATCCCACCTAGGTTAGTTTATTTATCAAAATATATGGTTTCATCATAAGGGTCATATATTTTAAAATGTAATTCTGTCAAGTGTAATGGTCATATTCTGGAAATGATAAGGATATGTGGCGGTGTAGCGGCAAGGTAAAAGAAATATGAGTCGAGTGCTGGAATGATGAGTAACATATCATTTTGCTAAATAAATTTGATTTAAATAAAAATGAATATTAGCTCTTTAATGGTTGATCGGATCTTCACGACATTTCACGAATAGCACCCTTACAAGCCCCGGTTGGGGGAGGGGGAAGGGAGAAGGAGACAGAAAATAGCTCTTTAACGGTTGACTTTTCCAAGTTAATGTATAAAACCACAAATGAAGCAAATCAAATTTCCAACGTTTGATCATATGGATATTTGATGTATCTATATATTGGGGAAGTTTCGAGTTTTGAATTGAACATTGAGAGTAGAACATCGATTTAAAAGTCTTACATAGGCCATGAGGCGTCAGAAATGTGCATACAGGAGTATGCTGAGAGGAAAAAGGGTAGGGGAAGAAAATCACCGAACTCAAAATCATTGAAAATTTAAAATCATATAACTTATGAACTGATTCTTTGCTATTTCTGCTGAAACGTCAATAACTTACACCGGGTATGTAACTTCCCAAACACCACGTATGACGAGGAAGTAGGAAGCACTACTAAAGAGTGTCTGTATGTTCAATAATCCACGATAAAATGTCACTTATCCAGAACCTGATCCGGATTTGTAATCTTCTGTATTTTTTTTTTTTTTATTATTATATTTGGGTTTAAGTCCTTCCAACAAACGGGAAAAAGGTCATGGCCCTTCCCGGCCACCCTTCTCTAATTCGTTGTCCAAGGGAAGAGAGAAAGATCCTCCTCCTCGCCAATTTCTAAAATACTAATTTTGAGCTGAGGTAAGTCCATTGAAAAATTCGTTGCTGTAATTTCGACGAAGTATGTGAATCCAGAATCCCATAAGGACGATACGAATAGATTTTCAGTTAAATTGGCTGAAGGAAAGTGGTGAATCAGAGAAGGATTAATTAAAAAACGCCAATAACTGCCGATGCCCAAATCGACCAAATATGAGGGAGGATTCAGAAGCCAGTATGTAAGTGAACTACATATTTTTAAGTAGGAAGAGTAAAATGTTAATTGATAAATTCGTTCTGGGGAAATACATTGCCAGGGATTTACAGACACTTACATTTTTCTTTATATAACTTCATCAGACGTATTCCCTAATAATCTCGGTTAATGTTTTATAGGTGTATTATCAATGCGGATTGTCTGTGACGACAGGACGTAGAGAAAGACAAGAGTGGGCTGAAGGGATTTTGAGAGCTATGAATGGAGTCATGAGCCTCCGGGGGCAGGATTTGCAATTCATATGTAAACCAAGTGGGAGCCAAGTCTTTTATTTATGGGAGGGAGAAGGGGTGAGGGCTCTCTTGAGTCGCCCGAGGATACAATGCAACCCCCGGGTGATTCTAGCTAACAAACTACCCCAGCAGAGGTTTACTCACTTCCAGCGAAACTATCAAACTACTCTTGAAAGTAGATTTAACAGTTTCTACTGTACTGTATGATGGAAAAAATACGTTGGTGAATCCATAGCAATCTAGCAAGGTACCCCACGACCAATGAATAAATTAACTTTTCGATTTTGAATCCTCATACTAAATGGTGTGTTGATAAAATCATTACAGGCAGTTATTGGGGTTTTTGTGTTAAACCCCTCCCTAATCTTTTATTTCCCTTTGGTCGATTTGGATGAAAATCAATAGCTCTCGTCGTTAGAGGGTTCTGGATACAAACAGACATTTTTTATTTTATTTTTGGAGACAGGGTGTCGGAAACTCTGAGAAAACTCAATATTTCCTAACAATATTTTTATCAGACATATTTGCGATATATCGATACAGTAGAAAGCTAATAAAAAGAATTTGTTTAACTTTGATATTGTCTAATTCTATATACAGGGTGTGTCAGCAAACTCTGACAATACTTCGGGATATGGTTTCTCACTTCATTTGGAACAAAAAACTAATAAACCATGGTCCGATTCGTTCACCTTCAAAAGTTATTCTTGATTTCGTAAAATTTTTAATTTTCCTACTTTTTCTCATAAAATTGTTCATATTTCAAAACATATTTGTCATAAATCAAATTCAATTAGACCATTGGAAACAGCATTACATTTCCTGTAAGGAACAGAAGTTTTGTTTAGAAATTTAACTCATTATAGTTTTTTACAGCGACTCTAAGCTCAACTCTACAGCGCTTCGACTATTGAAAACAACTTTTGAATGGTGTTTTCTTATAATTTTCTCTAGGGTAGCGTACGGTCCGATTACAGAAAAAATATCTACATTTCATCAGCTTTTCAATAAATATAAATATCATGGGGTTTCTATTTCGTTTTGTCAAAGAAAATGCGAAAGAAGTGTAAAAACCAATGAAATACAAAATTGAGAACTGTGAGAAAAATGCCCTAAGATTAGCTAATATTACCTCTATTCTTTCTCATAAATCAAAGTTTATTATTATTGTTAACATGATGAAATTGGGAATAATAAAAAAAATCAATAATAGAAAAATATGATTTAATTAACGAAAAAAACCCTTTTCTAGTTTAGCTGAGAAAGATTAGATAATAATGCTACTAAATCAAAGTCTGAATGGGAATCATAGGTCGACATGTTCTTCCGCCGATTATCATTGAAGTAATATAATATATATAGCCGAAACCGGTACACTTACATCGTCAGCACAAAGTTCAAAAGTGACATTTAAGTTAACTAAGACTGTAGTCAACTTGTCTTAGTTTAAAACTCCACTAGTTGGAGACTGGTTAATGGCAGTGTGCGGGAGTCCTACTGATGCTGTCCTCGTCCAGTTTCTTATAGATTTTTATTTGTTCTCTTTTATTTTCCAACATTTATTTTGTATATACTTTTTTTTTAAATGTGTTTGCTTATATTTTGTAAATATTTTTTTTTTCTTGCTCTCTTATAGTTAACACTTCTGCTTATTGTTTTTTTAAAGATTGTAGAATAAATAAAAAAAAAACAAAAAAAATCGTTGTCTATAATTGTCATCAAATTTACTTATGGTTTTCACCGATTGTAAATTTGGTCAATAAAATAAAAACTATATACGTAGATCAATAGATAAAAGATAATGTGTATCTAATATATAATGTATTATTATTCTGTCATATCAATAATCTTCTAGCCAGGATATTAGTCGGTTCCATTATCGTATATATCATTTTCTAGCATTCACCGGTGCGATTCCCGATGCTCATTTCTAGCATGATTTGTTACCTGCACACCAAACAAAAGGTACACAAGTCCTCGGTGAATCACCAATCACCAGTTCAAATTAGTACTACTCAATCAGTATTCGCTCTCCCTACAAACCCCCCTCCTTTCTCGATCAACAGGTGTCATTTACTCAGGGATTTCCCACTCCTCCTATAAAATGTCGCCCTAATCACAGTATTTATTAGGTTAAGTCCCCCTCTAATCTCCCCCCCCCCCCTTCACTTCGGCAGATTTGAGTGAAAATCAATAGTTGTCGTCTTTTTGAGGTTCTAGATCCACATATGAAGGGTAAAGCTAACGTTTGACAAATATGAATTTTAGGTTTGAAAGTGTTTTTTTTTTTTGTATGTTATATGTTAGGTTAGGTTAAGTTTTATGACTCATTTTCTGGGCTTTAACGAGGTCATATCGCCTACTACCAGAGCGCTCTTTCGTCACTCTGGTGGACATGAGCCTGACTCTACTGTGGGAGTCCTAAATTTTGCCTACCCTAAATTTTTATTCACCTAGGGCAGGAGTCATCGTGCAGGCTCGGGACCATCGCTTAACGTCCCATCCCACACTATGTAAATATTATATAATTGAAATAACAAAATATTATGATATATTATAAAAATTTCATAATCTTATAAAATGTAATTAAGCCCTGAGATACCTTAAAAATCGTTATTATGCGTTACAATTGACCTATTTCCTAACTGTAAATTAATTTACATTCTTTGATGCGCTATAACTTTGGTCTTATTGTTCCTACCTCAAACCTGAGAGCATATTAAATTGTAATTAGGAACATTTTTTATACGAAAACGTATAAAAAAATTATATTTAACATTATATGCAGAGATATTGTGAAACAATAAAAAATAACGAAAAAACGTGTTTTTTTAATATTGTCTATTTCACAAAATATATATAATATGGAAGTACTTTCGGTATTGCTACAACCTTCAGTCACGATTTAACAAATACAGTATTTGTTGAGGCTGAAGTTGGTAGCAATATCGAAAATACTTCCATACGACATATATTTTGTGAATTAGGCAATATTTTTTTTAAAACGTTTTTATTTACTATTTTGTATTAAAAAAATGGGTTCAAGTAGTCATTTTAAGACGGTTTTTGGCATACATATTTTAAACTAAGCGGCCGCCGAAAAAAATTATCTTCATATAAAATGTGCCTTTTAGTTTTCTGTAAAAATTGTATTTGAAAATATTTTCTATTAGGACATAAATTTAATGGGTATTTCTAAATGTAATTGGGCTCCGAGGTAAACTGCCTCAATTTCGTTTGGTTAGCTCATGCAACTCGTTCAATTCAAATTTCTAGTGCAAAGCTACTATCGTTTCTGAGTTGGAGAGTTCAGAAAGCTTCAATCACACCCACATCTAGACAGACACACACACATAGACAGACCTCTCGGCGGAGCTGTAAGCTAGAGAGCGCGTCCCCAAGTGGCGGATAGGGGAATGCCCGGCAGTTATCTAAGGATGACATCCTGGATTTGAGATTATTAGGACGCTGCAGGGTAGGAAGGAAATAAAATACTTTCCGTGGAACAAACTGGAAAAAAATATGCAATGCAAACGCAAACTGGAAATAATACCTCAGGTGGCAGGCCGGTTTTACCGGAAAATCCATCCTCTTCGGAGGTTGACCCCACGGATTCTGGGGAGGGTCAAAAAAAAAAAAAAGACAGACACACTCACCTAGACAGACACACACACCCAGACATACATCACCATCATCTGTTGAAAATTCCTTTTTCGCAGGATTACAATACTTTATTATACGATAGGATAAAAAGTAAAAATGTGCACAAAAAAACCGAATAATTCCGTTGCCAGATACTTTTGGGGATGCACTATACTATACCTACAGTTTCAGTACTTTCGCGTGACTATTATTGTAAACCAATAAAATCATTAGCGTAGTCTTCCTACGTTAAACAATAATGGTTAAACTAAGGGAAAATTAAATAAATTTATGGCCTGTATATCATATGGCAGGTAGCTAGGAAGAGAACAGGAGTCAGAGAGATAAGCAACTCGTTAATCACAAGCTGGAGAACACATGTTAAACAATACTAACAGGATTTATAGTAGCCTACCAAGAGGACCGCCAACAAAACATGCTGCCATACTAGGCAAATGGGGAATTTACTAGGGGCCTAGTTATATTGCTTAATATATAGTGCACAGCTTTACAACCTAGATAATGTATTCACGATCTCATATACCACGTATAATATATCTAATAGCATAAAGCTGTCTGTACATTACTTTCAGCATGGCGCCTACACAGTTTGATTTATCTATATTAACGAAATTTTCAGGGAGTGTCCATCGCGATCCGGGAAAAAAACAACTCGACATATCCAAAAATTTCCTTTATTTTCATTAGAGGTTTAGAAATAAAGAAAAATGTTATCTCGCATATTGCTTATTAAAATATTATGAATTCTGACAATAATTGTCAATCATAGAAATTAGATGTTGATTTGTCACAGGAATATTATGAATCCCTTTCAAAAAAAAAAAAAAAAAAATGTTTGTAGGTCTGTGCTCCGGATAGAATGAATGGGACATGTGTATTGACAGAGTACCCAGTACCAGTATTGACAATGTATCCATTCTGTGTCCAGAACCCGCATAATGGCGTCACCTATTGATTTAGGTCAAATCAGCCACAGGGACTGAGGGGTGAATAAGATAAAATATATAAATAATAAATATATATACAGAATAGAATAGAATAGAATGGTTTTTATTAAAAGAAGAAAAATAACATCATTCCAAGAAATATACAAAGAAAAAAAAAAACACTTACTATAGCCATTTAGGCCATCAGTCGGAGTTGGCATTACAGATATTTAATAATGAAGAACAAAAAATATTAGCTTATATAAATAAATGAAGAGAATAAATAATCATCGTTAAATTCTTTTAAAAAAATATGTAAACATAAAACATACAAAAATAATAATGCGAATAATGAGAAATAAAGACATGTGTTAAGGCTGAAAACGAAATAAGATAGATAAACATGCGTGGATGGTAATATAATATAAAACTACAAATAATAATACAATAAAAAATAAAGAGTTTGGTGGCTGGAAACCAAATAAAATTAACTAAACATGGATAAATGGTAATAATCACAGATTGCATGAAGGAAGGAGGTTTGTTTGGGTCCTAGAAATTAAATTCCACAATCAGCATGTTTCTATATTTGCATGCCGCCCTTGCATAGTTATATACCCGATTCCAGTTAGGCCCATTCATTAAATCGATGAGAAATATATATATATATTATTTTTATATTTTGTCCCTGGTATTATATAAAAATTAAGAAAAGTTATATAATTGGTCAAAAACTCGATGCTGAGTTTTCAACAATTATTGTTCAAGTATAATGAATTGATGTAAAATTAAGCTCTAAGACAAGTTCATTTTATTATTCATTTTATAATTATTCTTGCAAATTTATTGTGTTTTAGTTATGAAAAATAATTACAGATATAATTTTCGCTAATTCTCTACCTGCGAAAATCATTGTATTTCCTACCAGCTTGTGCTCTGACTACTCTTATTTTACAATATCTTCTTGTCCTTATTTTTTTATATATAATTTTGGATTGTTTTTGTTTTCTAATCCCACAATATTATTTGTTTATTTTTATTTAGTTAATATTCTTATATTTATTATAAGATTATATTTTTATTATTATATTTAAATATTATTTAAATATTATTATATTTTTTCTTAATAATATATACTATATACATACTTATATACTTATTACTCTATATCGAATGTAAGAACATAGTAACTATAAGAATATCTATTTTAAAAGCACCACTCATTGCCATACAGCATGTATTCTTTAGTGCAATATAAGTTCATATATCTTTTTGGCCTACCCGTATTATCAGAAACAGCCACTGAAATATTTTGGGGAAAACTTGTAATAAATTAATAAAACTTATTTTTTGAAATATTAATAAGTTTATATTTAAACCTGACTTAAACCGGTAGTTTATGTACAATTTCAAAAAATAAGTTTGTTTTATCTATTTACAAAAAAAACAGCTTCATGTAAAAAATGTTTCATGTAAAAAATGTTTCATGTAAAAAATGTTTTAATAAAACGAAACTATTCATAATACAACTTACGCTAACGCTATAGTAAACATGAATGCTGAGGCTTAAATATTTTTTTCAATTATGCTCATTCAGATGTGTTCTCATCTTTTTCAATTTTGGTACGTAGAAAATGCCAGTCTGGATTAGTTCTAATCCTTCTGGACGTTCAGAAGTCGGTACTCAGGCGAAGTTCAGTTCATGAGAAGAAACGGTCAGATTTCGAGCGAAAGTTGCAGTAAGACACCATCACATACTTTTTTGAATGGCGAGTTGAAAAAGTTCTGTCGATATTGAGGCAAGTGAAAGATCTGGGAGTAGACTAGAGTTGACGAAGGTGATTCGTGATGCAGACAACTTCACTTTTGTCTTCTCTTCATTAAACAAAAAGAAACTTGGACCATTTTTTTTTTTTTTTTTTTTGTAATTTTATCATAAAGATAGTTTTAGATGAATACCTCTTAAAAATCAAAATGGCGATTTCTCGTATTTTGTTAGCCAGAGCGAAGAACGAGTGATGTATTTTTTCTGAAGTCCACATTGAGTACAATATATCAGAAAATCATGATAATCTGAGACAATGGAATGATTCTAATCTAACTAAATACACACGTCTTCAAATGTTTATATTAACTGTTTATCTATAAACTATGTATTCATACCCAATAATTACATGAAAGTAGGCTATGAAACTTCGTCCTTGAGGTACGCCAGTAAAGCTTCGATTAACCACTATCGAAATATTTAACACAGAAAAACAAATGGTCAAATTTGTTTCTTATAATATCAGAAAACAGGAGATATTTTTGGAACAGACATGAGAATGCCACCTCAAAGACGGTTCCACCAGACTGACAATCTAATATTCATATACATGCGTATTAAATCAAATACATAAAATCTTAGCAAAAAATAAGAAAAAAAAATTAATAAAATGTTTAAATAATTGAACTAACTAAACTAATTTTCACTTACTTCCGTTCGGAAAAAATTTTGAGTAAATATCTCTGAAGGCATCTTCTTGAACAACACCTTCCGGACATTCCTGTTAACAGAAAATTAGATGTTACTTTTTGGTTTGTGGAAGGAGATTGTTAATTCATAAATAACATATTATTACAACATCACTTCTCCCATTTATTTGTTGTCTTCTGAAAACATAGCAATTACAAAAGATTCGGTCAGTCACAATTTTGACTTTGTTTTGACTAGGTGTTTAAATATAGAAGTCGACACATTAAATATGTTCTATAAAAGGGAGATTCTGATTGACAGAAGGAATAAGTTAACATAAAGAACAGATATTTCTTGGTGGTAGGCAGATGTAGTGGACTAACTTGTTAAATAAGTAATGGATGTATCAGTCCAACATGGATTTATTTAGCTACAACTAGTTTCGGCAATTTGCCATCTTCAGGTGGTGAAACTTGTTAGAGAAGAGGTCAAGAGACACTTACGAGTATCAGGGACCAGCTGAACACTGATACTCGTACCTGTCCCTTGACCTCTTCTCTAGCAAGTTTCACCACCTGAAGATGGCAAATTGCCGAAACCAGTTGTGGCTAAATAAATCTATGTTGGACTGATACATCCATTACTTATTTAAAGAACACATGTATTATAGATACTGATGATGGGAGTGCTTCCCGAAACGTTTATAATTGTTATTTTTTGAGAAGGTGAAAAATAAATAGGGAAAGTGATGCTGTAATAACATATTATATGTTAAAACATATTTTTCTATGCGCAAACTAATTTTATTTAATAATTGAGATAGCGATTGTATCGAATAACCCAGCCGGGGATGTAACTATGCCGTACATTGCTTTACCTGAACCTGACTCTGTGCCATGAATCACCGCATATGGACTTTCCCAGCAACAATCAAGCAATTCGATTTTTGTTTTCCCTTCAAAACTAATCGACCGTTTGGGCTAAAAATCTATTCTTGACTTACATAGGAGCTTCTGAATTTTGTTCTTGTCAAACTAAATCATTTTGTATTCATTACAGAGATTTTTGAGTCGAGCCTCAAGCGAGCTTAAGCTTATTTTACTTCCAAGACAAAATAAATTAAGACCTCGGCCGAACTTCGAGCCCGCGATCTTGAGCTCTGTAAACAAGCACGAGTACCACTGAGCTACCGGCGCCCTCTTTAATTTAACCTATAACATTCGTGAATATAAATTCTACCGTTATTGTACATACATCTATGCATAGAGAAATTGAACTGATGGTCTGGAAGGGGTCCATAGTTGTATAACCCTGGTTAGGTCCTAATCTGCTGAAGTTGCGTCAAGAGTTTCCTGCTCGTCCAATTAGGCCCTAATTCTCCAAGACCCTTAACAAACTTGTATTGCCAACTTTAGCCAAATTGGGTGATCCTCTACACACATAAACGACTACAGAGGATGTAAAAAAATTATCAATATATTCTTGATTTTTTTCTTTTATTGCGTTCAGAAAACGGGATTTTAAACAAATAAACAAAAACGTACTTTTTTCTTTATATTTTTTAATAAGTCACAATATCTCTGCTGAAATGTTAAGTACAATTACATAAACATAAGTCAAAAAATCTACATTTTAATATTTTCATGTATGGAAATGACAGAAACTTACATTAAAAGAAAATTGAATTTGGTGGTAAAAAAAATATTTTTCTCTCGTATCTTAACACTTGTACTATTGAATTCCAAAACAAGATCTTGTATTTCTCAAAACATGAGAAAATATAGAAGGCCCCTGGCAACACAATTCATATTATTGCCTACCTTTCTTACAAGGTCATATCGCCTACTACCAGAGCGCTCTTTCGTCACTCTGGTGGACATGAGCCCGACTCTACTTTGGGAGAGTTCTAAATGATGCTTACTCTAAATTTTTATTCACATTTTATCATTAGGGTAGGGGTCTTTAACGAGTACCTGACATTGTACGGGCTCGGGACCATCGTTTAACGTCCCATCCGAAGGACAGTGTACTTAAGTTTTTTTTTTTTACCTCCCAGACTATGACAAGTTGTAAAGTGCCCGTCGCTATTAACAATACCAGTTGATTCAACAAAAAAATAAAATAAAATTAGATAAATCCGAATGTCGAAAATATATCTGCCCTCTCGTATACCTTGACAACAATCCCATATCTTTAAAAAAACTACGTCTGCCATCTAGGCCTCATACTCGACAAACGATTAACTTGGAATCCTCACATGAGACTGAAAAGACAAGAAATGAACAGACGATATAAACTATTACTAAGAAAAAAGATCCAAATCAACTTTGAAAACAAAATGACTTATATAAAACGCCTATGTGGACAACCTATGTGGACATATGGACTTGAACTTTGGGGTTCTGCCAAGGCTAATTCCGATCTCCAGCGCATAATCCTTGTTATTTTGTTGGCATTAATCGTTGCCTTTCACTGACTGTCAAACAATTAATAATTCTATTTACCTTAATTAATAATTCTAAGCATTCGTTTTTCTTTATTTTTATTGTTTCACAATATCTCTGCAAAAAATGTTAAGTATCATTACCTAAAAAATGTTGAGTAGCATTACCTATGTATGTATTACAAGATGTACTAATGAAATATAACAAATTATTATAAAAATATCAGAGGTCGGGGCGGATTGAAAAAAAATTTGCCGTAATCATTTTTTAAAGTTGTTTTCTCTTGAAGGATACTTATAGATCAAAATCTATAGAGTTCTTTGACGGAACCTAATTGGCTTTTATGTGAATATTTGAGGTTGGATATGGCAGATATCATGTTCAAACAAACCAATCCACAAACTCAAGTTTAGTAGATCGTTGCTTCACTCGGTTAATCCATAAGATATTTAAAAAATTGTGATTTTAAAAACTAAATAATAAAAGGAAGATTTCATATAATTTTTATATATAGAAGAAACAGAAGAAGTAAAAATGAGATGTGATCAGAGTTCATGGAACGCCTTGGGAGGGGAGGCGGCCTCCTTCTCAATGACGTCTTCCTCGTCGATATCACCCGAACTATAGGAGCCAAGGGAAGTGATAGATCCGGAGTCTGTCTGGGAGCAAGTGCTGGAGTGACCCGCGTCCTCGTGGGCAGCCCATCGCTCCTTCTCCACGTCGTCCCTCCTCAGTAGTCTTACCATCGCACCTCGTGTCTTTCCCAGGATTACCTCACGTCTCCGCACGTTCATCTTCTTACGACGCATCATCCTTTTCTCCTTGCTCAAATCCATGATATCCCTCAGAGATATCTCGGATATATCGTTGCCCCGAACGTCAATCTCCTCAATGTTGGGATTGTTTTCCAATGAGGCAATTACGACCTTTGCGGTGGCATTTGTCAGCTTGTTTGCCGTTAGATCCAACTTGCCCAGGCAACGATTAATGCCAACCGAATAACAAAGTGCCATACCACCTACGTCACCGATATCACAACCGACCAATTTCAAACAAACCAATTTATGGTTGACAAGAAGTGCACATGCTAAATAAATTGCTCCCAAATTGCTGACAATATTGAAAGAAAGATCCAGAACAGTGAGCGGAGATCTTGACTTGCGAGGCATAGCAAGTGTCCTCGATAAATCGAATATACCTTTTGGTGTGATGCAGTTCCTTTTCAACGAGATCATTCGAACAGTCTTGTTTTCCACAAGAAATCTTGCGATAATGTTAGCTCCCATATCGTCCAATCTACAGTTTGAAAATTCCAGCCTTTTCAAATGTCTCATTTTGTTAAGATATGGTATCATCCTTTTCAAATCAACCGAATAGAAAGCACTCATGTAGATGCGTACAGATTTCAGTTTGCTGCAACGAGTAAGTGCTTCCGAGAACAGATCCAAATCTATGGATCTCATTCTTGCATGACTGAAACCAGGATGTCTTTCATAGTTGACAAAACCAAAGCAGATTTGTAAGACTTCCAACTTTTTAAGATGAGGAAGCACTTTGAGTAAGTTCAAACGTTTAGGGTATGGCCGTACTTTGAGGCAGGTGTCTGCGTCGACGTCTGAAAGAGCCTCGTCATAGCCAAAAGGGTTATAAGGCTCCATGATTTTGTGTTTGGGAGCGTTGAGCTGTTTGATGTTGAGCCGGAACACCCATGGGTTTGCGATCCTCGTCGTACCAACCACGTCCGAGTAGTCTATGTATCCTGGTTCCAGCTCGCCCAGATACTCTGCGAACCAATGTTGTACGAACAGTACTTTGTAGCTGAACCCTTCCTTCAGAGGGTATGGATACTCCGTTGGCCACTTTGCCAACAAGCAGCGTTTCCAGTATACTCCTTCGCCTGAGGAAAGAAAAGGGTATTTTGAAGAATGTAACTTCACAGATATAAGATAAAAAGTCGTCGGTGAATCACCAGCTATGTACTTCCACACAAGAAATAAATCAATTAACTTTTCGCTCCCCCTCCAAAACCAGTAACCGTTTGCACTAATATTCAACAGTTGACTTACATAGAGGCTCCTAAATTTTTATACTATATATTCTGTCGATAAATTCATTACATCGGTAGTTATTAGGGTTTTTGAATTGAGCCCCTTCCCTTCAGCTGATATCGCTGAAATTTGACATTTAATTGAGTTTTGACTTTAAATATGAAATTTCATGTTGTTACGTACAACAGCAGTTGTCCCCTCTCCCCTTTGGCAGATTTGGCTGAAAATAGATAGGAGTTGTCCATGGGCTTTAGATCGCACATTTGAAATTTCGTTTCAATGCGATACTTAACGTTTTTTGCACAGATATTGTGAACCACTTAATAAAAACTAAAGAAAAACCCTATGTTTTAAAAAAATATTGTCTACTGAAAAGATGGTAGCAATACCGAAAGTACTCCCATATTACACATATTTTGTGAAATAGACAATATTTTTTATCGTTATCGTGTTCACACATACCGACTGACAGAAATTTCTTTTTTCATATTTGGAATCTCTGTATATTTCTAGATTAAGCGTAAACTAAAAATTTGGTAAGAGTCGATATAAATAAATCTTAGTTGTAATACGATCTATATTGATCCACTAAGTTCAGGATGATCGGTCTGTTATCTATCCTTTGAGATTATTTCTGAGAAGGCAAATTTCTCCATTATCCGGCCGTAAACAGTAGTTAATTTTGGCCAGTACGAACGCACATTTTGTTAGACATTAAGTATTCGCCGATCATTTTTTGATGTTGATCGTGGCCTTTTAAAACGCCCTAGGAGATGGTCCTAAATGAATGAGGACGAAGAGGAATTCGATTAAACCAAATCTGTAGTAATATATAAGTATCGATATCAAATGTTGGCTTAATTTCTCCATTTTCACAAACAAAATCAGATTTTCATCACATCATCAGGAGTAATGATTTCAACCAACACAAAGGAAAACAAGGGTTTTGTTCCTGAAAATAAGGCCATGGCAAAACAGTTTCCACAAGTCTCAAGTTTCCTTCAGGAAAGAAATACAATTCCACGGTGAACGATTCCTTTAGGGCCTTCCCTCGTAACGTCCTGAAATTGTCAGAACTGCCATCCTTAAAATTTTAAGTTAATTGATCCACTATAGGCCAAATCCCTAAGGCAGTGGTTCTCAACCTTTTTTGCATTACGGAACAGTTTTGAACAGTGGAAAATTTGGCTATACATAGACGTTTTTTAAATTAAGTCTGCCATTAGCAATGAGACAAATAAATGGTATTATAATCGTAGAATCCAATAGTAAATAGTTATTAGTTATTATAACTTATGTCCGGGCTTTAACTACGAGGTCATATGGCCTACTACCAAAGCGCTCTCTGTTGCTCTGGTGGACATGAGCCCGACTCTACTGTGGGAGACTTAAATTTTGCCTACCCTAAATTTTTATTCACCTAGAATAGGGGTCCTTAAAGCGTACCTCACATCGTACAAGTACGGGACCATCGCTTAACGTCACATCCAAAGGACGGTGTGCTTAAGTTTATTTTACCTCCAAGATAAAATAAACTAAGGGCCTCTGCCGGGTTTTTATCGTGATCTTGAGCTCAGTAAGCAAGCAAGCGTTCCACTGAGCTACTAATGTAATGTTTCAATTTTTCACCGCTCTTCAACTTGACAGCACAATAGTTGTGAATCACCGCCACTTAAACTTTGAGCATGCTGTCCTAAGTGATGTACCCGAGCCTGCACGATATCAGTTATTATTTAAAGACCCCTATGGGAATAAAAATTGAAGGCAAAATGTAGGATTCCCACAGTAGAGTCGGGCTCATGTCCACCAGAGTGACGAAAGACCGCTCTGGAAATAGGCGATATGACCTCGCAGTTAAAGCCCGGGCATGAGTCACATTAACTAATTATAACTTTTAAATAATTTACAGTGAATAATTTGCATGGTACATCAGACCAAAAAAAAAAAAAAAGTTAAACTAAAATATAGTATAAGATATTTTAACACAAACAATTTAACTAAACAAACCGTATATCATGACTAAACAAAAAATATTAAAATAATCAAACTAAAACAAAAATAAATAATATAATATGATAGCTAAACAAATGTTAAGTATAAACAAACAAAACGAACTTCATGAGCGAACAGAAGTTTTAAAAGAAAATACGTAAACAAAACAAAATATGTCACACAAAAAACTAATTCTATACAGGCCTTGAATAGCGTAGTAGCCGAAATGTCCCCAACTTTTATGTTTTGAAAAAATAAAACAATTTTAGACTTATAGTTAAGGTTAGTACATTTTATAACAGCTAAAAATAGTTCATTGTGGCTTGAAGAAGAGACGAGTAATCGTCCGGAAATATTCGTCGCGAAAGATAAGAACACTGGTTAAAATGTCCGTCAATATATGAACCTACGCGACCAGAAATTACCTCAGGCAAAGCCTTAGAATATATCAGGTCCTGTTAAGGTGATTTTAAGGTATGCCACTAAAAGTATGCCATCTCAGGAACAAGTCAGGTCCAGAGTATTATGACCTAATGGTATGTGTAATAATGTTCCATGAGGTGTTTCGAGTTTGAGGTGTCAACCGCGTTAGCACCAAAATAAGATATCCAGATCCGACGAAATATTTAGTTTTTAACTATTACATTTTCTAAAAAATTCCAGAGAAGGCCTGGACTAGGGCAAACAGATTTTAAATAAAAATAATTAACTTTTTAAATAATTATTATTACAAATGTAAACATATAGTTTTTAAATGTTATATTAATGTTTATTATTATGTATGGTTTAAATTTGATTGTAATATTTCATAAAAATGTATTAATATTTCTAATTAGGTAAGGTACGAACTGTTTCATCATGACATCATAAACATTCATCAGGAGAACCTAATCAGTTCTACATTAGGTATTCCTGATTAAAAGAACCTTATCAGTTCCAGATGAGGCATTCCTGATTAGTTCCTTAGCACTCATCTGCGTTACATGCCTAACATTATCCTCATCATGACCGAGCTGGTACTGATAATGTTCAGCAAAATATTTCTAGTCGGGTATAAGCATCCCAGAGAGCATTTAGTGGTCAAAGAAAAATGCATAATGTGATTCATGTGAAAAGGAGAAAGCATTATGCACTCTGTCTGTGAACTGAGCTCCCTTTTCATAGGTATCTTATTGTATTTGAATAATCAAAAAAATGCCCACATGGGAAGGTCTTCATTTTAGTTAGGTTTAGAAATATATGAATAGTACCAATGACAAGTATAGCATTTTTATAGTTGACATCAGTGGGAAGGACCTGATGCATGCGGTCAGTGAGCTCGAAGGGGATGTACTGAGCGTTGAGGAACACGAGACTCTCTCTCTGGAGGAAGCCCTGGAGAGCCTCCATGGAAAGGTCAGAGAGGTTCCAGGGAGGATTGGGCTCAGGGTCTGGTTCATAGATCTTTATATCGTCCTCTTCATCCTCCAGCTCTCCCAGGATCGCATCGTTCGGACGATACAACTCGTCTAGGGCTTTTTGAACCTACAATTGGAGAGGTGAGCCATACTTCAAACCAAAACAGAAGACAAATTATCAACGCCAATGTTTCAGCTATGGAAATGCTGGAAACGCAATGCCCCTTGACTGAAAATGTTTTCGAAAGCTATTTGAAGCATCGTTTTACAGGGTAGCTATCTCCCTAGCAACGGAGCTGCACCTTCCCTCCATCTAATGGTCCAAAGAAAAAAAGTAGGGTAAGTGTTATCAATGAAACAATATTTTTGTGATCTATTTTTTATGCTCTTTCATCTGATATTTTACTCAATTGCCCACAGAGAGACAAACCCCAAAAATGTAAATAATATTGAGTAAAAAGATTCTTAAACAACAGAAAACCAGAGGGGGACATCAAAACGGAAAACTACACTTCCCTCTATCAATACAATTGTTCAGCTCAAAAATAACGTTCTTGTCTACTGAACTCACCTATACACTGTGGGAGTCAAGGACAGTCCTACCTGCGATAGATGTGGGACGAAACGGCGGCACACTTCCTGGGCATCTGCTCAGGATATGCGCGAATGAGATTCCGCATCTTTGGTGAAGATTTAATCGCAGAGGAGGACTTTAGAAGATTGGACTATAAGAGCATTCTCAGGTTCATTAAGGAAACTGGGAGACTGAGGGCTTCATGAAGGGCTTGGATTAGGTAGTATAAACATACAGGTAATATAATAGCCCAGCGCTTCCAGGGAAGGGATAAGAGCACTGGATGCTTAGGTCCCTAGGTGTAAAACACCAGCCCACCACATATATATATATATATATATATATATATATATATATATATATATATATATATATATATATATATATATATATACTGAACTCAAGATCGCACGTTTGAAACCCGGCCTTAGTTTATTTTATCTGGGAGGTAAAAAAAATTAAATACGTCATCCTTGGGATGGGACGTTAAGCAATGGTCCCGAGTCTGTACGATGTCAGGTACTCGTTAGAGACCCCTAACCCTTCATAAATAAGAATTTAATTCATAATTAAATAATTTCCCATAGTAGAGTCGGGCGCATGTCTATCAGAGCACCGAAAGAGCGCTCTGGTAGTTAAAGCCCGGGCATGAGTCACAATAACTAGGTAAATATGAACTTTCACAGATCTATCACCTTGGTAGGCCAGAATGGTGGAGCTGCTTTTGTCGTGTCTTGACCAGTTTTCCTCTTCGGCGGTTCGAATATTATTCTCCCAGGGATCGAAATCTCCTTCCTCGACTCAACGAATTTTACTTTTCCTTTTAACTTTTCCGCCCGCTTAAAAAGACTCTGTTTCTTATGTTTTTTACTATGTGCTATCCTTACTCTTCTCTGGAAAATAAATATAAAAAACTTTATTTAACAACGCTCAATTAGTTATTAAAACTGTAATAAGTAATGGGATACTATTCATCCAACAAAAACAGAAGTTAATTTTTACCCCGCGCATCTTGTCTATTATCTTCAAACTGTATTATAATTTGTAACTTTTTTGGCTACACACCAATAACGTAATGACAGTTCACTGATCTTAAGTAATGGTGGGTGAGGTTATGTGATTTGGATCATAGTAATCGATTCAAAAATAATATCGATAGTTCGATGAATCCATATAGATTTATAACAGATGCTCAAAATGGCAGGTTCGGAGCCCATTAAATTTTTAACTAAGAGATGAAAAAACTTTGAGAACGCTGTCTTTCGGATGGGACGCTAAGCGATGGTCCTGAGCCTATATGCCCAACCTCAAACCTCTGGCAGTTGATGAGCTTGTGTTTTGGACCCTACAGACCGGTCTTTCCTCCAAGGGTGACAATCTCATTCGGTACAGCTCCTGTTGTCCCGTTTTCAGACGTATCAGTGTTGCCACTCCCACTCTAAACAATCTCCCTCTATTTTAAAGTGGTATTTGCCTTTATGAAGGAACGCATTTTCATACTGCTGTTATCCTCTTTGTACGTCTTTTTTATTCGTAGCTAAAGCCCGGGCATGATCACAATAACTAACTCTAATACTAGCAGATTATCCAGCTTCACCTGGAATAACTGTAACCGGTTATAAATGTTATCTTCCCAGTTAGAAAAGTTATCTTAGATTGTACTCTTAGAAATAAGTTGGAATTTTCAACGATGTTGAGGCCGGTGGTTCTTGACTTACTCGCCCCCCCCCCCCCCTCTCGCCCCCTCTCCAGCATAAATGGACATTTCTGATGCCTCATGGCCTACGTAGGACCTTTAAAACGATATTCTACTCAATTTTCAAAAACGAAATTAGCAGCGCCTTCCCCTCCTCCCCAAAAAATTTTATGTTTCTCTAGATTTTTGGGACTCCACTAAGCCTATGATTCAATCGGGCTTACAAGAATGATAAGTATGAAATTTCATCAAAACCGGTTCCATAGTTTTTGCCTTATTGCTACTACAAACGGAAGGACAAAACTACAAATTAGGTTAGGTTAGGTTAGGTTCTATGACTCATGCCCGGGCTTTAACTACGAGGTCATATCGCCTACTACCAGAGCGCTCTTTCGTCACTCTGGTGGACATGAGTCCGACTCTACTGTGGGAGTCCTATATTTTGCCTACCCTAAATTTTTTATTCGCAGGGGTCTTTAACGAGTACCTGACATCGTACAGGCTCGGGACCATCGCTTAACGTCCCATCCGAAGGACGGCGTGCTTAAGTTTATTTTACCTCCCAGATAAAATAAACTAAGAGCCTCGGTCGGGTTTCGAACCCACGATCTTAAGCTCAGAAGACAAGCGCGCATACCACTGAGCTACCGGCGCCCTCTCTACAAATTATATATAGAGATAAAATCTCTTATTGATACTCATCAATATATATATATATATATATACCCATATGTTACAGATAGGTATGTACCTAGTCTCGGACTTTTCTGTAGCTTTTTATTGTCATGTGTATGCAATAAATGGCACGAGGAGAGCCGATTCTCCTCCGACTTATTTCACTTTTACCATCACTGCTCAATTCTCTTTCAATAAAGTGTAAAGATGTGCAGTCTATGCCCACCGTAAAGAAATAAGCTTCCCTATGGTAAAAGAATTATCCAAATCGCTTAAGTACCTCAAATGCACATACAAACTTGCTCTCTTTATGTATTAGTAAAGATCCAATTAATATTAACATATTTTTATTTTAAATAATGAATTTTATGTAGGACACAGGAGAAAGAGGTTTAAAAAAACAGAATTGGGGCACTATTTTTGGAGGGTTGAAAAATGAAAGGAAAGATCAACATTTGCTAACCCTCTTAAAAGGAAAAACAACGTTTATCCAAACCAAGAGTTGGGGCTTTACGTATGGGATAAAGAGAAAAATGTTATTTTAGGTTGGTAGCTCTTCATCAAGGGCTCCATTGGTCTTTGGGACTTGTAATACGCATGAAAAATAGTTCTTTCTGAAAGAAATTTAGATTTCACCGCCTTCTGTGTACTAGCTATGTACTTCCCCAGCACGAATTAATCAATTAAGTGTTCGCTCTCCCTCTATCATTTGGTATTCTCCTCTCTATCTTCTCTCATCCCCCTCCCCTTCGGTTGATTCCGCTGAAAATTAATAGCTGACGTCATTACAGGGCTTTGAATTTACTTGTGAAATCACCTGTGAATACATTATAGTGTCAGGGATTGTGTTCCCTTAGACTGATTAGGCTGAAAATATAATAGGTACCTAAATAAAAAATAAGAACACATATAAAATTTCGTGTCGATTCATTCATTCTATTGAGAGTTATCGCGTTCACATACACAGACCTTTTTTTTGGCATTTTTTGATTCAGGAGTTCGGAAAAATTGAAATTCCATTGATAACTCAAATCAAATTTTTGAACGTTTACATACTTTCCATTGCACTTCGAATACCTACGGAAGTAAAATGTCCTATCTGTTTGTGTATGTCTGTGAGCAAGATAACCAGAACCCCATAAGGGTGACACCTGTTGATTTTCAGCCAACTCAACAGAAGGGATGGAAAAGATTCGGGAGGGGTTTAACACAATAACTGCCGATGAAGGAATGTAACAGACGGCACCTATCAATTTTCCGCAAAATCGGCCAAAAGGAAAAGGGGGATCAGAGGAGCTCGATTCAACCCGAATAACTGAATGATCGACACGACATTCAGTAGGTTTATCCAGAACCCCGTAACCACACCTATTGATTTTCACCCAAATTGGCCAAAGAGAAGAAGAGGATAGGGAGGGCTTAACTCAAGAAAAAAAAAAAAAAAAAAAAAAAAAAAAAGAATAATTGCTGTTGTAATGAATATACTGACACGAAATTTCATAAGTAAATTCAAAAACCTTGTAAAGGCGACATCTATTAATTTTCAGTGCAACCGACCGCAGCGAAGAGGGAATAAACTCAAAAACGCTAAACCCTAGAGCTGCCGATGTAATGAATATATCGACACAACATTTGAGGATTCAGAAGCTCTGATGTAAGTCAACTATTGATGTTCAGCTCAAACGTTTGATTGGTAATAGAGAGAGAGAGAGAGCGAGAGAGAGCGATTTTGTTTTCAGATGTCAAGTTTGGTTTAAGTAGAATTTTAAAAAAGCATTGTGGATGGATCTGAATCTATCTTTTTTTTCGAATAAATACTATTTGTTATTTTTTTATTTAAATTCACATTTGAAAGAATAATAAAAAATATAAAGGGAAATAGATTTTTCTTTTATTTCTGAGTAATAAAAAGAATGAAAATGAAGAAAAGAAAAATGATTAAATGGAGTTTTCCTCTCAATTTCATTGTGGAATAATTCTATCAGTTTTATCTATCTCCTGTTTTTTCCTATTATTCCTTCAGTTTTGAAAATAATACTTCCGACTAGGTTTCTTTCATTCTTGAGTTTTTAAATTATTTTTTTTCTTTCTTCACATTTAATTTCTTAAAGACTTGTCAATTTGAAATAACAAAAATGAAAAATGTAATCAAATGAAAGTCGACGGTGAATCACCGGGAATGTACTTCCCCAGCGCGAATTAATTAACTAAGTTTTCGCTCTTCTTCTAAAACCACTTAATCGATATGATTGAAAATCGATAGGTGTCTTACTCAGAGACTTCTAATTTATCATTCTAATATTTGTGTCGATACAATCATTACATTGGCAGCGAGAGCGCCGGTAGCTCAGTGGTTGTCTTCTGAGCTCAAGAACGAGGGTTCGTAACCCGACCGAGGCCCTTAGTTTATTTTATCTGGGAGGTAAAATAAACTTAAGCACGCCGTCCTTTGGATGGGACGTTAAGCGATGATCTCGAGCCTGTACGATGTCAGGTACTCGTTAAAGACCCCAGCCCTACGTGAATAAAAATTTAGGGTAGGCAAAATTTAGGACTCCCACAGTAGAGTCGGGCTCATACCTACCAGAGTGACGAAAGAGCGCTCTGGTAGTAGGCGATATGACCTCGTAGTTTAAGCCCGGGCATGAGTCATAAACCTAACCTACATTGGCAGTTATTAGGGTTAATGTGTTAAGCCCCCCCCCCCTTCTTTTCCCCTTCGGTCGATTTCGCTATAAATTACTAGATGTCGCCCTTTTGGGATTTTTTTAAATATAAAATTTCAGGTCGATAGAATCATTACATAGCTATTAAGAGTTTTTGTTTTAAGTCCCCTCAATCCCATCTTCTTTTTGGGCGATTTTCCTGAAAATCCATAGATGACGTCCTTAGAGGGTTCTGGATACACACAAAAGTTTATGCCGATACATTCATATTATCGGGAGTTATCGTGTTCACAGACACACAAGTTTTGTGTTAAACCTCCATGTATTTTATGAGGTTATTTGTAAACCATTTTATTTTGTGTATTAATAGGCTTCGCCTGTAGAAATAAATAAATATTCTCAATATAACAAAAAAATAAAAA
This sequence comes from Aradus depressus, assembly GCA_963662175.1. Taxonomy (NCBI): domain Eukaryota; kingdom Metazoa; phylum Arthropoda; class Insecta; order Hemiptera; family Aradidae; genus Aradus; species Aradus depressus. Next base: position 95,734,540 of record OY759214.1, on the reverse strand, counting down.
AAATAAAAAAATAAATATATGAAACATGAGAGCTCCTCGAATGAAAAATATTTAATCAAATGGTGTGAACTGCTCAAACTCTTCGAAGACCAGTGATAGCCCGATAGTAAAGTTCCCTCTAAGTTCGACTTGTTAAATAGTTCTGAATTAAGTGAGCTTCTTAACAAACAATATGTTGTGATTTAGACTGAACTTTCTCTCTGTCTTAGCCTTTATTCCTTTAATAAACTTTAATAATAATAAAAACAAAAAACATTTATTAGCTCTAAACTTGGCTTACCCAACAGGATTATGCTGCCTCACATTTACTTTATTTTTAAGAAATTTCGTTGATTGGTAATTTGTTGGTTTATAGACACTTAAGTGGATCTCGTTCTATTATTTATTTCAAACAGGTTCATAAAATTAAATATGTCCGAATACATTTTAGTTATCAGCGTCGATATAGTGGAAAGATAATAAAAATAAATAAAAAAAAGTTGTCGGTTAATCACCGTCAATGTACTTCCCCAGAAAGAATTAATCAAATAAAATTTTTGGAGCACCCCCACCAAAACCAGTCGAACGTTTGCGCTAACATTCAATTGTTGACTTACAAAGGGGCTTCTAAATTCTTATACTAAATTATTATGTATTTTTTTTATTATTAAGGTTTTTGAATTGAGCCCCTTCCCTGCGGCCGATATGGCTGAAATTTGACAGGTTATGTCCTCATTGAATTTTGACTTTAAATATGAAATACCATGTCCATTCATTATATCGGTAGTTACTGGGGTTTTTGAAGTGAACAACCCCCTCTGATGCCCCGTTCCCTACTGCCATTGCCAAAATTGATAGGTACCTACTGTCCTTATGGGGTTCCGGTCACACATATAAAATTTTTCCTAATCCACCTCCACCGTTTGGTCCATTTGGCTGAAAATCAACACATGTCTTTAGAAGGTTCTGGATTTACATTCATTCTATCGGGAGTTATCGAGTTCATAGGCACAAACACATAGACAGACAGTAATTATTCACATTGAAACCGGCAATGTACTTCCCCAGTACAAATTAATCAATTAAGTTTTCGCTTCGGCGAATTCGGCTGAAAATTATTAGCTGTCGTTCTCACGTGGTTATGAATTTACATATGAAATTTTGTGTCGATATATTCATTATAAAGGCAATTATCGTGTTCACAGACAGAGAGCGTTTTTTTTTTTTTTCATTTTTGGAATCAGAAAATTTCGTATCGAATTTCTGACGGATTTCAAAACTTCCCCAGCTGTACGAAGTAATAATCCAGCTTATTTTGGTAAATTTTGCATTATTTTCCAATCCCAGACACGAACTAAACTGAACATGGTCAGAGGAACTTTCTATTTATGTATCTGTCTCAGATAATTTTTTCCCTAATTCTATTTCAACAGTATCAAATAACTAAAATAGTTCAGTAATACTGTTGGTAGATAGTTTTGAGTGGCGGCTGGAATGCTTGTCCCTCTTCACTCTCTCAACTATGCCAATATAGGGCCAATATAATTTGATTTTGGTACACAGACTTGAACACATATGGGAAGAATCGGCAAAAAAGGAGGAGGGATCAGTAGGGGGGCTCAACTCAAAAACCACAATAACTGCCGATGTAATGAACTTATCGACACAAAAATTAGTATGGGGATTTAGGAGCCCCTATGTAAGTCAAATATTTATTAACGCAAACGGTCGACTTGTTTTGGAGGGGGAGAGACAAGTTAATTGATTAATTTTTCTGGGGAAGTACTTTGTGCTGATTCACCGACGATTTTTTTCTTTTTTTTAGCTGCATTTATATATGATTTTAACATTTTCTTCTAAAATATAATAGGCCCACATCGGCTAATTGTTTGTTCAATACAAATTCTGAGGCAGAGTTGGGCATAATCAATTACATTTTGTAATTGTTTATCGTTACGATTACTAAAAACCACGATTACTTGATAATTAGATTACCATGTAATCATGACTAAAAGTAAGCTTTTCTGCCGATTACTAAGTAATTAGTTCCAGGTAATTACGATTAACAAGTAATTGGTTGTGCCGATTACTCGTAATCCCGATTACTAATGTAATAATAATATAAGTTACTAATAATAAAAGCTATGAATGAGGAGTACAGCAATTAAGTTTACAAAATTACGTCTATTTCACACAGATTTGTAAATTGTTATTGACTAAATTAAATACCCGATTTAAACACGTTCTTAACTTCTTGGAAGCCGATGCCGAATACGAAATAAGCCCTAAAGCGAAATAAATTAAATATGTAAAAATGTATAAATTTTAAACGCCTTTAATACACTTTTACACATTTTCATGGAAGTAAAGTTTGGTTCTCCAAATCGCATGTTTCATTTTTCAGGAATGTAAGGTATATCTGCTAAGAGAATTAATTAAGATAACTGTGAACAAATAACCGCTTGAAGAATACTGTAATCAGTAACCGCTTGAAGATTATTGTAATCAGTAACAGCTTGACGATTACGATTATGAGTAATTGTGATCGTCCTTACATATCGGGCGATTACAATTACATAGTCGTAATAACATTGCACCAACTTATTACGTTTACGTAGTTAGTAATCTTTAATCGTTAATCGATTAAAATATGCCCAACTCTGTTCTGAGGCCTAGTTAGTGACTGAGCTGAGTTTCTTTCTGGGATCCTACCTGACCTCACCTCACCTAATCAAGAAGAACGATTCTCCTTAATTCGTGCTGGGGAAGTAGATAGCAGGTGATTCATCGATGACTTTTCAACGTCCAGATTTACTAAAAATGAAGATTCATTCGTACCATCAATGAAAAATTGCAATATATCTCTTTAAAGCCAATGTTTCCAGATGTAAACTACTCCATTTATATGTCTCTTGGTTATTCATACGGTCCATCTGGAGGTAAGCCCCTATGCCTTCGCCATGCGACCCTCGAAATGGGGTGTCCCATTTCCCTCTAAAATCCCATTTCCGTGGGGATGAGGAAAATGGAACATTCACCTTCTCATATGGGCTCAGTCAAATATCCTCTCCCTTCAACCACTCTACTTTCATTAATGATTGATGAAAGACATTTCATTCATAGAAATCTCTACCCCAGTGGGAGAACGCCATTTTGGAAATTGAGGTGGGAGATTGTCAGGGTGTCCAACCTTCTCGCGGACGTAGTAACTTCTATTATCTATCTCTATTATATCATGAGAATAATGTAAGTTAGTTATTATGACTCATATTAACCGGGCATTTTTGTCACTCTGGCGGACATGAGCCCGACTCTACTGTGGGACTCCTAAATTTTGCCTACCCTAAATTTGTATTCACCTAAGTCAGGGGTCTTAAGCGAGTACCTGACATCGTACAGGGTCGGGACTATCCGAAGGACGGCGAGCTTAAGTTTATTTCATCTGGGAGGTAAAATAAACTAAGGGCCTCGGCCGGGTTTCGAACCCACGATTTTGAGCTCAGAAGGCAAGCACGCACACCACTGAGCTACCGGCGACCTCAGTAATAATGTAAGAAAAACTCGTGCGTGAATCACCAGCAATGTACTTGCTCAGTTAGAACTCAATTAAGTTGTCGCTCTCCCTCCAAAATCAATCGGCCGTTTGGGACTAACCTAACAATCAACAGACTTACATGGGGGCTTTTGAATTCTCATACTAAATTTTGTGTCGATACATTCATTATATAGACATTTATGCTCCGCTGCAGGTGCTGGCGGGGGCACCTCCCATAGACCTAGTCTTGGATGGAGCCGTCGCCTCGTACTTCCGCAGACGCGGCTTACCACTGGAAGCAGACACGGACGTGGCCTTGCGTCAAGCCCTGGAGGAGGTGATGCAAGGACAGGCGAGGCCGGAGCGCCTGAGGGGCATTGTCCAGGAATGGATTGTGGAAAGATGGCAACGGCGTTGGGCGCAATCGACAGATGGCCGAACCACCTTCGCCTATTTCTCGAGCGTCCGGACGCGTGTTGACTATCCATGGATACAACCAGACCACTGGATGTCACAGGTGCTATCAGGTCACGGCGACTTCAGCACCAAGCTCTTCTTTTTTAATAGGAAGAACAGCCCTGCCTGCTCGTGTGGCGGCGTCGAGACTACGGAACACGTAGTCCTCGAATGCCCGCTATACGACGGGTCAAGGACGGCGCTGATTCGCCGGACAGGATCGTACCTGGGACTGAACCTGCCGGGACTGATGACGGAGGCTGGCTACCCTGCTTTTGGTCGGTCCGTCTCCTCCTGGCGGAAAATTAAGAAAGCCTTCTAACCCGGTGCCGGGGGCCCCGCCGACCGCCGACAGGCGCAGCGGTGGCTGCCCCCGGCTCCGGGAGGTAGGCAGAACAGAACCCACCGAAGAATCTCGAGCTTACTCGGCGCAATGAGGAGTCGAAAAACCAAGGACGACTGCGGACTGTGGCCATCGAGCCGGTCCACAGCCGTCCATAGCACCAATGTTGTAAATTGTTAATAAAAACGGAGAAAGGTTACCCATTTCCCCGCCGAACAAATAGGGTGATGTGACCGACCCCCCTCAGGGGGTCAGGGGCACCATTCAAAAAAAAAAAAAATTATAAGAGATTTTGTCGAGTCCCTCATCTCTGATCTCACTTTCCTTTTGGCCGATTGCGCTGAAAATTACTAGGTGTCATCCTAATAGTTCGCATTCATTCAGCAATGTTTACTTCCTCAGCTATACGAAGTATGGAGAAAGATTTTGATGTTTTCGGACCCCCTGAAAAAATTTAAAAAATATTGGCTGCCTTATGTGTGTGTTAGTGCGTCTGTGTATCTGTGAACACGATAACTCTCCATAGAATATATAATGTATCAACACAAAAATTGTTGCATGGACACGAAATTTTATACGTAAATTCAAAACCCTACAAAGACGACATCTATCAATTTTTAGCAGAATCAGCCAAAAGGGAAAAGGGATCAGAGGAGTGGAGTTCGACTCAAAACCCCTAATAACTGCCAATGTAATGTGCAAACTTAATGATAAATTCGTGCTGACGAAGTACATTGTCCGTGATTCTCCAACGATTTTTTAATTTTAATTTTTGGATTCAGGGGGTAGGAAAACATGAAATTCCGAAGAAAACTGATTAACGTAACTTCCCCTATATTTTGTATGGATGGGAAAGTAAAAATCTACACCTGCCTCTTGGATAACTGAGAGAGGAGATTGGATCGTTTGAGTGTGTCTAGGTAAGTAGGGGGGAGTGTCTTTATGTTCCTGCGAACCTTCTCCATAAATTTGGACCTTGCGTAAGAGTATTTACTGCAACACAGTCGTTACACTGGTTAGTTCTGTCCAAAAAAAAAACCTACTAAAAATAACATTTATATGAATGACCAAATCTATTTTAACTGCTCACCCTTGCCTTAGAACCAGTTCTATTTCCACATATTATGTATTTAGTGATTTGGTTATTTTTATTACATATATGGAGTGGTGTATCATGAGGATATATCATTAAACGTAAATATATTGAGGGCGCCAGTAGCTAAGCGTACTGAGCTCAAGATCGCGGGTTCGAAACTCGACGAGCCCTTACTTTTTTTATCTGGAAGGTGAAAAAACCTTGAGCACGGTGCCCCCTTCGGAAGGGACCTTAAGCGATGGTCCCGAGTCCGTATGATGTCAGGAATTCGTTAAAGACCCTTACTGTAGGTGAATAAAAATTTATAGGCAAAGGGAATATATAGGAGTCCCATAGTAGAGTCGGGCTCATGTCTACCAGAGCGAAGAAAGAGCCCTCTAGTAGAAGGGGATATGACTTTGTAGTTAAAGCCCGCGCTTGAGTCACAATAACTAAAAAGGGATGAAAGGTGTGGAAAAAAAAATTACACATGAAGCTGTGATAATGCAAAAAAATATTCTTAGAAGCTAGTATACCCGGCGTTGCCCGGAGGTACTTTATTCTTATGACTTAGCTTGTCCCTGCATTAAATCAGGAAGCCACAAAATTATAAGGCCCTCGCCCCTATCTTGTGATTATAGCTGGTAACCCAAGGATAATAGCTAGTCACTCTATCCACTCAACCCTAACTTCTTAAGGTAAGTAAGTATCCATATAAGATAACCACTCATCACAAAAAATGGCAAATCCAAGAAATTTTGAAAATTTCCAGAAAAATTCGTCAATGTTGTTCCTATCCGTGAGTACTCGTTAAAGACACTGAAAAGTCCACCAGAGCAACGAAAGAGCCCTCTGGTTGTAGACCTCGTAAACCCCGGGCATGAGTCAACAAAAAAACAGACAAATTATGTTTGTGTGCGGCTGTTACACCAAATTTAATTCGTTAGGAGCCTCGTCAACTTTGCCAATTACATAATATTACAATTTTGAACACAATATTGTAAAGAATTATAATTCACAAGAGAAACCTCAAACTGGATGAGCTACTCGACATTTAACTTCAACAAAATGGCTAGGGTTCATACCTACAGCACCTTTCCGCAAAATGTAGCTAAGCTAATCCCCTGAGCATTCCCTCGAAACTTCGTGGGTCGACATTTTTAGGTCGAGTGGTGCCTCTCCTCCCCTTAAAATAGATATTTAAACCAGGAATAGCGTATTTATGAACAGTCCTTCTCGAGACCTTTGTCCTCAAGACCCGATGTGCTCCTCAATATTTAACTGTAAATTCTCGAGCCACCCTGAGCATTCCTGACTACAACATACTGTCATGCTCACTCAATTTCTTACTCAACACAACTCAATACTGTTATATTTTTGCATAGTTCTTGTCATCAAGGTGACTAATAGTTCTCAGTGCGACCGGTGCAGTAGTACAGAGGATATGGACCACGTGCTACTGAAGTGTCTCAAATACGAAGAGACAAGACGAAAGTATCCGGACGGACACCCTGCAAGATTGGCTGAAGAACCCCGTTAAAAAAAAAATATAAGAAAAAAATAGAAGACGGAGGAATTTTCGGAAGTTGTTGTGAGCGTGCTGTATTTAATAAAAGACACAGAGCTGTTGTCCACTCACGAGTTTATTTTGCAAAGCCAGCTTTCAGTCTAATGAGACCATCTTCAGTGCTAACTCTGTCATTTTGAGTTTCTCCAATAACTTGACTGTTGATTAATGAGGCATTTTAGGAGGTTGTTGTGAGCGTGCTGTATTTAATACAATTTAATATAATAAAAACATTTTATTAAATACAGCACGCTCACAACAACCTCCAAAAATGTCTCATTAATCAACAGTCAAGTTATTGGAGAAACTCAAAATGACAGAGTTAGCACTGAAGATGGTCTCATTAGACTGAAAGCTGGCTTTGCAAAATAAACTCGTGAGTGGACAACAGCTCTGTGTCTTTTATTAAATACAGCACGCTCACAACAACTTCCAAAAATTCCTCCGTCTTCTATTTTTTTCTTATATTTTTTTTTTAACGGGGTTCTTTTATTTTCTTAAAGACATTGAAGTAGTCATTAATTTATTCAGAATCTGTGAATCTTTACCTTTTAAAAATCTTCTTTTTTCTATACTTCATTACTTTACTTATAATCTTTATTAGCTTATTAAATTGCTGACATCTTGTTTTTTCACATGACAGTATTATATAGTTTGTAATTGAGCTGTTGTCAATAAAAAAAATAAAAAAAGTTCTTGTCAAGACCCTTGAAACTATGTGCTACTCAATATTTTACTAAACAAAATATGACGCCAACAATGAAATATGAATTACGCCAAGTAGCCTATTCTGTGAAAAACCCTGAAAATGTCAATTTATGCTAAACATTGTGGCCGCCCTACTGAAACACACAGACCACTTAATTTGTATCGATTAGATTAATGTTTTTCCCAGAATAAAATACCTGAAGGTTACTGAGTTGCCCAAAAATCGTCAGATATTTGAACTAGTTCAAACACATTCAAGTCTAATAATGAACCTATCTTAAATAATAGTTATAATGTTTAGATAGTTGAGCATGTTAACTATAAGATGAGATGACGGGAGATGTAAACAAGTAACAACGTTCTCTTGCCAACTGGGTGAATTCTAGACTATTTTTACAACTGAATCTCCAACTAGAATATTACCTCATTTCAACTCGCATATAACTGTTTTTCTTGTCAACATTGACGGAATAAATCAATGGAATAACCTGTTTTATACCAAGTATACGGGAAGTTATGTAATCGGTCAGAAATTCGATGTGGAGTTTTCAACACTATATACATAAGTGCGACACCTACTAGTTTCCAATGGGAGGGGGGAGCTCAACTCAAAAATCCCCATACCTATCGATGTAATGAAAGTATCGACATAAAATTTAGTAAGAGAATTTAGAAGCCCATATGTGAGTCATATATTGAGTTTTAGCTCAAAAGGGTCGATTTGTTTTGAAGGAAGAACAACAACTTAATTGATTAGTTCGTTCTGGGGAAGTACATATCCAATGATTCACACATTTTAGAAAAATGGAGGTCAGACTTTATTATTATTTATTATCTTTCTATCCACTTAAATGGTACAGTCCAAAATGATGTCACCTTTCATAGCTCACGATCACTAGAATAGCAAACACTAAACCTCGAGACCCATGACGAATGTAAACTTCTTTTTTTTGGGGGGGTGGGGTGGGGGGGGGGGGGGAGGTAATCTATTTCTATGACTCTATTTGTTATAATAAAAGAGGATATATATAAATAAAATTATTTTTGTGATAGGACTGATTTCACAAACAAAAATATAGGAACAACATACATTTATTGAAGAAAATGATAAAATAAACTATCATAATAATTATTACAAAATCAAATTCCAAATTTCTTATTTTCAAGGATTCTCTTAGCTCGATTCTGGCGATTCAAAATCAATGGTCGGTTGACAAAAGCATTCAAGAAATTCACTCATGGCATTCAAAATTAATTAAAAAACAAAAAAAATTAAAACTAACTTGGATCCCGTCCCATGTTGGCATTTCTGGGAACGAAAAAGCAGACATTGCTGCAAAAGACACTGCACTCTCCCCCTTACTGCCGCAACAAACAGTTAACACAGCACAAGACCTTTCAACCTACGTCAAAAAAAAAAAATTGAACAACACTGGAACAATCAATGGACTCAGACGGAAGACAACAAACTCCGAAAAATAGAAGACGAAAACAAGCCATGGAAACCTCCAAGCACCATGAACAGACGAGACATGGTAGTCATCACAAGACTAAGACTTGGACATACGAAACTGACACATTCCTACTTACTTCTTGGACTTGAACACCCGACATGCTCCTGCAACCAAGACTACACAGAGCTCACAGTACAACATATACTGACTAACTGCACAAACTACACCACATTAAGAAACAAATACAAACTACCGACAACATGAAAAAACTACTTCAAACACCCACCGACGAATACAACGGACTCATCCAGTTCCTTCAAGACACAAAATTCTACGAAGACATATAGAAGCAATAGTCGTCGCTAATGGCCCTGCAGTCAATGTGATGTTAAATAAAAACTAAGAAAAAAAAAATAATAAAAAAAAAATAAAATTGCACAAAAGAATGTTTTTAATTTAAAATTTTACATTTAAAAAAATAGAAAGGTATACATATTATTTGTAAATTAGTCAAAACAGTTTATTAGTGGGAACGTTGACTTTGGACGCCGTTTTACAAGTAATTTCCACCGGGGGTCAATCGTTGAAAGGGAAACTCTCTCAAGCGGTTCCTCCGTTTGGTTTTGATGTTCGTTAAAACAGAAAATCCCCTTTCCACACAATGATATGGTTGGGAAAATAAAAAAATTAAATTAAAAAACAAAAGTGCCATGGCTCCATGATTGATGAAAACGTGGGTCGCGGCCCGAATTTATAAAAAAAATCCGCGACCCATCGGTTGAGAACCACTGCTCTGGAGCAGGAGTGGCCAACCCGCGGCCCGCCTTGAATAATTTTATGGCCCGCGAGATTCATCACAAATTTACAAAATATGTTTTTTTTTTGTGCAATATTTTTGTTTTTAGTGTTTTGTAACAAATATATAAAAATAGATTTTTATAACACTTATGTCACAAAAGAATAATTTTCTATTTTGAGAAAGCTGGCACAAAAAGTTGTGACCGCTTTTGGATCAGCTTACACCTGCGAATAGTTTTTTTCGAAAATGAAATTAACCAAACATAAAATCACACTCGAACTTACCGGACGAAAACCTGCAACATCAATTACGATGTGCAAATACACGCATTGAGATCGACTTGGAAAAGCTAAGTGAAAGAATTGAGAAACAAATATCTCACTAATTAAATAAATTAAATATTATTGGATCATTTCATTATTATATTATCTATGTTTATATGTATGAATAATAATAAAAACAATAATAATAATTCAGTCTGTTTTAAATTTTCACTCCAAAAGATTTTTGTAGTGGTTCCAAGTCTAATATGGGGTAATATAATTTTATATGCGGCCCCCGGGATTAAAATGCAATTTCAAAGTGGCCCGCAAGATCATTTGGGTTGGTCACCCCTGCTCTAGAGAGTAGCTGACAAGGGCTGATTAGTCTCTAATTAGTGAAGAAGAAGATTTAAGAATGGGCACACACACAAAGACGAGAGTGACACGTGTCACTCAACCACACAAAACACAACAGATGTACTCATTGTCCCCAGATCCAGATAAAGTAGTCAATCTTTTAGGGAAATTATAACAATATTTTCATTAAACAAGACCAAGATTTGTGGGCTCGTTGACATTCTCATGTATCAATATACATTTGCGCAAAGAATCCTGAACGCTTGAATTGGATTTTTTGAAATATGCACATAAATCGTATTTAGTATTTTATCGTATTTTAATTGTAGTATAGGGGAAGTTATGTAATCTGTCAGAAATATAAATTCGAGAGTTCACGAGAATATCATGTATGTGTATTATTTATTTTGTAAATATTTTATATTTATTTTTGTATATATTTCATTATTATCTACATATTCATGTCCATTTCTCTCTTGCTTCTCATTATTTGTTTTAACTATTCTGTATTACCTGTACACATGTATTCTTATAGTCAGCACTTCTACTTATTATTTTTGTACAGATTGATTTGTATATATTTGATTGATCAAATTTACTTATATGTAGTTATATTTCAACTGATTGTAAATATACCAAATAAACAAGAAGAAAAAAAAAAAAATTAAGTTATCGACACTCTGATTCCAAAAATTGTTAAAAAAAAGTCTGTCTGTCTGTTTTTGTCTGTGAACATGATAACTCCCGATAGAATGAATGTATATGCTCCTCTTTACTAACTAGACACTAAACAGTCCATGTCAGCTTCTCTCTAGAGTACGAGACACCTCCTAAAACCTCTTAAGGACGACACCTACTGATTTTCAGCAAAGTCGGCCAATAAGAAGAGGGGGTTTAGGAGGGAGGCTTAACAAAGTCTAACAACTCCCGTTCGTAATGATTCAGAAGCCACTATGTAAGTCAAATATTGAGTTTTTCCCAAAACCCTGTAGGGAGGAAAGATCAATTCGGCAGAATCGGCTGAAGGGAAAGGAGGATCAGAGTGGGGGCTAGACACAAATACCCTAATAACAATCGATGTATTGAATGTATCGACAAAAAATGTAGTATGAGGATTCAGGAGCCATTACAGAAGTCAAATAGTTTTAGCCCAAACGGTCCCTTGACTTTTGAGAGGGAGCGAAAACATCCTCTTTGAATTGATTTGTAATTTACTTAATAAAGTAAACAATAGAAATAATTTCAAAAAACTAACATTACTTATGGGCAGGTAGCTCAAAGGTAGTGTGCTATCAAGATCGCGGGTTCATACCCGGCCGAGGAAGTTAGTTTCTTTATTTAGGATGTGAAAAAAAACTGAGCGGGAGGCATCCTTCGGATGTGACATGATGGTCCCGAGCCTGTGTGATGTCAGGTACTAGTTAAAGACCCTAGGAGAAAAATCCTAGATAAGCAAAATTTAGGACTTCCATAGTAGAGTCGGGCTCATGTCCACCAGAGTGCTCTCGTAATAGGACCTCGTAGTTAAAGCCCGGGCATGCGTCACAATAATTAAGTTATGGGTAACCTTCTTCATTTCATTTTCAAAGGCAAATGAAAAATAAACAAAAAATATGACCATATTGCAGCTGTTGACAAATTTCTTCCACATGAGCCAAGGTTTTTATGACATGGAGAGGATATTTATAAAAATATCGTGTTAGGCAGGAAAGATTATAAATAATACGGATTATAAATAAATAATTTAAAAAAGTCACTCATATTTTTAGAACTCTACGCAATCTGTTCACGCAACATTATTTGAGGGAATTTTTTCCTTAAATCTGTATGGTCTTATTTTTCAAAACTCTTTCTCTTAAGATACTCGTGAAGGAACCCTACACTAAGAGAATAAACCTAGGTAGGCAAAACACACTCCCACAGCAGGGTCGGGCTCATGTCAACCAGAGTGACGAAGTAGGCGATATGATTTCGTAGTTAAAGCCCGGGCAAGAGTCACAATAACTAATAAATGTTTTGAGGATTCGACATTTTTGAAAAGGTTCAACTCCGTTCGTAATTCGTAATTTGAGAACAAGACGAACATTTCATGAGGAACAGTTTAAGTAAGGAATCATTTTCTGACAGGAATTACCGTTTTCGAAAAAATTAAGCAAATGAATCAGAATAAGTGCCCGAGTTAGAGCATGAAAATTTTTAGCAAACATCTCGTACCCAGAAAATAGGGAAAAACAATCCATAAAAAAAAGGTAAAGCACAGGTAGTGAACTTCCCCAGCACGAATTAATCTATTAAGTTTTCCTCTCCTCTAAAACCAATTTCGTGTCACTACATTCATTATGACAGCAATTATTAGTGTTTTGTGATATGCCTCCCCCTAATCCCCTCACTCCCCTTCGCCGATAAGGCTAAAAATTAATAGGAGTTGTCCTTGGAGGGCTTTCAATTTACATGAAATTTCGTGTCAATACATTCATTCAAAGTGATTTATCGCAATTTTTTTTTTTTTTCTTGGAATCAGGAGGCCGTTGAAACTTTAGCGGTTAGAAAAGCTAATAAACTTGAGTTTAAAAAAATAATAAAACAAATAAATAAAATATGTGGGGGCGCCACAAAACTATAGGTATAAAAAAGTAGAAACTGTGTTATTTCAACTTTGAAACGAAAATCCTAAGAAAATCACAAATTCCGTAGGAAGATACGAGTACCAAAAGGAAACTAAATATATGGTACGAGTATAATGGGATGGTGAACTTGTGATTTATACAGAGCAGAGATGAAGAGTCTCAAGAAGAACTGAGGGGATATATACATTAGAAGAAGAGATCTGTCAACGGTATTATATGTTAACAGAAGATATGTCTTCTTCAATGAAATCTTCATTTGTTATAGCTGTCGTTTTCTATGAAACATCAAAAAGAAAGAATACTATTATCTCTTTCTTTGTTGAAGGAAAACAACAACAGTCTATATACAGCTTCTTCTCTGTAAAAGACTAGAAAAATTATAGTGATAATTATAAAAATATATATTGTAAATAATAATAAATATTATCACATTTCCTGTAAGATTGACTGGTCTTATATTAAATTTTGATTTCTACAGTTGTTTCCAAAAAGGAATCGAATAAAAAAATATAAACTTTATGATGCAATTTTGAAGAGAGTGCACGTATATAAAAAAATGACAATTTATAATTACTTCGTTTGGATTTCTTCTAAAATATAATTCTGAGATGCCAGCAAAGGTTTCTAAATTTTCAAAAATGTTTATTTATCTATACCAAAGGTATTTTTTATTTGGTTGACAGAAAAAATGAATAGAATACAATCGAGAACAAAATATTGGGTTTATTTACACTTAATGTACATTATAAAAAAATTGATAAATAAAAATCAATTATATACAAAAATTCTGCTACTAATTCTTAAAATTACATGAGCCCTTTCTTTGCGCATATATAATTTAATTTCTATAAACAGTACCTTCTTTCTGTAGCTCACTCACAATTGTCCTTATATCTTCCATTTCTTATTATATACAATATATTGATGGCTATTTCATAAAAAAAAATTAACACTACTCGATGACTAGATGTTTACTAAATGGCACGGCCTGGGAGCCATGGTGGCCTGCGGGCTAGAGCGTAGGACTTTCGTCGCATGGTCTCACCATGGTTTGAAGGGTTCGAATCCCGCCCGGGAGTGAGTCTTATTTCGTAGATAGAACTCCCTCCCGTGGCCATGTATGTCGTAAATAATTAGATAACACAGAGTGACATGGCTAATATGCATCGAACATGAGGCCAAAAAAAAAAAAAAAAAATGGCATGGCCGGCTTTTGTTGGTTTTCACTTTTAATAAAAGCAAAACTAATTTTCTTTTATATTTATAATTACAAAATTAATTACTAATATATTAAATAGCTATTTTTTTTTTAATTACTAATATTTTTATTTAGACGGTTCAATCGATTTCAAACAAGTTTTTTGCTTCAAAAGCTGGTATTTGCGAGATGGTTCTCAGCCATGTTTGGTGAAAATCGGGTAAGCTTTTTCCAAGACCAGATTTCATCAGAGCCTGTGTAGGGATCTCGGCCTCTATTACAGCTAATAGCCGCTCCCCCATCCCCCGAAGAGCAAAAAAAATTTTCAAATTGACTTTTATTTATTGTGTGGGGGTTTTTAAATTTTTTAATTTAATCTTACATTACACTTTATATTTTTTAAAGTACAGAAAAAAAAAATTGTTCCTCTAAAAGTTTTATCTTCGTTCCTGTTGAAAAAGTTTGACCAATCTGTGACATCTAAATGGAGGGAAGCCTGGAGAAGCCTGGAAGCCTGGAAAGTTGGTTAGGCTGGAAGTTTGGCCCATAAAGATGGAAAGCACCGGAGAGCCTCAAAAACAAAGCCATCTATCCATATCACCCCTTTTATCTAAGTCCGACCGACATAAACTGGACCAGACCGTCAAATCAATCCTCTTAAAGGATTATACATTTCAACTTTTTTAAGGTCGACTTTAGTTCTACCGCATAAAAAAAATATAACAGGACTTTCTTATACCCTTTTTGATAGATCACTCTCCTTCCCCCATCCCACTCTCAAATTATTTCATACTGGCATTACTGGGATTATAAAAGGGTTGGCATCAGAGTTTGTTTGTTTCATTCTGAGAGTGACTTTCTGTCCAGTAATGCCAGTATGAAATGAATTTGAGAAGGGGGAGGGGGAGAGAGATGATCTGTACAAATGTAGTTGGTATAAGAAAATTCTGTTATGGCCACTTCACAAATAGTGATTTTTTTAATAAAAAAAATAAGAATAATAAAAGAATATTTTAAAATTCATTGTACAATTTAAACATTACTCAAGAATATTTTCTATGAAAATTGATTCACATTTTTTGGGACGCCATAACTTTTGTCGTTTGGTCCTATCTCAAATTTGAAGGCACAATGATGGACGGAACCTTGTATTGGTCAAGAAGCCAGAGAAGACGGTCCCTCAGCCCAGCCGCACTGTGACGAGAAGGACAGTTTAGTATTATTTATTTTACCATTTCTTAGATTTAATTTGTTTTGTTTCGTTTCCATTATTATAATTTTTTTAATAACCTATATACAGTCCACTTATTTTATTTTAATTTACTTCTATCATTTATTTGCAGCAGGTACTAACACTAATATAGGTAGGTGATTTGTTGTTTAGTTTCAAGTTCAATAATGACATTTCATATAACCTACTCGTATGTAGGTTGATTTGAATAAATCTAATCTAATCTAATCTACAAACAGACATTTTTTTTTTTTTCATTTTTGTAACCAGGAGTATGTAAAACATGAAATTTCAGTGAAAAATATTGATCGAATTTCTGACCGATTACATAACTTCCCCTTCATTTCTTATAACTGGGGAGTAAAAGTTCAGTATGGCAGAAGTGCAATGGAGTCATCAATAGCTTAGGAGTCAGTCGGAGTAAAAATTAATTTTAATATCAATGGAAGAGCTAAAATGCACAAATGCATTACTCCGTTGCAGTAATTCTCCTTAACTAAATTTAAATCAATATTTTTCCACATTTTCGAAATAATATCCGCCCAGTTGAGTCGGAAATGTATCACCTTAATTATAAAATTGAAACTTCATTTCCTAGATTGGACGCTGCAGTGTCCATTGTATTGCTCATAAAGAGGTGCTTTATAGACAGAGAGCTTGGACTTTACGGTTACAGACTTAGTTTAAGTATTACGGAGCACTTAGGTCCCTGGATCTTCCTCCTTTCTTATTGTTTGGCTATATGAAGCAGTTAAAGTTAAGATACAGAACGGGTTCACATCATCACTTTGTTCTTTCATCTTCTCTAGATACTCCATCTTCCCTTTCCCACTTCCACTTTCTTCTTCTAACTCCAAATTGTTTCAGTTTTAAAACAAATAGCGCACAAACACATTAAATTCAAAAATTTATTTTGTAATTTCAGTTTCTTTTATGTTTCGTTTATGATTTTAGTTAGTTGATGTGACGCCCAGGTCATATGAGCGCTCCGGTAGAAGGTAAAGTGAACTGTAAAAAAAGTGATTGGTATGAGAAAGTCGTGTTGTGGCCATATCACATAAATTTGACATTTTTTTTTCTCTCATTTTTATAATCGTAACATTTATAAAATAAATATTGTTTGATTTTCGCTTCTAACTCTTTACGTCGCGTAACGGGACCTTGTTCTGGTACATTTTGGAGGAACCTGTACTAAACATGGGCTCAGACAAGATGACACCAGTTTTCAACTTAAATAAGAAAATTAAAGTATCAATACCAGACAGAAATAACTACTGTCTGCCCCTAGAGACCCAAGATCGGAATAAGCTGTGCTGGTTCACAGACGGCTCAAAAACAGAGAAAGCAGTTGGAGCTGGAATACATGGAAGGACAGTCAAGGGAGATACTAGTATATCTCTAGGTGTGTGTCCCCCCGTGTTCCAAGCTGAAGTATATGCCATCCTCGGGTGTGCCTGGCTCATTAAGAGACGGAGCATCAGGGGAGGGCGAATCTTGATATTGTCTGACAGCCAAGCAGCGCTGCAGATTCCAAAGTCGCCCTGGAATGTCTTCAAGCAGTGAAGTCCCTGACGGACCAAAATAGAGTAGAATTGAAATGGATGCCAGGACACCAGGGGTTTGAGGGCAATGAAAGGGCTGATCAACTAGCCAGGTCAGGAGCCGACAAAGAACCTGTAGAACCGGAACTCTTCTGCAGGATCTCTAAGAGCACCGCAAGGGCGGCAATAAATGGATGGCTGACCAGG
The DNA here is from genome assembly GCA_963662175.1 of Aradus depressus. NCBI lineage: Eukaryota > Metazoa > Arthropoda > Insecta > Hemiptera > Aradidae > Aradus > Aradus depressus. Next base: position 95,717,200 of record OY759214.1, on the reverse strand, counting down.
AATCACATCCAGTTCTGGAGAGGGGTCCTAAAGCAAAGACACTCAAAACTCTTTGTAGCGGAACCCTCAGAGAAAAGGAGCAGAGAGCTCCTGAATATGAACAGAATGGATCTTAGAACTATGACAGGGCTGATTACAGGACGCTGTCATATGAACAAACACCTACACAATATGGGCATCGCTAGAAGCCCTCTGTGCAGGAAATGTGGCGAGGAAAATGAGACTCCGGCCCATATTCTAAGCCAGTATGGGGCACTAGAAAGCAGAAGATTTTACTGCTTCGGGCCTACCTTAACGGAACGGACGCAGTTAATGGAAGGAACCTGCAGAAGAATCCTGAACTTTATTAGAGATACAGGGCTGCTGCAGGGACCAACACATGCAGGGCACACAATAGGCCTACTCTGGCCTCGGTGACACAATCAGCCCTCGGGGAAAAAAAAAAAAATGTGACCTAATGCAATGTTCCCGAGCCTATGCTATTAGGTATTCGTTAAAGACCCCTGCCCTAGGTGAATAAAACTTTAAGATAGGAAAAATTTAAGACTCCCATAGTAGAGTCGGGCTCATGTGCACCAAAATGAAAGAGCGCTCTGGTAGTAGGCGATATAATGGGAATGAGTCACAAGAACTAAGTATTAAAATTCAACATTCGATGTTGAAACCAATGATGAAATAAAGTCGATGTTCTTTGACTATCGATGATGTACTTCGATGTTATACTTTATGGCAAACATCGATGGTCTATTGCGATGATCATCCCTGCTCTTTGGACCTTGGCGCAAGCTCTATTTATATCTACACCCATCAGATTTTTGGTGTTGCAGATAGCGCATTCTATTGGTAAAGAGAAGCATTTATAAAATCAACACAGAGTAAGGACAGCAGTGTACAGATGGAAAGATTCCAATATAGAAGAAGAGGCCTGTCAGCTGTTACACAGCCCATCTTAAATACATGTCCTCCACGACACATCACCATGTATATCTTATATGTCATAGCGTGAAACGATTCGTTTTCTTTTAAAATATTACAAAAATTAACAGAAAAATAAGTATAATTTGTCTAAGCAGTGTCCTTGCTAAGTACCCTTATATATTACGAATATTGTCATAGAAGCTGGCACATTGATTCAAGACCATCTGTCGCCTGTAAAGTGAACTAAAAATACATTGAATGTGCGAAATAAAGTGGTCACATTAACTTATATACAACGGGACCTACAGTAATCTTCAATAGACAAGACTACTGCACTTCTAAGCAGGAACCCAGTAGGTACCTACACAAGTTGTAGAACGGAGAAAAATTAGTTCAAACTACTTCCATAGCTCAGATGTATGGAGGAAGTTATGTAATCGGTCAGAAACTTGATGTTGAGTTTTCAACGGAATTTCATGTTTTCCGACCCCTCTGATACCAAAAATTAAAAATGAAATTCTGTCTGTATGTGTGTGTGCGTCTCTGAACACGATAACTCCCGATAGAATGTGACATCATCATTCAAAATTACAAGCTCATAGCTACAATTGTTCCTGTGATAGGGCGCTCACAAAGATTCAATCACATACTCACACACACAGTCCGACATTATCGGGAAAATAATCAAAACTTATTCAGAAAACATTGAAAATTAGTCAAAAACTCTGATTTTTGCACGATTACAATACTTCTTTATACTATAGGTATAGAAAAGTAAAAAAGAAATTAGTTTCATTTATTTAAACAGACATACACTTAACTTTATCTATATAGATTCGAAGTATCCCTTAGTCACATAACAAGAGAACATTAAGCCAAAATAAAATAAAAAGTTGAAATAAACAAAATAAAGCTTCATAACAATGTTCTACTAGTTGCCTTTCCGATTTCTATTTAGAGAGCCCCCCTCGAGGGAGGGGGGGCGGGGGGCCTTGCCACGAGGCAAACACTTGAAAGCTCTAAGGACATCTTTTCCAAGGACTTTGATCTCCCCTCAGGCTACCGACATCATGACATCGTTCCGTCTGTCCTTTTCAGCGTTTTCTAATACTTATATTTTACCATTCTTATACAGACTAAAGAAGCAAATATAAGAATCCATACTACGGATATCTGAACATTTACAACTAGTGTTACCTATCTTAAGGTGTCCAGAAATTATATCATATATCTGATATATCACATATCTATATTGATATATCCTATATCTGAACATTTACAACTAGTGTTACCTATCTTAAGGTGTCCAGAAATTATATCATATATCTGATATATCACATATCTATATTGATATATCCTATATCTGAACATTTACAACTAGTGTTACCTATCTTAAGGTGTCCAGAAATTATATCATATATCTGATATATCACATATCTATATTGATATATCCTATATCTGAACATTTACAACTAGTGTTACCTATCTTAAGGTGTCCAGAAATTATATCATATATCTGATATATCACATATCTATATTGATATATCCTATATCTGAACATTTACAACTAGTGTTATCTTAAGGTGTCCAGAAATTGGCAGTAAAAAAATATCCTAGGATGTCATCTATGTATATAATACAGAAGAGGGGGCCGGTAGCTCAGTGATAGGCTTGCTTGCCTGACTGAGCTCAAGATCGAGGGTTCGAGACCCGGCCGAGGCCATTAGTTTTTTTATCTGGAAGGTGTAAAAACATTGAGCACGCCGTCCGTCGGGCTCGGGATCTTAAGCTACTTTAGCGGTGAATAAAAATTTAGGGTAGGCAAAATTTAGGAGAGGCGGGCTTATATCCCGAGTGATGAAAGAGCGCTCTGGTAGTAGGCGATTTGGCTTTGTAAAGCCCGGGCACGATTCATAATAACTAACTATAATACAGAAACAAAGATGGAAAACATTTAAATAATGGCTGGGGAAATTATGTAAACTGTCAGAAATTCAAAATTGAGTTTTCTCCGCAAAATCATGTTTTCCGACCCCCTGATTTCAAAAATGAAAAATAAAAATGTCTGCCTATGTTTGTGAACAGGATAACTAAAATGAATGTATCGACACGAAATTTTATATGTGTACCCAGAACCCTCTAAGAACGACATCTATTTATTTTCCTTGAAATTGGCTTAAGAGAAGCTTAAAGGAAGGAGAGGCTCGATTCAGAAACACTAATAACTGCCGATGTAATGAATGTATCGACAAAAAATTTAGTTTGAGGATTCAAAAGCCCCTATGTATTGGATCTTTGCCCAAACAGTAGATTGGTTTTTGAGGGAGAGCGAAAACTTAATTCGTGCTGAGAAAGTACATTGCGGGTGAATTTATATTTAAATGAATGAATAACTTTATTGCTCATAAAGAATTATCTTACAGCAAGGAGTTCGATACATAAACATAAATAAAACAATTTCTGAATAATACGGAATAAAATAAAATAAAACAAATCAGATAATATTAACTAGCAAAACAAAGATTTCTTAATACTAAAATAAAATATAATTATATACTAATAAAAAGGTTAAATTAAAATAAAGCCATAGGTAACTTTAGTCTTTTAGAATTTTTCTTAACTTGAAGCTTGTTAGGACAAACAAATAAATATGATGAAGCTTCTGTTCATCTCAGACTAATAGTAAGTTGCGGAGATGTGCCCTCTGCTGAGAGACATCTATCGGAACATCTCCCAAATAGCTAGCCAGGTGTTTGTCTCTAATCATGGCATAGATGGCAGTCTATCAGAAAATGGGCCACGTCATCCCTCTCCTCCAGAGAACACAACCCACAACTAATCTCAGGAGAGAACTCGTGTTTTTCGTTTCTTATATAAATCCGTATTACCTTTTTCCCTGCTAATCGAAGCTGGACAAGCACCCTTAGCTTGTTTATATGGTTATGAAGGCGGGTATGTAATTCTATGACAATTTATACTTAAATTCAAAACCCCAGAGGGGATGGGGGGGGGGGGGGGGGGGGGGGACCAGAAAAGGGGCATGACTCAAATACCCAAATAACTGCCGATGTAAGGAATTTATCAAAACAAAATGTAGAATAAGGATTTAGGAGCCCCTATGTAAGTCAAATATTGCGTCTTAGCCCAAACGTTCGCTTGGCTTTGGTAGCAGAGAAAAAAAGTCCTCTAATGCTTCGTGCTGGGGAAGTACATAGTCTGTGTTTCACCGACGACTTTTTGATCCGTTGTCAAATTTGATTGGCTGCTCCATTCGTTTTGCCTGCACTAGTGCCTCAATGATTGACATGTTTACATATATTCTTGAAATTTTCCCCTTTAGATCTGAACAATGGTGGGAGGATATCCATCACGTGTCTCAATCAGGCTTTGAATCCTATATCTCATATTTGTAACTTCTATTGAACCTCAACAAAAACCGTTTATATTAAAAGAAACCCTCTATTCGGAAACTTTTTTTTTTTGTTTTCATTGTTCAAAAAGAATATAATAACCTTAGCTTCATTTTGTACATTCTTTCAGAGTTACTCCACAGAAATCCCTCGATAAGGCCTCTCATTATCATTTGTTTAGCTTGTGTTTATGACCTAATCAAAAATATCTTCGAGTAATAGTTGTAGAGAATACTGAAATACATAATTTATATGAAATACTATTTTTTATAGATCGCCCGGTTTTTGAGGTACATGCCGAAAACCAACTTGAAATGTAGTTTTGAAACACATATTTTTAGACTTTTCCTTAATTTAACCGAAAACGGTTAGTCCTATCAAAAACTTAGTCCTTAACAACATTGTTCCTTATAAAATTTCCAATCGCTAGTAAGTCTTTAAATTTGAGATAGGGTCAATACGACAAAAGTTATTAACGCCTGAAGAATGTAAACTAAATGTCTATGAGGAATATAAGTAATTTTTAAATCGTAATTCATACTTTAAAATATAGTTGTTTTGAAAAACTATCAAAATTAAGAAAAATGTGTGTGATGTGGCCAATACAGGATTTTCTTACACCAACAACGCTTACAGATCACTCTCTCCCCCTCCTTTTTTTTTTTAAGGGAGGGCGCCGGTAGCTCAGTGGTATGCGTGCTTGATGTCAGGTACTCGTTAAAGACCCCTAACCTAGATGAATAAAAATTTAGGGTAGGCAAAATTTAGGACTCCAACAGTAGAGTCGGGCTCATGTCCACCAGAGTGACGAAAGAGCGCTCTGGTAGTAGGCGATATGACCTCGTAGTTAAAGCCCGGGCATGAGTTACAATAACTAACAACTAACTTGATACTTAACCATATCATCAAAATAATGAGGTCATTAATTTTTGTATTTAAAATATTTATAGGATGATTCTGATTGACAGAAGGAATGTTAACCTAAAGAACACATGTGTTATAGATACTGATGATGGGAGTGCTTACCGAAACGTTCATTATTGCTTTTTTTTGAGAAGGCAAAAAATAAATGGAGAAGTGATGCTGTAATAATATGATATACAACTGTTTATACGTCTTCAGGTTTATATTTTTAAGTCGTATCCCATTACCATGTTTTGGTTTAACGGAAATCAATATTATTATTATTGACTTTTTTCACCTTTCAAAGAGTTATAACCACAAGTTAATGTCAACATCTTTTAGTCTGTGCTACTACCAGAGCGCTCTTTCGTCGCTCTGGTGAACATGAGCCTGACTCTACTTAAGAGTCCTAAATTTTGCCTACCCCGGTTTAGTAACCTATCATATGGATCTTAAACGAGTACCAGACATCGTACAGGCTAGGGACCATCGTTTAACGTCCCATCCGAAGGACGAGAGGCTCAATGTTTTTTCATCTCCCAGAAAAAAAACCTAAAGGGTTTCGAACCCGTGAGCTTAGGCTCAGTAGTATGTTATCTCTGAGCTAGCGGCGCCCTCTAGACAGATAAGATAAAAAACACTACGATTATATATAAAAGTGTGAGTTTTGTCCTGAGAGGGAAGAATGATAGATACTTTTTGCTGGGGTTGGCTCGGGACAGACGTAAAGCGGGTGGGTCATGTTAAGTATGCAGACCACGAGGTACGCCTTCAGGCCATTTCAAACAACTCATGACGGGGACTTAGGAGTTTTCAACTTTACACAACAACAAGTAACAACATTGGGAACCTGTTTAGTTAACTAACACGGCTCATGTTCAAGAGCCAATGTTCATCGAAATTAGATATTACTACCACTTATTATTTATTATCATTAGTTATTACTATTATTTATTTATTTATTATTACTAGTTATTACCAGGGGCGTAGCCAGGATTTTGAGCAGGGGGGGGGGGGGGGGTCAAAGTTAGGCTACGAGGGTGGGGGGTATAGACTCCAGGGGGCACAGCCCGTAGTTTCCATGGTTAGCGTTGCAGACGTTCTGTTATTAATTTGGGAGACTCCGACCTCTAGAAGCTCCCACTGAGGTAACCACTGACTGTAATAATTAAGTTGACTTTACATGAGCAGCAAAAATGCAAAGCGCAGCAGCAGCAAATGCACGCTGTGGTTTCTGTGCTTTTAGAATTAAATGACGCACATCCAATAGCGTGCATTTGCTGCTGCTGCGCTTTGCATTTTTACTGCGCATGTAAAATCAGCTTTAAGAGTATAAAGTATAATATAAACGACGATTTTGAGCGAGAAAATGAAATGATCGAATTCATATTTATTTAAATCAATGTAATGTGACTTGTTTTGTACACGTACATTTATGTAACAGCTGATTGCTGATTTAGGAATCAGACGCACGGGAAATTTGAAGATCCTATTGGTAACTTGCAAGCAATCCATTTTTAATAAAAACAATTTTTTTAGTTTATTTAATTTGTATCTTGGTTTTTTGCTCTGGCCAGGGGGGGGGGGGGGGGCACGCGCCTGGCTAAGCCCTTGGTTATTACTACCACAGTTATTACTAATCCCGGGATGGGCAAACAACGGCCCGCCGAGCGGCTCAGTGCGGACTAGAAAGCTTTTTCTTTTCAAAATGTTAAATTTAAAGTGAATAAATAATCAGCCATTAACTGCATACATAATGTAAACAATTACAAATACATTTTTCTGGAAAATTATCGGTGAATCACCGGCTATTCCCCAGCTTTCTCTCCAAAGCCAATCGACTGTTTGGACTAAATTTAAAAAAATTCTAAACTTCTTCGAGTAATTTTTAATTCAAAATTCGTGATTTGTTCTTTACATCTTTAATCACAAATTTTAAACATTTTGTTTAATTTCATTCCGTTCCCAACAAAAAAACAATCTACTTTAATGTGAGCCGAGTTTAAAGCTAAACGACCTTCTGAGTAAATTAAATTCCAAAGGGGTATTTATTAAGAGAACGACCATAAAATAAGATTTCTTAACAGTTAGACTTGTAATGGTTTACTAAAACATGGAACAATATCCAATGAACACCAATAAACGGCAATATTTTGTTATTTCGCTCTTAGAAGTTACTTTTTTCCGGTTCCTGAGACTAAAAATTACAGAGATACAAAATGCTCGAGTTGCTAGGTCCTGTGGACACGATAACTCACGATAGAAAGAAAATGAAGAACAAGAAATATTGTATTTTAAAAATCCTACAGAGAAGGGGAGTCACGGGGTTCGGTCGAAACTAGTCTATATACTTGAGATTTTATATGTGAGACCTGAAAATAAGATACATATTTAAAGAAAAAAAGTTGCTGGTGAATCACCGGCTAAGTACTTCCCCAGCACGAATTATTCAATTACGTTTTCGCTCTCCCTCTAAAGCCAATCGACCGTCATGGGCTAAAACAAACCATTTGACTTACATAGTGGCTTCTGAATCTTCAAACTAAATTTTGTGTCGATACATTCATTACATTGGCAGTTATTAGGATATTTGTGTCGAGCTCCCTCCGATTCCTCCTCTCTTTCGTCTAATTCCGCTAAAAATTAATGGGTATCGTCATTATAGATCTTTCAATTTACATATGGAATTTCTTGACAATACAGTCTATCGCCATGTACAGGGGTCGGGATACACAGATAAAATTTCATATAGATACATTCATTTTAGTTCTCCTACCCAGTGAAACAGGACATCTTTAATGAAGGCTGTCGATATTCGGTATGAAACATAATAAGAGGATATGTGTTAGAAAGATGTGGGACGAGATTTCTCATAGAAATAAAAAACATTGTCTTCCCACTGTTTTATTTTTGACCAAAACCTGTTTTTAACGCAGCAGCGTCATCATCAGTGGTACATCCCACCCACACAGCGCAGCAGTTAAACTTCTCCGTTGCGTTGGTAACCGGTTCTGGCCAAAAATAAAACAGTGGGAAGACAACGTCTTTTATTTCTATGAGAAAAGGAGGAATTAAAATGAACATTTTATTCACGTAATATTGTCTGTAACTTCATTCATTTAGAATGGAATATTTTTTTTTTTTGATTGGCTTTGGCAGACACCGCACTAGCCATATGTGTTTGTTATTAAGTTATTTACGACATCCATGGCCCCGGGAGGGAGTTCTACCTACGAAATAAAACTCACTCCCTGACGGGATTCGAACCCGCAAACCATAGTGAGACCATGCGACCAAAGCCCTACGCCCTAGCCCGCACGGCTACCATGGGCCCCAATGGAATTCTTTGTCAATCATTTTTCTAAACTCCATTCTCATAGCTAAAGGCCCCTTGATAATTGACTCGTCTTTCCTCTTCTCAGCAGTCTTTGTGTTCGTTACATCTGTCACAACTGGTCTCAGATTTACACAAAATTTTGCATAAATGTTAATTTGTTCACTGGACAGAACCCCCTCTTGTCCTGTTTTTTTTATTATAAATACTTAACTAAATATTTTTTTTTTCTCTTTTTTTTTATATTTCGCACTTTGTGACCTGAGGAAGGGGCATAATAACGTCTCGAAATGTTTTTGAGAAAAAAACACTTCTGGAAAGTTATAAGAAATAGTTATGTTAATTCTAACTAAATTAAAAAGTTTATTTACTGTAATTATTAATATTATTATTATTTTTACTCAAATTTTCAAGTATTTATTTATTCATTTCATTTTATTTTTTAATAGTCTAGTTAATTCTAATCCATGTGCGTCCGACTCTAAGAGTTAATATATGTTTATGTATCTAATTTACAGATTTGTGTATACATAGGTATGTATCTAAAAGAGTCTGTTGGTGGATAACTAAAATATCTACTGGGGCCACGGGTATAGGGGCCATGTATAATCAAATATAATATGGATGAGGTGCGAGCTAACGGAAATAGGATTTTTATCCCATACACAGCCCTCTTTTTGTTCGGTAGACTCCGCGATAAATTCCAATCAAGCATTAAGCTTTAATCAGAAGAGACTGGGGATATTGGCAATGGGCCCGATATCTGAACGAACCAATCACATCAGACACCACATCGGAAAACCCTTAATCACAGCTGGTTTTCCAACGAGAATTTATGATAAACCAGGAAGGAGCCAGCCAGTGTTAGAGTTATAATATGTAAAGTGGTGTGTGTGTACTAAAGTAATGTGACCAGAGGGATGACGTCATCTATGCGAAGTATAGGGGTAGTAATGTAATCGGTGAAAAATTCTAAGTTGAGTTCATCAGACTAATAGCTATTTGTAAAAAAAAAAAAAATTATTGCTTTGAGTTTTTCACTATAAAAAAAAAAAAAGAAAAAAGAGTTCATCGGATTTACATATTTTGCAACCCCTAAAAAAATAACAATGAAAAAAATTATGTCTGCCTGTGTGGGTGTATATGTCAGCAATTGTGTATGTATATCCAGAACCCCGTAGGGATGACACCTACTAATTATCAGCCAAATCGGCCCAAGGGAAGAGGGATTAGGGGGAAGATTAACCCAAAAACTCAAATAACTGCCATTGTAATGTATGTATTGACATGACATTTCATATGTAAATTGAAAGCCCTATAAAGACGACATCTATTAATTTTCAGCAGAATCAGCCGAAGAGAAGGAAGGATCAGAGGGGAGCTCAACTCAAAAATCCAAATAACTGCCGATAGAATGAATGTATAGATACAAAATTTAATATGAGGACTAAGAAGCCACTATATGATTAAAATATTGAGTCTTAGCCCAATTGATCGATTGGCTTTGGAGGGAAAGCGAAAACGTAATTGATTAATTCTTGCTGGGGAAGTACATAGCCGGTGATTCACTGACCCTTTTTTTATTCTGCATCCTATGAAATAATCCGTTTTAATAATATAAATAAATAAACAAAGGTATTTAGACCATAGGCTGACTGTTTTGTTTTTTCCTCAGAAGATTTTCTCATTCCGTACTGCCAGACTTGACAGCTTACAGTAGGCTGTTTTGTTCTGCCTCTCACGAAATCCTCTTCCGTCAATTCCACTGAGTTCCCGCCCTCTGACCTGGGGGTGGATTGCGAGATTGCCTCCTGTGTTCCAGGACTTTTTTTTTATTCTAGACGGGGGAGGAAATGTTGAGAATGTTATTTTCGACAAACTCTAATCTTCTTTTCTCAATATCCTGTACTTCCACTTACTTCTTCTCTCTTCTCTCATTTTCCAGAGAAGGACGGACCTGAAAGAGACTGGACATTGAGAGAGTCTAAAGTCTTCTATGACTATTTCCTCATTCTAGATAATTACACTGTCTCCTCGTTCGCCCTGATGTACCTTCAACAGTGTCCTATTCGCGCTTTCAACGCACTGCGTCATCAGTGGTACATCTATAAATATAAATCATTATCATCGGCGCAATAACTCTTCTCTAAGTCATGGCCTTCTGTATCAGCTTTCGCCATTCGTCTTGGCCCTATCCAGCTATCCTCCAGTTGCACACCGTACGACAACACGCCTAGTCTTCTTTGGGACTTCATGGTCTCCCATCTTTTCCAAGTGTCCTGCCCATCTTATTCTGCCAAGACTAACCTTACTATCTCCGGGTTCTTGCCACAAAGCATGTAGCTCTTGATTAGTTCTTCTTCACCAGTCCTGTTCCTAGTAGACTTCCATATCTTGTTTTCCTCAATCAGGAGTGCTTCTTCATCGGTCTTCTAATATGGAGAAGTAACAAACAAAAACCTCAAACCATCAGGGTAGAGAGTAAGAAAATAAAATAACTAGTTTACCACCCGGGTGGTCTGGTGTTTAAAGGAACACTGTCTAATAGCTCAAAGGGTACGAATTTTTGTCATAAAATAAAAAATACAAATTAGGAGAATAAATTTACATAATTACTATCATAAAGCTAAAAAAATTAAATATATACAATGAAAATCTATGCAAACAGCCAGAGAAATTTTGTCAATGAAAAAAAAAAAGAGGGGAAACACATATACATAATGATAATAAATAATGTATAGAGTATTTCTACACAAGTAAATGCACCAAGTACCTGATTTGTTGCGACTCTCTTAGTGGAATGTACTCATTTGGGGACAAATACTCTAGCGATCCCATGGTGCATCTCATCTTAAGGAAACTGGAATCACTACATAATCTTGGAAAAGACATAGTCTTCGCCTGGATCCGAGGGTATGTAGGATCCACGGTAACGAGCTGGCGGACCGAGCCGCCAAGGAAGCTACAGCTGCCGTGCTAACAGAGGTCCTGCAGACATCAAGCAGCCACTCAAATTGGCCATAAAAAATAAATGGCAAAACCAATGGGAGGAGTGAAATACTTTTCTGAAGTCAGTTAAACCTCGAACCGACATTGCTGATGTGACGTCTCTTTCCCGAAAGGAAAGAATGGTTCTGACGAGGCTAAGAATCGGACTCACTTGGCTAACTCATGTCCACATTTTGTTGCGGAGACGCCCACCGAGATCTCCACTATGCAAGGAAGAATTCTGTCTTCCACATACTACAATCCTGTGAAGCTCTCAAACCCTATCGAGGAAGAGATGGATTGCCTCATGATGCTCGAGCAGTGCTGAAAGATAGCTCGGTCTACACATCCCAGCTGCTGAAATTCTTGCGAAACACTGGATTATATCACCAAAAAATTATATGGTGCCATTCACGGATAGCTAATATGCAGAGAGATAGCCTTATCCTCATCATGTCACCCTATCTACTATAATAATAGCTGTGCTGGCGCTAATGGCCTCTGAAGTCGATGCGCCTAAAAATTAAATTAAATAGAATAAATAATAAAAAAAAAGGTAAAAAAAAAACTGTGACAAAAGGAAAAAAAAAAAAAAGGAAAAAAAAAAAGTATAACCATCAACTATTTAAAATAGATCTCCTAATGGACGTTATGACCCTTAGCCTGGAACCAATCTCTCAGATCAGGTAGGCCAGGCAGGAGAAGGGACTCCTTCACCTCTACTCTTTGGTTAAGGCTGTTATTGGTCCAAGCTGTCCACAATATCCTTACGTCTTCCCTCAGTACCCTCAAGCAAGGGTGCCACTCTATGAGTACTATTATGACCATTAATCATAGATGTGCCACTGATGATGATGCAGTTTCGTTGAAAGATGGTTCTGGTTAGGAATTAATCAGTGGGAAAACAACGTCACTTATTTCTATGAGACATTTCGTCCCACATCTTTCTATCACATAAGAATATCCTATTCCTTCACTATGTTATTCATATTTTTGGAAAAAACTCCCTTCTTTAGATGTGTTGTGGATGGAGAGAAATTTATATATTGGTAAAATAACGAAGTTTATTTTATTAATATATTATAAGTTTCCACAATGAGTCCTCATGCATTGAATTAGAAGAGATCATGTGTTTTCCTGGAGTATATTCTCATCCCATTTTCCAGAAGTGGAATGTCTAGAGATAATGACAGTTTCCTGATGGTTGTTCTAATCTCTTTCCACAACGTAATCTTTTGCTGTTGACGCGTCTTCAAGGAGCATCCCGAACTGCAGACAACAAAGAGACTTTGATAATTGCAGTCCCGCCTGCTGTGATCTTCCTTAATGTTATGATATCTCATTGCTTGAGTGCTTCGTTTCTATGAACTCTTTTTAAAAATGTCTCTCTCTGAAGCTTGAAGAGACATTTCCCTTCTAATTGTGACTTAAAGAGTCGCCCTCAGATCAATTTACAATATTATAAAAGTTGAAATTTAATAGGACTAATGGACCAGTCAAGAGTTGAAGATTGCTTTACCATTTTTTTTTTTAATTTCAAAAAATATATTTCCTACCTACTCACAGTGTGGTACCAAAAACGATATAAAAACATATTTATCATTTTTAGTCCTTCTGTTCATTGCATGTCTGCCATGACACTAGGGGAATAATAAGAAGAGAGTTAAAAATTTTACAAGAGGGGACTAAATAATTTGACAAGTGAGGACTAAAATATAAGTATTTAATTGGACTAATTGGAATAACTATAAAACTATATCGTTTGCTGAAATAAAATTGAAAGGATATGGGTGAGCGTCAAGGATATCAATATTAAAAAAAAAATTTCATATCCAATCGTCTCCACTTATCAACCGATATCAGACTTATTAGTCTGATATCGGTTGGTAAGAGGAGACGATTGGATATGAAATTTTTTTTTAAACCTTTTTTTTATTATTATATATTATATTTTTTTATAAAAAATATATTATATTTTATTTATTTATTATTATTTTTTTGTATTTATTTATTTTTTTATTTTTTTTTTGTTGTATTATTATTATTACTTGTTATATACCTATATTTTTAAATTTAATTTATCATTCTTTTCTTTTTTTTTATTTCTTTTTTTTTATGTTAACATTCATCAAATTTACTTATGGTTTATACCAATTGCAAATATTCAAAATAAAGAACTTAAAATGTAAAAAAAAAAAATTTTTTTTTACAATCATTTGGAGGTGAACTCGAGTCTGAAGTGGTGGAAGTCCTTCAGTTGCTGGAGATACTCTTCAGGGGGCATTGAGGGCCTGTCTGTCTGAGGAAATGTCTGTATTTTTGTTATGTTTTGCTAGCTGTCATCCAAACGGGGGAGATCTATGTTAATATGAGTCTAATGAGTGATTGGTACACAAGTATCCTGGTTTCTTGTTTGAGTGGTGTTTTTCTGTTGATGAGAGGGTAGAGTTGGTATAGAATATAGAGTTAGTCCATAAAATAACCTTTAAGACACACATTTTCCGATTTCTTTACAAGAAAAGTTATATACTTATTTTGATTTATTCGCATAAAGCTGCTACATTTATGAATTACAATTTAGATTTATATAACATGTGTAGTATTTACTCGTACTCTTTAAAGAGCCGAGGGCGCCGGTAGCTCAATGGTATGCGTGCTTGTCTTCTAAGCTCAAGGTCGTGGGAGGTAAAATAAACTTAAGCACGCCGTCCTTCGAATGAGACCTTAAGCGATGGTCCCGAGCCTGTACGATGTCAGGTACTCGTTAAAGATCCCTGCCCTAGGTGAATAAAAATTTAGGGTAGGCAAAATTTAGGACTCCCATAGTAGAGTCGGGCTCATGTCCACCAGAGTGAATAAAGAGCGCTCTGGTAGTAGGCGATATGACCTCGTAGTTAAAGCCCGGGCATGAGTCATAAAACCTAACCTAACCTTTAAAGAGCCGTATCCTAGATAACTAAGCCACTGTAGACAAAATTTAGAACTCCTAGAGTAGAATCGGGCTCATGCCACTAGAGAGCTCTGATAGTAGACGATTTTACCTCATAGTTAAAGCCCGAATATGAGTTACAATAACTAAGTAATCTCACTGTGAGTAAATATGAGGTTGTTTTTTGGATTTTTTTACAAAATGGTGAAGTAATCTGAACGAACTTCCATAATTTCTTCTTATGTCTTATTTTAGATGAACATTTTCCGATTTCTTTACAAGAAAAGTTATATAGGTACTTAGAGGGCGCTGGTAGCTCAGTGGTATGCGTGCTTGACTTCTGATCTCAAGGTCGTGGGTTCGTAGCCCGACCGAGGCCCTTAGTTTATTTTATCTGGGAGGTAAAATAAACTTAAGCACGCCGTCCATCGGATGGGACGTTAAGCGATGGTCCCGAGCCTGTACGATGTCAGGTACTCGTTAAAGATCCCTGCCCTAGGTGAATAAAAATTTAGGGTAGGCAAAATTTAGGACTCCCATAGTAGAGTCGGGCTCATGTCCACCAGAGTGAATAAAGAGCGCTCTGGTAGTAGGCGATATGACCTCGTAGTTAAAGCCCGGGCATGAGTCATAAAACCTAACCTAACCTATAGGTACTCATTTTGAATTATTCTCATAAAGCTGCTTATATTTATGAATTACAATTTAGATTTATGTAACATGTGTTGTAAATGGAAGTTTACTTTTATTTTAGGTTAAGACACAAAAAAAATTAGAAAAACTTATTTTTGAAAAGATATATCATGATACATCTCAAAATTGTATGTAATGTGGGAAGATATTGGAGGAAGACGTCGGCTGAGAGTGAATGAAATAGACCTTTTGGTCGGGGTAGTTCTAGCATTGGATAACAACGAGCGAGGCTGCACTAGACGACAGATCAAACGGCGGCTCGTCTGGATGTCAGACTTACAGGTAGGAGCCTCAAACTATTTTACCTAGAGCACGCCACCCTTTGGATGGGACGCAAAGCCATGGCTAGCCTGTGTAATTATGATAGATAAATGTAAATAATGGTTAGCCTGGGAACATTTTTGACAATGACCAATTTTTCGTAAGGACTAACCGTTTTTGCTTAAATCAGGCAAACATCTGAAAAAATATGTTTCAAGACGTCATTTTGGACGGTTTTTGGCAAGTATGTAACTCAAGAACAAGACGCCTTCGAAAAATCATATTCTATATAAATTATACCTTTTTGTTTCTTCTACAAAATTAATTTGGAGATATTTTATCATTTATTTAAGTCATAAATGTAAGCGGTATCTTGTAAAATGTATTTAGGCCCTGAAACAAAGTGGTCCTAATTTTCGTCTGATTTCGGCCTTCAATCTCAATTAGAACATGCGACATCATCTCAAATTTTAAGTTCATAAAGTTGGAGCACACTCATAAAGTTCCAATCACATACACAGAGATATCATTCCCAAAAATGGTCAAAACATTGAAACGTGAAATTCTGTTGAAAACTCGAGTTTGGTCTTTTGTACGATTACAATACTTTCTTTTACTAAAAGTTTATACTAAAGTATTACTCTCTTATGAAAGTAAAAAAAAAAAAATGATGTATCCAACCGCCCTCTTCCTTCTTTAAAATTAATTTAGTGGTTTTCTTTGTTTCTGTTGTACAAAGTAATTTTGAGAGTGACTTTCTTATACCGAGTAATTCCAATGCTGCGGCCTTTCAGTTCAATATTCCTAAGCGCTATCTATTGATTTTTGGCTAAACTAATTAAATTAGTGAACTCATCTTCCGTCTAGAGGGTGCACTTTACCTGTCTATTTAGTTTCATATCTCTTCTTCAACTACATAGCTTCCAGGGAAGTTAACCATTTCTGCCTCGTGTTGCACCCAGACGTATCATCCGAAATAGACAACTATTACAGATCTAGGCTAGTCAGTTTGTATAGCTATTAATGACCAATGACCAAGAAGTATCATTGGAATTTCGGGTAAGTCCATAAGTCACCATAACTTTTCCATACAGTCAGTATGAAATTAATTTGAGAGGAAGGAGGGGAAGAGAGAGGGATCTGTACAAAGGTGGTTGGTATAAGAAAGTCCTGAGTTTGTCACATCACAAATATATATATTTTTCTTTATTGTACCAATGATATTTCAAAATTCGTTGCTATGCGTTACAATTTCTAAGGAAAATAATTTTAACAATAATTATTTGAGAACTGGTGCAACATTTGGAAAATTAAACTCAATACGAACAAATCACAACATATAACATTTACACTAAGGCGAGATACATGTCCCGCCGTTTTTATCTACAACAAGCCCCTCCCTCAGACTAACACCGTAAGATATTTGGGACTTACTCTGGACAGACGACTGACATGGATCCCTCATACAAGCCTCATATGTAAACACACTAAACAAACTATTTAAAATGATTAAATAAAATTATATATATAAAAATAAAAATTACCCTTAACACAAAAGCGTAACTGCTACTCATTTCTACTAAAACCACTCTAGGTGTATGGCTCACAAATTTACGGTTCGGCTAAAATATCTAACCTGAAAAGTATCCAGGACTTCCAGTCAAAGACACTCAGATTCATTACACAATGCCCACCATACGTAAGTGACTTCATGATAAACACAGTTCACGACACGATTCAGGATTTTTACAAACGTTTCCACAGCAAATTGCATTCACACCCAAATCCATAAATCCACTCACTTTTTTCACCACACTTGCCACACAATCCTCCATGGAGATTGAAGAGGAAGTGGAACCGTGACTTGCTATAATCCCAAATTGCAACCGTCCACTTCTTGAAACAAAATCATAATATCCCCAAATATTCATTCATTAATAATTATTATAATATTCATTGTTTTTAAATCTCGCTCTGAGGAGTTACCGCTTGGTAGCCTTCCTCTCTCACGCCAATCAAGACATCAACTATCAATCAAGTTTGATGCGTAATGGCAACAGTTGCAACCAACATTATTGAGACAAAAAAAAACAATAATTATCATTGTTCGTTCTTTGAAGAGCTATAACTTTGTTTGAATTAGTCCTAACTCAAATCTATTTTTGATCTTTTTGTTTCGTATTTGGAAACTTAATAAGGAACAGATTTGGTAAACACCATTTTTTTGATAGAACTAATCGTTTTCATGTAAATAAATCAAACTTTAAAAAATAAAATAGGTTTCAAAACCTGACCTTGTATATTATATAACCGTTGTTGTCAATTACGTTGATGTAAAACATGAAACCGAATCTATCCGTTAAGGACCAAAGAATGTTTTACGTATTGTGTATGTTAACAGGTAGCATCTCTGCTGTCCCAAGGGGTGAAGAAAGGGCTGTTGATGCTTCACAGTGGAAAGTACTACAAAGTACGTCTGGAGCCGGCAGACAAACAGCCAGAGATGCGGCGACAACACTCGGTACAGATACCCGCACCGGGATACATCGTCAAGGACGCACAGAATCTCTACGCTTTCAAATATTGAGTACGTGTATGTAACATCAAAATCAAAATGTACACAATTTTTAATAAAATCATGTTAACAACCTGTTGATGTATTTTATTTTATCAAAAATCCTTATGAAATGTATATTACTATGTTGTCAAGAGTAAAATAGCTTGGTGAAGGTGGAATGAGTGGAGAGCTTGATCTGGGCAATTTAAATGAATGGGGCGGGATTCTTGATCGAATCGGAGAGAGTGTTGGTACACAGTTTGAGAGGAAGTATCGTAAAAGCGTTGAGGAATGTGAACGATACCCTGTTTACAGAGAGTTGTTGTTTGAATCAAGTGAGAGTCACTACCCCAGCAGCAATATCTCTCAGCAGTTACAAATATGGATAATGAGGGCGCATGCAGGGGTAATAACCATTAAAAAGGAGCCATTCTGTGATGATGATAATGAATATTGTCAGATGTGTGGTCTGCAAGTAATGGACAGTACATACCATTTTCTCGCTATTTGCCCAAGACTCAGTGATATTAGGTTGAAATGGTTTGCAAGAGAACAACTAACCGGCGATGAAATGATGATACTTGAATGGAAAATGTTGGACCTCTCTTGCTAGTTATTGCAAACGAGCCAAAAATATCATAGTTTAACCAGAATACAATTTAAAATCTAATGCTATTCTATTTTTCCTAATATTATAATATTAATATATATATGATTCACCAAAAAATTCACCATTTTATAATTTTACATGATTGGATCCTACCGATCCAATGACAAACACAAAATTTGAGAAAAAAACACACAAATGTCTTTATATAACTAATAAGTATCACCCTAATTCAAAATAAACATTGCATTCAATTTAAAAAGTCGTCGGGTTATCAACGACAATGTACTTCCCCAGAACGGATTAATCAATTAACTTTTCGCTCCCCCTTCAAAACCAGTCGACCCTTTGCGCTAATATTCAATAGTTGACTTACAGAGAGTCTCCTAAATCCTCATACTAAATTTTGTGTCGATACATTCATTATATTGGCTGTTATTAAAGTTTTTTAATTGAGCCCCCTCCCCAAAACTCTCCATTGGGTTTTGACTTTAAATATGAAATTTTATGATGATATATTCATTACATCGGCAGTTATTGTGGTTTTTGAGTTGAGCCTCCCCTATGATTCCCCCTTCTGCATTGGCAGGGGAATTGTCCCCTGAAAATTAATAAGTGTCGACTCTATGGGGTTTAGAATTCACATATGAAATTCTGTGTCGATACACTCAACGGCAGTTATTGGAGTTTTTGGGTTAAGTCTCTCCCCTAATCCCCCTCTCTCCTTTGGCTGAAAAATAATAACTGTCGTCCTTAAAGGGTTCTGGATTTACATATAAAATTTCGTGTTGATGCATTCATTCTATCGGAAGTTTGTTCACAGACAGACAGACAGAAAGAAGTTTTTTTTTCTCATATTTGTAATCTAGAGGTCGGAAAACTTGAAATATCGTTGAAAATCCGCATCGAATTTTTCCTGATTACATAACTTCCCCTATACTTCGTATAGCTGAGGAAGTAAAAACTGGATCAAATAAACACTAAAAATACCTTTTTACATCTTATCTTACTAACTGTCACTACACACGAACACAATTCGTAGAGCGGCTAACTGACTCTCTCTCTCAATCTCCCTTAGCTCCTGTTTATATAGAATTTCTAAAGCCTAGAATAATCCATGAAATATCATTTGTCAGAATTAACTGAACTCGTTCAGTCTTTTATACAAGTTCTACCTCTGAGTACAAATTCTACAATTGTTATACCTAAGTAACTTAATTTAAAACAACTGCACAAAATTGTATGTATTTCCACAAACAATCATCAGATTGGCATCAAAATCAATCTGTTGTCTCCATCGGGACGAACAGCAAGCATTTGTGCATTTTTTCAGAAATTAACAAGAACAAAACAATTTACAGACATGCGGAAAACAACTTTTCTTTAGGTTTTCTAGGGAGTACAAGCAAAATCTGACCTCATCTCGGATAGGATTTTTCGACCCTATCAACATATTTTCATTTGTTCCTTCGAAACATGAAAGTAAAAACAACATCAAGAATGTTGCATGAACCGAAGATGATAAGGAGCTTCCCTGCAGTATTTGTCTGAGAAATGCCCTTAAACTAACCAAAACCTCGGTGCATCCTTCACGCACCTACACCCTAAATGAACATTATTACTCAGTTTATATTATTAAACTAAACTAAACAGATAATGTCAAAGAAGTTTTGAAATAGATAATGTCAAAGAAGTTTTCATTCTGATAATGTCAAAGAAGTTTTGAAACTTACGTTGATAAAGTTGTATGTTATCCTGACAACATACGGTCAGACATATCTTGAAATATTGTCCAACTGTCGGACATACATTCCAGATGATAACTAGAGCGCTCATATATATGCGGATGGCAACCGTCCAGACGTTTTATCTCATAGTCTCGTAAATTTATACAGAGCTAATATCACATTATAATATACACTAACTTCATACACTAAACAACAAATATTTCTCTAAGTGTATGTTGAAGATTAAATTATGAAAGTTTTAACCATTTTAAATGTCCAAAAGGTAAAAAAATATCTATTAATAAATTATTCCTTACTGAGCTCAAGATCGCGGGTTCGAGGCCCTCAGGTTTTTATTTGGGAAGTGAAAAAACCTTGAGCTCTCCGTCCTTCGAATGGAACGTTAAGCGATGGTCCTGAGCCTGTTCGATGTCAAGTATTCGTTAAAAAAACCCTACCCTAGTTGAGGGTAGACAAAATTTAGGACTTCCAAAGTACAGTCAGGCTCATTTCCACCAGAGCGACGAAAGAGCTCTCTGGTAGTAGGCGATATAAACTCGTAGTTAAAGCCCAGGCATGAGTCACAATAACTAACTATAAATAAATTAAATAGCATACTGTCACGGACTTCATTACTTCTGAGTCAACTTGTAACTAAATAAATAATCAATGGATAATATTTCAAAAAATAAGTTTGTTTTATTTAATTTTTCAGATAATATTGCTTCAATTACAGTCTTATAAAAGATAAATAAAAACTTAGAATTTGTTTAACTATTATATTGTCTAATTCCACAAAACTATCTACTTAAAGTATACCGGTTTCGGCTTACGCCATCGTCAGGTAGGTTGTCATATTTATAAAATCCGCAGGCTACCTGAGATTATCTAAGAATGTGACACCCTGAACCATGGGAAGGTCCCTGGGTTAGCTAGAGGGGGACATCTTACTAAGGTTATGGTAATCCAATAACCAATATTACAAATTTTTCAGTTGTCAATAATCTAATAAAATTAAGAAAATACATTATAAAAGTTAAATAAATTCTTTGTTTTTATTTA
Organism: Aradus depressus; assembly: GCA_963662175.1. Lineage (NCBI taxonomy): Eukaryota > Metazoa > Arthropoda > Insecta > Hemiptera > Aradidae > Aradus > Aradus depressus. Next base: position 95,695,811 of record OY759214.1, on the reverse strand, counting down.
TTTTATTAGCTTTCCACTATTTCGACACAGATAGCAGAAATGTATTCTCTTCTTATAAAAGAGATTGATGGTTTGAACAACAACCCATGGCCTAAATGCTCTCCCGTGTCGCCCCACGAGCATTCCATAGAATTACTTTCTTTCATTAATTGAAATTCATCTTACAAATAGAAGGTAACACATCAGATCAGTTCATAGGCTGATTGTGAACAAATGGATACCCACTTTTCCAGAATTTTATCAATTTTTAAAAATACACTACCCACACTTGAAAACTTTAAGAATAAAGCCGGAGCCTCGTATGAAATCCAAAAGCATAACGCAAAATGCAGAAAAGTTTCTGAAACAAGAATAAAAATATTTTTAAGGGTCTTTTATTTATTGATATGCATTTATTTCCATGAGGAATATCCCTTATCGCAGATTCAGCATCTCAGGGCCCGAAGGATTATAAATTAGGGGTTTTTCTCTACCATTAAATTAAGTTTTTTGGGAGATTTTTAAGCCGAGAAGCTCAAAGTATTAAAGGATGACACTTCAAAGAGGGTTTACCTGCCTTATCTCTCCCGGAAGGTGTGTGCTAAGCCTTTTTAGCAAGTATTATGTTCTCAAGGCCAAAGTACTTTCTCAGAGGGAAAATAATAATAATAATGTTACGAACTGAATTACATATTAATATATAGAATAATATTTATTTCATATGTGATAGTAAGATGTTGTGGGACGAGATTTCTAATAGAAATAAAAGACGTTGTCTTCCCACTGTTTTATTTTATACCAGAACCGGTTTTCGACGCAACAGCGTCATCATCAGTGGTTCATCCACCCACACAGCACAGCGGTTGGAAGATAACTGGCCAGTTATCTTCCAACCGCTGTGCTGTGTGGGTGGATGAACCACTGATGATGACGCTGTTGCGTCGAAAACCGGTTCTGGTATAAAATAAAACAGTGGGAAGACAACGTCTTTTATTTCTATTAATATTTATTTCCGTTAAAATATAACTATAACATGGTAATATAATTCAGTCCATCGAAATAGCTTAAAATGTACATCAACCTATACTATATCTTAGTATACAAACACGTATGAGATGAATAAAAAGTAAAATCTAGAAGGGAGATCGGTGTCAGAACTTGAAGATAATCTAGTTGTCTTCCCTATGAGGAGTTTGGAGCCAGAGCGGACCAACTGGTTTAAACTGAACAGGAAGAAAATGGCAATTGAAAATTGAGTACATTTTGTTTATCTCCATAAATAGGCCCCAAATATTTATTTATATTTGAAATTTTAGAATAGTATTGGATGAGTGATCCCTTTTTGTGTCCTATAAAGTTTTTGAAGGCCGTATGATCCATTGTGACTTTGAAAATATATGCACAAAATATTTGTGGACTAAACTTAAAGTGCTGCTATCTATCACTGAAGTGAAGAAACTAAGTGATCCACACTGGTTTTGAAAAAAGGGAACCTATGCCAACATCATGATGGTAATAACTCATTTTCAGAAAAATTGTGGGTTGGTCCGCTCTGGCTCCAAACTCCTCATATGAGATAAATAATAATTATATATATATATTGAAATGATTAATGATTCTATGAATTGGTTATTTGTTCATTTTTTTTAGCAAATGCCCCACGTTGGGCGCCAATGAAACGATTAATGATTCTATAGATTTATTTTTATTTTTTAAATTGCCCCACGTTGGGCGCCAATGAAACAATTCTTAATTCTATGAATTGATTATCTGTTCATTTTTTTTAGCAAATGCCCCACGTTGGGCGCCAATGAAATGATTCTTAATTCTATGAATTTAATTTTATTTTTTAAATTGCCCCACGTTGGGCGCCAATGAAATGATTAATGATTCTATGAATTTAATTTTATTTTTTTTATTGCCATAAATCTATAAAAAAAAAACAGGGGTGGCATTCTTTTCTTATTTAGAGTGCTTATGTGAAAATAAAGGAAAAATGATAGCTACAATTTTAAATCATAATGTTTTATAATTTGTATATTTTAATTTCTTTTTGTAAATGGTATAAAAAAAAAGGTTACTGGGTTAGTGAACTATTATAATTTTTTGACAATAGATGAAATAAACCTCTTATGAGTTAATTTAGACAGAAAAAAATGTACTCTTGGCAAATGACACAAACTAGATGATTAATAAACATGGATTAGAAATTTCTGGCAACTCACGGCACACTATATCCTCTTTTGAATCCTTCCTTCTTCGTCACTCGGGATTTTTCTTTCTTTCACTTCCACGGCACTCCTTTATATAAATTTACTACCTTCCATCTTCTACGCTCCGTCTACACTCTTCAAAACACCCGACATCTCCTCCAAGTTCCTCCAAACACACACACTAGACCTCCTCCAAGATGCTACCAAACCCTACTACCTCGAGTCGGCTCCTTCTGCCCTTCTCGCCATCTTTTCCCCCACCCCATGTCATCAGGTTAGTCTTTTCTTTTACAATTAATCATATTCTTTTTTTCTTGCTTTTAATATCTTTTGCCAAGATGTACCTACATTTTTATTTATTTGTACTTACTATTTTTTTTCTACTATTTTTATAAAGAATAACAATTTCTTTTATTCTTTGTGACCCCCCCATTCTACACGTCACATATCCCCTTCCTATATACAAAAGAAATCTGTTATTCTTTACAGCCCTATGCATACAAATACTTTGAACCTTTTGACACATATTTTATGTAAACATTTTTTTTTTTTTTTTTTTTTTTCAATAATACAATATTTTCTTTCTAACATTTTTAAATACTTATGCAATCAACCCTCTAACCAATATTATAATTATAACATGTGCAATTTCATAGAAACCATTTTTTTTTTTTTTTTTTTTTATATAAAGGTAACTAACAAACAATTTTTTTTTTTTTTAAAGCAATAATACATTTTTTTTTTTTTTTTTTTTTTTCAAAATATAATATAATTTCAATAAATAATTTTGTTTTTTTTATCATAAAAAAACATTAAAATATCAAAATTTTGTTCAGAGTGGAGAAGGCACTAAACATTTTTTTTTTTTTTACAATATCACATATAACCATAAAATTTAAGAACATGTATAACCAAAAAAAACAAATTCAATTTCATAAACTAAGAAAAAAAAAACATATGATTAAGCGAGGCTTATATGACCCAGACAAGCCGATCCACACACACATGGAGCAAGGTCTCTCATGATTTGAAGATATAAGAGGTCATACTTGATCAAAACAAAATTGCCATAGCAAAGACCGACAAGTCACATAATGATAATTATTATGTTATTATTATTATTTTTACATCATGACACAAGATTTCAATAAATTCTTTCTACATCACAGATTCACAAAATATCAAGAATCGAATTATATTACAATTTTTTTAGCTAGATATCGGTCATTAGGTCAGACCTACATGCATTGTTTATATGGGTCAAACTATCATAATCCTATTTGACGTGTGTACTACCTCTCTGTACCACAGGATCCCGTTAGTTGCAGTCCGTCTCTCCACCAGAATCTATCTTCCATCAACTAGTTGGTTTAGTGATATCAGTTTTATAAGTGATATTAGTTCGTTACCAAACTACCAATTCGGATTTTATTATATTTTGATTTTCATATTTCAATAGTTTCGACTTCTCAATTTAAGATTGTTTTTTTTTTAAATCTTTATTTCCAAGGTGAAAAACACACAACAAAGCTATTATTTGCTACTTCGTAATAAAAACAATTTATTCATTAGCTGATTACTTTTAATTTATAATTTAGTTTTATTTTTAATTATTCTGATTTTAGAAAACTATATTTATAAAAACACAAATCATAGCCATAAGTTCATTTAAAAATCCAATTACGAGTTCCTTGTTATCAAAATAATCCATCGGTTTATCTGAAGGAAACTTTTTTTTTTAAATTTCTTGTGATTTTTAATTTTCTTTAATTTAGTGTGATTTTTAATTAAGCTTATTAGTTTTGGTATTTTAAAGTCAGCACTTTGTTTCTGTTTATTTTCATATTTGTCCAACTTTATCTTCCGATATCTAATTCTCCTAGAATTTGGCTGGAACATTACTTTAGCTTTTCTTTTATTAGTTTTCTTTAATTTTTTCTTATCACACCTTTCTTGGCAAATAGGGCCCAAATTTCCTTTACAAATTTTCTTATAATTTATTTCTGTTAATTTTACTTTCAAAATAACGATATTTTTGTTTTTTATTTTATCTTTGGATATTTTTGAAAATGTATAACTTTTTCTAATAAACCCTAGCCGACATAATGCATTAAACGGAATATAATCTTTATTTATTTCTTTGTTCAATTTTATTTTTCTATTTTCCTTTCTATTTTCCTTTCTATTTGATTTGCTTTTACTTATTTCTAATTCATTTTTCTGAGCATTACCTATTTCATTTAATTTCTTTTTCTCATCTGTTATTAATTTATTTTCACATTTATTTTCAACTTCACTAAGATCTGTTTTTGTCTCCACTATTATTTCATTCGTGTTATTATTCTGGAGCGTTTCCATTCTCACTTGTTCCACGGATGCATTAACGTTATCATTTGTCTCTAGTATCCCCTGGTGAACGGTTTTAACTATTATATCTAGTTCTTCAATCTTGGTCTTGTTTACATTTATACTTTGTTCTAAATTTGTTTTTACTGTTATTAAATTATTTTGTTGTTCCCCCCTTAGTTGCTCTATATTTTTACTTATTTGTATTTCAAAAAACTCAAACCTTTGCTCAACCGACTCGATTATTTCTTTTTTATTAGTTTCATTTATTGTTTCTAACTTACAACTTAACTGTTCAAATTGATGGCCCATCTTTTCGAATGTTTTTTGCATGATACGATCCATCATTTGCTCAAATTGACTCGGATTATCGTCTTTATTTTTGTTTTCATCCTCATCCCCCGAATTCGACCTTCCTATAAGCGGACTCGTGACTATCATAGAATTTTCTCCCGTTCCTTCTACAAATCCAGATTCCCGAACATCGCTATCTACGTTCCGGAGTCCTAATCCGCCGAGGCCACTCCCGATTCCGTCCATTCCTGCAGCTAATTCTCCCGCCTCCCCATCGTAAACAAACTCCGGACCTTGCTCTCCCGCCATGCTATGGGTCGACTCACCTGTGTCCTCGTCCGCCATTTTGCTTCACAATGCTACTTATTCAACAAAAAAAATTACAAGATATTACAGATCAATTAGATTTCCCTTTATTCGCACACTCTAATTGGCCATTTAGTTGGGCGCCAATGAAATGATTAATGATTCTATGAATTGGTTATTTGTTCATTTTTTTTAGCAAATGCCCCACGTTGGGCGCCAATGAAACGATTAATGATTCTATAGATTTATTTTTATTTTTTAAATTGCCCCACGTTGGGCGCCAATGAAACAATTCTTAATTCTATGAATTGATTATCTGTTCATTTTTTTTAGCAAATGCCCCACGTTGGGCGCCAATGAAATGATTCTTAATTCTATGAATTTAATTTTATTTTTTAAATTGCCCCACGTTGGGCGCCAATGAAATGATTAATGATTCTATGAATTTAATTTTATTTTTTTTATTGCCATAAATCTATAAAAAAAAAACAGGGGTGGCATTCTTTTCTTATTTAGAGTGCTTATGTGAAAATAAAGGAAAAATGATAGCTACAATTTTAAATCATAATGTTTTATAATTTGTATATTTTAATTTCTTTTTGTAAATGGTATAAAAAAAAAGGTTACTGGGTTAGTGAACTATTATAATTTTTTGACAATAGATGAAATAAACCTCTTATGAGTTAATTTAGACAGAAAAAAATGTACTCTTGGCAAATGACACAAACTAGATGATTAATAAACATGGATTAGAAATTTCTGGCAACTCACGGCACACTATATCCTCTTTTGAATCCTTCCTTCTTCGTCACTCGGGATTTTTCTTTCTTTCACTTCCACGGCACTCCTTTATATAAATTTACTACCTTCCATCTTCTACGCTCCGTCTACACTCTTCAAAACACCCGACATCTCCTCCAAGTTCCTCCAAACACACACACTAGACCTCCTCCAAGATGCTACCAAACCCTACTACCTCGAGTCGGCTCCTTCTGCCCTTCTCGCCATCTTTTCCCCCACCCCATGTCATCAGGTTAGTCTTTTCTTTTACAATTAATCATATTCTTTTTTTCTTGCTTTTAATATCTTTTGCCAAGATGTACCTACATTTTTATTTATTTGTACTTACTATTTTTTTTCTACTATTTTTATAAAGAATAACAATTTCTTTTATTCTTTGTGACCCCCCCATTCTACACGTCACAATATATATATATATATTTTTTTTTTTTTTTTTTTTTTTTTTTTTTTAATAAATAAATAATAGAAGATAGTTGCATATCGAAAATTTCTAATACATTATTTTATATTTATGTAAATAAATCTTCTTCCAGGACGATATTTCGGTGAGATCACGGGCCTCTTAGCTCATTAAGAACGAAATATACAAATCAAATATATATAATAAATAAATTAACAAATATCAGTTAATTAATTAGTATAAAACTAAAAAAATTGATAATAAGACGGTTGACAAACAACACTTTCGGCTAACATGGCCCCCACTAACATTCCTTTGGGTTACCTTATGGATTTTTAACAAAAATGACCTCAAATTCAAGTAAAGTGCAATAAAATTATTAAATAGGTTTTGTCAATGGTCGTTTTAGCCAGGAAAAAAAGTTTTACCAAAGAAAAAAATATAAATCATACTTCATTGGATATTTTGATTGACATAAGTATTTACAACTTCTAAGTTGAGGAACGCGGACATATTATGGAACTTGTAATGAATAAATAAAACAAACTTATTTTTGAAATGTTGTCTATTCCACCAAAGATATTTACAAAACCGGTTTCGGGGGAAAAAAATAAGGGAAAAATAGGAAGAAGGGTAAATAATAATAGTAAAAAAAAAAAAATACAAGTAAAAAAAAAAGGCTATAGGTTAGTACTAACTATAAGTATACTTATTAGCTATATTTATTTATTTTTTGCTTATTATTCATATTTATATGAGGTATGTGTGTGTGAGTATATATGTATATTCTGTTGAATGCATGTTTTTGTAAATATGCTTATGTATTCCCGTGTGTCTATATCTTTACTGTTACTGCTGTTTGTTTCTTCTTATATTTATTGTTATTGTTATTGTTTGCTTTATTTTTATTTATTTTATTTTTTTCTAGTTTATTTATTTCCACTGACTAGTATGAATGCATCCATGTGAAAAAAATAATAATAAACGAATATCGAATTGGAGCATGACTTTAAAATTCTACAGATACAGATTTGCCACACTTTTTTTTTTTTTCTTCCAATCATCAAGCTTGATGCGCCAAATATATTGGACGCTGATGACCTTTGCTGTTTTGCGTCCTTAAACTCCAAATTTTATCCTATCCTAAGTATTTAGACACGAAAAAATAAGATGTGTTTATTTAGGCGTACATTTTCTTATACGATAAAATATACTAACGTCGATGACTCAGAAACTATAATTCTTGTTTATAATTTTGAAATCAGCCAAAAAATCAAATGTACATCTTCTCTCAATACAATTCATTATACTACTAATGCGCCATTTTACGTTTCCAACCTCACATTACATAATGACCTCAACATCCCATCAGGACATGGTCAAACTTTTCACGACAAACTCCACCATCAAGGCCAATCCACTTATACAAGAATTATCTACAAACATACTCCCCACAAATCCTCCACGACGCCTCAAGCGGATATGGCAGAGGGACCTGCTCCAGGACTAGCCTGGACTCCTCTTCGGTCACGTACCTCAGCAGTACAGCCATGCACCTGACACTGCACTATTTATCGCAATTGCTAATGCCAAATGTTGTGCCGTTGTAACTATATAAATAAATAAATAAAATAGTTTTGAAAATTCCCAGATGAACGAAACGTTAACCCAAGTGTAAAAATATATATATTTGGGAAAGAAGGCTGAAGAAAGTGTTTTATATCAACTGCCTTTATCTATAGAATTTTTTTTTTTTTTAGTAAAAACATAGTGTGACAAAAGACAAAGTAGAGCTAAGTTGCCAGACCCATTAGTGGTTGCTATTGACTTCTTGAGAAGGGGAGACTTCTTCTTAACAAGAGAAGAGCAGGGAAGAGCGGAAAATTAAAAAGAAAACCTGGAGTCAGAGTGAAAAATGAAATAAGGGGCCCCCCGCCTTGCTTTGTTAGACCTGGGACAAAGTTCTCTGGCTCTTCTTGTCAATGCAACCTCCTCCAGCGTAACTTTAGAAAGACTTATTTCCAAGATGTACCGTGTTTTATACCCTACTTCATTTTGTAAGGGCTTAATCTGAAAGAAAACTTCACAACTAGAATTGTCTTTTTTATAAAAAAAAAAAAAAAAAAATGGATATTGAAGTTGCTGTCTTTCATGCGATGAAGTGTTTAGCTTCATCCGACAATGTACTTCCCCAGAGCAAGATAATCAATTATCATTCGCTCCCCCTCCAAAAACCAGTCCTTTGCGCTAATATTCAATAGTTGACACATAGGGTCCCCTAAATCCTCATACTAAATTATGTCTCCATACATTCATTATATCGGCAGTTATTAGGGTTTTTGAATTGAGCCCCCTCCCCAAAACTCCCCTTTCCTTCAGCTGATATCGCTGAAATTCAACATGTTATGTCTCCATTGAATTTTGACTTTAAATATGAAATTTTATGATGATATATTCATTACATCGGCAGTTATTGGGGGTTTTTGAGTTGAGCCTCCCCTATGATTCCCCCTTCTCTCAATTCCCCTGAAAATTAATAAGTGTCAACCCTATGGGGTTTAGAATTCACATATGAAATTCTGTGTCGATACACTCATTACAACTGCAGTTATTGGAGTTTTGGGGTTAAGTCTCTCCCCTAATCCCCCCTACTCCTTTGACCGATTTGCCTGAAAAACAATAAGTTTCATCGTTAAAGGGTTCTGGATTCACATATAAAATTTCGTGTTGATGCATTTATTCTATCGGGAGTTTGTTCACAGACAGAAAGAAAGAAGTTTTTTTTTTCTCATATTTGGAATCTAGAGGTCGGAAAACTTGATATACCGTTGAAAACCCCGCATCGAATATTTCCAGATTACATAACTTCCCCTATACTTCGCATAGCTGAGGAAGTAAAATCTGCATCAAATAAACACTAAAAATACCTTTTTACATCTTATCTTACTAACTGTCACTACACACGAACACAATTTAAGTTGACCTACACAGGAGCTTTTAAATCCTCATACTAAATTTTATGTCAATAAGTTCATTGCATCGGCTGTTATTAGAGTTTTTGAATTGAGCACTCTCTTCTGTGCCCTCTCACCTTCTCTTCGCCCGATATAGCTGAAATTTGAAATTGTCATCATTGGTTTTTGACTTAAATTATGAAATGTCACATCGATACGTTCATAACTAACATATTTATTGAGTCGATCTCTATATTCAAACATAAAGTCGTCTTGACTTTAGATATGTAGACAAAATTAATTTATTTACATTAAAGAAGAAAATATTTGTAGGTTTTTTTCATTATTAAAAATAAATGTTAAATGCAAATGAAATGACTTTTCTGAGGAGCACTTTTCTCATTACTTTTTATTGGTACTTTTATCTTTTAATAACCTATTAAGCATATAAGTACCTTTTCTCATATTAGATACTTTTTCTAATTATTACCAACATAGAACTTAAAATGTTCACATTAATGGTAATTTGGTCATGAGAGCGGAGGAGTTGTCTTTTGGCCAAGTCTGGGCTTAGGTTCTGGTAAGCCCATAACAATAACTTATCAAGCCTCTGAGCCCGACTTTAAAGCAAGACTAGGGACTTAAATTGGTTCGTGTCCAAGAGATCTTTTTATTGCACTTAGCTTCTTCCGACCGAGATACATCTCAAACTTATCCTTTTTTTCTCTCTCTCTTGGTTTTATGTGTCGTTCTAGTTTCTTTTATATCTTCTCCAAGTGACCATGAATATAAAATAGACTCCAATGTCAATATTTTATAGAAGAATTATTCAAATTAAATATGATATGGTGGGGTCATGGCAAATGTTTTATCGGATAGCTTTTTTTACATACATAGAAGAAAAGTTGAGCCAATTCTGGAGAATATTTCGCTCCCCAGGAAGACATAAGAAGAATAGTGTTGAAAATTCGGGAATGTCTGGTAGGACGGAATGGAACAGATTGGAAATAGTGGTTACTTTAGTAACAGAGAGTGGTCTTTCGATCTCAATACTAAAGGTGAAAAAAGATGAGCATGCCATCCTTCGGCTGGGACTTTAAGCGATGGTTCCGAGTCAATAGGATGTCAGATACTTATTAGACATCCTAGGTCAATAAAAATTTAACCTCCCACAGAGACTCCCATTTAGACTCCCACAGTAGAGTCGGGCTCATATCGTCCTGAGTGACGACTGTCATACAGTACATACAAATTATTTATTTATTATTTTTTTTTTTTCTAATAATTCAATACTTTTCCATTATTTTCCACTAGTTTTGGCATCTACCAGAGAAGGTAAGACCGTTAAGGGGAACCAGGCGACTGCCTGGGGAGGCACTGCGACAGAAGACTTTTATACTTACCCAGACCTACGAGAGACAGAGGAAATTATCCAATCGGTCAGAAATTCGAAGTTTAGATTTTACCGCAATTTCACATTTTCCGACCGCCTGATTTCCAAAACTTAAATAGATAAATTTTTCTATATTTGTGTCTGTGAACTCAATATTTTACTTACATATTGGCTTCTGAATCCTCATATAAAATTTTGTGTCGATACATTCATTACATTGGCAGTTATTATGATTTTTCAGTAGAGGCCATCTTCTCTGATCCACTCTTCCCTTCAAAATATTCCGCTGAAAATGAATAGATGCCATCCGTAGGGATTACAACGGACGTTATTGACGTTATTAGTTGCCTCCCACCTAAACCCCCCTTACCTTTGACCAATTTGACTGGAAATCTCCTTGGACGGTTCATAATTCACATATATAAAAGTTCGTGTCGATACATTCACTCTATCGGCAGTTACCTTGTTCAAAGACATATAGACAGACATATTTTTTTTTTCATTTTTGGAATCTGGAGTTCGGAAAATATGAAAACTTTGCATCGAATTTCTGACCGATTACAATTCTTCTTCTATACTTTGTACAACTGGAGAGGTCAAAATATACAATTAATTAATTAAAAATAAAAGAGGGCGCCTGTAGCTCAGGGTATGCGCGCTTGCCTTCTGAGCTCAAGAACGTGGGTTCGTAACCCGACCGAGGCCCTTAGTTTAATTTATCTGGGAGGTAAAATAAACTTAAGCACGCCGTCCTTCGGACGAGACGTTAAGTGATGGTCCCGAGCCTGTACGATGTCAGGTACTCGTTAAAGATCCCTGCCCTAGGTGAATAAAAATTTAGGGTAGGCAAAATTTAGGACTCCCATAGTAGAGTCGGGCTCATGTCCACCAGAGTGAATAAAGAGCTCTCTGGTAGTAGGCGATATGACCTCGTAGTTAAAGCCCGGGCATGAGTCATAAAACCTAACCTAACCTTTAAAGAGCCGTATCCTAGATAACTAAGCCACTGTAGACAAAATTTAGAACTCCTAGAGTAGAATCGGGCTCATGCCACTAGAGAGCTCTGATAGTAGACGATTTTACCTCATAGTTAAAGCCCGAATATGAGTTACAATAACTAAGTAATCTCACTGTGAGTAAATATGAGGTTGTTTTTTGGATTTTTTTACAAAATGGTGAAGTAATCTGAACGAATTTCCATAATTTCTTCTTATGTCTTATTTTAGATGAACATTTTCCGATTTCTTTACAAGAAAAGTTATATAGGTACTTAGAGGGCGCCGGTAGCTCAGTGGTATGCGTGCTTGACTTCTGAGCTCAAGGTCGTGGGTTCGTAGCCCGACCGAGGCCCTTAGTTTATTTTATCTGGGAGGTAAAATAAACTTAAGCACGCCGTCCATCGGATGGGACGTTAAGCGATGGTCCCGAGCATGTACGATGTCAGGTACTCGTTAAAGATCCCTGCCCTAGGTGAATAAAAATTTAGGGTAGGCAAAATTTAGGACTCCCACAGTAGAGTCGGGCTCATGTCCACCAGAGTAACGAATGAGCTCTCTGGTAGTAGGCGATATGACCTCGTAGTTAAAGCCCGGGCATGAGTCATAAAACCTAACCTAACCTTTAAAGAGCCGTATCCTAGATAACTAAGCCACTGTAGACAAAATTTAGAACTCCTAGAGTAGAATCGGGCTCATGCCACTAGAGAGCTCTGATAGTAGACGATTTTACCTCATAGTTAAAGCCCGAATATGAGTTACAATAACTAAGTAATCTCACTGTGAGTAAATATGAGGTTGTTTTTTGGATTTTTTTACAAAATGGTGAAGTAATCTGAACGAATTTCCATAATTTCTTCTTATGTCTTATTTTAGATGAACATTTTCCGATTTCTTTACAAGAAAAGTTATATAGGTACTTAGAGGGCGCCGGTAGCTCAGTGGTATGCGTGCTTGACTTCTGATCTCAAGGTCGTGGGTTCGTAGCCCGACCGAGGCCCTTAGTTTATTTTATCTGGGAGGTAAAATAAACTTAAGCACGCCGTCCTTCGGACGAGACGTTAAGTGATGGTCCCGAGCCTGTACGATGTCAGGTACTCGTTAAAGACCCCTAACCTAGGTGAATAAAAATTTAGGGTAGGCAAAATTTAGGACTCCCACAGTAGAGTCGGACTCATGTCCACCAGAGTGACGAATGAGCTCTCTGGTAGTAGGCGATATGACCTCGTAGTTAAAGCCCGGGCATGAGTCATAAAACCTAACCTAACCTTTAAAGAGCCGTATCCTAGATAACTAAGCCACTGTAGACAAAATTTAGAACTCCTAGAGTAGAATCGGGCTCATGCCACTAGAGAGCTCTGATAGTAGACGATTTTACCTCATAGTTAAAGCCCGAATATGAGTTACAATAACTAAGTAATCTCACTGTGAGTAAATATGAGGTTGTTTTTTGGATTTTTTTACAAAATGGTGAAGTAATCTGAACGAATTTCCATAATTTCTTCTTATGTCTTATTTTAGATGAACATTTTCCGATTTCTTTACAAGAAAAGTTATATAGGTACTTAGAGGGCGCCGGTAGCTCAGGTTATGCGCGCTTGCCTTCTGAGCTCAAGAACGTGGGTTCGTAACCCGACCGAGGCCCTTAGTTTAATTTATCTGGGAGGTAAAATAAACTTAAGCACGCCGTCCTTCGGACGAGACGTTAAGTGATGGTCCCGAGCCTGTACGATGTCAGGTACTCGTTAAAGACCCCTAACCTAGGTGAATAAAAATTTAGGGTAGGCAAAATTTAGGACTCCCACAGTAGAGTCGGACTCATGTCCATCAGAGTGACGAAAGAGCGCTCTGGTAGTAGGCGATATGACCTCGTAGTTAAAGCCCGGGCATGAGTCATAAAACCTAACCTTAAAAATAAATGAAACGTCACTATAGTAAAACTGTTCTATAAACTGATGACGTTTACTAAAATAACATGAATCAGATGGTTTGAAACAAGCCATGGGATGGGAGTTTATCTGTTTTGTTTTCTTTTCCGTCCAAGAATAACTTTAAAAAACAAACTTTTATTTTTCTTCTATGTATCCTATTCTAGATGAAGCCAGTTTATTTAGCTTGTTAGGTGTTCTAATTGGTGGCGTCAGATGCGGACCGAATTGTGTTCAATAATTGGAAAGGCATTGGTCACATGGTCTGTCTCCCAGTCAGATCTATCGTGGTATATTTTAGATAAATAGGGCACGTATGAAGGGCATAACTGAGTTCAGCTGTTCAGAGTGCCTCAGCTCAAGTAGTGTGGGCAAAATTGCTACTGTCGCTGATACCAATACTACTTTTAAATCTCTGGTGTTTGGGCAAAAGGGCTTAAGTCAGAATAAGTCTTGTGATCCAAAGGACAAGTGCATTTAAATATTTTTACCAAATGTAACTCAATGTTGCAATATTTGACTTTAGTTTATATTTATACTTTATAGAAATAATATTTCAAGTAACATAAATGAGTTTTACCTGATTTGCAGGAATTTTTCAGACCTTCAGAAATTCCCCTCCTAAAATTCAGATTTGCTGACAAACCCTTTTGCCCAAACACCCGAGAAATAACAGTATTTGTTATTATTCGCAGCTGAAGATGGTAGCAATACCGAAAGTACTCCCATATTTGATATATATTTTGTGAAATAGACAATATTTTTAAAAACATGGTTTTCTTTATTTTTTAATTTAAATTACAGTTATACATAGCAAACTATAAATAACAGATACGACCCTTGAACTGCTATTTTTGAGAGTTGAACAACGGAAAAACAACTCCTCGTCGTCAATTGCACGCCAAAAATGTATAACTTCTTAAGATTTTTTAAATAATAATATAATAATGTGACTCATGCCCGGACTTTAACTACGAGGTCATATCACCTACTACTAGAACTCTCATTCGACGCTCTGATGGACTCGACTCTACTATGGGTCCTAAATGTTGCCTACCTAAGTTAATTCACCCAGCAATAGGAATATTTAACAAGTATCTGATATCGCCACAGGCTCTGGGCCGACGCTTAACGTTTCATTCAAAAAAACATTGAGTACGCCGGCCTTCGGATGGGACGTTAAGGTTCCGAAACTGTGTGATGTCAGATACTTGTTAAAGACCCCTATCCTAGGTGAACAAACCTAGTTAGGCAAAATTTAGGACTCCCATAGTAGAGTCGGGCTCGTATCCACCAGAGTGCTCTCAGTGTTATAGTTAAAGCCCGGGCATGAGTCACAATAACTAACATAATAATAATATAAAGTTTTAATAAACATTAGCTGTTCAAATATATTTGTTTAATAATACCCGTTGTCAGGTTCGAAGACTTAGATACTTAACTCATTAACCCCCTTACATATACTCTTGAAATAATATTATAATATTTTATACTTCATATTATATTTTAACTTACATGAAGAGTGACTATCTGTTTTATTTTACTTTGTTTCTTTCTAGTTTTATATATTTTAATATTCCTAATAAATATGTGTACCATTTTCTTTGTATAAATTTCAGTAAACGAGTAGATAGAAATGTTGAACCTTCTCCAGGTGCGCGGATGTCACAGTATTAAGTAATCTCAGATATAAATATGACAATAGCAAATTTTTTTTACTATTTATATACTAATTTATTTCTCTTGTTTTTCTCTTTTATGTATTTTTATTATCATTTTATTTATTTATTTATATTTTATAATTGTTATTGTTATTTTGTTTTCTTTCTCTTTTCTATATTTCCTGACCTCTCTCTCCGATTAGCCTTTCATTCCACTTCCTTTGTATCTTTTCTAAAAACATCAATTCTCACTATCTCTGTATTTAGTTTATTTATTCACTTTATTTTATTATTAAATCTGTTTCTCTTAAATCAATGTTATTTCAAACCGTTTGGGCATCTTCCCCTCTTTTATATATTTAATATATCTCATTAGGGTGTTAATTTAATTATTTATTTATTTTTTCATCTATTTGTATGTATATATAGAGGGCGCCGGTAGCTCAGTGGTATGCGTGCTTGACTTCTGAGCTCAAGGTCGTGCATTCGAAACCCGACCGAGGCCCTTAGTTTGTTTTATCTGGCAGGTAAAATAAACTTAAGCACGCCGTCCTTCGGATGGGACGTTAAGCGATGGTCCCGAGCCTGTACGATGTCAGGTACTCGTTAAAGACCCCTACCCTAGATGAATAAAAATTTAGGGTGGGCAAAATTTAGGACTCCCACAGTAGAGTCGGGCTCATGTCCACCAGAGTGACGAAAGAGCGCTCTGGTAGTAGGCGATATGACCTCGTTGTTTAAGCCCGGGCATGAGTCATAAAACCTAACCTAACCATATGTATATTAATCATTGTACGGTATTATATTCTCCACAGTAGCACTAAATTAAGTTTTGTTTTGTTTGTTTTTCTTTTTAGGGCAAATTGATATTTTATCTTATTGTTTCTTTTGTTTTGACTTTCATGTATTTATTCTTAGGGGACCTCGTTCTCTGAATTAAATTTCTTTCATTTGATTTCAATCTGCTACTGTTTTGAAAAATAACAGCTAAAAAGTAACAGATAACTGAATAACAATCCACCACTAGTTGAAGCTGGAATTTTACCAGATTGTCGAAGCATTGAAATGAACTCAAGCGCGACTGATTTTGAGTGTATGACCGTAATAAAATTGTATGAATTGAATAGAAATATTTTTCTACACATAAATGATGTGCTTTTCTTCATTTTTAATTATTATTTCCTTTATAACCACATATTTTATTTCTTCAGGAAATTTAATTATAACTTTTATAAAAAGAACCATTCATTTTCTTGTTTTGTGCACACAGTCTACTCAAAAATGTGAATATATATGTACTGAGGTCATTAAAACTTCATTAAACTAAAAAAAATTACTTGTTTTCTTTCACATTTATTTACACAAATGACTTCCTATACAGGACGCTTTTAATATCCGATATAATAAATGGCAGAAAAGAGAACTTGCCATGAATAGGTATATTATTTCCCCAACATTAGGAAGTATAGAGAATGTTATGGAAACGGTCAAAAATTCGATGCGGAGATTTCAACGGAATTTCATGTTTTTCGACCTCCTGATTCCAAAATGTGTCTGTGAACACAATAACTCCCGATAGAATGAATGTATCACGACACGAAATTTAATATGTGTATCCAGAACCCTCGACAGGACGACTCCTCTTGATCTTCAGCCAAATCGGCCGAAGGGAAAAGAGGAATTAGAAAGGAGGCGTTGTAACGAATGTATTGAAACGAGTTATTTATAATGTCTCATGCCCGGGCTTTAAATACAAGGTCATATTGGCTACTACCAGAGCGCTCTTCCGTCACTCTAGTGGACATAAGCCCGACTCTACTATGGGAGCCCCAAATTTTGTCTAGGCTAGTGGAGGGGTCTTTAACGAGTAACTGACATCGTACAAGCTTAGGACTATTGCTTAACGTTCCATCCGAAGGACGGCGTGCTCAAGGTTTTTTCACCTCCCAGATAAAAAACCTAACAGCCTCGGCCAGATTTCGAACCCGTGATCTTGAGCTCAGTAAGCTAGCACGCATACCACTGAGCTCCTAATGCCCTCAAATTATTGACACGAAATTGCATATGTATATTCAAAGGCCTATACGGATCACACCTATTTATTTTTGCGAAATCGACCGAAGGGATGAGAAAAGAGGGGCTCGACTCAAATACCTCAATAACTGCCCACGTAATGAATGTATCGACACAAAATATTAGTTTGAAGATTCAGAAGCCGTTTTGAAGAGTTTTTAGCCAAAACTGTCGATTTTTTTTTTTTTGGGCGGGAGAGCGAAAAAGTAATTGATTAATTCGTGCTGAAAAATTACATAGTCGGTGAATCATGAAATTTTTTTTCAGAGAAATCTGCATTGAAGGATACATAATAACATTAAATATCTTCAAGTCTTCTACAGAAATAATCAATCCGCGGACAAAGATCTTGACAAGGCGAGTTGAGTGGGTCTCTCTAAGAGGGTTATAATGAACACTTGACTGGAGGACTTGCCAGCTCCACTCTTCTTACAGACTGATACAAGACGATACGGGGGCGTCCTCTTAGCTTTCTTCACCTTTTATACAAAATGAATTATTCACATGATTGCATTATAAACTAAAATCTGCATCGAACGGTATGATTATTTTAAAACAAGTAATTCAAGTTGAAAAATATATTTGAGAAACAGTGTTCAGATAATCTCAGCTACTTCCATACTAATTTTCAGATTAGTAATTTTTCATCCCTTTACAAATATATTGAGACAGCTAATTATTCATTGAATTGTTTAGTTTCCTTCTTTAATTTATAAATCTAAAAAAACAGGGTGGCATCCTTGTTCTTATTTAGAGTGCTTTGGTGAAAATAAAGCAAAATGATAACTACATTTTTAAATCACAATGTTTTATAAGTTATATATTTTTAATTTCTTTTTTTGTAAATGATTTAAAAAAAAAGGTTAATGGGTTAGTGAACAAAATAATTTTTTTACAATAGATGAAATAAACCTCTTATAAGTTAATTTAGACAAAAAAATGTACTCTTGGCAAATGACAACAAACTATATAGTTATAAATATGGATTATAAAATTTCTGGCAACTCACGGCATCCTATATCCTCTTTTGTATCTTTCCTTCTTCGTCACTTTCTTCTCAGCCTTTTCTTCCTTCCATATATAAAATTTAACTTCTCGGGATTTTTCTTTCTTCTTCTTCCACGACACTCCTTCATATAAATGTGCTATCTTCCATCTACTCGGGGATACTCTCCGCAGGACCTTCTTCCTCGCTCTTCTTAAACATACACCCTCCTTCTACGCTCTTCCAAAACACACGATACCTCCTCCAAGTTCCTCCAAGATACTCTAAATCACACCACACCTCCTCCAAGATCCTACAAAACCCTACTACCACGAGTCGGTTTCTTCTGCCCTTCTCGCCATCTTTTCCCCCACCAAATGACATCAGGTTTGTCTTTTCTTTTACAGTTAATCAAATTTTTTTTCTTACTTTTAATTTCTTTTGCCAATACCTACATTTTTATTTATTTTTATTTACTATTTTTTTCTACTATTTTTATAAAGAATAACAATTTCTTTTATTCTTTGTGACCCCCCCCCATTCTACACGTCACAATATATATAAATATATTAAATTCTTTATTTGCATATTTACAATCGGTTATAAAAAGAATTATGAGTAAATTTAATTAGTGACAAAACTATTTATCCCTGAGGCAAGTGAGGCCCCCAAGCTGCCCCCGTTCGATCAAAACATTAAACAGCGATAAATTGGAAAAAAGGGAGAAAAGAAAAAAAACAGGGATTAACAAATGACAAAAATTGTTCACATTTATTTCAAAATCTACATCATGTATACAACAGAAGATACAGTGATGATGATGTAGAAATTGCTTTCTTTCTTTTTTTTTTACATAATAATATCATCAATAATTTTATCGAAATTTAAATTATTCAAAACTTCATGCTCAATCGAAAGTAATGCAAATGCATTCAACTTTTCTTCTTAGATAATGTTTTATATATTTTATTTCTTATTCAAATCATTCTAATAGAAAGCAGCAATTTTACTGTTACTGGATTTTTCTGGAAAATTTATGTCGATTCTAGATTATTCGATGGTTTCTATGATATTCTATTGGATTTTTCTAGAAACTTCTTGTAATTTCGAGATACATTTTTCGAGATAAATGTCGTCCTTATCGGGTTTTGAATTAACATATGAAATTTCTTGTCGATACATTCATTTCATTGGTAGTTATTAGTTTTTTTTTTTTTTTGTTAACCCCCCTTCCCTTTGGCCGATTTGGCTGAAATATGTCATTATGGGGTTCTGGATACGCACACCATTTCGTGTCCATTCTCTCTACCGGGAGTTCATAGAACCCTCTAAATACGACACATTATTGTTCAAGACTTAATATAAAAACACGAATAACTGCAGATAGAATGAATGTATCGACACGTAATTTCATATGTGTGACCAAAACCCCATAAGGACATCACCTATCGATTTTCAGCCAAATTGGACAAAGGAGAGGAGAGGATTAGGGGAGAGGCTTAACTCAACAACTCCAATAACTGCCATTGTAATGAATGTATCGACATGAAATTTCATACATAAAGTCAAAACCCAATGAGGATTAACCTATCAAATTTCAGTGAAATCGGCTGCAAGGAAAAATGGGTTCAGGGGCGGGGGCTCAACTTAAAAACTCTAAAAACAGCCGATTTAATGAATTTATCGACACAAAATTTAGTATGAGGATTTGTTTCAGTACATCAAATGGGTCTTTGTTATTTTTCATAATACATATAACTGAGAAATGGTCCAGTGAAATCATCACATTAACAATGTGGTTAAATCTAAGGCATCACAAACCATGCGGAATGTAACTAGAAGAGTGTGGTGAAACACACTTGTACTTGGGTCCAACACAAATATTAATTTTACAGAAACTCCGGGAGAGGGGGAAAGACAACTTTACCTTGGGCCTTCCCTACACAAACAGTTTCGAAGTTCATAAATCGAAAACTTAGCTTAACTAGATACTGGTTATCAACTGAATGGTAACTTCATGGAAGATTAATGTGTTGTACATACACTCAGAACCATCCGGTTGAGATTTGTGTAAAAATGTGGTTAAAAAAAAACAAAATCGTGGGTGAATCACCCCCATGTACTTCCCCAGCGTAAATCGATCAAAGAAGTTTTCTCTCTCTCTCTAAAACCAACTGATATGACTGAAAATCAATAGATATCTTACTCAGAGACTTCTCAATCAACATACAAAAGTTCATGTTGATACATTCGTTATGTAGACAGTCGTTAAGTTTCTTGAGCTAAGCCTCCCCCCTACTCTGATCCCCATTTCCTTCGATTGATTTTACTTTTACAAAGTATAGGAGAAGTTATGTAATTGGTCAGAATTTCAACGGTATTTCAAGTTTTCAGGCCTCTAGATTCCAAATATGAAGCAAAAAGTGCACGACTGTCTCTGTGTCTGTGAACAAGATAACTTCCGAAAGAATGAATGCATCAACACGAAATTTTATATGTACATCCAGAAACCTCTAACGACGAAGCCTATTGTTTTTCAGTCAAATCGGCCAAAGAAAAAGAGGAGATTAGGGGGGAGGCTTAACACAAAAACCGCCATTGTGATGAACTTACTGAGACGAAATTTCATATGTATATTCAAAGCCTTTTAAGGACATCATCTATTAATTTTCAGCAGAATAAGCCCAAGAGGGGGGATGAGAGGGGAGACTCAACTCAAAATGCCGATACAACGAAAGTATTGACACAAAATGTAGTATGAGGATGCATGGTCGATTGATTTTGAAGGGAGAGAAAAAAATTAATTGATTACTTTGTGCTGAGGAAGTACATGGACAGTGATTCACCGACGCCTTTTTATTTGTTTTAATTCGACAGTTCTCTTGGTGTACATCCTGTCATTTAAAAATTTGTGTAGATATATTCATTCTATCGACAGTTCCACAGACACATACACAGAATTTTATTATCTTTTTTTTTTTCTTTATGGGATTGGAAAACATAAAATTCCAGTAAATACTCAACTTAGAATTTCTGATAATATACCAAGTACAGCCTACGAAGCATTCACTTTATGTTTTGTACCCCTTCATAACCTCAACTGCCGTTAAATGTTTTGGGAAGTCACACCTTAATATTATTAAGAAAAAACGCATGTAAACTCCTCAGTTCAGAGTTAGTTAATCAGTTAGTTAGTTGTTAGTGTTCAGTTGAACAATTAGTGAGTCAAGTTGTAAATAGTATTACAGGCAGAGTTCAGAGATCAGTTTGGAACTTACGTTGTAAATATTTGAATTAAAGGCAAGACAGTCTTGTAAATAGTTGCTGTCGTGTTTACCCTAGTCAGTTACATTTTTTTTTGTTTCTTTATTAGTTATAATGACTCATGCCCGGGCTTTCACTACGACGTCATATCGCCTACTACCAGAGCGCTTTTGCGTCACTCTGGTGGACATGAGTCCTACTCTGGAGGTCCTAAATTTGGTCTATCTTGGTTTATTCAACAAAGGTAGGAGTCTTCAACGAGTACCTGACATGGAACAGATTCGGGACCATCGCTAACGTTTCTGAAGGTTTTTTTTACGTCCCGGATTAAAAACCTAAGACCAGGTTTGTTTTCTAAACTCGAGATCTTGAGTTCAGTAATCAAGTATCTTTCTTTTTGTCTAAAGTGGTTTGTTTACTTTGACAGTTTTATTTTGGCAAATTTTAACTAATAAAAAGTTAGTTATAAAATTTGGTTAGGTTAGGTTAGGTTAGGTTTTATGACTCATGCCCGGGCTTTAACTACGAGGTCATATCGCCTACTACCAGAGCGCTCTTTCGTCACTCTGGTGGACATGAGCCCGACTCTACTGTGGGAGTCCTAAATTTTGCCTACCCTAAATTTTTATTCATATAGGGTAGGGGTCTTTAACGAGTACCTGACATCGTACAGGCTCGGGACCATCGCTTAACGTCCCATCCGAAGGACGGCGTGCTTAAGTTTATTTTACCTCCCAGATAAAATAAACTAAGGGCCTCGGTCGGGCTACGAACCCACAACCTTGAGCTCAGAAGTCAAGCACGCATACCACTGAGCTACCGGCACCCTCTTATAAAATTTGTATTATTTATTAAATCACAAATAGACTCAACGGCAAACTCAAAACTTGGAAGTCTGTAACGCCGGTAGCTCAGAGCCTCTGAGCAGGCCGTCCTTCGGATAGGACATTATACCTGTACGATGTCAGGTGCTCATTAAAAATCCCTATCCTTGGTGAATAAACATGAATAGAAAAAATTTAGATCTCCCAGAATAGTCGGGTTCATTTTCACCAGAGCGACGAAAGAGCGCTCTGGTAGTAGGCGATATGACGTCGCAGTTGAAGCCTGGGCATGAGTTACAATAAGTAACTTTAAAATTATTTTTGGATGAAAACGTTTTTATTTATACAGAAATAGAAAATTTGAATAATAAATTAATGTTAAAAAGTAATCATGATTAGGTGCGTGACCTGTCTGAGGAGGCAGCGGTTCTGATCAGCAGCTTCATAACGAGACAAGTAATGATTTTTATTTTCTTCATGATCATGGGTTATGTATCAAAATATATTTTTAATCCACATGTATTACCATTCTTCTGATTATGAGAAGTAAATTTTATCCGTAATATCCATCCTAGTGGGGGGGGGGGGGGGGGGGGGGGCTGGAAATGGCTCTAATTTTCTTGAGTGTGGCCGACATTCAGACATTTTTAAAAAATGTTTGTTTGTTTTTGTGATTCATATCGCCTACTACCAGAGAGCTCTTTCTTCGCTCTGCTGAACATGAGCCTGTCTCTAGTGTGGGATTCCTAAATGTTGCCTATCCAGATTCAGTTAAGGCAGGAAGGAGTCTTTTTCAACAAGTATCAGACATTGCACTGGCTCGGGACCATCGCTTAACGTCCCGTCCAAAGGACGGCGTGCCAAGTTATATGGATACATGTGATGTGGCCCTAACAAGACTTTCTTATGACTATTTTTTACATATCCTCATACTGGGTATAGAAACGTTACTCTCAGAATTACGCTGTACAATAAAACAAGTAAATTCGCATTTCTTATCCAGGAATGCCAGTTTGAAAAGTGGTTGATATAAGAAAAGCCTCTGTCATCACATTTTTTTTAAAAGTAGAATCGCAGTAGCCATACTAATTTTAACAGTAAATACCAATCTACATATGTAAAGGCTGCGTTTTTTTGGCAACAAAATGAGCTCGAATGGTCTCTAAGGCTGCGATCATACAAACACAACTCATTATAAGATGCAGTTTTGTGTGTCTTCTATAACAAACATTTTCGCGTGCTCCAGTCACTTTTCCCATATTTCCATCTACTTACATACCTCCATTACATATCGACCTGAAGATCCTGCTATATTTTGGCCTCCAGATCCCAGGCCATCATTTTATCTTGATTACTTCTACTGGTCTACAATCTTTTCCTCTTTTCATTTACAACCACACCCAGGAGGAAGGTTGGCCTCTACACGTTCAGTCTTCCTTCGCAGAGAGAAGCCAAAGGGTTCATGAATTATTTCTCAACCCTGCCCCTTAATAAGAAAACCTTCAATTTCCTTATTCCTCTGATTGAATTTTATATTCGCTCTCGAGGGAAAAAAGGTAGGACTTCCGAACTCAATAGTGGCTTCCAGTATCAATAAATAAATTTTATTTTTATGTTCTCTGTAAAAAATTTAAAATATTCATAAAAGTATGTAAGGAAGAGAAGCCAACAAAGAAAAAAAAAGGCGTAAATGAATCATCCGCAATGTACTTCCCCAACATCTTGAATTAATTTTTCGTTCTTCAAGAGCGATTGACCATATGGACTAAAAACCATGACCTCATACTAAATTTTGTGTAGATATATTCATAACTTTCAATTCAATTGAGCCCCCTCGGATCCTTCTTCCCTTCGGCCGATTCCACGGAAAATTGATAGGTGCCGTCCTTATGCTGTTTTGAATTCAAATATACAATTTCATGTACATATATTCATTACATCGACAATTATTGTTATAAATTAGAGGGTATGTCACCCCTGCTCGATTTCCCCCCTATTGACATTTTGACATTGCCATTTTGTCTCTCTTTGCACATTTGTTGGTTGAATATATTTTTATACAGTTGTAAATATCTATTTGTAAATAAATAAATATAAAATACAGAGTAGACTCAATATGTTCTCTAAAATAGAAGATTTGAATTTACAGGAAAAAAAATGTAACGTAAAGAACAAATAAATTATAGATACTGATGATGGGGGCACTACCCAAAACGTTTATAATTGCTAGGCTACAAAAACCAAAAAATAATTGGGAGAAATGCAGAGCTGTGATCAATATATTATAAATAATAATTAGTATAATAATTAGTAATATATTATAAATAATAATTATTATAATTGAGCCCCGTCGGATCCTTCTTCCCTTCGGCCGATTCCACGGAAAATTGATAGGTGCCGTCCTTATGCTCTTTTGAATTCGAATATACAATTTCATGTCCATATATTCATTACATCGGCAATTATAGGTTTTCTTTGAGTTGAGCCCCCTCGAATCCTCTCTTTCCTTTCAGCCGATTCAGCTCAACATTAAGAGGTGTTGTCCTTATGGGGTTTAGAATTTACACATAAAATTTCCTGTCAATACATTCATTACAACGGTACTTATTAGAGTTTTTGAGTTAAGGCTTCCCTCTGACCCTCCCCTTCCCTTCTTCCGATTTGGCTGAAAATCAATAGGTTTCGTCCCTATGGGGTTCTGGATACACATATTAAATTTTGTCTCGAAACTTTCATCCTATCGGGAGTTACCGTTTTCACAGATACACAGACAGACAGCATTTTTCTTTTCATATTTGGAATCGTAGGGGTTGGAAAACATGAAATTCCGTGGAAAATTCAGCTATTTCTGACCGATTACATAACTTGCTCTATACTTGGCATAGCTGGGAAAGTGAAAGTTTGAAACAATGTGCAGCGGGAATCTGGGGTATGTTAAATGTTAAAATATATATGAAGCTGTTAAGTAAAGACCAGACGGTTCCCACTCACAGACGGACAGACATTTCCAAGCTTATATAGATTACAAAAATAACTATTTCAAAGTGTGACCAATACTTTGGTATATATCAAATAAGCTAAAAACTATTTTTCGAGGAAGAAAATAAATAAAAAGGAGCATAAAAGTGATTTACTGTCCCCAGGAGGAAGATTTAAAGCAACGTCTTACCGTAATTGTTTGCTTGACTCAGAAAATTTATTTTATTGATACCAAATACTATTAAAATATAGTTTTACTGTACTTAGTGATATTATATTAGTGTGACCGTTGTTGGTTAGTTTCAATGTGTGTTTCTTGTGAACATTCGCAACACTTCAAATCTGTGAAAAGGCTAATTTGCACATCTTATTAAATAAGATTTAATTTCGCCAAATTTTGGCGAAACTAGAAGGTTATATTGACATCTCCAAGAAAAAAAGTGTGATATGGTCATTATAAGACTTTCTTAAAAACAACCACTCTCCTTCCCCACTCTCAAATGTATTTCATACTGACATTATTGGCTAAATGATAGTAATGTGTTGGTATGATATGAAGTTGGCTGATGTAGTGAGAAGTGATTATTTCACAAGTTGTCAAATAAAATATAGTCTGACCCCAAAATTTTTTTTAAATTTTTTATCAGATTGCCTGATGATGAGGGAAACCTCGAAAGCCGGCTAGCTACCACTACTAATAAAAATCTGTGAGAGGTCAGACTATATTTTATTTGACAACCTGTGAAGTAATGTGTTGGCGTCAGCAGTTTTTTTTTTTTTGTTTCATGGTACAGCGTAATTCTCAGTTAACTTTGTTATATCCAGGATATATATCCAGGAAAATTATGAAATTAATTTGAAACGAGGGACGAGGAGAGTGCTCTGTAGAAAAGTGGTTGGTCTCGGAAAGTTCTCTGATCTTTGTGGGTATATACAGTGCTACATTTCGTTTTAATATTTTATTTAAGTTTTATAGAATCATAAAATTATATAAAAAAACTATCAGGTAAATCACCGGCAATGTACCACCCCAGTACGAATAAAATAAAAAAAAAAAAAAGAATGTAAGTCAACTATTCAAAATCTTTTTTTTTTTTTTTTTTTTTTTTTTTTTATTATGCCGTAAGACTAATTGTAGTCCTATAAAGCCGGAGCGAGTATGTAGGAGTCCATTGATCCTATAATTCTATTTTTGATTTGGTAATAAATTTAATGAGTCTGTTAATGTTTTCTATGGTATTAATGTTAGCTATTGTTTGAAGAAATGTGTTTTCGTTGGATAGTAGTGTCTCATGTTGTCTCTGGTTGTCGTATTTTTTGCAGTTAGTGAAAATGTGGATTACGTCCTCAGTCTCATTGCAGTGTTCACAGTTGGGGGATGGTTTTATTTTGATTAGATGTAAGTATTTGTTTGTTCTGGCATGTCCGGTCCTCAGTCGTGTCAAGTATATGATTTGTTTAGTCGTCAGTGTCTTACTGTGTGGGTGGAACCATGGCTTTGTCGTTATTGTCTTCTGTACTCTGTAGTGGAATTGTCCTTTGGTTTGGGATATGTCAGTATAGTTGGTTTGCCATTCCGTGAGTGTCTGGTGTTGTAGGATGGAAAGGGTGTCTTCTAAGGTCAAGTCGATTCTGAGTGTCACTGTGTCCTTTGCCGTTCCTCGCTTGGCTAGGTGGTCAGCTCTGTCGTTGTCAGTCAAATTGATGTGTCCAGGAATCCATTGAATGTAATAGTTCTTATCTGACTGGTAAATGGATGTAGCTATTGTGGAGAGTATGTAGTTGCTGCGAGTTTTGAGGTGAAAGTTGCGTAGTAGTTGGCAGGCGGCTTTAGAGTCGGTCAATATAACTATCTCTTCTGAAAATGTAATACTTTTAGAGTATTCTATGGCCTTTTGGGTAGCAATCAGTTCAGAGGTACAGACGTTATGATGTGGTGAGATTTTTTCTGTTAGGTTAGTGTCTGTTTGGGGATCGAAGATACCTATCCCCGTCCCCTCTGGTGTTTTTGAAGCATCTGTGAAGAGTCAAAATCTTCATATTAAAATTTGTGTCAATACCTTCATTACATCGGCAATTATAATTGATCTTCCCCCTTCCAATCGGCCCATACCGCTGAAAATATATGTCGTCCTTTCGAGATATTGGATTTACATATGAAATTTCGTGTCAATACATTCATTACAACGCCAGTTATTAGAGTTTTTGTGTTATGTCACCCCCTAATTCCCCCCTTCCCTTTGGCCGATTTGACTGAAAATCAATAGGTGTCGTCCTTATAGAATTCTGGATAAATATATGAAACTTTGTGTCGTTACATTCATTCTATTGGGAGTAATCGTGCTTACAGACACACTGACTGACATTTTTCATTTAATTTTTGGAATCAAGATGTTGAAAAACATGAAATTTTGGTTATAACTCATCAGCAAATTTCTGACCAATCACATAACTTCCCCTATATTGTTTATCGATAATTAAATCTTAAAACAACAAGTCTGTAATTAGGTATTTTTCTCTTACTCTTTGCTGAAAGGAAATTTCATTACACAATATTTGAACATAATTTTCACTATACCCCTTCTTGTAAAACTCATATTGACTTTCAAGATGGTGGATCATCCAAATCTATAAAATAAATTAAAGATCCTACTCTAAGGAGATGTAAGAAGATCCCAGACAATAGGAGCTCTAAGACATGTCCTTTTAACGGAGGGCTGAAGGACGAAGGACGTCACCACGGCCAAAGGAGGCCTGCCTATTGTGTCTTGGAAGAAATGTACTTTATCGGCCTCTCAACAATAACACAGCCCAAAATACATTTTGTAGCTTCACTTAACTTCAAGCCAATAATAGATTGTGTTACTAAAATTATTACTATTGGGAAAAGAACAAAATTAAAAAAAAAAAAAAAGCACAGCTACGACTGACGTAGAACTACGTCTAGTATATTCAGTTTTTCAAAAGAAATCATTCATATTTTATTTATTTCATATATATATCATAATCGATTATTAATTGATTTCGTATTATTGTTGTCAATTGTGTAGTTCGATTTAATATAAAGTTTCAATCCTCCATCTTTCATAAATAATACATATAACAAATAAAATAAATACATAACTCATATTTCTTTTACAAGAGAAGGATGCCAGTCTGTAAAAAGTTTGGTATATTACGGAAAGATGGCGGTTCGCGACTCTTTTACTAACTTTGAGACACAATCATTTGCGATTTCGCCTATTTTTTTTTTGTTTTTATGCTGCCGCATTTAAGGGATGAAAGATGAAGGGTTGAAAGGGCGTTTGGTTCATTATTCCAGGAGATATAAGCTCCTCAAAGTGTGATGCATTTTCGTGACGCACTTTAACCCCCCATACCGCCGGGACAGACGTAGTTCTACGTCAGAAGTGGTCAGTAAAACCGGCAATATACTTCCCCAGCAAGAATTAATCAATTAAGTTTTCGCTCTCCCACAAAAACCTATCTGTAGTTTGCACTAAAAAAAGTAATTGACTTACATACATTCTGAATCCTTTATACTAAATTTTGTATGATCTGCAGTTATTATACTTTGTGTTAAACTTTCCTCCTGATCAGCTTATGGGGTTTTGAATTTACATACAAAAATTCGATGCGGAGTTTCAACAGAATTTCATGTTTTCTGACCTGATTCCAAAAATTAAAAAAAAAATGAATGTGCGTCTGCTGAACATAATTCCCGATAGAATTAACATATTGAAATGAAATTTTATATGTAAATTCAATGTCCCCTTACGACGACACTTATTAATTTTCAGCGGAATCAGCTAATTACGTATAACTGCCGATGTAATGAATGTATCGACATAAAATTTAGAATGAGGATTCAGAAGCCACTATTCTAGTAAAATATTTTATATACCACGAAAACGTAATTAATTCATACTGTTCATACTGGGGACGTACAAAGCCGGTGATTTACCGACTACTTTTTTAAGGCAATCGGTTTTTACTCAAGTCTTCCCGTTGAGCCGCTATGACACATTTTAGGGAGAAAAAAGGTGTGAATTTATTTATTTTTTGTACTCGGAACAGTATGCAGATTTATGTAAATTCATAGTATTTTTTTGTTTCGTTTAATCCCCCCCCCCCTGCCTTATTCTATTTAAGAATAATGTTTGTTATATTTGTTAATATTTTCACTTCCCCAGCTATACGAAGTATAGGGGAAGTTATGTAACCGATCAGAAATTCGATGTTGAGTTTTCAGCGGAATTTTATGTTTTCCGACCCACTGATTCCAAAAATGAAAAATCACCGCCAATGTACTTCCCTAGAAGTTATTAATCAACTAAGTTTTCGCTCTACACAGGGTTTTTAAGATAAGCCCACCCCCCTTGGGCCGAATTGGATGAAAATCTATAGGTGTCGTCCTTATGAGGCATGAACATGAAAAATTAAACATGAAGTCCGTAAATACTTCCAATGTTACGAAGTATAGGGGAAGTATATAATCGGACAGAAATTGGATGTTGAGATCTCAACGGAATTTTATGTTTTCCGAATACTTTTTGTTTGTGAACACGATAACTGTCGATGTAATGAGTACATCGGCACAAAATTGTATACAGGGTGTCCTATGTTAAGGTGTGACAAACTTCAGCAATCAATTATACACCTCATTTGGAGCAAAAAATACTCTATTGACATTATTCTGAAATCGCTTCGTTTTATAGTTATTTCACTTTTTTTTTTTCTGACGTTTTTATGGCTTCAAAGTTAAATTTCTTCCCTTCATAATGAGAAAATTTGAAACCAAAATATAACTTTCGAAAGGTCTTGAGTTGTAGAAGTTATGACCGTAGAGAAAGCGGAGTATTGAAAAAAAAAAAATGGATAGAAAAAAAATAAAGGTGAAAATTTTAATAAAACTTTGTGAAGTATAAAATTTTACATTTGTGCCCAAGAAGTCACAACCAGATGAGGTCAACTCAATATGGTGACAAAGCTATCTAAAAGAAAATTTGGTCTACTTTTCAATGGTACCCTCAGATCTTCTGTAGCACAAATAAAACTGGAGTTATGTTTACTTTTAGGTAAAAAAAAATACGATAATAGAAAAAAAAGAAAAAAGTGAAATAACAAGAAAACGAAGCGATTTCAGAATAATGTCAATAGAGTATTTTTTGTTCCAAATGAGGTGTAGAATTGATTCCTGAAGTTTGTCACACCTTAACATAGGACACCCTGTATATGAAACCAGAACCACATAAGGACGATACCAATTCATTTTCAGCTAAATCGGTCAAAGGGAAGGAGGGGTTTGGGAAGGGAGTTTAACACAAAAACCACAAAACTGCTGAAATAATTAATGTGTCGACATGATATTTACTATAATGATTCAGAAGTCCCTGAATATAGCTATTGATTCTCAACCAATTCGGTAAAAACTTAGTTGATTAATTCACCTTGGGGAAGTACATTGTTCGTGATCTACCAACTTTTTTTTTCTTTATTTTGCCATTGAAAAGTCATTTAGGCCCCTCAGAGCAAAATTGGAAATAATATATAATGATAAAAATTCCATGTTGATAAAATCACGCCTTCACAGAAAATATAGATGCTTGCTGAAGAAATTAGGGCTCTTTTTACATATCACCTGTAGAAGGCCCGACCCTTTTTTAACCTCAGTTGAATGTGTGAATACAAAAAGACCCATTGATCATTTTTGATTTTAACATCATAACAAAACAGACTTCAAGTAAATATGGTAGTTACAATCTAACAGCTTACGAGGATAAATTTAATTAATTTAAAATGTATTACTTACTTACCTACAGAGTAAAAGAGTATTGTAGTCATGCGAAAATTCGAGATCGAGTTTTCAACAGATTTTTACGTTTCTAGGTCCCCTGAATACGTTTGACCATTTTTAGAAGCTTCTGAATCCTCATTCTAATGTTTGTGTCAATATATTCAATACAAAGTCAGTTATTAAAGTTTTTTGTTAAGCCGGGGAAGGGGGCTAAACTCCACCTTCCCATAGGCCCTTTTGGGTAAAAATCAATGTGTCGTCCTTATGTGGATATAAAATTTTATGTTGATACATTCATTCTAATTACATTGTTTTTTTTTTCTCCATTTTTGGAGTCTGGGTGCCGGAAAACATGAAATTCCGAAGAAAACTCAACATCGAATTTCTCACTGAATACCTAACTCTCTCTATACTTCGTGTATCTGGGTAAGTAAAAATATGACGGTGCCCCTGAACCAGTGGCCTGCAACCCTTAAATCCGACACTGGGAAAATATATTCAGATACATATAGAATGTATGCATACATAATAAAGTTTTAATAGCAGAGTTTGTGAAACGCCGGCAATGTACTTCCCCAGCTCATTTTGTCTTAAGTTATAATAAAGTAAGTTTCCGCTCTCCCTTTGCCATATAAGGCTGAAATACAGTAGGTGACTTATATAAGGACTGTGAACTCTTAATTGAAAAAGTCCTATCAAAATATTCATATTGAGATGTATAGAGTTTTTGTAGTTAAGCCCTGCTTCTCTTAAATTGAAGCTTGAGGCTAAAGATTTATTGGTGCGTTATTTATATACTTCTGAATGCACATATAAAAATTCGTGTTTATATATTCATTCCATCGATTATTATAATGCTCACAAATAGACCGACTTTTATTTTATTTTATTTGTTTTTTTTAATTAATGGATTAGAGGGGTCGGAAAAGATAAAATTTCTTTGAAAACTCAATAATGAATTTTTCTCCGATTACATAACTCTCCGCATAACTCAGTAAATAAATTGTTAAATTATTAAAGTCCATGTGAGTGATATGGATACCTGTTTGAATCCGCGGTACATGACCCGGATCTCCTGCCGGGTGAACTTGGTCTGTCGACAAAGGTCCTCGAGGGGAACAGGGCGATGTTTGGGCAGTCGAGAAGGCTCCAGATCGTAAACCACCTCCTCGATGGGAGAGTCTGGGGGAGTGGCCATCCTCCCAACTGATCATCCCGGGGTTCGGGGCACCACTGAGCAGGCAGCCCGGGAACCCCGACCAACCGTCAGCTGGCTGCCCGCCCACCCGCCTGACCTCTCGTGGCGGCACCTCTCAACATTGGCGTAGCCAGAGGGGGGGGGGGGGGGAGGGGGCTCTGTACTCGAAAAAGTCGTCGGTGAGCAATATACCTCCCTAGGTGGAATAACTTGTAATAAACTAAATTTCCGCTCTACCCATAAACCCTCTATTTCCTTTATCAGGTTTAGAAGAACCTAACTAGGTATCTTATTTATGTACTTCTAACTCCATATAAACATTTGTACTGAAATGTTTTTCAGAGATTAAGTTTTGGGAGTTGAACCCCATCAAATCCAGCCGGTTTGTCCTTATGAGCGTTTGGATCCAGTACAAAATTTCTCGATGATGCATTCATCCTAATACGAATTTCCTCGTTGAAACTATCGAATTTGTGTTATATAACATTTCTAGAGAAGTATGGACCAATCAAATCATGAAATTCGTTCCATTACCGACATTTCCATTGAAACCACAACGAAATGTGTAATCGGCGACCCCTTTCAAAGGTCGCGCCTACCAAATTAATCAAACATAGAATTTGTGATGTGTCTTTAGTCAAATCTCGATTACGTTACATTTTCTCTGAAGTAAGATGGGAGGGATCATCTATCAATGTAATGATGAGCATATTCAGTATACACATGATTCATAGTACCCGCTTTCCGGAGATGTCACCCTTATTGACAATATAATGAGGCGACATCTCCCTTATTCAGACTGGGATCGTCCCGAAATACTGGCACAAAACACCTCTATGGAAATCGGAAAATATATCATACCAAATATTCAGATTCGCTTTTTTTCAAAAAAAATTTTCTTAAAAAAAATATGATTAAAAAAAATTTTATTTGTGAAAAAGTATACAGTTTGTAGAAGAAAAAAAGAATCTATCAATTCGAACAGTTTAAACCAGGCTTGTCCATCTATGCGTCAATGTGTAGACAATATGTAAACTATGCAATCTATGTATGCAGATTTTTTTACATGATCAGAGTGCATAGACAATGTAGAAAACATGTATAGACTATGTAGAACATGTGTGGAGTATACAGACAACGTCTAGAGAAGAGTTAGAGAGCGCCAGTAGCTCAGAGGTAGCGTGCTTGCCTTCTGAGCTCAAGATGGCGCATTCGAAACCCGACCGAGGCCCTTACGCTTTTTATCTGGGAGATGAAAAAAAATCTGAGCACGTCGTCCTTTGTATGGGACGTTAAGCGATGATCCCGAGCCAGTACCATGTCAGGTACTCGTTAAAGACCCCAAACCTACGGTGAATAATACGGCTGGCTAGGCCAAATTTAGGACTCCCACTGTAAAGTCGGGTTCATGTACACCATAGCAACAAAAGAGCGCTCTGGTACTAGGCAATAGAATGGCTAGTGTAATTACAAAAAGAATGGGAAACTTGGTTATCTAGTTTGTTAATATTGTTCACATGGAATATTATCCATATGAGGCATCATGAATACAATCTACGTATACAGCATTTTACAGTCTATGACATAATCCTAGTTCAGTGAACATCCATCAGAGACCTCTGAAATTGTCACTGTTCTATTACAGTAGAGCCCCGACAATCCGACATTGATTGCAAAATTGAATGGCTTTTCCATATGGTGTTTACGGTGTCTCTTCATCGTCTAGAACTCCAATGAATTAATATAGTCACAATAACTTAAATCAACTGGCTGGAATTTCCAATTCCGATACTCAAAAATTCAATATTTGATACAAAAAAAGGAGTTCGGATTAGCAATTAAAAGGGTTTGGATTATCGAACATGGTGGTCATAAGGAACTACAAGAGTACTGAAGTTCCTAATAGCTTCGTCAGGGCAGAGACTGACAGCTGGCCTGTGCCGAAGAGCAGTAAGCTGGTGGAACAAAGTGCGGCCGATAGGTACCCTAGATTGTGCTAAGAACGTCTTCTGTTCCTGAGCAAGCAGCCCTCGGTCCTACCTGCCTACAACTGGGTCTCTCAACTCCACATTATCCTAACCTTCGTAGGCTAATCATAGTTGTGGATTAACGGGACTTGACTGCACTCATTTTTGTTATGGACACATTTATTTACAAAACCTTTCCATTCAGTAACAGTTCAGAACTAGATAGTCCAGTCAATGGGGGGTTTCACCTCCAAGTTGCGTTCTAGTGAATGCATTTTGATGAAATCTTGTGCAATGGGTTAATAATGACGTCAATAGAAAAGTTAAAAAAAAAGATTAGAGTAAGAAATGATCGGAAGGAGTGGAAAACACCCCTTTTATCAGGAGTTCCGTAACTTGTAGAATTAGATCAAAAATGGGGGGAAAAAATATATATCTACCTTTTTTGGCCCAAAATAAGATGTTTATACTCTTGTGAATTTTTCAGAAAAAAATCACAAGAGTGTAAACATATTATTTTGGGCCAGAAAAGGTAGATATATATTTTTTTTTTCCATTTTTGACCTAATTCTACAAGTTACGGAACCCCTGATAAAAGGGGTGTTTTCTACCCCTTCCGATCATTTCTAACTCTAATCCTTTTTTTAACATTTCTATTGACGTCATTACTAACCCATTGCACAAGATGTCATCAAAATTCATTCACTAGAACACAACTTGGAGATTTTGGTTATTTTAGCGCTCCGTTGACTGGACTAAGAGGCCTTTACGTGAGAAACATCCAGAACTTGTTGCTCCACATTTGGAGCCTCTTTAGTTAAAGGAGGCCTTAGGTAAAGTGTAATACACAACTGTGGCGAACTCTTCAAGAATTATTTTATTAATTATAATTTCATTTCTAAATATAAAAATTTAAAAAAATGTTTATCAAAAAATTTAGATTCGCTGCTTCTTGACTTGTGACAAATATTAAAACTCAATTTATTATGAAATAGCGTTTGGTTGAAATAAACGCGAAACATCAATTCTAAGTCGATACACACACACAAGAATGATTGGAGAAGAAATATATTTATTTAGGAACAATTTTATAGCATATTACATGTACGAAACACAATATTTGACGACGATTTATTTGAAACAGGTCTTTTTTTGTACAAAAACTCTTCAAAATTTTTTAGTCCTGTTTAAATGACTGTTTCGATTTGCATTTATTTGAACTTCATTCTACAAAACAAAAAAAAAAATCCAATTACACAAAAATGAGCATGTCACTAAAATTTGTATCCCAGAGTCACACTCTCACGGTAAATGATGGTTTAATTTAGAAATAAAAAATCCAATCACATTTTCTGAAATACATTTCTAAAGTGCAATTTAGGGTGTTGGACTATTTCTTTCCAGT
Source organism: Aradus depressus (assembly GCA_963662175.1). Classification (NCBI taxonomy): domain Eukaryota; kingdom Metazoa; phylum Arthropoda; class Insecta; order Hemiptera; family Aradidae; genus Aradus; species Aradus depressus. Next base: position 95,660,049 of record OY759214.1, on the reverse strand, counting down.
AAACCAAATGCTATTTGTGTCTTTTTCAGACCTAAGTCCTAGACTCTTACAAAATGTATTTCTTGGTTCCAGCCAACATCCAGCTAAAACCTGAGATGCGTCTACAAATTCTTTAACCCCTTCTCTACTCCAAGATTCACTATCTGAAGATGGCAGTTAATTGATGAAAATAGTTGTGCTATAAATAAAATATATCGTTGGACTCATACTTCTGTATTACTTATTTAACTTAAAGAATTCCTTTTCTTAGGCCCACTATGATTTTATCTCTTCAAGATCTATCTCTGAACATGAAAATGGCACCCAATTCTTTTTAAAACTATACAATTATCTACATTCAGAAAATAAAAAAATACATTTTGAACTTAATACGCCTGTAATAACTGCATCCAATATTCATTATTAATATTAGTTATGAAAAACTTCCTGAAAGAAATTTTCGAATTCACCGCATTTTCGATGAACTTCTGATAGAGACTATAATGTTCCAACATATAAATTAGTGAATGAATTGGAAAATGCCCTTTGTAGCTTCGATGGTATTACTACATAGTAGATTATTTTTTGTATAAGTGTATAGTTTTACCTAAATTCTAGAACGAGATTCAGCCTTCGATACTGACCACACCTTGATTCAAGTCCGAAGCCAAAGAACTTCTTCATAACTATAACCACAACAGTCTTCCTCACAAACGAAATAGGATCAACATTGTGGAGACGGTAGCAAACATTTACAGTAGGCTCCCTCTAAACTAGCATGGTCATGGGAAATAAGGTTTTAAAGTAGGTAAGTAATAATAGATAATAAAGACATACTGAAAATGTCAATAATTTTGGTGCATTCAAATGGATATGTCACTTATCCAGTCGTCACGCAAGGAAATACAATTTGCAGACTCGCACACGCCCTATGTTTGAAGGTTTGAGTTATATTTAGTTAGTCATTGTGATTCATGTCCGGGCTTTAACTACGAAGTCATATCGCCTACTACCCGAGCACTCTGATGGACACGAGCCCGACCCGAAATTTTGCATACCTAGGTTTATTCACCTACGGTTGGGAACTTTAACGAGTACCTGGGATCGCACAAGCTCGAACCTATCGTTTAACGTCGTCCCATTCGAAGGATGGCGTGCTCAACGTTTTTCCACATCCCAGATAAAAAAAACCTAAATGCCTCGGCCGGGTTTAAGAACCCGTGATCTTAAACTTAGCTAGCACGCTACCAGCGCACTCGGTTTGAGTTTAACATGGCGTTTAAAGTAATTTGTTATTAGCATTTTAAACTTGTTATCGTAAGTTTTATTTGTCAGCTGTTGGTTAATATCTCTATTTTTTTGAAGTTTGTGAAAGCAGTATTTGCGATGATATAGCTCTCTACAGGTTGGTCCTCATTTATCATATAATACCATAAGGATCAATTTTTTTTAATATATTTTTTTTAATAATGCTGAAAACTGCCTTTCGCTGCCCTTCCAATTATTATACTGGTGGAGCATTTCAGAGGGTTGCTGTTTTGAATTTTCAAATTTATCTATTCTGAAAAGGGAGGCTTTTTTACCTGCCTACCAAATTTCAACTTTCTAGCTTATCTAGAAATTGCTTACAATTTTTCTGCTTTATATATACTGTGGACTTCCTCTTATCCGGTCGTCACTATTTTATCTTTTAGGTGACATCTTAGTATCAGCTAAAAGATTACTCCTTATGATATTTCTGACAGACTACTGTCAGATTTGAATGAGGACCGAGTGCAGAGAGCTATAGCCTACCAAATACTGCCTTCACAAACTACAAAAGAATAGAGATATTAACCAACAGCTATCAAATAATACCTACGATATAATAATTACTTTAAACGCCGTCAATAACACAAACCTTGAAACGTAGGCCAAATTGCCATTCCTGACGGCTGGATAAGTGGCATATTCCTTTCAATGCCCCAAAATTATTGACATTTTCAGTATCTCCCTACTTTAAACCCCAATTTCCCATAACCACGCCAGTTAAAAGGGAGCCTACTATATAATAGATTACTAATAATTCATAGTAATGATTTACATATGTTAATTACAACTGAAAATAAATAAAAACAAAGAAAGCGTTTAATTTTTGTCCAATTCCACAAAAATATATACCGGTTTAGATAAGCCGAACCTGGTACACTATTGTGGAATTAGACATTATAAAATTAAAAAAATGTTCTTGTTTTTATTTTTTTTATTAGCTTTCCACTTTATCGACACAAATGTATTTTGACAATTATAACTACATATTTGAATATTATGTCGCCATAAATAAAAACTGATACAGATGTAAAAAAAATTCTGTGTCTAACTTTTAATTGTAACAACTCTACCCCCCCCCCCCCCCCCCCCCCCCCCCCCCCCACTGTGACGTAACTGTATAAGACCAAATCTCTATATATATAATCAAATTTCGGTATGTTTGTTTTTTATAAACTCCTAAACTTCGATCCGATTTTGTTCTTATGTTCAGCAATTATGTTCGTCGAGTCACCGACAAGGTTTAGAACATAGTTTTATCCCACCCTTACCCCACCCACCCCGCATTCGCATATGAAACAAATATCATTGAACGAATTGGCGTAAAATGTTTTGTATTAAAATGTTTAAAACTTCTTTCTACCCTACCCTTGCCTTACCCCTGTTCCCACCCCCCCATTTTGTTCGTTCGCTTATGGAACAAAAATTACTACATGAACTGGCATAAAATGTTTTGTATTGAATTAAAATGTTTTGTATTAGATTCTATGGAACACTGAAAATGTTTGAGAATTGCTTTCCACCCTACCCATACCAGCACATGGACATGGCAACGCATGGCGGGTTTAGCTAGTATTTTATAAACTTTACTTACACAGCTCTCCTAACGTAGTGTAGCTCTGGGATACTCAACTATACTAATATTAAAAATACAAATATAAAAAGTCTAATCAATATTATACAATTTGTTGACATAATAAAAGAAAAAAATTGGTAAATCCTAAACTATGTGCTTGCCTTGTTGTACAGTTCAATAAGTGTATCAACAATGGGAGCGATGTTAGCCTCCTTATAGAAGGCAGTGTACCAGTCCTCTTTGGGAGCGAGCTCCACCCCGTAGGACTGGAGAGTGATGTAAAGGGAGGCGAGTGCGAGGTCCTGAGGGGTAGAGTCGAGTACATGGGGCGAGTGGTGAAGATCCTGAAGGAAGGCTAGGGCACTTTGACAGATTGGCACCTTGTCCCACATGTCTCGGTCCAGCCAACACTGCACCGACCTGAAACAATAGTATAGAATAGAAATATGATTGATATATGGTAAGACATTTTTATTGTGGACCTGCTTCATCGTATTGAATGTATATAGCCAAATAATTTATCTAATATCAAAACAAAGATAAATATTTAGTTCAAAATCTCACCACCAGAATCGCATTAATTAAATATGATTTGAATTATTACACAATAGCCAATTAATAGCTGACGACTTACTCAAGTCGATGGTTAATCAGCGACAATGTACTTCCCCAGAACAAATTAATCAATTAAGTTTTCGGTCTCCCTCAAAAATTAATCGATCGTTTGAGCTAAAAATCAATAGTTGACTTACATAGGGGCTTCTAAATCCTTATATTAAATGTTGTATGGTCTGGAGTTATTACAGATTTTATGTTAAAACTCCCTTCTTGATCCGCACCTCCCCTTCGGCCGATTCCGCGGAAAATAGTGTCGTTATGAGGTTTGAAATTTACGTACGAAATTTTATGTCGATATATTAAAAATAACATTCTATCTGAACCTTACGAGTTAGCTAGCGTGTAAAACATGAAATTCTGTTGAAATCTCTGCATCGAATTTCTGACCGATTACATAACTTCCCTTATACTACGTATACCTGGGGAAGTAAAATATTACTTCAACTTAGGTACATCACAACACCCTCAACATCTTCACATCTTCCAAAACGATATAAGAAAAAGGCCATGTTATGGTCTTCCTTGTGAATACATCACCGGAAGAATCACTAACCTGCAGGAAATTCCTTGTATTTGATAACCAATAGTTTTCTCGATTGAACTCATGATACCTAATAAATGCCCATGCGGTTAACCGTTTTTGCTGAAAACTTTGAGACAGCAACAAAAGCGCCAAAAAAAAAACAGAATTTTCTTTATTTACACTCCTTTTTGGGAAAATTACCCCATTATGGCCATCGTTGTTCCAATATTCGAAAAAAGGCTACGTTACGAGCTTGTTAAAAAGACAAATCAAATGATTCCTAAATGCCGTAAACCGTTTTCGCAGGAAAAATACGTACTGAGACGGGCAGACAGACTTCAAATACTTGTTGAAAAGATTTCATACACTGATTTCTGCCTCGGAAAACCTCAAAAAATATCTATTTAATAAACCTACAACGTGTGCCATTAATTACGGACCCGCCATTTTTCTGCTAAACCAATAGCAAAGTTAGTCCAGTATTGTACTTTCGCAGATGCAAGATTAATCACTTGAAGTTTTGAGATATTTATGCTAACTTTAAATAAGTAATATGGAGATATCCAGTCCAACAATATATTTTATTTACACCACAACTAGTTTCGGCAATCATCTGCCATCATCAGGAGGTCAATCTGAACATACATAAACTAAAAAAGTATTATTATTATTATTATATGCTGATATAACATATCGTTAGTGGTATAATAAATGGGGCAATCGGTAATCCCACATCCGAGTATGGAGCCATCAGGGGCGCAACAACCATGGATGGGCAATGGGAATAGGGATGGCTGATGTAGTGAGAAGTGATTATTTCACAGGTTGCAAAATATATACATATAAGTTGTGACTTAGATGAGGAACAGGAATAACATATCTGCCCCCACCCATGAAATTTAAATTTTTTTTTTTTTTATTGTTTTACATACGTTTATTTTCATTTTTAGATCTTATTTATTGAAACATTTTAAATTATGTGTATTAGAAATTATTTTACCAGACTGCCTGATGATGAGGGCCACCTCGAAAGCCGGCTAGCAAATATTAATAAAAAATCTGTGAGAGGTCAGACTATATTTTATTTTGCAACCTGTGTTATAATATTTTTTTTTTGTTTATGTACGTTCAGATTAACTAACTGATGATGACAGATAATTGCCGAAACTAGTTTTGGTATAAATAAAATATATTGTTGAACTGGATACCTCTGTATTACTTATTTAACAAGAAGTCATCCGCCTACCAACAAAGGAATAAATGTGTGAAGATATATATATTTTTCTTCAGATCTGAGAACATGTTTCCATTCAATTTTAATAAGTACCAAAATCATCTCACAAATGTTCAATTCCGAAATTCGGTTTCACTTGGATAGTTTCGGATTTCTTCGTATCCAAGACAGTACTTCAGCGTTTCATTTATTAATGAACACAGTTAAGTTAAGCAGAAATGCTGATATAATATTAGCACGATAAATGGGGCAATCGTTACTTCCACATCTTAGTATGTCTAGAACTGACACTTGCAAAGTGGTGCCTACAGGCATTGGTAGCGGCACATTATAGCTACAGGCATGACATTCCCTAGTCTGTAGCTATCAACTATAGAGACATCCCACAAACATTTATCTAGTTTCTCTGCTGACCTGAGGTAGTGTAGAAGGTAACGATGAGACTCGGTCGGGTCCACCCTGAACTGTAGGATCCTCATCACGAGGAGCTCCGCCTGAAGAAGGCCGTCCCTTCTCATCCAGTACTCATCCTTCAGGTCCAGGATGGTCTTGTGGAGGGTGTAGTGAGCCACGTTGATCACATCCCGCAGCTTGTAGTCGTCACACATCTTACCAGCGATGTACAGAGATGTGGCTGCGATCAGGTACTGGTCATAATTGGAAAATTCTACTTCCCTGAAAACAAATAACCAAATAAGTAAAAAAAAATAGGTTGACAATTAAAAAGAAGGATGGTGGCATTTGTTAAAAATGTGTTTATTAGGCTTTTTATGGCTTAATTCTTTTAGGGATTCTTCGTACCTGATGAAATAAGTATTCACTGCAGATTAAGGAAGGGACGAACAATTTCCGGAACCGATAATAATGAACAAATGATAAAAAGTCTTGAAATTATAACATTAATAAGGCGCGCAACTCCAGGTCCGTGGAGCCATCATGTCAGATTAGCAAGTTCACACATCCGGGAGAAATACTGAAGACTTAGGACCCTGTTATTCCTATCGATATGTAGGCCAGGATTAAAATATTTATAACTCAATGCTATACCTACAGTGAAAACCTGGCAATTTTGCATCCAATTTAGTTTACCCAGATTTTCAGTAAATGTGTGATACAAAACTTGCAAAGGAAATCTCTATATTTATGTTGTGTAAGTTGGCCAGTTATAGGGTCAAAATCATGTCTTTCAATATTTCAATAAAAAATAAAGCTTCTGGGGCCGGAAGGAGCGACTACCCAGCTTTCTATTGGCTGTCACTACAGTATCTTCGGTTCAATAAGAAGCACAGATATCTGTCAGCTGTTAGTTGATCACAATATTTTCACACTTTCGTTTATTACTAACCTCAAATAATATGAATGCGTGAAGTATACATATTCATCGTGAACAAGTGCGATAACCGTCGTCATAAAAGGTCAGTTTATGCTATTGTTTTCGACTTTTCACTACTTAACAATTTTATCTGGGGCATATTGATAAGTTATAGCTCACAACTAGATTTTATCCTATCGGCTAAATTGAGGAATAGTACCATACAATATAATACTCCAGGAGATCCTGTACTGCTTCACCAAAAGGACCAACGGGAGGGTGGTCAAAATTTCATTCCTTCGGATACAAATCATATACCATGTACAAATCATATGTAGGTACTTAAATCATATATCCGAAAGAAGAAAATGTTGACCCTTTCTTATGTTTTCCTGATTTATTCAACAAAATAAATTTTAGCTTCAGATAAAACTTAGTGAAAAGTGCGAGAAAGTCGAAAAGAAAAACTGACCTACGGTTATCATACAGATAAGCTGTGCCCGGGACAAAATGTCTATACTTTCAATATTACTAACCTAAAGTAATATAAAAACGTGAAGTAAACAAATACTCATCGTTAGTTAGTTATTTTGACTCATGCCCGGGCTTTAACTACGAGGTCATATCCCCTACTACCAGAGAATTTGTTTGTCGTTCTGGTGGACATGAGCCCGACTCTACAGTGGGAGTACTAAATTTTGCCTACCTAGGTTAATACATCTATTCATCTTTCACGAGTACCTGACATTGTACAGGCGCGGGACCATCGCTTAACGTCTCATCCGAAGGACGGCGCGTTCAAGTCATAGATCACAATTCCCATAAGTGTCAGCAAATTTAGAAAAATTATATTTTTTGATTAATAGTTCATCATTTTTTTTTTTTTCTCCCCTTTTTTGGCTTTATGATCAGCGCACATCAGCCATCACTACACTGTCATTATGTATGAATGGGCTTCAGTATTTGGAATTATATAACTTTATGACCAAGCAGAGGGCCCCCAGGCCCCCAGCATGCGGCCCCGCCAAACCAGGTGACAGAGGACCGCTCATCCGGGCTACTCCCTGAGTACTGGGCACACTGGTGCTGCTTTATATTAACTTTATATTACTTCAGCGAGGCTTGTCGCTGAGGGTGTGCATGTGTGTACGGCCGTCCACACCCTCCAAGCCCGGGACTGTTACAGTCCAAAGAGCCCATCTGAGCCGCCCCAAGCCCCCAGCCCGGCCGGCACACACACCCGGGCACCCAAAGTGCCTCCCACCAGGTCACGCCATTATATAATAGGATAAGAGGCTAATTAGTTGTAATAATAATCGAAAGTGATTTTAAATCTTTATGTTATTATTCATCAAATATTTATATAGGTGGTCAACTAAGGTAATTTTTTTATTTGGAGAAGAGATGAGAGGAATGATATGAGTGGGAAGAGGGAGACCATGTTGGACTATTGACTGGTAGAAAGAGTCCCTTCCGGTGGCCGTTAGAGTACATCCGAGGAGAACATGGTTAGCATCAGCGGGGGTGGCCTGGTCACAGTCGCACTCAGCCGAGTTCACCACCCTGATCTTGTACAGGTGTGCAGGTAGACAGTTATGGTTCAGTCGTAATCGGATCAGAGTTGTCAGTATGTTCCTGGGTCTGTTCAATGCATGGAACCAAGGCTTGCTAGGGATTGTAGGCTGTATCAGACTGTAGAATTTTCCTTTGGCTAATTTGCTGTTGTCATATTCCTTCTGCCAATTCTTCATCTGAATTCTGAAAAAATGAGATTTTAAATCTGAGGTAGGAATTAGGTTAACCCTGTTTCCACCGAGGACTGCTTGCTTAGCCAACCTATCCACCTCGTCGTTGTGTACGTTGCTACTATGTCCTCGTATCCAAACCAGATAAATGTCTTTACCAGCTCTACGGAGATCCGCTAGGATATCGTTTATTTCACGAATCACTGGGTTCAGTTGTTTATAGATATACTTTAACGATAGCAGTACGCTCTTGCTGTCAGTAAATAAAACTCCAGTATCCATATCCTTTTGTTTAAAATGCATTAGCGCCTCCCGTATTGCTAATCCTTCTGCTGTAAATATGGAACATAAAGAGGATAGTTTAAAAGTTTTATTTAGCTTACAAGAAGGGACTAGGAAAGCGGCCCCAACTCCTGATTCAGTTTTGGAACCGTCAGTGTACACTGACCAAACATCCCTGGACCTGCCAGTGTCAAAGGCCGTGATGAGAAATGGAGGAGGATTTTTTAGTGCTTGAAAGTCTCTATAATCTGTTACTATGTGTCTGTAGGGAGAGAGTGTCCAGCTATCAGATTTTCTGTATATCTGGTGACTTCCCAAGGATGGTGTAGATCCCAACATTATATGTTTTATCTTCAAATGCTCCTCTACTAAAGCAGATGATCTTTTCTTCATATAGTAAGTATGGTCTGTGCTAGAGGTGACCAGCTGTGTAAGTCTGTTTGTTACTGGGTGTGAGGGCCTGGTCATTCTGCTGGCTAAGAATCTTCGCATTAGTAGCTTTCGTCGGAGATGGAGTGGGGGCTCCCTTGCTTCTACTTGCAAGGCATTAGTTGGAGTAGAGTTCATGGCTCCTAAGCATATTCTCAGAGCCTTGTACTGAATACGGTCTAACTTGAGGGAGTGAGTTTTGGCTGAATCCGCATATAACATGCTACCATAATCTATCCTAGATAATATTAAAGCATGGTAGAACAGTAGCGCAATGCTTGGGTGGGATCCATATCTGATCCGGCTAACACACCTGATGACATTTAGAACTTTCTCACAACTGCTGAGTAGATAATCTATGTGCTCTTTCCAAATAAGCTTTCTATCCAATATTAATCCCAGAAATTTCACTGATTTTACCACCGGAAACGTGTATGGTCCAATGGTAATTTCCTTATCATTGTAAGTTTTCCTCTTACGAGTAAAGAACATAGCTGAACTCTTGTTAACTGATAAGTCAAGCCCCAAACCAAGGGCCCATTCATTGAACTTCTCCATTGCTACAGCTAATTTTTCAACAGCCTTATTTTCGTCTTTATGGGAGGTGTAAATGCAAATATCATCTGCAAATTGTAGCGTTCGAACCTGTGGAGAGAATAGTTTTTCTAACTTCCTTGTATAGAGACTAAACAATGTAGGGCTGAGCACTGCCCCCTGTGGCAATCCGTTGGTGACAGTCCTCGGTCCGAAAAAGGAGTTGTTGTGGGATACGTATAGAGTTCTTTCCCGGAGAAGATTGATACAGGTGTTGATTATCCTTCCGGGTACCGCTATTTCAGTCATGAAGTTAATTAATAGATTTATGTTGACATTGCTGAAGGCGTTGGTTAAATCGAGAAACAATGACACAGTGGTTTCCTTAGAATAGTGGGAAGTGTAAACATCTGTTACGAGGCATGTAAGGTTGTCCATGGTGTTGTGTTGTTCCCGAAATCCATGCTGTGATTCAGGTAGTATGTCATGTTTTTCGAGCCACCACGTCAGTCTTGTCTTAACCATTCGTTCGAATGTTTTGCCCAGGCAAGAAGAAAGCGCGATAGGCCGATAAGAGTTTGCATTCTCAGGATCCTTCGATGGTTTCAATATCGGTCTTATTATTTGAATATTCCAATCACTTACGTCCTCCTCGCCTAGCCAAACTTTATTTAAAATGTTTAGCAGGTTTTGAGCACCCAGAGCTGGGAGTTCTTTTAGCATAGCGTAGTGTATATTATCATATCCTGGAGTTACATTAGATGCGGACTTTATTGCTTGTTTCAACTCATTCATGGTGAAAGGGCTGTTCACTGGATCTTTGTTGTCAATGTGGAGGAGTGACCTACCAACATCGGGAGGGACCGCCGGGGGAGCTATCATGTCCAGAAACTCTCCCATCCATTCCCCTGAGCTACACTTACTACCTGTTGTAGACATACCCGTCTTCAATCTCTTGAGATTATTCCAGACTATCTTCAATGGGGTATCCTTGTTTAATGACTCGCAGAAGGCAATCCATTTCTGTCTTTTTTTGTCTTTTAATGTTTTTCTGCATACCGCAATACTCTTCTTAACTTGTATATAATTAGTTATAGTGGTATTCTTTTTAAAATTTTGAAAAGCCCGCTGCTTCTCTGTCCAAAGTTCTTGGCATTCTTTATCCCACCAGTGCTTTGGAAATTTATTTATTTATTAGTTCATCATTAGTATTGATCTAGTTTTTCGAGCCGCTTAAATCCATTATATCCAGATAGGCTCAAGAAATTTAAATTATTTATTTATTTTTTCCTTCCGTGTCTAAAAATCTAAAATGACCATGAATATGGTAGGTTCCAAATCTTAATATCATGAATGTTATTAATGCTTTTACAAAATAGACAAATAAAAGACAGTATATGAATTCTAACTGGAGTGATTAAAATCGCGTTGCTAAGGAAATAAAAAACACATAGTGTTAACCGACTCAAAAATATAATATATTAGCGATCAATTTATTATAAAAATGGGAAAACGAAAGAGGGAATTTAGTTAATCTCACTTTAAACATACATAGTTGCATAGCTAACTTTATATAATTCAATAAGCAATAAATCACGAAAAACGCATTGCAGACAAGCCGGTAAACAACTAAAACAATTTATCTTACAGAATGTAAGCAACTATAAAACATGTAATACAAAGAGTAACACGTTTAAGATCCCACAGCGAATATAAATATCTTAAAAAGTAAATACCTGAAAAACCTATGATAAATTGTTGCCGCTGTGGCCAATGTAAGTGGATTTCCTTTCAACTTATAACCACACTCAAAAATAAATCTTGCTCCATAAAAATAATCCTCTTCAAGCTTATAATCTATTCTGCGAGACTTCAACTGGTTTTCTATCTTCATTGTATTTTATTGAATAATTATTAATGTAATGAAAACACAAGCGGAATAATAGCACGAACAAGAAGGTTACTCACAATAGAGGTTACAAATGAATTCCAGGGTTGCTTGACCATTCTAGTTTACTATTAAATAATTATTTGGAATAAGTAAATCGCCCAAGTGCAGTTTTTACAAAAACTAAAAATAATCACCAATGTTGTTTTTTTTTTTTCTTCTTCTCAATTTTAGAGATCGGAGGACCCTCAAAAAAGCAAAAACAAAAGGTAATTTCCTGCAAATATATTTTTCTAAAGTTTAGAAGGAGAGCACAAACTTACTTTTAAGATTGAGTGAAGCCTCTTTACCCTATAAGAACACATTAATGCTAGAATGGCATCAACCAGGTACCATAAGACTTATTTATTTATTCCTTACTTAGTAAGGATGAAATTTGTTCTCGTTTTAGCCGAAATAGCCAAAAAAGAAATATAGAATATAGGAAGTCCTTGTGGCACTAATTCTTCATATTTTATGAAAAAACATTATTACAATGTCGGTCAATAGGCATCAACCAGATATCATCATGGACTACCATAAGTAAGAATGGACTTGAAAAATAAAATAAAACTTGTTTATTTAATATATTGTCTAATTTCACAGAATATATATACATGGGAGTACTTTCGGTATTTCTACCATCCTCAGCCAAAAGCCTAAGAGATAAGACTGATTATCTCTTATGCTTTTGGCTGAGGATGGTAGAAATACCGAAAGTACTCCCATGTATACAGTCAGTAACAAAAATGTTCGGACGGTTTGATTTTTCAATAAAAAATTATAATAATTAAATGCAAAAGTAATAAAAAATAATTTAAAAAAATAATTAAAGCCATTTTTCAATCAAGAATAAGAATTCAAAAGTGGGTTAGGATAAAGGAAAAACAGCTTTGATTAGAACAAATAAATATTTTAATTTAATAAATTTTATAACAAGTAATGTAGGTAACAAAAATTTTCGGACAAAAATGTAAACAACTATAAATAAATTCAATGTTTTTTTTACGATTTCACAAATTCAAAAACCATAATGTTAATTAATATTTGGTTGGGTACCCTTTTTGTGTAATAACATCTTTCATTCGATTCGGCATTGATGATGAAACTAATTTTTTGGTGAAATTTGGAGATATTTTACCCCACTCTTCTAATAACTTTTGTTTCAATTCGTTTTTTGAAGCAATGGGTGTTGATCGAATTTTCCTGTCGAGCTCACCCCATACGTGTTCAATTGGGTTGAGATCGGGCGATTGGGGGGGGTTTCATAACTTTAAGGGCAGTTATACAAAAGCCAAGTACGTACCAATTCACAGGTGTGTTTCGGATCGTTGTCTTGGTAAAAATGAAAAGTCCGTAAAATCCCAAGTTTTTCAGCACTCTTTTTCAAATTGCTCCTTAGTAATTCGGCATAAACTTTTCCAGTCATGGTGGTTTCAATGAAAACCAGTTCACCAATTCCACTAGACGCCATACACCCCCACACCATCACTGAGCCACCCCCATGTTTTACTATTGGTTTTAAATTTTTTGGATTCAGCTCCTCATTACGCCTTCTCCAAATTTTGTCGGGACTAAATATATTAAACTTACATTCAAAAGTATTTGCTTGCAATAGAACAAACCGCAATAATAAAATATTCTTGTATCTTGTAACTCTTCACAACATAAAAAGAAATCTCAGGTCATGTAATGTCAGAAAACTAGATTTTTGTGATATGACGTTGGAAGAGAGCGACAGCAGCGCTGACCCTCGGCAGAAACCGTCCCTTCCCCCTACTCTATCCCCTCCACCTTCCCTTTAAAGAAACTAAGTACCCAATTTTTCTAATTTAAACGTTTTTTCTCCGATATTTCGACAAATAAATGTTTCCAGATCATGTCCGTTTACTTCCATGTAATATATGTATACATATACTATTACTTTAATTTTGTTTACTTCCCTATACATATAATATATGTATACATAATAATATGTACAAAAAATTTTGTAATCGTGTGAACATCAGAGATCAATTGCATGCGTGTGTTTATGTGAGAGCTCAAACGCTTTGACCTGACATCGTACAGGCTCATGACCATCGCTTAACATCCCATCCGAAGGACGGAGTGCTTAAGTCTATTTTACCTCGCAGATTAATGACATTACTCCAAAAAATTTCTGAATGATTCTGGAACTCTTTTGCGAAGCTCAATCTTTTTTTTATCTTTTTTTCACTCACAAACGGTTTTTGGTACTCTCCCATTATATCCTGCTTCTTTTAGAATTCTTCGAACATTTTGTGGGTGAACTTTCTTTCCCGTTTCTCTGTATACCTCGGCGACGATCTGAGGTGCACTCCTCGAGGGCTTGTTTTTAATTTTCCGGACAACGCTACACCTTTCTCGGTCGTTTAATACTCTTGGACGGCCAGAGGAAGATTTCAAATCTATCCGATCCTCGTGCTTATACCTTCGAATTACATCGGCTACGGTGCTTTTACTTCGGCCTAACATACCACCGATTTTGCGGACACTTAATCCTTTTTCATAATTAAAAATTATTATCTGTTGAACTTCAAAAGATGTTCGACCCATCTTGACAGCAGGAAATACAAATAACTACTGAATGCAGTAATAGAAGGATATAAACACATTTTATTTGTTCGGTATTAGCGGTTGGTTGAGAAGGGAATAAAGATCATGATCAGAGTCGCATTTGTTTACAAAACAAACAACAGGTGTCCAGAAAATTTTGTTACGTGAATTTCTTGTCTTCAATTATTAATGCAAAATTTCCTATTAGCTGTAAATTTTTAATTAATTGTTTTACGGCGTTTTGAAATGATTGATGATCTCGAAATTTAAAACTTTGCTTGAATTAAATATTTTGCCATATAACTATGTGTAACTGCAAAAGAAAAACAAAATTATAAATTGTCCGAAAATTTTTGTTACTGATTGTATATAGTTAGTGAAATTAGACAATATATTAAATAAACAAGTTTTATTTTATTTTTCAAGTCCATTTGAATTATTTCACAATATCTCTGCAATAATGTCAGTTTTCATAAGTAAGAATGAAAAGTATATTGTGATTGGTCTTAACCAAGATGCACGGGTCCACGGTCCCAGACCCGATACCTGGTCCACAGTCTCAGTCCCGGTACGCAGTCCATGGCCACAGAGTCGGACTGCAGCCCACGGTTCCCGATAGTGTGAAAGCGAGTATATTTTTAGCGCGCACACACAAGTTTTCGCTTTTGAAGGTCCTTCGATCTCCAAATTTGATTCAATACTCGACACACACATACATTTACGCTCTCCCTCTAAATCGTATATCTCTTTATTTGTTGAAACCTTAACTTCTGTTTTTCCTCTTTTGATGATGATTCGATCTCTACATTTGATGCTACGACACACATATATGTTTCCGTGCTCTCCCTAAAATTTTATTCTCTTAATTAGGTGGACTCTTCCTTCTGTTTTTTTGCTTATTATTGATCTTCGAGATTCACACGCGAGTTTCCGCGATACCTCTAATCCTGGTTCTGAACCCGGGGTTCGGGTCCACGGTTTTTGACACGAATCCGGTCCCACACTTCCAAACCCGGAATTGAATCCACAATTCCTGCCCTGGACCCGGGTCCAAGCATGGTTTGAGAGCTGGATCCGGGTCTAGAACTCTCAAATAAGATAAAATCAGTAAAGAGATTAAAGGTTTAAAGGGAGAGCGGAAACACAGAGATCGGAGGACCCTCAAAAGAGCAAAAATTGAAGATAAGTTCCTGCAAATACAGAGACTGAAGATTTGAAGGAGAGCGGAAACTTCAAGGTAAGTCGGGATATAGCCTCTAATCAGGAGTCAAAGGACCCTCAAAAGAGCAAAAACTGAAGGTACGTTCCAGCAAGTAAAAATGTCGAAGGTTTAGAAGGAGAGCAGAAACTCACGTTTAAGTTTGGGTGTAACCTCTTTAGCCTGTAAAAACACATTAATCCCTCAGCACTGTCAGTAGAGAGGTTTCAACCAGATACGATGATAGTCAGCCATAACTAAAAATGAAAATTTGTTCTGGTTTTACCGAAAATAGCTGAGGCAGAAATAAAGAATATAGATTGTCCTTGTGGCAATAATTCTTCATATTTTCTGAAAAAACACTAATACAATGTCGGTCTGGTTGGTCCCTAACAAAAGTAGTCGAAAAAGAAATATAGAATATAGGTGGTTCTTGTGACATCGATTCTTTATATTTTCTAAAAAACTTTAATACAGCAATGTGGGTAGGTAGGTTTCAAGTAGATAGGATGATAGTCCATTGGTAGACGGTTCCTGACTCGCACTCGGCTCCACGGACCAGGGCCCTCGGTTCCATATTTTCACAAGCGCTCGATAAGACGAAAGCATAAGTTTTCTAGCGCTCACAAGTAAATTTTCGCATTCCCCCTAAATCTTTGATATCTTTATTTGGTGGACCTTACTCTGCTCTTTTGAAGGATCTTTGGTCTCCTAATATGAGTCAAAACTCGACTTACGTCTATATTAATAGTTTCAGCTCTCCCTCTAAATTTTCGGTCTCTGTATTGGTTTGAGTTAACTCCTGTTTTTGCTCTTATAAATCTCTTAATTTGAGGCTTCACCCCTACTCACACATGTGTTTTTGCTCTCTTTTTAAACCAACTCAATTTTGGCCCGATTTCGTTTGAAATATGGTCAAGACGTTTTCAGGGGACCTAGAAACGTGAAAATCCGTTAAAAACTCGATCTCGTAATGGCAAATTGGCTTGATGAGGATCATACACACGAGCTTCTTGAGGTGGAAAGGGAGATGCTGAGAGTACTTGAAAAAGAGGTGTCAGCCGACAGAGCCGATGTCGTAGCTGCTGAAGTGTTGCTTCATCCCAGGTCAACTTGGTGTCCAGATGGAACCAGAACGATGGATGTTGAGTCGCGGGAGCTACGTTGAGGGTGAGCGGGCCTGCTACTTATCTCCGTAGATATCTGAATGGCACCAGCGCTGACCATTGAAAATTTAATTTTACCTTCCATTTTGAATATAAACTAGAATTTAATATGAAATATTTCTCAAATGTCAAGCAAGGATATTTCTGAACTTTCCAGACATTAATATCGGTTTTATCTATTTCCCGATTCTAACTTAACATACTAACATATGCTTTTTAAAATAATATCTAAGGCTATATTACATTTAACATTTTTTTTTTTTTCTTTTATATTCTCTACTAGCATATTATAGCCTACGATCGAATTAAACATCTTCATTCCGATCCATGTTTCCGACTATCGATAAGATGTTTACATTGAGGTTATTCTGAACCAGGTTTGTGTAATTTTGTCCCTACTTGTCATAGCTGTCAAACTGTTTCTGTTGAAAAATGTGTGATTTACCCATGAAGTCGTTATTGTCTTAAAATATAGATCCTCTTATATATTTCTTTATTTACTAATACTTTGTTTATCAGAAAACAATGTTTTCTCAATCTGAATCTGATGTTGTTGGTTTTGACTCTACTGTTTATCGAACTGCGTACGTAAAATGTAAAACTATACCATTTATGTAATTTAACCTTTCGGAGAATAACGAATTTTCCATCTTTCCAGAACTTTGCAAGATGGTGAAACACAAACTCCGGCCGGGGGAAAGAAATATGATGGAGAGAGTCAGACAACTCTAAAAAATAGTGTACAGGTTCGTTATTCGATGTTTTTGTATAACATAGTACTATGAGAGACCACAGGTTTCATATTGAATGTTGACAGAACGTTATCTGAATATGAAGTATTCTGGTATTTTTAATGAAGTTGACTGCTTCAATATAATTATATTAAATCCATTTTGAATGTTTGAAATTTTAGATGCAGACAGATTCAACTGAGGAAGACGTAGTACAAAATGTGGGATGTGTTGACTACAATGTTGATGAACTGGCATCCTTTCTGAGCAGAGTTACCCCTGGTATTATGAAAGAGTTAAATAAGGTTGAAAAAAGCAAAGCATTCACCTCCTATCGATTACTTGGGGAAGGATCTGTTGAGAACGTCAAGGGGCTTTATGCTCTAAGCTGCAAATCTGCTCCTGATCCTAATGAGGTAACATATGTCCACTTTATTTTAATTAATATTTCAGAGGATCTAATTACATCGTATGGAATGGATATAGGGAGATTGTGTAAAATCACAATTATCTCTCTGTTCTTAGTGTGATTATTTCGAAGGTGGCATTACAAGAATTTAGTCTGACCTCTCACGGATGTTATTATTTTATTTTATGGCTTTCGAGGTTGCCACCATCATCTGTCTGATAAAACACATAATTCAAAGAACAATTTAATCAATAAATATAAGAACTATAAAAAAATTACCAATTTAAAATTTCATGGATGATAACAGGAATAATGTATCTGTCTCCATCCATAACATTTTAAATTGTTAATTTTTTTTATCGTTTTTATATTCTATATTTATTGTTATTCTATATTATTTATTCATTTTTTGAATTATGTTCTTCTGAATGTTTTATCAGACTGCCTGGTGATGGAGGCAACCTTGAAAGCCAGCTAGTATAAAATAAAATAATAAATTCTGTAAAAGGTCAGATTTTTTTACAACAGACAGATTTTTTTTAAACTTGTGAAGTTTCTTTGTTTTGTTAGATTTTTTTTTAAAGATTTGTTATTATTTTATATTGGCAAGCTCCTTGAAACCACACTAAGGCAAACTCTTTGTACATATTCTGTTTGAAACTTCTAAATGAAGAGAAACAAATATAATATATGTACAAGTTTATAAAACCTTTATCATTAGGATAAGTAAAAAAGCAGTAGTAAGTAGGCGTATTATTTGTGAAACATATCTATTATATGCATATATATATATAATGATAGGTTCTTCAAGATTTCTTTCATGAAGAATAAAGAGGCTAGGCAATTTTTGTCAGTTATGAGGTACTATAAATCTGCTACAAAAAGTAGAGTGGTCGATATTCTCCACCTCTCCAAACTAATATTTTCAGCGTTTTTATTTTTTTCGAAATTTAATTTTCTACAACTCAATAATATTTTTTGATATAATAATAATTATTAGTGATAGCGATTTATTAACAAAAACAAATTTAGTAAGATACGAATCGTAGCTTTCTGGAGGCTGTTCTCTGTAGTTCAGGCTCTATACAGTTAGTAAGTTCTTCCGGGTAATTATACTGGTGTAGTTTTAGAAGTGGATATTATTTCTTGGTCCATTTGGCTGAAAATCAATAGGCGTCATTCTTAGAGGATTCTTTCTGGTCACACATATTAAATTTCGTGTCGATACATTCATTCAATCGGGAGTTACCCTGTTCAGTGATACTCCAAGGGTAGGTCGAAAACCATAAAATTTCGTTGAAAGCTCAACGTCGAATTTCCGATTACATAACTTCCTCTATACTTTGTATAGATGGGGAAATTAAAAAAAAACTGTATATTACCGCTTTATTAATCAATGTTTTTATATTTTAGTTTGTAGTCTCCTGTATCTCTTGGAGTTGCACTGGAAACGTCATTGTTCTTGGGTTTCAAGCTGAAAAACATGAAGAACTTTGTTCACACGACAGTTTTGTCTACTTCTACAATATAGGCTTGTGAGTAGAGCACCATCTTACAACATCTGAAATGAAGCTATTGCTCATTTTAATAGTTAGAGGGACACATTTATTTTATTACAAAATTAAGCAATGTGTTTTCTTTGTCTATATTTTACTTTTTTCAGACGGAATTTTGATGGCTCTTCCCCATCTCGTATTATTAACACTGCTTCATGTGTCACTTCGTTAGCCACGCACCCTTACGAGCCAGCTATTGTGGCTTTTGGAACATTTGACGGTTAGTGAATAAATAATTATTATCTTACTGTATGTTTTGAAGTAAATTAATTATTATATATATATAATTATATATATACACAAAATAATAAGAAAGGAAAACATGAGTAATAATAATTAAAAGTTGAAGTAATAATGTGAATAAAGAAATCATAAAATGAAATAATATGATAAATCATAAGAAAAACAACTATTCAACTCCGAGACCCCCCTTGTTACTGTGTCCTCATTTCTACAAATAAATGGAGGTAGAGGATGTCATGGTGACGCGGGTGGCCCCCCATATCTGATTAGCCTCTGACTAGTAGTGGAGGCAGACCGAGAGGGACATGAGAGCTGAAGAGAGGCGACAATAAAGGAAGAGGCTGGTCACTTCCAGGACTCTATCTTATCATAGCAGGTCCCTCGGTCAGCACCGCCTCAGTCTTCGGGGAGGATCGTCTGGGTGGGAAAAGGAAAGATGGGAGATCATTTGAAAGCGTAAGGTTGGAAACGTAGTAGGGAGCATCAATGATGGTTCTTAGGACATTGGATTGAAATGACTAGATGCGCTCCATGTTGGATCAGTTAGTATAAATAATTATATTTTTTATTCAGGTGATGTGAATTTTATGAATTTACAAAAAAGTGATGTGGATGTGATTCTTGACAATAAGATCAGCCATGAGGATGTAGTGACTCATGCAGAATGGCACTGCCTCAGCTCTCAAACTTATTTATTCACGAGCTCACTCGATTCGCACATACTAATGTTTAAAGTTACTCCAAGTATTGACACTATTACACTTATTGACAGGTAAATACGATATTATTAAAATATAATATTACTTAGGGCGTCAATAGCCTGCTGAGCTAAAGAACGTGGGTTCAGAACCCACCGAGGCCCCTTAGTTTATTTTATCTGGGAGGTAAAAAAAAGTTAAACACGCCGTCCTTCGGATGGGACGTTAAGCGATGGTCAAAGACCCCTAACCTAGGTGAATAAATATAATATATACATTTAGGCTAGGCAAAATTTAGGACTCCCACAGTAGAGTAGGGCTCATGTCCACCAGAGCGACTAGAGAACGCTCTGGTGGTAGGCAATATGACCTTATAGTTAAAGCCCATGAGTCATAATAACTAACTACTAAAGAGGTGAGAAATGTGAGGCCTTAATGAAGAGATGATTATTTATTTGAAGATGTTTAGCGATACTTTACAAGCATGTACATAACACACTGAAATGGAGACCTCGGTGATCGGGTGGACAGAACTTCCGCGTACCAACCGAGAGGTCGAGTATCCGAGTTCCATCGACATCGGAATAAGTTAAAACATAATATTCTAATGATGATCGATAGGGACGGGATGACAACCTGTAGATAGACCGTTGTTATTAACTAAAACAGTTGAAGCGATAAAAAATAAAATTAGATAAATCTGATAGTGGCCTACATAAACTAGAGTTTTTGAGTTAAGCCTCTCCCCTAACCACCCCTCCCCTTTGGCCGATTTGATTGAAAAACAGTAGGTGTCGTCGATGGAGAATTCTGGGTTCACATATAAAATTTCGTGTCGATACATTCATGCTATCGGGAGTTATTGTGTTCACACACTTTTTTTTTCATTTTTGGAATTTAGAGGTCGGAAAACATGAAATGTCGTTGAAAACTCCGCATCGAATTTTTGACAGATAAAGAAAGCCACTTAGAATTTTAAAATGATGAATAATACTCGAACTTTTTTCTTGTTCAAATGACTTATAGAACATTAAGGGAAATTGAAATAATAATGATTTGTATGAATAATTTAATTTTTCTATTTTATTTCAGGTTCACTATGTATGAAGTTGGAGCAGATTTACAATTTGGAATTACATGTTTTGGATTTTCTACAAAACCTGGAACTTTCATTGCATCTTTGGAAGGAGGCGAATTACTGCATTGTTCTGTTCTCGGTGCATCTTCAAGACGTATGTTGCATATTTATTTAACTACCTATTATTGAAGTATCATTACAGTAGTACAGAAACAATATTTTTATTCTATTAGCGTATTTCTTATTACCTACTATATATATATATAACATTTTCTGTAGAGATATTTGTTAACAACTTCTAAGTTGAGGAACGCGGCATCAAATATCTCCATTATTGCTCAAAAAGCAGGCTACTTAATAGCTTAGAACAATTAGAAATAAATAAAGCTACCAAAAGGAACATTTGCATGAATGACCTTATTTATTTCAACTATTCCCCTTTGTTAACACCCTAATCCAGTTCTGTTTCCACATGTATGTTTGTATTATCTGTTATTAATATTTGGTTCCGCATATATATTTAATGTTATCTAAATCTTAATATTATTATTAATTTTATTTCTATTTTTATTATTTATTTGTATTTGTACTTATTTATTTGTTGTTTTGCCACGATTAGTCTAGTAATATTGTTTTATGTAAATTTAGAACTAGGTTTTGTTAGGAAATATTTCATGAGTTAGCTAACGGTACAGCCGGGGGACTCCCAAGTTTTAATGGCACCCTTTCACCCGAGATGTATTAGAAGGGTCGCTCTCTGCAAACTGACTTAGTTCATAACTAGACCTGACGATGGTATAAAGCCGAAACCGGTAGTTGTATATATATATATATCTTTAGTGGAATAGACAATATTTCAAAATAAGTTTGTTTTATTCATTGAGATATTTGTGATACACTTTATAAAAACAAAGAAAAAACTTAAGTTTTTAAAAATATTGTCTATCTCGTAAAATATATACAATATATGAAATTAGTTTCGGTATTGCTACCACATATTGTATATAGTTTGTGAAATAGATACTATTTTTTTTAAACTTACTTTTTTTTTCATTATTTTTTAAAGGACGTAAGTCAAAGAAGTTTTACAAATGTACACATTATCCATAAACTTACCATAACTTTTCCACACGACCCTCATAAGATTGCGGAAATTATTTTGGAAAAGCAGAATTTTATTACTTGAGCCTTTTATATCCGAGAAACCCTGAAGGTTATTAAGCTCCTTCCGAAATTTCTGAAGGTAGCATTACTTTTTTTTTTTTTTTTTCTCCTGTTACCAAAATTCTTCTTGGCGACTCTGCCTGCATATATGGTCAATATATATAATATTTTATCAAAGAAGTTTAAATTCTTTTAATAGGAAGTCATAATCGCGGAAAAAACATGTTTCATAACTTGCTATCTCAGTTCCGAGATAAGTTTATTTATATTATTTTTCAATTTTCATATACAATAGCTGTTCACATTTTTGCAACCTACGCTCCAAAATTGTCAATTCAGTTTAAATTGAACATGTGTCTTTGTTTATTTAATCTCTATATTTCGATTTAAGATATGAATTAATGTGTACAAAGATTTCTGAATGTAGATTTACTACCGGATATATATCAATTAATAAATACATTTGTTATAATAACTATTTCATATCATGAGATAAAGATGTTTGTTAATTAAAATTCAAAATATTATTGTGGAAATCTTCCATACAATAAACAGTGCAAATGGGAATGTATATATATATATATATATATGTCGATATAGTGGAAAGCTAATAAAATTAATAAAAACAAAAAACTTCTTAACTTTTACATTGTCTGATTCCCTAAAAATATGTACATAAAGTGTACCGGTTTTGGCTTTCGTCATCGTCAGCACAAAGTACAATGTTCAATTTGAACTTTGTGCTGATGATGGCATAAGCCGAAACTGTGTATATATTTTTGCAGAAGTAGACAATATAAAAGTAGAACACCTCTTTAATATAGCTCTGGATAAGGTGATAAGGAACTCAGGCATCCAGACCAACGGGCACTTTTTCAACAAATCTGACATATGCTAATGATGTTGATATCATAGCCCGGGCAGAGTGATGGGCTTAACCGTCAACGAAGAAAAAACAAAATACATGTTGGCAGGTGGAAGACCAAGAAGAGATCTAAACCCTCTTCCAGTTGCGGAGTATTCATTCGAGACGGTCTACATGGGCTCATATGTCATAATTTAAATCCCGGCTGCTCCCCAGGGACACGAAGGTGCTCCTGTACAAGACGCTTGTGCGGCCAGTTCTGACATATGGGTCGGAGACGTGGACCCTGACCGTGGCGGAAGATAGGCGTCTTGACATTTTCGAGAAGAGAATACTCCGCAAGATCTACGGCCCCACCCAGGATGAGTGCGTTTGGCGCATCCGATACAACCGGGAGTTGTACGCACTCTATACCGAACCAAAGTTGTCGCAATGGATTCGAGTTTTCAGACGGATGGACGAAGAACTTATACAAAGGAAACTCGTGAATGTGACACTGGAGGGTAGGAGAAGTGTGGGACGACCCAGAAGAAGATGACTGGAGACCGTGAACAGAGATGCAAGACGGTTTGGTGCGGTGGGCTGGTGGAGACTGGCCCAGGACAGAGCTGCATGTGGACATTTCCTGGAGGAGGCCAAGGTCCTTGATGGGCTGTAGCGCCTATGATGATGATCATGAAATGTTAAACATGTTCTTTGGCTTTATTTATTTTAAAAGAGTCTCCTAAATAATTACGATTACATGAGTATGGAAGTGATTGAAGGCATTGAAAAATATATTAAGAGCAAATATGTTAATGTTTAAGTTGCAGTAACTGGTTGCAAAGGGGTAGCGTTCTTGCCTATGGCGCTCTAGAACATGAGTTTGGACACAGCCGAGGTTCTTAGATTTTATTTAACCCAGGCCAAAAAGCATGAGTCATTAATGGAAATTTAAATATATAGGTACATTTTGAGTTGCGTCTGCTTCTCCAGAGCTGGTGGAATACAAAATGGCGACCATGAAAATGGTGAAAAATTGCATTTCTTTTTTTCAGTTTTTTCGTTCACTAATCTATTGCACATATGGAAAAAACATTCTTGTCAAAATTAAAGAGCATAAAAATTCTTTACATAAAAAGGCTCTATTCACTTCATGGAGGAAGCAACCGTTATGGAGAAATACATACGAATATGTAATTCGGAGCGCACCCAACTGATAAGCGCCAATTTGCTCTGAAATGACTACAGATTCGATGAAAAATCAAATAGCCTCAATTGTAGAACATAAAATTTCTTTGCTATTGAGACTTCGTTTTTCTGCGACTCACAAATCGTGAAATATAAGCTGCGTGAGAATTTTCCAAGATTCAAGATATTAATGTCGTTTTAGTGGTCAAAACTTGAAAATTGTTAACTGTTTAGAATTGTTCTACTTTTATAGCTTAATGGTCCTCCAGGGATGTTGGAGTCATCAAAAGTTGAATGTAGGCTTATCTGATAAAACATTGTGACTGTTTTCCCAAAATGTCTTTGCCGATCCTATTTCACGATGTGTGAATAGTAGAAATTCGAAGAGCATCTCAATCGCTAGGAAATTTTATCCTCTACAATTAAGAGATTTTTTGTAGTCGTTTCAGAAGAAATTGCGAAAAAAACGTTGTTAGTGAATCACCGCCAATGTACTTCCCCCGCACGAATTAATTGAATTTTCTCTCTCCCTCCAAATCCAATCGGCTGTTTGGACTGAAACTTATGTTCGACTTACATTGTGGCTACTGAATTCTCATACTAAATCTTGTGTCGATACATTCATTAAATCGGTGTTATTTGGGTTTTTGAGTCGAGCCTCGTCCTCTGATCCCCCCTTATCCTTCGGTCGATTCCGCAAAAAAATTAATATGTGTTTTCCTTTCTTACGGTGTTTTGAATTTAAATATAAAATTTCATGTTGATACATTCATTCTGTCGGGAGTTAACGTGTCTACAGACACACACACAGGGGGTCAGAAAACATAAAATTAACATTGAATTTCAGACGGATAACATAACTTGTCCTATACTTCTTATAGCTGGGGAGATATCCTGATGGATCCCTAAAAAAAACTTGGGTTTCGAAAAACGGCGTGCTCAGGGCTGGGTTTGAACCCGCGATCTTGAGCACAGTAGGCAAGCATGTTACCTCTGAGCTAACGACGCCCTATAACTAAATATTTACTTCAATACTAAATATGACGTTGTGATTTCTTCTTTGACCTAGGTTCAATTACAATTTGTAACTTGACACACTTTTATAATTACCTTTTCCATTATTTATTTATTTTTTTCATTCGTATCATTTGTAAACATATTGGTCTCTCCAAAAGTACAAGTGTTTACGTACATTACTTGTTTACTCTTCAAATAAATTCATCAGATAAAAGGATGGACTACGTACATATGGAGATACGATGACATTTTTTATATATTTTTTTCCTCTTGAATGACACTCCATGGTTTTTTCCTTTTCTGTTTATTGAGTATTATTGAAGAGTATATTTTGGCATAATATTATTATTTTTATGAATACTTTTCTCAAAATATACAGTCATGGGTAGTAAGAAATGTTGCTCCTAGAGGTTATATATGCATATGGTTTGCCTTACCTGTCTTCCACTGCTTGTGTGATGTTCGGCAAAACGAACAGTCGTATTATTAAATATCGATTAAGTTGAAACGCAATCTAAAAGTTAATATTTAAAAACTATTTGATAAATTAATTTATAAACAATAGTTAAAATTATAGTATTAACATTATTATTATTAATTTAACTTAATAGCATCCTGGGGAAATTGACATGAGTTTACCATCTAATATTGCGGGGTTAACTAATAAATTAAGACAGATGAGGTACGAAACGTTTTTAACGTTATTATATATATTATTCTATTATGTTTTTACTTTTGAAGATGCACTTCCTTCAACGGAATTCATAAAAAGCCCATTTTCAATTGTTTGTATCAATCTAGGTTGTGTTTGAGCACCATAGATATGTTATTTATTTAGCAATATGTTTAGTAATGTAATATGAGTTACATAACATGTAATGAAGTACCCAAAACGGTCCAACAGCCTTCATGTCCATTCGCGCTATAAATGATTCGTCTATTCCGATTTTTTTTTTTAAATTTTGTACAAAAATTGTTTTAATAAAACAAGATCAATCAGAAAAATTTTAATAAAAATATAACATAATTTCTCACTACATCTTCAAATTTCATACTTTCTGGCCATAAATAGATTATATTGAGTGTTTTTTTTAATATGAACCTTAAAAGAGGCTTAGCCGAGATAGGTCGTTCAGAATATTTGGGTTTGCGTGAAAATTTCTTAACGGTTCTTCTGATTTGTTTCCAACTTTGTAGAAAGGAAGTTTTTTTCAAGCTACAAAAGTCGTAAGTTCCCACTTAACACTCAAATTTGTCGTCTTCATTCGGAAACAGATCAAATAGACATTATTCACCCATTTTTCCTGAGATTAAGAATATATTTAATATATAAACTTCGTCCTTCAGATGGGACGTTAAGCGATGGTCCCGAGCCTGTACGATGTCAGGTACTCGTTAAAGACCCCTACCCTAGGTGAATAAAAATTTAGGGTAGGCAAAATTTAGGACAGTAGAGTCGGGCTCATGTCCACCAGAGTGACGAAATAGCGCTCTGGTAGTAGGCGATATGACCTCGTAGTTAAAGCCCGGGCATGAGTCATAAAACGTAACCTATAAACTTTTGTGTTATATTCCCCTACCAGACAATAAAAAATTTCAACATTTAAATAGTAACCATCTGTATAATGTTAGTCATTGATATAATATGAATAACATTTTTTAATAAATAGGTATTTAAAAATTACAAAAATGCTAATTGACCTCATTAATTTAATATGTTACAGTGTTTACTGGCATTTTTCATGTTTTATATATCCAGTAAATACTGAAACTGAGGGCGACGATAGTTCTTCTACTGAGCTCAAGATGCCCTTAGCTTTTTTTTTTTTCTAATAAGTGAAAACAAAAAAATTGAGCACGCCATCCTTCTGATGGGACGTTAAACGATGGTCCCGAATCAGTACGACGGTAAAGACCCCTACCCGAGGTTAATAAACCTGGATTGGAAAAATTTAGGACTCCCATAGTTGAATCGGACTCATGTCCATCTGTGTGAAGAAAGAGTGCTCTGGTAGTAGGCGATATGACCTCTTAGTTAAAGCCCGGGCATGAGTCACAATAACTAACATCTAACTTGATACTTAAACATATCATCAAAGTAATGAGGTCATTAATTTTTGTATTTAAAATATTTATTAAACATGTTATTTAGTATAACTAACTATAATACTTTTTATATTGTTATATTATATTAATTTTGATAAATTGTTACATAATCATTTCAATATACTATGATAAAAACAATATTATATTAATAAAATAAACAATAACTAATATCAAATAGATGGTTACTATTTAAACGTCAAAACAGTTTAGATACTTAACATTTTTGCAGAGATATTGTGAAACACCTATTAAAAAATATAAAGAAACATTTTTTTTATTTTTTAAATATTGTCTATTTCACAAAATATTTAAAACAAGTCTTCAGAGTATACTCAGTATTTGTTAAGTCGTGGCTGAAGATGGTAGCAGTAGCGAAAGTACTCCCATATATTTTGTGAAAAGGACAATATTAAAAAAAAAAAACATAAGGCTCTCTTTATATTTTTTATTCTAGATACTGATGATGAGAGCATATTACCCTAAACGTTATTCACTAAATATATTCTGACACTCAGAAAAAAAAAATTGAGAATAATATAACTACGAAATATTTTATTGTTATACATTGAAAATATCTTATTTATTATAAGTAGTTTTAACTCTCCAAAATACCGACAAAAACAATTAAAAAAGACCAAACTCTCTCATTGGCGGGCCCATACGGAAGTTTGATGCTAAGCCTAATCTTCAGTATAATAATGCAGGCGCTCCTTTTCTATTATATTATTTTTTTATTATAATTAAAAGCAATTGTACAAACATACATATCAAACTTTCCTGTACGAATTGACATATATAATTGTTGTTCTCAGAAATGGAGTACACCTCATATTTGTAACAGTATGGACAATGTGTTATTATTGTCTGGAAATCATTGGTGTGAGAGGGCTTAGCATATCCCCACAGCTGGCCTCCATATGTCCAAATTGGTTTGAAACGTCTTACAGAGACTTCCTGTTTGTGGTCGAGGCGAAGTTGAGATAGGTTTTTGAGCTATAATATAAGATAATGTAAATCAAAGAGTTCCTTGTAATCTCCGTTCTAATATTGTCGCAAATCAAAAAAAATATATTTATTTTTATGGTGAGATTGATTCTGTAATATTGTTTAAAGATGACCGAAACAATTGTGAAATATTTCTTAATTTTCCCTGATAGTTCTTATCCATGAATGTTTCATGAAATTCGTTATGGAGGTATCCTTATCATGTAACTTTAAATAGTGTTGCATTACAACTTAAATACCAGATAAAAGGAATTAAATGTTTGTTACTAAGTTACTTCCTCAGTTATACGAAGTGTAGGGGAATTTATAGAATCGGTAAGAAATTCGATGTTGAATTTTCATAGGAATTTCACGTTTTCCAACCTCCTGTATGAAGAAAATAAAAGAGGCGAGAAAGGGATCAGCTTAACTCAGAACCCCTAATAACTGTTGACGTATCGAATTTATCAACATGAAATTTAGTATGAGGATTCAGTCCTTGAATAATCATATTGATTTTCAAATAAATTGTGTTCAGAGGGAGAGCGAAAACTTAATTGACTTGCACTGGGGAAGTATACTGTTCGCCGACTATTTTTTTATTTATTTTTTTTTGTAATAAATGTATAATACCAAGTTAACAATCTTCCTATGTCTATATTTAGCTTCCTTTTTATCTCGTTTCAGCCTTGACAATTGAATAAAAAAACATGTTTACTTCTTATTTTCCAGTGATATTTTCCAATATTTTCTGGTTGAAAAATCTTTTATGATAATAATATTATATAATATATTCATCAGAGGTCTACATTTCTCCCATTTATTTTTTATAACCTTGCAATGACAGACATTTCTGGAAGTACTGCCATCCTCAGTATCAATAATTTCATTTGCTGTTCTTTACGTTAATAATTTTTGCTATATCAATCATCTTATTTTTACAAGACATATTTATTGAGTCGACCTCTATGTTGAAACACTCAAGTGTTTTGCAATAGATACGCTCTATAAAAAGAAGATTTTCATTAGGTAATATAAGAAAAATTGTTATCAACATAAAGAACTAATAAATTGTGGATAATGATGATGGGAGTACTTCCCGGAAAGTCTGTAATTAATTGCTAGGTTATAAAAACCTAAAAAAAGGGATAAATGTAAAACTGTAAAATATATAATATATATTATATTTACACAACCCAAACGTTATAATAATAATAATATAGTTTTATCAAATGCCCCCTCTCTTCACATATTCATTTCAACTTTTTTTTTTGTTGGGTAGACTGACGTCATGAATTTTTTGTTTCATGAATGAATTCCGGTAGAGTTCTTCCATTATACCAGACAGATACGGTATAGCTATCAGGAAGATAGTAAACCAGGAACGAGGAACCTCCTTGAAAAGTTAACGAATTTTTGAGAGTTCCCTTCTCTTAATGAAATGTATTCTGTAAATATATAGGTAGTTGTATTTAATTTGTAGCAATGTGATTGTGTAAAATTGTCAAGTTAAACTTGTGCAATATTTCCTGATTGTATTTTACCTGATGTTCCTAGTATTATAGTTTTTTTTTTTTTACTACATCTGTAAAGGGCCTAACCAACCATCTCTCCTGTTCAAATTTTTAAAAAAATTCACTCCATAAGGCACCTTTTAATGATATTTAACAATAATTTATTTTCTGCTAATCATGGCATTTTTTTGTTTAAAGTTACCTATATTGTTTGATCTTTAGACTTTAAATTAGATCAATTATAGCTTACGAAATAAGTATATTTAAAAAAAATAAGGACACAATTTTAAAGTAGAGTTAATGTCCTTCAAAACACACTAGTTTTTATATTTTCATTCCCTAAAACCATCTTGCTGAGAATAATGTGATGAAATAAGTTCGAAAAACGCAAATGTTCCGTTCAAGATATTAAGGACATCGCTAAGCCAACTGCTAAGCAACTCACTTTTAGCCTAGAAAATATCTCGATAATATCAAATAAATCGATAAATAATTAAAAATATTACCAAATGAGTAATTCTAAAGATGAGTTTTGTCCAGCTTATATTCACGCTGTAGAAAAACCGTGAAAATATTTTAGGACTCATTGAACCGACAGGGGAAAATGAACATAAATGTTCATTGTGGCCTGGGGAGAGATGTGCAAGTGTCGAAGTATTGTCAAAACTGGGGACACCCCTGGAAGAAATACCAGAAAATAGGAAGCTACCAACTATATTTTAATAAGTTATCAAAAAATGTTTCGGACATGCGTTGTTCATTTTTGATAGACCTTCCGCTTGGGACACAAGTTGAACCCACTCTCCATTGGAGATTTTGAAGTTAGTGCGCATGGAGCGCCCCTGGTGAGTGATGAGACAATGTCATGATGCCGTTAGAAAGGGTAGGTCACTTAGCTTTCCAATGAACCCTCTCTCAAATTCCTGTTATCAACCAAAGATATTCCGTAGGATGGTACATTTCAACAAAAATTCTCAAATTAATCAGTAATTTTAATCATTAAGCCTGGGTTTAATGATTAAAATTACCATTTGTGCTAAAACTGCAGTGAAAAATAAATTTAAGGTACATTTTTTTTTCTACTTCTCCACCTGTACGCGGTCAGAACCTCATAAGGATGGCACCTATTAATTTTCTGCGAACTTGGTCAAAGGGAAGGGGGACCAGAGAAGAGGGGCTCATAAATACTCTAATAACTACAGTAGTATCTACACAAAATTTAGTATAAGGATTGCAGGAAGTCACTATGTAAGTCAAATATTGCGTTTTAGTCCTAACGGTTGATTGACTTTGGCGGGAGAGAGAAAACTAATTCTTGCTGGGGATGTTCATAGCCAGTGATTCACCGACAACCTTTCTTGTTGTACCTGGCAAATGACCTCACAGCAGAAATAAGAGCGTTGCGCAATACGAAAATGAAGTTTTTTCGCACTGAGATAAAAAAAAAAATTAATAACGTATAGTTGCAAAAAATAAAAATATATATATAGCTGTTGAACAGTTCTTTCTAGGGGGTAATTCTTATTCTAGGGTTTCATGGGTAACGTATTACCGATCGCTGCGCAAAATTGAAAAAATAATAGAAGAAATATTGAAGGTGTCAATGCAAACATTAATGCCATTATACAAGTTTAGATTTTAAAAAGAAAATGAGTTTATAGAGTTTCTTGTGGGGGGGGGGGGGGGGGGGGGGGGAGGCTTGTAGAGAAAAATATTTTTTAAATAGTCCAAATACATATATCTAAAATAATATAACAATTAGAGGGCGCCGGTAGCTCAGTGGTATGTGTGCTTGCCTTCTGAGCTCAAGGTCGTGGGTTCGAAACCCGGCTGAGGCCCTTAGTTTAATTTATCTGGGAGGTTAAATAAACTTAAGCCCGCCGTGCTTCGGATGGGACGTTAAGCGATTGTCCCGAGCCTGTACGATGTCAGGTACTCGTTAAAGAGCCCTGCCCTAGGTGAATAAAAATTTAGGTTAGGCAAAATTGTGGGACTCCCACAATAGAGTCGGGCTCATGTCCACCAGAGTAATAAACCGGCTCTGGTAGTAGGCGATATGACCTCGTAGTTAAAGCCCGGGCATGAGTCATACATAATAATTAACTAACTATAACAATCAATAAATATATAATTTTATTGAAATGGGAATATTTTTCACATAATACAAGCTAATTTATTAATACTACGTATAACATTGAATTTGTTTGCCCTCGGGGACGATATTTTGGCCAGCAGAGAGGATTTCAGACAGAATGGGTACTGTAAATCTAGAGACTCTATAACTGAATCCGGGAGATTCTAGTGACCCTATAGAGAGCACGAACCAACAGAGGTTTTTGATCTCTTTGGATCTTCTTGTTGGATCTACTGTTTAAGAGAAGAAAATGTTTGATTTTGTTCATTTTGGTATAGATATGTTCTGAAAAAGAATAGATTGAAGATAGAATAGTCTGACTGGACAACATAATTGACCTACTTATAGAAACTTGTTCTTTAAAGTCCAAGCCACGAAGAGGACGGCCTTCAGAGTTAAGTGGCTGTTCCCGACGGGTGGAAAATAAAGAAAAATATTTAAGTTGTTGTCGGGGAACATGAAATGAAATATGGAGAAGAGGGGAGGGGGAGAGGGGGGGTCTGTCAGGGTACTATTATTAGATGTATGTTACGGCGCACAGCATCCCAGAGCTGTTCACTAAGGGAACTTATATGTTCCGTCTCCCTTCACTATCTTCATAGTAATATATTATGTATCTGTATCCGGGGGTGGGGTGGCTTTCCAGTCTTACTTCCCAGTATTTCCCGGTCAATAGCAAGTGTTTCTGTAAATATATAAATGATAAATGTAAATATATAGGGAAGTTATTGTATTGGGTCCGAAAATCGAAATCAAAATGTTCATCATATTTTTATGTTTCAAGGTCATAACAGTATTTTTACAATATTTTTGGAAAGAAGTATGTGTGTGTGTTTGTACGTACGTACGTGCATGGTCAATTTTTCCTGCACGATATCTCGCGAATGAAAAAAGATATTAACTCCGTTTTGGTGCCAATCGAAACGTATCAACGTAAATATGATCTGAAAGGAATTTTATCAAATTCGGTTCACCCGTTTTTTCGTTTGAACAAAAATACTGCTAAAAAAGTGGATTTTAGGAATTTTTGAAAAAGATTAATCTGATTTTATTTGTTCTGGTGGGAATGTAGCATCCTTTAGAGCCAGATTGAAAAATAGGCTATATGGCGTCTGAAAATTTTGAACGGGAGAGTGGGTTATGAGAGGAGCTAAGCATAAAAATTGTTCTAACTCATTACCGGATGGTCGGATTGTCATGAAATTTCACATGTCGTATTCTTAATAGCCAATTGAAAAATAGGGTATGTGAAGTTTCAAAATACTTGAGGGGAGGGGGGGGGGGGGGGCCTATGCATAAATATAGTGCTAGCTCATCAAGGGATGATCGGATTTTTAATAAAATGTAACATGTAGATTCTTTAGAGCCAGATTGAAAAATAATAGGCTACATGGCGACTAAAATTTTGAGCGGGGGGGGGGGGGGGGCTAAGCATAAAAATGGTTCTAGCTCATTAACGGACAGTCGGATTGTCATGAAATTTCACATGTAGTATTCTTACAAGCCAATTGAAAAATCATGTCCACCAAAGTGACGAAAGAACTCTCTGGTAGTAGGCGATATGACCTCGTAGTTAAAGCCCGGGCATGAGTCATAATAACTAACTGGGTCTTTATAACTTTTGTTGTATTCATCCTAGCTCAAATTTAGGGACTTATAAGCGATTGGAAATTTTTTGAGGAACAATTTTGGTAAGAATCAATTTTATGATAGGACTAAACGTTTTCGGGTAAATCAAGGAAACGTCTAAAAATATGTTTCAAACCTACATTTCAAGACGGTTTTCTTATATATCTCAAAAAACCGCACGACCTGCGAAAAATCGTATTTCATATAAAATATGTATTTCAATTTTCCCTACAATTATTACTTGTAAAGATTTTTGATTAGGTCATAAATATAAACGGTACCTTGTAAAATGTAGATCGGGTGTAAAGTGGTCTCAATTTTGGGCTCATTTCGGCCAAAATCTATTCAGCTCTAAGTTAGCTTATGTAACCTCTTCATTCCAACTTTCAAGTTCATAGCTTCATTCGTTTTTGCGGTAGAGAGCTCACAACTTTCATCACACATATAGGCTTAGACATCATCGCGAAAATGTTCAAAACGTATTCAGGAGACTTTGAAACGTGAAAATCCGTTGGAAACTCGATCTCGGATTTTCGCACGATTACAATGGCTCCCCCACACCCGTTCAAATTCATTTCATACTGGTGTTACTGGGTATACAAAATCAATCAGAAATACTCTGTACAAAGAAACCGGTTGACGCCAACACAGTACTTTCATGTATTTCTTTTCCTCAGAGAAACAATACCAGAAAGTTGCATTTATTTCGGCTATTTATGGCATTTCTTGTTTTTAAAAGTCTGTTATATTGTTAGAACTCTAGACTCTGAACTCTAGAGTTAATTATGGCTAGAGAAATAGAGACATACACGAAGTAAGGAC
Source organism: Aradus depressus (assembly GCA_963662175.1). Lineage (NCBI taxonomy): Eukaryota > Metazoa > Arthropoda > Insecta > Hemiptera > Aradidae > Aradus > Aradus depressus. The sequence goes on along the minus strand of OY759214.1, from coordinate 95,625,521 downwards.
ACCATTTTAAGGGTGATTTAATGTCCTTCAAAACCCCCTAGTTAATATCTTTATTCCACCAGGACTTTCTTATACCAACGATGTTTTTACAGATTATTTTCACCCCCTATCTTTGACAGATGGCGTGTTGTTCTTTGTATTTTGAGACTTATTTAGTATACCATCCCTCAACACTTTAGAATCATCACCCTGGAACATCATCGACAGCCTGTGTTTCTTTCTCTCCAGATCTTCTCCAAAAGGTTTCTGCTCTTATTATCTATATGAAAAAAATCTATAAACAACTGCCGCCAGCGTTGCAGCGAAACTTATGAAATTCGAACAACTTTTCTTCCCCCCCCCCCCCCCCCCCCCCCCCTCAGCCCCAGCTTCTCAATATCAAATTCTTGACTCTTCCTTCCCTTTGGCTCTACAGTCTTAGGAGATCCTTGGCCTGCCCGCTCGACTCTTTTCTCCAGCTTTTCTCATCCCTCCTCCTCCTAGTCCTGTTCCTGGGCCTCCTTCTGGCTGGCCCCAATAGTGCCACCGCACCTGCCGGAAGTCTGTCCATACCACTTTAATCTTTATACTTCGATGGGTGTCGACAGAGGTCTAGAACATAATAACGAAGGACCCGTGTTGGAACTCGACCACTATAGTACCTGGACTGTGACCCATACTTCCTTCCCCATACGGGCCTTTCAAACCTCTTCAACTTCTTAGATATTGTTAAAAAGTCCTTGGCTCGCTCCCGAACGTGAAGATTGGTCTGGACAGTGTCTTGTATAGTCGGATTTTCGCGGTTCTGATGTTGAACTTTTTAACTTCCTCAAGTGTTCATCGTAATCTTATCCTGTGAACTTCAACATAAATAATTTATTTCTAAAATATTCCAAAATGAATAAATATTTTTAATTGACAAACTTCTACGTGGAAATTGAATGAATCATTCTCTCGAGGGCCGATATGAAGTAATCCTGGTGTTGAGAGCTTTAAAAGATTAATTCAGTTTAAGAAAAAAATAAGTAATGTATTCAAGCCATGACCATGAATCATGAATAAATTGAATTTTCTTCATTTTACTTGAAATTAAATTTATTTTTTGAAGCACTCAAAACCAGGATTACTTCTTTTCAATTTTAATGCTAGTCCAAGATGCTAAAATTTATTATAGAAATCCTGATTAAAAGACAATCAATCAATCGATTTTCAATGAAATCTGTAGGTAATTTGGTTTCAGAGGGAGAGTGAAAAAATAATTGATTAATTCGCGCTGGGGAAGTACATTGCCAGTGATTCACTGACGACTTATTTAATGTGTAAAAGTATATAAATGATTTGTTGATCCAAAGTGGACTATGATGTCAAGGTTGTCCAGCTCTCCATGGTACAAAAATTGGTCTCTTTTTATTTGTATATTATTTATTTTTTATTTTATTAAATAAAAGAAAACAAAAGAATATAAAATATTTTCGAGGGCGCCGGTAGCTCAGTGGTATGCGTGCTTGACTTCTGAGCTCAAGGTTGTGGGTTCGTAGCCCGACCGAGGCCCTTAGTTTATTTTATCTGGGAGGTAAAATAAACTTAAGCACGCCGTCCTTCGGATGGGACGTTAAGCGATGGTCCCGAGCCTGTACGATGTCAGGTACTCGTTAAAGACCCCTGCCCTAGATGAATAAAAATTTAGGGTAGGCAAAATTTAGGACTCCCACAGTAGAGTCGGGCTCATGTCCACCAGAGTGACGATAGAGCGCTCTGGTAGTAGGCGATATGACCTCGTAGTTAAAGCCCGGGCATGAGTCATAAAACCTAACCTAACCTAAAATATTTTCGATGGTATTTTTATTGGTTGTTCTCGGTATTTTTCCTGTCGTTGGACTTAATAAACAGCATTTACATAACAAGTTTGAAGTCTACGTTGAAAATTGTGGGTTCTGGACAGAGTGAACAGTCGAAAGAAGGATTTCTGTATTGACCTTTGAAATTCCCCATAAGTACTTAACAAGTAACGACAATTTTCATATACCTACAGTTGATTGTTAAAATCCAAAAGTCAAAAAAGTAGTCGGTAAATCACCGGCAATGTACGAGGACTTACTCAGAACGACTTAATAAATTAAGTTTTCACTCTCCCTCCAAAACCAATCGACATTTTGAGCTAAAATTTGATAGTTGACTTATATAGAGACTTCTGAATCCTCATACTAAATTTTGTGTCTATACGTTCAATACATTGGTAGTTATTAGGGCAGTTAAGTCGAGTACCTTTTCCCTTCCGCTGAGAATTACTAGGAGTCGTCCACATCGGGCTTTAAATTTAAATATAATAGGACATGTCGATACATTCATCACATCGATAGTTATTGAGATATTTGAGTTGAGTCCCCTTTGGAACCTTTGCACATGACTTTCAGAGTAACTAAATAAAATATACAATACATCGATTTTGTTAAATCGATACAAAGCTATAAGTGGTAATAAAGTCAAAAATATATAAATGAAATTAATAAGAATTTGAATGGAGAAATAAACGAAATTAATCATATTGAAGAGCATATAACATAATGAAGAGTAATATTACAAAAAAAACTGTATTTCTCTAAACGTATTAATCTATTAACTTGTTCACTCTTCATAACCAGTCGTCCGTTTGCGCTAATAATCGATAGTTGGTTTACATATCGGCTTCTAAATCTTCATACTAAATTTTGTGTGCTAATCCTCCTCTTCTCTTCGGCCGATTCCGCTGAAAATGGGCTTCTGAACACACATATAACATTTCTTGTCGATACATTCATTCTATCGGCAGTTATTAGAGTTTCTATTTAAAGGCTCCCTCCTAGTCACTCCTTTCCTTTGATCGATTTGGCTGAAAATCAGGTTTCTAGTTTAGAAGGTTTTGTATACACATATAAAATTTCGTCTCGATACATTTATTCAAACTGGAGTTATGTTCACAGGCACATAGATAGACAGCATTTTTTTTTTTTTGGAAAACATGAAATTTTGTTGAAAACTCAACATCGAATTTCTGGTTGATTACATAACTTCCCCTTTACTTCATATAGCTGGAGAAGTTATAACCGGCATCTTTGAGAATCTATCCTAAACCTAAATATTAAAATGTACCTTTTATTTCCACAGCTATACAAAGTATGTAATCGGACAGAAGTTCTGTTTGCCCTTATTTCAAAAATGAAAAAAAAAAAAAAGTGAAATGTTGTCTGTGTGTCTGTGCACATGATAACTCCCTATAGATTGAATGTATTGACCCAAGATTGATTGATGTGTATCCAGAGCCCCATAAGGACAATACCTATTGACTTTCAGTCAAACCGAAGGGACTGAAGGAAAGGCTTAACACAAAAACTGTAATTACTGCCGTTATAATAAAACTATCGACCTAAAATGTTATATTGGAATTCAAATCCTTATAAGAACAACGCCTATTGCGATTCTCAAATTCATATTTCTCATACTCGTATGTTTTTTTTTCTTGCCAAACTGCCGATCATCTTTCATGAAATGATTTTGGCCCCGGGGAATTTCATTAGCAGTTCAGCATCGCAGGGTGGGAGTCGCGACCCACAAAAAACCTCAGTTGGGAAACTCTTCTTCGACAAATAATTTTCGACAAATATCTAGTTTTTTTTTATTCGTTTTTTTTTTTTTTGGCTTATGTACAGTGCATATTAGCCATGTCAATGTGTTATCTAGTTATTTACGACATCCATGGCCCCCTAAATCTACGAAATAGAACTCACTCCCGGACGGGATTCGAACCAGCAAACCATGGTGAGACCATGCGACCAAAGTCCTACGCTCTAGCCCGCACGGCCACCATGGCCCCCAGATATCTAGTTATGGATGTCCTTGACCTCACCGTATTTCTCCACCCAAAATATCTTTCGTAAGTGTTTAAAAATAAATTCGAAGAATATATATATATATATATTTTTTTGTTTTTCTTTCCAGCCATAAGTATTAATAATTAATATATCAATTATTGATCAGAATATTAATTGGATCACCAATAATTAGGAATATTTTTTCAAATAATAAATTAAAGTTTATATCCTGACTGTCTATATTAAGAAAGTCGGTGAATCACCGTCAATGTGCTTCCCCAGCGCGAAATAATAAACTAATTTGTCACTCTCTCTCCAAACCCAATCGACATTTTGAGCAAAAAATTGATAGTTTACTTACATTGGCACCTTTGGATCCTCATACCTACAAAATTTAGCGTCGATTCGTTCAATACTTCGGCAGTTACCGAAGTTTTTAAGTTGAGCCCCCCTTCCCTTCGCTGATTTCACGAAAAATAAATAGGTGGCGTCCTAACGGGGTTTTGAATTTAAATATAGATTTTCATTTCGATACGTTTATTACATCGGCAGTTATGAGGTTTTTTGAGTTGAGTTCCATTAATTCTTCTTCCCTTCCCTTTGGCCCATTTTGTGGTGGAAAATTAATATGTGTCGTTTTTATGGGGATTTGAATTTACATATGAAATTTTGTGTCGAAACATTCATAACAACGACAGTTATTAGAGGTTTTTGTGTTATACCAGCCTCTTAATCCCCTCTTCCTTTTGACCGATTTGGCTAACAATCGATCAGTGTCGTCCTTAGACTGTTCTGGCTACACATATGAAATGTCTTGACGATACATTCATTCTATCGGGAGTTATCATGTTTCAGACACACACACATATTTCATATAGCTGGAAAATACTAGCTGAAGGACTGTAACGGAACGTACGAGTATGAACCTAGTCATTATCCGTCCTCACTGCATACTCGTATTCTCAAAGAAGACCTCGTTCCCATTTTGCCTAGTCCTGTTTCATTAACAATTTTAATGATCCCCGCTCTAATCCCCCTAAAAATGAAAAGAATGCAACACAAAGATAAGTCTAGAAGTTTTGTTACAATCCTCCAGCTAACAATTACTCTCTATTGGTTTTTGAATATATGACAAATAGGTTTTAAATTGTTTTAATCTTTTATTTATTCATTACTTTTTGAAATTTTCTTAATCTCTTTTAGAAAAACAATGCAGGTAGAACCATTCTCTGCCTCGTCTCTCCCCTAAAATGAGCTCCAGAAATTTAATAAACTTTAAGAATCAGTCACTGTGGATTTCTGAATAGTTTTCTAGATATTAAAGTTTGTTAAATTTCAAATACGAAGTAGACATCCCGGAATTTTATGTTTTCCGACCTCCTGATTCCAAAAATGAAAACAAAAAATCGGTCGTGTGAATCTGTGAATTTGATAACTCCTGATATAATGAATGTATCGACACGAAATTTCATATGTATATCCAGAACCCACTATGGATGACACCTATTGATTTTCATCGAAATCGATTAAAGGGAAGGGGGGATTAGGGGGGAGGGTAAACACAAAAACTATAATAACTGCCGTTGTAATGATAATATTGACACGGAATTTCATATGTGAATTCAAAACCAAGGACGACATCCATTAGTTTTCTGTGGAATTAGACGAAGGGAAGAGGGACTCAACATCAAAATTTCAATAACTGCCGATGTAATTAATGTATCGACACTAAATTTAATATGAGGATTCAGAAGACCCTATGTAAGTCAACTATTGATTTTAAGCCCAAACGGTCGAATTTGTTCTGGAAGGAGAGCGGAAACTTAATAGATTATTTCTTGCTGGGGGAAGTACATATTGATTCACCAACGACTTTCTTAGTGTCCTTTGAGCAAGCATGCTTGACATTCTCTCGAAAATGTCATATCGATATGACATCAGGCGGCCGGGGGGGGGGGGGGGGGGGGGGGGGGGTGAAGAAGGAGCCAACTCTCTCCTTTGGCAGTCAGGTAAAATGACCTCCATGAAGTTTATGTCAAATGAACTTAAAAAGTCGGTTTATGGTCTTTGCCATTGACATCCACTTGTTGGAGTTTGTACGAGAATTACAAGAAATACAATATTGTTTACCACTTATTACACAATAGGATTTATGACATTTCTATACAATAAATTAACTATTTATTTATTTTATTATTTTATGTTCTCTAAAAATGACACTTTTGCAGCCCAAGGTTCAACATTGGTCAAATACCCAGTAATAAAATCGGTGTATAAATCTCCAGAACCTGCTATGGTGGTTTCTGTAGAATTTTCGCCTTTTGCTGAACATATATTTGCAGCAGCCTTTGGAAACGAGTCTCTTACCGTATTTTCACTAAAAGAGGTAACACAATCAAATTTATGAAATTGAATCGTTGAGAGGTCAAGTCATATCTCAAACCTAGATATATCTCTACTCTATAAAAATATTGATTATTAATCAAAGAAATATTTCACTACCTTAGGTGCAAAACTCTTTACTCTCAGTTTTTTAAATTTTATTTGTCAATTCACGGCTGCCCTGATAGTAAAATCTCATACTTTTCGGTAAGGCCTGACTAACAAAAATTTATTTTGAGTTTGTTAACTCAACTGTTAAGATAATATAACAGCATTCTTTGACTTTCCTTTAAAATGTCAAATGTGAGTTACAAGGTTGGAATAATCCCTTCGCCAAATTCCACCTAAATGTCATTGTTATGTCAATATTGTATACAAATTCGGTATACAGTTTCCAGAGAAACTGGTTTTACATTCAAAAACGTTTTTATTTCCCCTACATACTATTGTATGTACTTTGGCGGCTCGACTTGAGGATGCTTCTTTTAGACTACACTAATCATGTTTTACTGGCAATTTGCTTATTTATTATTAGCTCTAGTAGACATGAGTCTGACTCTACAATGCGAGTTCTTAATTTTACGTACCCAGGGTAGAAGTTTCAAAACCCTTTTTTTTAAATATATATATATATTAATTTCTTAGACTATAGTATAACGAAGTATTGTAATCGTGCGAAAATCCGAGATAGACTTTTCAACAGATTTTTACGTTTCACAGTCCTCTCAGTGTGTTTTGCCCATTTTTCACAATGATGTCTGTTGTGTGCGTATGCGATTGGAAAGATTTGAAGCTCTCTGGAGCAGCAAAGATTGCATGGACTTTAAATTTGGAGTGAAGAAGTCCCTTGTTTTAACTTGGATTTGATAAAATTTGGCCGAAATCAGAAATTTTACAATATACCTCTTAGATTTATGAAAGGCCCTGTTCTTGGATGCATGCTTCCTACACTTTGCAGTTTACATGCTGCATTATTTACTCGTTATCCTACTAAAAGTGTAAAGTGCGAAGTTGAACAAACCTTTGCAATTATTATATTATAGTTTTCCTGTTATTTTAATGGTTTCAATGTCGATACTTTCTTTTTACAGGAAGCACCACTACATCATATAAAAACGCCAAATAATATTATTGGCGTTGTATGGAGTCCATCTCAGGGCAATGCACTATTTGCTTGGGGATATTCCAGTAAACTTTTAGTCTACAATTCTGATAATGGAAAGCTTCTAACAGAACTAGAACCTGATAAGAACACAACCATTGGAGACATTCAGCATTTGTATAGAGTTGCTATCAATAAAAAAAGGTATTACATTTTTCCAAAATTGTAATTGTCCAATTTATCTTTCTCCGCTAATTTAAAGGTGTGAGGATGTTAGCTTGAGCAAAAATATACATTGTTCTGTATAACTATATTTGATATCTTCCTTTCTGGATACGTAGATCTCCCCCACACATTATTAAGAAAAATATTTGAAGTGTGATATGAAATGAGGTAGAAAAAAAAAAATTAAAAACTGTAATTTTCATATAAGCTTCTCAAAGTAATAGATAGTTCAGATAGCTCTAGTTGGTTCAATTAGTAAAATATCTGTTATTTATTTTGTCAAACAAAGATTAGGCCGGTAGCTCAGTGGTAGCGTGCTTGCTTGCTGATCTTAAGATCGCGGGTTCGAAACCCGGCCGAGAACCTTAGGATGTTTATCTGGGAAGTGGAAGGATGTTTAGCGATGATCCCGAGCCTGGACTTTGTCAGTTAAAAACTCGTTAAAAACCCTTCTATCCTACAAGAATAAAAATTTGAGACTCCCATAGTAGAATCGGACTCTTGTTCATCAAAGCGACGAAAGGGTACTCTGGTAATAGGCAATATGACCTTGTAGTTAAGCACAGACATAAGCCACAATAACTCGTCATTTTTTTATATACGTTTTATTCACTTTGGTTCGAATCACCCAGCTATGATTACTTTGCTCCTTGCACATTTCTTCCTCTTGTATATTGATTTTACTTTCCCAGCTATATGAAGTATACGTAATCGTTCGAAAGTTCGATGTCCAGTTTTCACTGGAATTTCATGTTTTCCTACCCCTAATTCCAAAAATTTTTAAAAAATCAATATTTGTAAACACGACTACTCCTGATAGAATGAATGTATCGACACGAAATTTCATACGTGTATCCAGAACTCTCTATGGACAATACCTATTGATTTTCAGCCAAATCGACCAAAGAGAAAGAGAGAATGTATTTACACACAATTTCATATGTAAATTCAAAACTAATTACGTTTAAGCTCTCCCTCCAAAACCAATCACAATTTGGTCTAAAAATCAATAGTTGATCTCCACGGGGGCTTCTGAATCCTCGTACTAAATGTTGTGTCGATATATTAATTAAATCTGCAATTATTGGGGTCCTGGGTAAAGCCCTCCTCACTCACGCCCAATTACGCTGAAATTTAATAGATGTCATCCTTGAAGAGTTTTGAATTTATAGAAGAAATTTTTTGTAAATAAATTCATTACAACAAAAGTTATTAGATTTTTACGTTCACCCCTTCCCTTTGGATTTGACTGAAAATCAATAGATGTCAACCTTATGGTCTCCTGAGAAAACATATAACGTTTCATGTCGATACATTTATTCTATCGGGAGTTATCATGTTCACAGGTTTTTACTTCCCCAGCTATACGAAGTATAGGGGAAGTTGTGTAATCGGTCAAAAATTCGATGCGGATTTTTCAACGGAATTTCATGTTTTCCAACCTAAATTACGAAAAAAAAAAAAAATCTGCCTGTTTTGAACACGATAACTCCCAATAGAATAATTGTATCGACACGAAATTTTATATGTAAACCCAGAACTCACCATTGTTTTTCAGCCAAATCGACCAAAGAGGAGGGGGCGATTAGGAGGGAAGCTTAACATAAAGCTCTAATAACTGCCGATAGAATGAATGTATTGACACAAACTTTTATGTGGCCAAAACCCCGTAAGGACAACACATCAATTTTCACCCAAATCAGTCAAAAGGGAGGGGGAATTAGGGGAAAGGCTTAACTCAAAAACACTAATAACTGCCGACGTAATGAATGTATCGATATGAAATTTCATATTTAAAGTCAAAACCCAATGAGGACATAACCTGTCGAACTTCAGCGATATCAGAGGAAGGGAAGGGGGTTCAATTCAAAAACTCTAATAACTTCCGATTTAACGTATTTATCGACACAAAAAGTACGAAGATTTAGGTGCCCCGATGTAAGTGAACTGTGAATATTAGCTCAAAATGGTCGACTGGTTTTGAAGGGGGAGCGAAAAGTTAATTAATTCGTTTTGGGGAAGTACATAGTCGGTGATTCACCAACGACTTTAATTTTATTTGGATATCAAGGGCTCGGAAAACGTGAATTTCCAGTGAAAACTTAACATGCAATTTCTGACCAATTATATAACTTTCCCTATACTTTATATTGCTGGGAAGGTAAAAAATGTTTATCGAATGTTTTTTTTTTTTGTTTAAATTACTAATAAAACTTTTATTTATTTATTTATTTTTTCTAGTCCAAAACTGATAGCACTGACTGGAGAACAAGGAATTTCAGTCATTTGGGAAATTCCACAATATTATGAAGTATAATTTTTAATCAACGCATTATGAAGAAAAAAAAAAAAGGAAGAAATTACAACAAAAAATGCAATTCAAATGTTTATTATTGTGAGCCAGTAAAAATTTTCCGAGTTGAGATGACTAGGACAGTGGTTGTCTGTACGAGGCTCTATCGAGGTCAACCGGCTACGTAATGGTCTCAGTTGGTTAACCCAGGCCTCGGCGCTTTCTCTCCACTGGCAGCCATTGATCCATCTGAAAAACACAAAATACATACCAAGTTAACAATTCATTTCTGTTGATGTTACTCAATTATTTTGAGGTGTTACAAGGACAAAAAAAAAAGCTCTATTTTCATTTTTGTATTTTATTCATGAAAAATAATAATTAAAACATTTGGCCTCACATAATTTTTTTAAAAATAAATATACTCACTTTTTGTATAAAATTGTTTTTTTCCTCATTCCTGAAAAGAAATGTTACTGTTTGATTCAGATGAAGGGCAGAGCTCAGGATAAGGGACAGTAACGTATCAGAATTTAATTGTGAACATCCATCAAGTAGAAATACTAGAAAATGAAAAAAAATATTAAAGTTAACAATTTAATTGTGAAAATGTTCTATAGTTACTTATCCTTGCAATATTGTACTGAGGTCAACATCTTTCCGGAGACACTTGAAATATCTTTTGAGGTTCTAGTCACATCTTGTAGATCAGCGGGTTCACAAAATTCTTTCCTTCGGAAAATCTCTCGACGTGCATCTTCAAAATTTCTGTTTTAAAACTACTCTGAAAAATACCTTTTTTGTCGAATTACCATTTTGATGGACAACTTTTACCATACAATGTTCACAAGTAACTTACCAACAGTCGCGGAAAATTATACTAGTTTTGAACAATAAAAATTAAATGTTGGGCGTTATTATGTATTATGTTGCTACCAAAGTGTGCCTATGAAGGTGAAATGAAATTGGTGGGGAAAAAAAGTTGTCAAAAATGAGTAGCAGAATCGTACCGTCCTGCAGATTGTTACGCATATTGAATTCGCTACCTTCCATATCCCCTTACTCAAAGAATGGTATTTTTTTTTTATAGGATGTAAAAATTCCTGCAAAGAAAAATCACAAGTATTAATAGTTTTTTTGATACTGAAAAATAAATCTAAAAATTATTGTTTCTTTTTTTTGAGGAGGTTTATAAGAGGATTTCTCAAAATAAGAAATACAATTAGCTTTCTTGATTGATATTGATAAAATTTGAGAGGAATAGGCTTCTACCCAGGATAAGTATCGAGGAAAAGAAAGGATCTGAAAATAATTAAAAGGATTGCTGTTTTTCTTCCAATTAGTAAGGACATGATGTAAGGATTCCTGAAAAAATAAATTGTAATTAGTGTTTGCTTGCTTTGTTTGATATTGAGAAAATTTGGGGGGATAAGGATTGGGGAAGGAAAAGGATTCTGAGAATGATTAAAAAGGATTGCAGTTGTTGTTTTTTTATTGATAAATGCTTGTAAGATTTCCTGAAAAGAAGAATTATAATTATTACAGTTTGCTTGCCTGATATTGAGAAAATTTGGGGAGGAATGGGCGTACGGCCGGGATAAGGACAAGGATTGAGGAAGGAAAAGGCTTTGGAGAATGGATTAAAGGGATTCGTTTTTTTAGGTGGGATAAGAAAGAGGATTGTAAAGGCTCCTGAAAAAATAAATTGTAATTAGTGTTTTTGCTTGCTTTGTTTGATATTGAGAAAATTTGGGGGGATAAGGATTGGGGAAGGAAAAGGATTCTGAGAATGATTAAAAAGGATTCCAGTTGTTGTTTTTTTATTGATAAATAAATGCTTGTAAGATTTCCTGAAAAGAAGAATTATAATTATTACAGTTTGCTTGCTTGATATTGAGAAGATTTGGGGAGGAATGGGCGTACGCCCGGGATAAGGACAAGGATTGAGGAAGGAAAAGGCTTTGGAGAATGGATTAAAGGGATTCGTTTTTTTAGGTGGGATAAGAAAGAGGATTGTAAAGGCTCCTGAAAAAATTAATTGTAATTAGTGTTTTTGCTTGCTTTGTTTGATATTGAGAAAATTTGGGGGGATAAGGATTGGGGAAGGAAAAGGATTCTGAGAATGATTAAAAAGGATTCCAGTTGTTGTTTTTTTATTGATAAATGCTTGTAAGATTTCCTGAAAAGAAGAATTACAATTATTACAGTTTGCTTGCTTGCTTGATATTGAGAAAATTTGGGGAGGAATGGGCGTACGCCTGGGATAAGGATTGAGGAAAAAGATCTGAAAAGGAATGCATTTTTTTTTTCTTTTTGTTAGGAAAGAGAGTGGTGAGGGTTCCTGATCTGAGAAAATCTGTGGGGGAATGGACTTCGCCCAGGATAGGGACAAGGATTGAGGAAGGAAAAGGTTTCGGAGAATGGATTAAAGGGATTCTTTTTTTTTTAGGTGCTTAGGAAAGAGGATTGTAAAAGGTTCCTGAAAAAATAAATTGTAATTAGTGTTTTTGCTTGCTTTGCTTGATATTGAGAACATTTGGGGGGAATGGGCGTAGGCCCGGGATAAGGATTGGGATTGGGGAAGGAAAGGGATTCTAAGGTAGATTAGGATTTAGGAATAAGTTACTGAGAATTACAGTCTGATTTTTTTTTTTGTTTTTTTTCGTTTTTTAATTTTGTTTTTTCTCTTTTTTTGTAAAAGGGAATGGAATTAAATTTTTTTCAGTTTTTAAAAATAGGGGCTTTGTTATATGATTTTGGTTAAAAAGATCTTTGGACTAGACTATAAAAGGAGAGTATAAAAGAGAATAGGGTACAGCCATTTTGTAATAATTTGCTTTTATAAAGGATAATTTGAGATCATGGATCATTATAGATAAACAAGAAAGAAAAAAATACATAGAGAATAGAAAATAATATCGATATTGCAGTAAACAATATCATGAAACAAAGGGGGGGAAATATATGAAAAAAAAAATAAGAAAAAAACTAATACAGATATTGCAAAATGCAATATCATAGGGGTGGGAGAGGGGGGAGGATAATTCGAGAACGAAAAATAATATAGATATTACAGTAAACAATATCTTGAAACAAAAGGGGAGGGGATACACAGAGAATAAAAAATAATATAGTATTGCACAATACAATATCATGGAGTGGGGGGTGAAAAAAAATATAAATATTGTACTATAACAATATCATAAAACCAAGAGAAAAAAAAATAAGAGAAAACTAATACAGATATTGCACAATGCAATATCATAGGGCTGGGTGGGGAGATAATTCGAGAACAATAAAAAAATACATAGAGAATAAAAAATAATATAGATATTGCACAATATCATGAAAAAAAAAAGGGGAGATTAAAAAAATAATTGGAAAACAAAAAATAATATAGATATTGCACTAAACCATATCATGAAAAAAAGAAAAGAAAAAAAAGAGTAATGAGGAATACATAGAGAATAAAAAAAAATAAAGATATTGTACATAACAATATCATGAAACGAAAAAAAATAGCCAAAAAAAAAAAAAAAAAAAACATTGGAAGACTTCAAGTCTATAGTTTTTTTTCTTTTTTTTTCTTATATAATTAGGAAGGGAGAGGTGAAACTCTCGCCTTGGAACTGATGTGGGTCAGTTAACCCTGAAATGTTCATCTTTGTACTTCAATAAATGACACCTAACAATTTTCACTTTTTGGTCCATGTTGTGTCCTTATTATAATTTCACGGCCACTTAGATGAATTGGAATGATATTCAATTTAAATTTCAGTCTTATATGCACTCCTTCTTCGTTGGCCTATAAAATATCACTAACCTTAAAAACCATACAAATTTCTAATTTGAATGAAAAAAAAGAAAAAGAAATTTAAACAAACAAAAAAGAAAACATACCTTTTTTTAAAAAACTTTCTCCGTTATTATTTAAGTCTTTCAATTTTAAGAAATAAATTAAAATAAAAAAGTGAATACTGTTTAAAGAATCGTGTGTATCAACCAGACGATTTTGAGTATCTAAAGATTTAGAAAAAAAAAAAAAAATGTTTAAAGATCATAACAAAAATTTGAATATAACAAAAGTATGGTGATTTAAGAATAAAATGAAAGACTTAAATGCCCAACTTAAAATTCCGATTCTTGAATATCAAACAAGACAGTCAACAATACATTATAGGCATTTCAAACAATAATCACAGGTATGCATTTAAAAATAGCTCTCTCAGAATTAAGAATACATTTATACAATATATATATATTATTATTATTATTTATTATAGTTGGTAATGACGTTTGACTAGACACCTTACAAATTGTGTATGCTTGATCATGTACGTCATTTTCAACAGGCAAACACTTCTTACATACTATAAGTACAGGAGGAGCTAACTCATTGACAGTGACTTACGTCTCTCTGACGTTTATTAATACGTGAAATTAATAAACGGACAACGCATTTATAAAAATAATTTAAAATACTTTGAACATTTCATTCAGTGTGTGATGATTTACCACTTTTTTTTTTTTATGGCAAATCATTCTTCCTTAATGATAACTTACGTCTAAAATATCTTAAGCGTAAACCGAGTTGCACCGGATGAAAGAGCTCCATAAATATTACGTACCCCCTAAAATTGTTAAAATTATGTACTGTGTAAAACTAAAACTAACTGTCTTATTTAGAAGAAAAACAAAAAAAAAAATGGGGGAATACTTAATTTATATAACCAAAAAAATATGAATATGTACAAAAAAAAATAAAAGTTATTAAAGAAATGGTTTATTGAGTTTGATTTTGAAAGAATAATATTCTACTATGGCTATGAGGGTAAATTTTTTAACACTACATTATCACAAAACTGAAGAAAATAAATTTTTAATCAATATATTAAACAATCAATGTTAACTGTTAAAATAACTGATATCTTCTAAAGAAAAAAAAGAAAAAATTAAAAACGGTATACTCCTTAATATTGAAAATTATAAGGTACCTCATCCATCAAATGTTTTTATAACAACATACAGCTAATAACTAATGCCTATATTACTTCAGCTCATCAACCATAAAAATAAAATGTAAAAAATAATAAAAATTAGACGTGTTTGAAAAAAATATTAAGTAGTATGGAAAATTCTAAAAAATTAAATATCTATTTCAAATAAAAATAAATAAATAATAATATTGGAAAATGATTGGCAAACCAAACCTATTTAATTTGTAAAAAAATATATGAATTTAATAATGTTAATGAACGGAAGACATGTAGGCATTGCAATAAAACATTAAAAATTCATAACCTTTACTTTTATACTTACGATGCAAAACATAACTTGAGCAAAACAATGTAATTACCATGTCAATTTATTAAAACTCTATAATCACTTGTATACAAGACAATCACAATTATTTGATCACAATTGACTTCTTACCCTACTTGTACTGTGATTATACAGGAAAGGCTTAATAATTAAAATTTAAAAGTTATAGGCCTAAATTAATTGATAGGTCACATTGTTTTGCCCAAAGAACATACATAAATATATATATATATACTTTAAATTTTATGTATAAAAAATTAAAAATCTTAAACCTTACACATTTATTAAAGCGATAACTTAAAGACTAAATGGTGGTTCTGATGGCAGAAAAGTTAAGCTTGGGCGTTGAGCAACAATTTCATATTGTTGGATGCGAATCCGACAGCACCTCCAAAACATGACCTTCCAGAGGTCATCAGACGAACTGGGTTCATCCAATGGGACGGTGGTTTGGGGAGAGCTGCGGGGGCAGGGGAATCGCTGAACCCAGCGTACAACTCTGCCTGCGATGGAGATTGTCGAGGGCTCTTGGACGGAGAAGATCTCGATTTACCATTGGGGGAGCCCCTTGGAGACATAGAGCTACAACTTCCGAACCTAACTCTGTTTCTCTCCGAACTCTCAAAGTAGGAGTCATAATGAACCCTTCCTCCCTTGGGCGGAGAATTACAGTTCTTTACAGGTCGAGGTTTGCCTTTAACAGGCGAGGAATATGAAGTTATCTGCAAGAAAGAGCCATCCACTTCTTGATCCTCACTCGACGTCATCTTCGACACAATTGTATTGGTCATTTTGTTATATTTTTTAAACACTCGAATATAAGCAAATAGCCAGAGGAATTTACGAGATTGTCTATACAGCCTATGTATATATTATGTTTAATTGAGCTGAATGTTATTTAGCTACCAATCAAACTGGTGATTTGGGCAAAATGATTACATATACGGAACAGATGGTATGTCCTTGGGCTAACTGTGAGTAACTTTTCCATAGGATGTGGGTGGGGTATTGCTTAAATAATGTTGTCCATTAATAAAGTCACTTGGAAAACTATTTGCGGCGCTCATCACATGAGTAGTGAAGGTTTGAAGAATAAATGAATTGGTGAACAGCTGTCGCATTGAAGCGACCAAAGACGTCAAAGGTGAAAACAAACAAAATGGCTACCAAAATAGCCCATCTACGTGACCAAATACACAGACCTGAAAAAAATCAAAACTGGTTCAGTACTTACTCACAGATTGTATGTATGTAATGCTCTATTCAAAAATATCAATTACACGACACAATACACAGTATAAATCCTCGGCTACTACTAAGAAATTATAACTCACTCCCTCAAACTCAACCACTCAGCTTCACGACTAGTTTCTCTCTGAACAGAATCGACACAGCACAATGCTCCACCAATAGGAGCGCAGGACTCCGTCACGTGACCCAAAGTCCTTGTCAAAACAAAATACGTCAAGGGGAAATACTAGAATACTCTTTATGAATTCATTAGAAATCGTGAAGTTTGTAGTATAAAAAAACATTGGTATTAATATAAATCCATAAACAAATTAAAAACCGCAATAATTTTTAATAAAAAATACTGTTTCTTTGGCTATGGGAAATAACGATCCAACACTCTGATCAGTATTCTGACTTTCTATTGGTTGAGTGCTGTTGTAGGCGTGGTTTAATTCTGTCGTAATTCTCAAGCCTTGTTTCATCTACAGCTGTGTGTGTGGGTTTAGTGTTAAGTTGCTAGTAATTTTAAGTTGCGTTAAATGTGAACGTAGAATAAACGTCTATATATATTGCTAGGTAAATGAAATTATATAGCCTCTAATAAATAGCCATGATTTTAGTCTCGTAAAATCCATAATGCTCTAGCGAACCCTAGCTTGTCTAGTGAATCCTATTTCTTTGTTAAATCAAATGGGAATGTATTATAAATAAATTTGAATCATCTGGATGTTGTTTTTGCATGTTATAGTATTTGAATTTAGGTATCTTTTGAATTGAATTGAATTATTTAACTGGCCTTTATTAACCTTGAAGTTTTTTTTATTTAATTAAAATTCAGTTAATTGTATCAACTTTTATATTACTTCAAATTATAATGCTCACAGCAGTTTCATATTTCTTTTTTGACTTTCTATTTAAGATAAAGCATCAAAAATATTTTATTCATATAATTTTATGAAATGAAGCTCATAATTGCTCGTTAGCCGAAGTTAATTTTTTCAAGAGCCATTCAATTAAAAGTTAAAAATTAGAAAAAAATTAAAAAAAAAAAAAACTGGGAAATTTAGTACTGCTGAAAATCAAGTATAGTCCAATTGATCTAATGAAAACTCGCATGGCTTTTTGAAGGATGTGTGCTTATCTGCTTTTCCATGTATACACTGTGGTAAGTGTTTATTATTGAGCTCCTTAATTTTAGGGTAAATTATGAATCCGAACAACAGAGGCAATTTGCGAAATAGTTCTACATTTCCCAGACACAGCGGTAGTCACCAGGGAAGACACGGGCACCATTCTCGCTGGCATGTCAACCATATCCCTTTTTCTAAGGACTATCAACAAGGTTATAGTCAAGGGTAAGCTGGCCATTAAGCCTTATTTACTTTTTTTTTAATGAATTTCTATCTAAAGTTTGTTTTGAGAATAACCTTAGCAATGTCAATTTAATTCATTGATATCTATTTAAAACCTTTATCGCAAATTGGATTTCATTATTTTTTTCATTTATTTATTATTTTGAACTGGCAGAATCAGCTTTTTCATTTTGCTATAGTGATGTTTCCACATTAAAGCACGAATAATGTTCAATGTTAGTGTTTAGTTTAATAACATTTTTATTTAATATCTCTTTTATTTAGTAAACTATTTTTCTGTTTTTTTTTCTTTTTGTTTTCTTTTAATACTAGGAGCAGCAATGAAAGGGACAAAGATTTGTTCGGATACCCCAAACCTAACGGTGCTTCAAGCCCTAGCTTTCCTGTAGAACCTGCTGCAGATGTTAGACAATTATCTCCCCAATTATTGGTTCCTCAAAGGTCCCAGGTAACATTTTATAATTTTTTGTTGCCTAAAACTGTGCTTGGGAGTCTTCATATTTTCATTTTCTTAATTCATCGAACAAAGAAAAATAGGAAATGTTTTTTAGTTTTTCTTTCTACTAACCAACTCAATGTGATTGTACTCTGTGTTTTGTTTATTCTTGTTTTTTGCATGAGGCCTGTGTTTGAGAAATCATTTTTTTTTTTTTTTACTTCTATGAAACGTTGAACATTATCTAATTTCCAGGGGAATAATGTATTTATTTTTAAGGTCAAAATACACCTTTATCATTTCTATTTTTCATTTTAATATTATTTGAGAATCGTCTGTTGTAGTATTGTATAAGTAATATTACAAAAGGAGAAAGAACTCGTCTTTTGCGATTTTCTTTGTCCATTAATTCGATTATGCCACTACTTTTGGAAAATATGTCTGATTTGTCGAATAAATTTGAAATTAGCAATTGAAATATTATTATTCTTTATTTATTTATATTTTGTCTTATGATTTGTTTTCTCAAAGGGAATGAGGTGAAGCTTCTTATGGCATTTATAATTATGAATCCGAAAGAAAAATGATTTGATTGTGCATCAGTTAATCTATTTAATTTTTAGTTAAAAGTTGCTACAAATTAGGGAAGACTGGTAGTCCATAGTGAGCTACTTCTTTCTCTAGTCAGATTACTTAGTAGTTGAGCCTATTCTAGATCAAAATAGGCCATAGTTATGCAAAAAAAAAGATCCAATATACAAAATATTCGATTTTTAGGCTAATCAGTCTCTTTTCGAAGCCTCATATTGAGAAAAAAAGCAGAAAGCTTTAGATAATTTCTGAGATTTTTACTTATAGGTGTTACTGTTTAATTTGTAACTGCTTCGAAACAGACACAAAAGGAGTTTAATTGTTTACTTCCCCAACTATACGAAGTATAGAGGAAGTCGGTCAAAAATTCGATGCGGAGTTTTCAACAGAATTTCATGTTTTTCGACCTTTAAATTCCAAATATAAAAAAAAGTTGTGTGTCTGAACACGATAACTTCCGATAGAATTAATGTATCACCACGAAATTTTGTATGTGAATCCAGAGCCCTCTAACGATGACTTGTTTTTAAGCCAAATCGACCAAAGGGAAGGGGGGGATTAGGGCTGAGGCTTAACATAAAAGCTCTTCTAGAATGAATGTATCGACACAAAATTTTATATATGTGGTCAAAACGTCATAAAGACAACATCTATTAATTTTTAGCCGAATCGGTCAAAGAGGAGGGAGGATTAGGGGAGAAGCTTAACTCCAAAACTTTAATAACTGCCTTTATAATGAATGTATTGTCATCAAATTTCATATGGGAATTCGAAACCCCATAAGGACGACACTTATCAATTTTCAGCGGAATTGGCAGAAGGGACAGGGGGAGGCTCAAATCATTAAACACCAATAACTGCCGATGTAATGAACGTATCGACATGAAATTTCATATTTAAAGTCAAAACCCAATGAGCACATATCCTGTTATATTTCAGCGATATCGGCTGATGGGGGGGGGGGGGGGGGGGGGGGGGTCAGGGGAGAGGGCTCAATTCAAAAACATAATAACTGCCTCTGTAATTAGTTTATCGCCACCCAATTTAGTAGGGGAATTTAGGAGCCCCTATGTAAGTCAACTGTTGAATATTAGCGCAAACGACCGACTGGTTCTGAAGAGGGAGCGAAAAGTTAATTGATTAATTCGTTCTGGGGAAGTACATTACCTACCGGTGATTCATTGATGACTTCTTTTAATATAAATGAAGGATTTCGTGGACTTTCATTTTTATGAATGGACCATTTTTCCATTAGGCATTATTCATCACAAGTCTTTGGTCCTATGATCCTACGTATAATATTTACTACCGACTTGGGTATTAAATTATCGTTTTTTTTTTTTTTTTTTTTTTTTGTTTCAACTAGGACGTTTCGCAATGGTACCTGCCTTATGTATGTAGGGAATGGTGTAATGCCGAAACCAATAGAATATATGTATTTCTTTAGCGGAACACAATATTTCAAAAGTAAGTTTGTTTTATTTCTTTATGTTTTAAGGTAGTTAGGTTGATATATTAGGAGGGCTGATGTGTACACCTTGGGACCTAAGCATCTAATGCTCTTATCCTTTCCCTGTTAGCTCTACTGTAGGAGTCCTAAATGTTGCCTACCCAGGTTCAGTTACCTAGGGTGTCCGTACAGTCTCGTGACCATTCCTAAAACCGAAGGAAGGCGTGCTTAATGGTTTTACCTCCCATAAAAAACCTAAGCGCCTCGGCCGGGTTACATACCCGCGATTTTGAGTTCTGTACGTTAGCACGTTACCCCTGAGCTACTGGCGCCCTCTTATTTTGAGATAGTTACTATTAGAAATGTATCTAATATTTTTATGACTTTCATGCAATTAGGAGGTTTATCGTTTAGGCAGGCCTCTCCGCAGAAATAACTTTTCCGGACCCGACACGGGCCGATCTAGGTACTTCCGAAAAGTTGTAAATTCTTTTTTTTTTTTTTTTTATCGCCAGCCTTATTTCCACCCCTTTAAGTATAATTGTTGTTTATAGACTGGGGCAGAGCATTGTAGTTTTATGTACTAGGTTTATATTGATACGATCTTAATATTTGTTCAAAAATGAATAAATAACTATAAAAAAAACTTGTCTACAAGATAGACATCAAGCGCTTACCGGGGATTTAAATGAAGACAACAAGTTAACATTTCAATGATAATGTCAACTGTGAATGGACATTTTGTTGTAGGCAATGTAAATATTAAACTGTGCCAATAAATTCTTAAGTTTTAGTCTCAATATTATCGGTAGAAACCGTCTAGGGGAAGTGAGGACTTAATTTGAACCTGAAATAATGTATCGAATTATCAGAAATTAGGAAAAAAAAAGTGCTTTGAATACAATTTGTTTATCTTATCAATGATGATGTAAGAATTTTCACTTGGATGTGGCGTTTTCGAGGAAACCGCCAAGTTATCATTCTGTAAATAATTATTTTCCTGTGTGTAGAAAGCAACATGGCTATAATAATTTGCTGTATAAGAAAAAGTTTTCTACAACCTAACAATTATTAATCATTTTTGCGATCTGTTTCGATATGGTGGAAATCTAATAAAAATAAAGGATTTGTTCAACTTTTATATTATATAAAAATATATACATGAAGTGTACCGGTTTCAGCTTCATTATTTCACTTATTTCTTATGTATACTATAAACCCCATTTCTTTAGTTCTTTATTTTTTTTAATATTATATTTTCCTGCTGTTAAAAACTCGAATATTTGTAACAGTCAACGGTCGGTCCGGTCCTTGCCAGGCCACTGAACTCGACGACTCTGGCCGCTTCGTTGGCCGCGTGACCTCCTGCTTGAGGAGGACCCCTGACCAGCCTCTTCAAGTGGCCCAAGTGTTTTTGAAATACTCCTCTTGTGATCATTTTTGTGTTCTCACTTGAAAGTTTTCAATTAAATTGTAAAAAAAAAAAAAATGTTTCGTATCGATGAAAATCCAAAGACCACTTTGTGGTTTAAAAAAACCTCGCCATATATCCTTCAGATAGAAACGGAAAAAAAGGTCCTCAGCCGAAAAAATAAATCAAAGTCTATTCTAGTCCCGGTCTAGATACACAGCTCACTGACACTCTTTTGTAGACTTGATCTGGGTAATGCTGTGTACAAGTTGAACCGGAGTAAAAATTTAATTAACCGAGGTAATTAAAGGATGAAATCTCTAAGTCAGCTTGATCGTCTAATGTGCTTCAAAACATTAAATAGAATTAGCTTTAATAAAGTTAAATATACAATAAAACCGAGACCTCTACGGGGATTCCGACCTGGTATCCGTGATCAAGCAGGCGAGATTACGTTGGTTAGGCCACGTAGAGAGAATGGAAGGAGGAAGACTCCCTAAACAAGCCCTCTACGGTATGCCAGGCGGTGCCAGGAGAAGAGGAAGACCGAGACTCCGTTGGCTGGACGACGTCGAGGCGGACCTCCGAGTGTTGGGCATCAGAGGATGGAGGGAGAAGGTTTTGGATCGAGACGAATGGAGGAGGATTGTGACGGAGGCCCGGGTTCTTTCAGGACCGTAGCGCCACAGGAAGAAGAAAGGAAGAATACAATAAAATAAAAGGTTGATGAATCACTACTTCTATACTTCCCCAGAACAAATTAATCAATTAAATTTTTGCTCTCCCACCGAAGCCAGTCGACCGTTTGGGCTAAAATTGAATTTGACTTACATAGGGGCTTCTGAGTCATACTAAATTCTGTGTCGATACATCGGCAGTTATTAGGTTCGAGCCCTTCTTCTCTGGTCTCCCTTACCTTAGACCGATTTTGCAGAAATTATTACGTGTCTCTATGGGTTTTTGAATTTAAATATAAAATTCCATGTCGATACATTCATTATATCGGCAGTTATTGAGAATTTTTAGTTGAGCCTCCCTCTGATCCCCCCACCCCTCCGGCTGATCCGCTGAAAATTAATAGGTGTCGTCCTTAGAGAATTCTGGATACACATATACAATTTTGTGTCGATACATTCATTCTATCGGGAGTTATCGTGTATCACCTGTAGTATGAGATAAACAATCCGGTATCTTTTATCTTTTCAAGTGTGTAATCGTTACAGGAATTGCAGACCACTAACGTTCAAAATTGTAGGTAAAAAAAAAAAGTATGATGACTATGACGAAACTAAGCAGATCTGTAGCATCCTAAAGATTGCCTGGTCTAATTGCTGGAACAATATTTATTGAACATAGGTGTAGCAATTATCGTTGTGGGGATGAGTCACTACCCTTTTTCTTTTTAAAATTTTACTACGACCAGAGAATTGATCCTGCTTCATTGTTATCGTTGGATTTGTCTTCACACTAAAACGGATTTGATTTAGATTTTTTGATTTTCCGCCGATACAAATTAATAATTTCGGAAAAGCATGTTTTTAGGAATTTTTGAAGGTTCTGCTTCGGTTTTTGAGAAGACTGTTGACCACATATGCATATAATTGGATTAGATTTTAATAAGATAGATTGTAACGTCGCTCCTTTTCCAATTTTACCCCTCCATTTGTCGAATTTGGAAGGAGCAAAAAAGGAAATCAGGTGTTCTTGAACATGCTGCCTGTCTTGATTTCCTGCGAAGATAGTTAACCGCATATTACATGTATTTGGTATCTTTGGGTTTGTTTTTTAACGAGGAAGGGCGTAACGTGGCCCTTTTTTCCATTTTTCCCTCTGAAAAAAGAGATTTGAAGGAAAAGGTTAGGAGTTACTTTACTGGACATATCCTCCGACGACGTTTGTTCGCATATTCATGTTTGAGGTGTCATTGGGTTCATATTAAAACAAGGAAGGTAGTAATGGGTATTTTTCCTATTTCCTGCGCGTGGAAGGAAGATAACTTGTTTTGTAGGTTTCGTGTTTCTTGAGATATCCTGCGAAGACAATTGAGCCCATGTACATGTATGAGCTCATTGGATTCTTATTAAAATAAGGAAGGCCATTATAGGGCTATTCCCCAAATTTATCGACTTCTTACAGCTA
This sequence comes from Aradus depressus, assembly GCA_963662175.1. Taxonomy (NCBI): domain Eukaryota; kingdom Metazoa; phylum Arthropoda; class Insecta; order Hemiptera; family Aradidae; genus Aradus; species Aradus depressus. Next base: position 95,601,737 of record OY759214.1, on the reverse strand, counting down.
GCTGGGGTGTCGACCATTGCCCAGCACATGTTAGCTAGTTTGTCCAAAGTTACTAACCGTGCAACGCCGGGTAACCTGCCAATTGAAAATAATATTAAAATTTTAAATGTATGCGAAGCTATAGACAAGAGAGGAACGCCGAGCGAGCTTAAATTACTCACCTTTCTTATTGATCCAAAATTATTAAAATATTCTCCATGTCACTATATTCATGTACTCGAAACATAGACCCTGGGACGGCAAAATTCAATGAGACTAAGTGACACACTACTTATGGTCCCTGAATTATTGAAATTTTCAAACTCAGAATTGTCTAATGTAGGGTGTGAGGCATCTGAAATTTGTATTTAGAGAGTGGTATGTGGCACACAGCTCCAAAAAGCTTTCTCATTCTTCAAATGTATAAAATATCTCTATAAATTATCAACTTAGGCCATGTCGCAAGTCTCCAGCCTCAAAATAGTTGAAATTTTCAACTTATTTTCGTTTCGTTTTATTTTATTTTTGTCTAATGTAGGGTGTGAGGCATCTGAAATTTGTATTTAGAGAGTGGTATGTGGCACACAGCTCCAAAAAGCTTTCTCATTCTTCAAATGTATAAAATATCTCTATAAATTATCAACTTAGGCCATGTCGCAAGTCTCCAGCCTCAAAATAGTTGAAATGTTCAACTTATTTTCGTTTTACACTTGCCATATAGTCATTAAAAAAATATATATATTTTGGTCAAAGTGGTGGGGGTTGGATTTATTGCAAAACTTATAAGAACTAACAACAGTTAATTTGTCGATCCGAAATGTTATAAACGGATACCGATGTTTCTGAGTGGAGCATTTCTTGAAGAAAGGGAAATTTCTCGTAAACCATTAGTCATATATATGGCATGACTCCTATTGATTTTCAAAGGAGAGAGAGGAAGGGCTTAGAGAAAGTGAGCGGGGTAATTTAAAAGGAGCTTCTGCCATTTGCCCACTACCAATGCTCCTATGGCAACTTTGAAAGTTTCACAGTGTGCAAATAGTTTTGGAGATCGGAAAACACAAAGTACGGATTAAAATGATTAGCGAGAGAATTATTAAAGGTTATATAACTTCTTGTAGTAATTCAAAAAAAAAATAATAATATGGAAAAATGTGATCATATCATACATTGAAGGGTTCCGTAGGAGAACAATACTTTGATATCTAATAAATCTACATTTGATAAAAGTAGTTGAGTTCTGTAATATATTACATTTGAGTTCTGTAATATATTTAGATGGCGTAGACAGAATTATTATATTCAACGATTCCATGATAATTTTATAGATTAGTAACTTCTTAGTATATAAGTATGTACATTCTAATTAATGAATGAATTATTTTTCAAATAAGAACTAAATTTGTATCACCAACCCAAATATACGTACGACAATAACATAATATATATATATATATATGTAATAGCTGCCACCTTGATTGTTAAACGTAATAAAACAGGTCCTACGTATATGTTATGTATATATTTTGTTTTTACATTTTACTAATTCATTCAAATAGATTTTGGTCAGGTAATAATTTGAACAGTATTCTGTATAATATAATATCTATAATTAGTTCTATGGAATCAACATTCTGCCACTTAAACATTAATCTTATTAAAATAAAAAAATATTACTGCGGTGCTTTCTTCACTTACATTCAGTGAGAAATAATTTCTCGGTAGGGCAAAAAAACTATATTCCATAATTAATAATCATTTTAGTAAATCATATAAAATATTTTATTATTTATTTATTTCTAATAAATTATCAGTTTTCAAATACTATTTATTTAATAATTTTCTTATCAATAATGTTTTTATTGATATGAAGAAAAGTAAAATAATAGATACTTGGAAAATAACTATCCAAACATCAAGAATGTTTTTAGTTATATTTTTGTTGACAACAAATCTAAAACAAACATTTCTGTTTGAACGTTGGTGGTTAGAGTGACATCAGTGCTTTCTATTCTTTTCTTTCGGTGCCAAAGCCTGTGTAGCCAAGAGATAAAACACAACTCTTTAGTATTTTTATACAAGTATATTATTTTTATTGGAGATTTTTCACGTGTTGAATAAAACCATAAATAAATAAATTAATAAAACATCAAAATATTCTCGGCCTAATATTATCCAAATATACGAATTTATTTCTGGAGAGGTATGTAAATAAAGAATTTACATAAAAACAAATTTTAATTAATTTATTTATATGACAGCTATAGTTTCACCAGTATATATATATTTTTAAATTCGCTTGATTCTTTCTCTGTTTTGCCTGGTTTATCAAAAAAACTGAAAACAGTTTTCTCGGTTACTATAGTTTACGTTATAGAGTAGGGGGAAATTGGTTGTTCCTTCAGACGTCCTGATATGAAATGCATTGATAATATAATCTTGAAAAACAATGTTCTCATTCTACTCGACAATGTACGAAAATATTATGGTTTTCACAAAAGCAATTTTTTGATACCTCTCGGCGCCAAAATTTTCCTGGGGCTTGTCACTTCTATGCTTTGTTCATAGCTACACACTTGGATACAAATATATTCTGAGTTGAAGATGGCTGCGATTTTTGGTGTATAAGCTAGAGGCTGCCCACGAAAGTCACAGACAACATACGTACGACCAAAACCATAAGAGTTTTTTCCCCTATAATTCTAAACTGCATACATTTGTTTACTTTGGGCTTCAGATAAAAAAAATGCAGAAGTGTCACTACTCTTATTTTTTTTAAATTTTGTGCCGATACATTCATTATCGGTTTTTGAGTAAAGCCCCCACTCCTCTGATCTCCCCTCTATTGGCAGATTTGTTTGACTTATATATGCAATTTTGTGTTGTTACTTCATTACAACGGCAGTTATTAGAGCGTTTGTGCTAAGCATTCCCCCTAATCCTTCTCCTTTATTTGGCTGTTATGGCTGAAAATCAATAGGTGATCGTCCTTATGGAGTTTTGGATACACATATAATTGCTTATCGATAAATTCATTCTATTGGGAGTTATCGTGTTCATAGACACACATTTTTTTTTTTTTTTTTTTTTTTTTTTTTTCCATTTTTGTAATCAGGGGTCGAAAGGAAACCTCAAATTTCTGATAGATTAAATAAATTCCCCTATACTTTTTATAGCTGAGGAAGTGGATTGAAGACGATGATCCCTCAATGATTAAAGATTGTGTTTTAAAAATCCGTGCGCATCCCCGTTTTCCGTATATATACACTGAACCTTCTGTCTGGTCCGACATTTACTGAAAGTTGTGGTGTATGAATCTGATGGTAACGTTTTTCAAATCCAGTAACCTGATCTCACATGAAAAAGTCGTTGGTGAATTCCCGTGTATGTACTTCCCCAGTATGAATTAATCAATTAATTGACCGTTTGGCTAAAAATCAATAGTTGACTTACATAGGACCTCATATTAAATTGTGTGTTGATAAATTCATTACATTGACAGTTATTAGGATTTTTGAGTTGAACTCGATGAAATTTCATGTCGATACGTTCATAACAACGGTATTAGTAATTTTTTTTATGTCCTGATCCTCTCTCCTTTTGGCCGATCTGGCTGAAAATCAATAGCTGTCGTTCTTATGGGATTTTGAATTCGCCGGAAATATCGTGTCAAAACATTCATTACCTCAGTTATTAGAGGTTTTGTATTAGGCCAACCGCCTTATCCCCCCGTCCATTTGGCTGACAATTAATAGATGCCGTTCTTCTGGGGTTCTGGATACACATAACAAATCGCGGATCGATACATTCATTCTATCTGTAGTCATCGTGTTCACAGAAAGACAGACATTTTTTTTTTTTTTTTAATTTTTCGGATAACATGAAATTCCGGTGAAAATTCAACTTCGAATTTCTGACCGATTACATAACTTCCAATTAGTTGGGGAAGTAAAATGAGGTAGAATACCAGCTTTTACAGGTTTCATCCGTTCCTAAAGCACTCATACAGGTATCCAAAAACACCTCGGGGAGGTTTTGCTGTCAAATCCTCCTCTCCTGATTTTTTCGGACAATTGTAATAATGTTTTCCATATCAATTTCGTGTCCGACTTCTTCTTGTTTCTCTCTGTAATCCTAGTCCTCCCCTGTGAATCCCCTACCTTAGAAGGAACTCTATACAGCTATGGTAGATAATGTTACTTATACTAACACTCTTTAGAGTCTTGCTTTATCGTTTTTTATTTTTTTCAAGTACCGAAGTTTTTCATTGAGATGTTGTTGACCTCATGTTAAAAGTCTTGCTCTTATCTCCTTGGCGCTTTTCAAGGTCTCTATTTGGTGACATCATTTTAACCATTTGTTATCGTTTTATGTATACATATTGTAATGGTTATTCGTTGTTTGTGTTTAGGTGCCTGATAGCTCAGTGCAGCAGCTGCTCAATGGGCCAGTGCTCGGCCTGAATCCTGGTTTGATGCCACCTATTGAGAACGGTGATTTCACTCAGCGGCAAAATAATCATCAGACAGGTATTGGCTATTATTTATTTTATTATATTGTATATTCCTTGGAATCGTGCGCTATCTCCGAAAATATCTACACACGAATCTCTTGGAAAGTATATATTATTGTCTATCCGCGTTCGGAAGACGTGGGATGTGTGTAAAGTGGGGAAACGACGTCAAAGTGAGGGATGACTAAAGCGGTATTTCGATAGATTTGGAGTGTTTCATTACCTTTCTTAAAACATTAAGTTAACCTTAAACTGAATTTTAGAACTATGACAGGGCTGACCACTGATCACAGCACTGTCCTATGAACAAATACCTGCACAATATGGGCATCGCTAGAAGCCTTCTGTGCAGGAAATGTGGCGAGGAAAATGAGACTCCGGTTCTTATTCTAAAACCAGTGTAAAACTCTAGAAAGCAAGCGGTTTACTGGTTCCGGTCTGCCATAACAGAACCGAAGGAGATAATAGAGGGAATCTGCAGCAGAATCCTCATCTTTATTAAAGATACAGGGCTGCTGTAGAGACCAACACACAGACTGGCCGCGATGAAACCATTAGCCCGCCCCCCTCCCCCAAAAAAAAATAATAATGACCTTTAATTGTAGCCATCGTATGTTTTCACATATAAAAATAAAATAATATAATTTTTAAAAAAAATGCACATTTTAAGGACAGCCGCATAAGATCAGACAGTAACTGGAACTGCAGAATGCATATTCTTGACGAAACACTCATTATCTACTTATTAAAAGAAACACATACACCTTATTTTTCTATGCAAAACATTTATGCTTCCACTTTCAACGTACGCCTGCAACTTTACCATGAAACGACTACTCACATTCCAGAATTCGGTACTCCTACATTATTACTGAGAACATTTTAACATTTGTTTTCCAAGAAGTAATTTTCAAAAAAAAATTTGCTAATCTTCTTAACCATTACTGTAAACTACCCTTAAAACTCCCTTGGTTCTGTCGCGAGAATTATAGAAGATGAATAAATTCGGCCCTTACATAGTTGAAAAGGTTCCCGGAGATGCCGATTATTTTTTTATTTAATTTAATTTAAATATATTAATGAAAAACTGCTTGTTGTAAAGGTCGATTCTAGCCCTAGGAAAAAAATAACGCAGTAAAGGTCGATTCTAGCCCTAGGAAAAAAATAAAGCAATCTGTAGAGAGCTCGTCCTATCTGTCCTAATTGTTAATACGTGAGGGCGTTAAACATTACAAAATGTTGCTTATTCAAATAGAAAAAAGAACAATTTTTTTTGATTCTTTAACCTGGAACATAGGATGTGCTTTCAAAAAAGTCTACACCTCTCTTTTTATAGACATTTGAACTTGTAATTGTTTTTAGTTTTTGTTTATTTATATTTTTTTATTTATTTTTTCCTTGTTACAGAAATAAGGCATAGCCCAGTACAAAACAATGCTTCTTCATTCTACCGACCTAATAACGGTCCAGAAGACAGCCGCAAGGTATTGTATTCTCTTCACTACTATGTGTATTATATTTGGATTTTTATTATGATAATATAAAATAATTCATTTTGAATTATCATTATAAAATCTATATTCCTCCTATCGTAGAGTTTCTATTGTACATGAGATATCTAAAATATATGTAATTAATAATTCGCTTAATTAACTTAATTCGCCGCCATTGGGACCGGAGGTGTTAGTAATGGAGGAATTAGTAAAATATAGAAACTAATGGAGAATTTTTAGATCATAACAATTCAATATTTTTTAAATAATATACTATGAACAGTTTACATTGTTCTGGATAGTGTTTTAACTTGGAAATAAATTTAATATTTTTTAAATAATATACTATGAACAGTTTACATTGTTCTGGATAGTGTTTTAACTTGGAAATAAATTTAATATTTTTTAAATAATATACTATGAACAGTTTACATTGTTCTGGATAGTGTTTTAACTTGGAAATAAATTTAATATTTTTTAAATAATATACTATGAACAGTTTACATTGTTCTGGATAGTGTTTTAACTTGGAAATAAATTTAATATTTTTTAAATAATATACTATGAACAGTTTACATTGTTCTGGATAGTGTTTTAACTTGGAAATAAATTTAATATTTTTTAAATAATATACTATGAACAGTTTACATTGTTCTGGATAGTGTTTTAACTTGGAAATAAATTTAATATTTTTTAAATAATATACTATGAACAGTTTACATTGTTCTGGATAGTGTTTTAACTTGGAAATAAATTTAATATTTTTTAAATAATATACTATGAACAGTTTACATTGTTCTGGATAGTGTTTTAACTTGGAAATCAATTTAATATTTTTTATTAAAAATAAATAAAATCTGTAACATCTTTTTGATTCATTAATATTTGTTTTTTCTGTGAGGCGAGGTTTGAAATTGGAAGAATCCGTATTAATTTTGTCATCTCGGCTTCTCTTTGATTCTCAGTTTATAGAGATTTTATTGTTCGTCTGGTTGTCCTGACAACGTCTTGAGGACTCGCGTGCAAGATCATTGAGATCTAGGGATTTTTCAATATTATCAGATTTTCCTGTTTCTCTGTATTACAGTAGGCAGCGCCGTTCTGTATGTTTGACTTAGAAGGTTCATCATATTAGTTCTGAACTAAAAATATTTAATTAGACAAACCAGGATATTATATTGAATGTCGAATGAGTCTAGAAGCTAATATTTTTGAAAAGATTATTAGAAACTTATAACGATCCCTTAACCAAGCTGTTCAAAACTACAGATCAGGGTCGCCTATTGTACTTTTAGTCGCCGATAAATACGGCAATATTTAATTATTATATATATACATTTATTTTTTTTTTTACTAATAATTAAAAAAATTAACACAAAAAAACATAGGATGTATGTGCACAGAGCGAAAGTCCGAGTAGAAAGAGGCGTAGAATTGTTCAAAACGCCCAGGCACAGAACGGGCTAGGAATGCCGCTGCCTGCTCATCACCAGAGTCCCTGGGAACCTCGCAGGAACCAAAGGCAACTCACTAGAATTCCTAGGTAAGTCAACAGTACTTGAGTGTTATGACGTAGGACAAAGCACCTTGGAGAGGTGGCCTCGGCCACTACATACTAACCTTCAATCCCTTCTCAGGCTCTATGTTGTAAGTAGATGATTGTCAAGGCAACTATTCAACACTTTTATAATTTTGTTGGGGTATTGTATTTATGGGGAAGAGGTGAGACATCTCTCTGTATTTTCCTACTTTTGATTGTGACTCATGTCCGGACTTCAACTATGAAGTTATATCGCCTACTACCAGAGTGCTCTTTTGTCGCTTTGGTGGACATGAGCCCAACTCTATTATGGCAGTCCTAAATTTTGCCTACTTAGGGTAGGGGGCCTTTTACCAGAATTTGGACCATCGTTTAACGTCCAATCAGAGGGACTCCCAGATAAAAAAACTTAAGGTCCTCGGCCGGGTTTTGAACCCGCAATCTTGAGCTCAGTAATCGAACAGGCTACCACCGCCCTTTCCTATTATATCAAATATCGTAGAAACCCGGCCGGCCTCTTGTAATCCGTTCATTCACACAATAATTGTGATAAATTGGGTTGGGACTCTTATGAGGAGAAAAGTCAAGTTCTTGTCAATATCATTCTACAGAAAATCAAATTGGAAATCGGCCTTGACTGAGGAGAACTTGGACCCCCCTCTGACTTGTCAGTGGCTCATACGCATTAGTTTTAATATTATTTTTTTCCTTGGCAGTAACAATACAGTTCGACAGCCGAGATACAACGCAAGAGAATGGGTGCCTGCAGAAAGCCACCCCTTGCAACGTTTGCAGCATCCCCCTGCCTTCCCACCTCCACATCCCAGCACATCTCATCACCAGCCCATCATGATGGATGTTGCTCAGGTATTATACACATTTCTTCTCATTTTAGCTTTTAACTTTTTTTTTTTTTTAAATTAATTAATTCCTGTGTTATGAGGATATTTTAAATTCATAAAATATATTTTTTTGGCAGCTATTATTATTCTCCGATTTATTTTTTTGCTTTTACAACCTATGAAATCATAGATGTTTCGGGAAGTACTCATCATCAGTAACTAAAAACATTGTTTATGTACAATCAATTAGTAACCATTGTATGATGTTCCTCATTAATTCAAAATAAAAATAACATAACATAAACAAGCAAGAATGCTAACCAACCTCAAATTGATCTGCCATTTCTGTTTATGAAATTGTTTTTATATGTTGTTCTCTTACATTCTTTTTTGGTGAGACCTGTGAACTGTTTTTTAATGTTAAGTTATTCTTATTTTACTTATGATTTCCAATATAGTTAGTTATTATGACTCATGCCCGGGCTTTAATTGATAGGTCATATTGCCGTAGTGCTCTTTCGTCGCTCTGGTGGACATGAGCTCGACTGTACTATGGGAGTCTTCCTAAGTGATTACTACCCTACATTTTTATTCACCTAAGGTAAGGGTCTTTAACGAGTACCTGACATCGTACAGGTTCGGGATCATCTCTTAACATCCCATCCAAAAGTCGGCGTGCTTAAGGTTTTTCCGAAATATATATCGTTAAATACAACTCTAGGTTTCACAATATTTTATTATAATATGTATATAATAGATTCTCACTTTCTGTGTTAAAGTTGTCTGTATTTTAGATGTTTTTGGTTATGTATACGGGATTCAATAAATTTCTGGATATATATGTAGCTTCGCTATTCAGAATTTCGGCATTATCGAAACCAGATTTATATTAATATATGATGTGTCAACGCTGTTTTATTAAAATGTTTTGCTTGTTTACAATCTGCACAATGTTGTTTTAATCTAATTTTGAATATTTTGCCTATCTCTTCGATATATTTCAGTTTTTAAGTTTTACAATTGAATAGGTTAGTCAGCATTTTTGTATATAAATTTAAAAAATATTGAATTAATGACGAACATCATCCGACGGTTAGCAACTCATTGTATATTAAAATAAATTTTTAGTTACTGATGATGGGGGGGGGGGGGGGGGGGGGGGGAGAGAGAATACTTCCTGAAACATCTATGTTTGATAGGTTGCAAAACCATAAATAAATGGGAGAATAATATAGTTGTAAAAAATATATATTTTGTATTTTGTAAAAAGTTTTGTCAGGGACAACAGGTGTTGAGATTATAGTCTCCTGTTATGTGAAGGTATGGCCTAGTTAGGTATAGTGCAAATATACCAAGTATCATCTATTCATTGATTATTTTGTGAAACCTGTATGTTTTTTAAAGGGATTTTACATAATAAAACAGTTAATGGGTACACGAAGCATTCACTAATACTATATACGGATGTCTTGTTGACCTGATTTGTTACGTTTCGAGGGTTGAAACGAATGTTATTTAAATTATTTTCGGTCAGCATTTCAAATCCCAAAATCGAAATATTTCTTTTGTTCTTTCATTTCAAGTTTACATGCATCATGTCATGAAAAGCTGCCCAGGAGAAGATAGGATATTAGGTAGTTTTACCATACAAGTTTCACTTCGGAAAAAATCGGCCGATTTAATTTTGGCGACATAAAAAACCCAACAGTTTGTAGTTGACAGATTTTTCTGTGGTTAGTATCATACATCCTTCATTAACCGATCTCAATATTCACCTTATGAACTGTACTATGACAATAGTTTGCAATAATGGCTGATCTTTTTTTCAGAATTATTAACTTCTTTCTCGTTACCTATGTCATATTTTTACGTATTTACATTTTATTTGTAGAATTAAAAATATACATGGATTAAACAAAAAAAAATATATATAATGTTTCATAGTTTGGGCATCTTTTTTCCAAGGATTTCACTCTTCGACGATATTTTGATACGATTAGATAAAATCGTCAATGTTTGAGATGTGAGGAAGGAACGTATAATCGCACAGATATAACTGGAGAGAGGCGGAATATTGTCATCATGTCTCTGGTGTAGAGAGAGTTGTAGCCAAGTTTGTTGTGATGTTCAGGTGCCGGTGTCGCTGCCTCTGCCTCTCTACTCCAGTGGGCCGGCTGCTCCCACCCACATCCCTCCTTGCCAAGTACACAGTATCTACTGTACTACTCCTCCACAGCACACTTGCCAGGTACATCACATCCATCTTATTTGTCTTAATACATGTTTACTGACCCAGAGAAGCGAACTCCTTCATTTTGAAGCTGTAGGCTTTGAGTTTGTTTGTGTTCTTTCATTATCTTTCTGTTTTTTACATGAACTTACTTATATTTCCTTGAAACCATAAAACATGGTAATAGGATACGTCATAAAAATGAATACATCTCTTATAAATTTGATTCAAAAATTGTCATGAAACCTTAGATTCGGACACAATAATTGAAATAATAATAATAGGAAATAAATGAGTACAAAGATAGTAAAACTAATAAATACAATAGATAACGTTTTAAATTTAATTTAAAATTATGATAAATATTTTGATAATTCTTCCAAAAGTGGAAAAGTTTATTTTCTACGTCTCTTCTTCAGGTGACATAATAAGGTAAATAAAAAAAATAGTTAAACCAATAGAAATAAAATAAATAAAAATAATAACAAAATGAGTAAATAATGATATAAGTAATGAAAATATTCAACAAAAAGCACTTCTATTAGACCTTATAGGAAGATATCTGTGGAGCAATTCTGCCAAGAAAATAAAAATGATAGATAAGTGTGAAATTGAAATAATGTTCTTGTATATGAAACACGATTTGTATATCCGGGTTATTTTATTGATTTGTTATGTTTCAGAATTCAACGTTTTTAGTTTAATTTAAAAATGTTTTCATTGTATCTATTGCTTTCATGAAGTGGAGAATGGCATTTAAAAAAATAAATTTATAATATTAATCCTTTATGAGTTATACGTTTTTCAAAAAGAGAGGAGGGAGAAATGTTGTTTTCCTGGTACAATAATCATAATTAATATTGAATATAAACAAATATTTTTATTTTTCCTAATAATCAATCATTAATGTTTGAAATATTAACTGAGCCGACAAAGACAGGATAGATCACTATCATAAAGTTCCTTGTCTTTCCGGATTGGGCCAAACAACCTCCTGCGTTCTCAGCTTTTCTCCCTTTCTTTCGGCTAATAGTTCTCTGAATTTTGCATAAAAAAGTTTTGGACAAACTGTTGCTGGTGATCCATCAAAGAATCAGGTTTTTTTCTAGTTAACATTCAAGTAAAAATGTATATAGGTATTTCTTTATCTAACTCAAGTGGGACAAAGAGAGCATAACAACTCTACCACTCTCAGCCTGTGAAGATGCTTCTGTAGGTTATCGACAAAGCTTGCAAAGGAAATTTTTTATTTTAATTATCATTTGTTTTAGCGCTGTTGACTTGTGTTTCTGTTTCAGTTGAACAGTTTCGGAGGGTGCATGAGCCACCCCCACAGCTCGCCAAGTCACCACCATCATCATCATCACGCCAGCTCCATGCTCCTCCCCCCACCACCTCTTCCTCATGTTCACTACTCTCCTCATCTCCCTCCTCGCCATGATCCCATCGAGATAGATATCATCATGGATCATCATCACAGGACCCCCACCCACACCCACCAGGCCACCATCCTTCAGGTCCCCACCACCCCCTCCAGCATCTTCATCTCTGAGGTAACTTAACGTACCAACTTAGTCTTGATGTATACAGCAGAATATCTTTTTTCCTTCACTCCATTATCAGTCACATTGTAATTCAGCCAAAAAAAAAACAATATCATATGACGCAGGGGTGATAATATTTAATTCCATTAAACCATAACATAGTATACGTCATAAGAATGTATACATTATAGATACCTTATAAATTAGATACCTAAACAGATATTATCTCCTTAGAGTCTGACTCACATGTGATTAGTAATAACAATACTATTTAACAAAAAAATGAAATCGGCAGTTTTTATGTTAAGCCTCGCCTCTAATGAAGAAACTGTTCTGGATTCACATATAATATAAAAGTTTCGTGTCGATATATTCAATCTATCGGAAGTTATCGTGTTCACAGACAGACAGAATTTTTTTTTCATATTTCGAAACTAGAGGTCGTTAACTTGAAATTCCGTTGAAAACTCCTTTTTTCCTCCCGAATTTTTGATTGATTACATAACTTTCCCTATACTTCGTATAGCTGAGGAAGTAAAAATTGCAATAAGTCTTACTTCTTGAATTGTATAAATATTATATCACTTGTTTACGCGCCTTCAGTATCACTTTTTGAGAGACAACTGTATATTTCTATGTAGAACTAGAGGTATTTCTTCCCCACCGAAACACAGTGCAGGGAAGTTATGTCCTCGGTTAAATATTCTATTTTGAGTTTCATCTGTTAATATAAATAAGGGAAAGAAAACAAAATAACTAACAAAAAAATACATAAAGGATTAAACCAAGAGAATGAAATAAGTAATAAAAAATAATGATTAAACAAAAGGTAGATTGATCTCAGACCTCAAAGGAAAATATCTTTAGACGAACACTCCCCCAAAAAAAATTTAAATTGAAGCTTTTTCGGATATTAAACACGATTTTTTCATTATTGTTATTTTATTACTTTTGAATTTGCGTGATAGAACACACTAAATACGCATCTCCTTCGTTTATTATTATTACGAAATTAAATGATTATTAGAGGGGAGACACTTCAGGATACCCAAAATATCCTCTTCATCAATTTTTGGGGAAAGAAACCCGTGGAAGCTGGAGTACATCGATACTGTTCTCACTATATAGGTGTGCTGTGTCGTCTGCGCATGTAGCAGGTTCTGTGTTTCCGAGGAATCACACATTCCACAACTCGAAAACACAGTACCCGCTACATACGCAGACGACACACAGCCTTTCTCTTCCCATGTAGAGTATCGCTGAGAGGCGCCAGGTGTAGACACTTAAAATATATTAGTTTCACAATACATTGTTATTAAATACAGTCCAACCTCTGGTAATTTGAAGTTAAGAGGAATTCAATTCGACTTTCAGAGTAATGAAATTTAATGGAAGGAGGTTGAATATATCATTAATATAACTAAATTAGTAATGTCGCAAATTTCTTTTTCTAGTTACAGAGGGTGACTTTAACAAGTTTTGAATTGTGAAGGTTGCCACACCTTGAAAATATTTCCGAGTTGACCTCGCATTTTCTTGTACTGTAGAAGTTCGACTATAATTTATTCAATTATTGATTGAATAAATTATAGTAAAACATATTTGTTAGATAAACTGATATTAATAATACGTTTTGACAATATAAAATAAGATTTTGTAATGTTATCCTGTTGCAGGTTCCCAGAAGGACTAGCGCTAGGAGATGGGGCCGCCCTACGCCATTCCAGCCTCCTCCCTCCTTCCCAAGATGGCTACATATATTGTAAGTATATATATATTTATATTTCTACTGTGTTATATATTTCATCATCACTACAATATATCTAAGGTGTTAGGTACTAAGAGTATAAGTCAAAAATTGGCCATTTCCGTTTTGTCACTCATTTAACTCAACATCTTTTTTTCTTTGTGTTCCTAAGAGTATAAGTCAATAGAACGACGTTAAAGGTTTTTTTTTACAATTGTACCTGATAGTATAACTTATTTTTTAAATTCTGTATTACGTATTAAGAGAACAAGTCAACTTATACTATTAGGCTCAGTTGAGAATGCCACATGAATTCCAGACTTGTACTGTTGGTAACACTTGTTGTGTGGGGTAGGTTGCAACGAAAAAGGTCCTCAGCCTTCCAGCCATGAATTTTATAAAAACTTGAAAAGTTCAAAAAGCGCAAAAAATACACTGCCTGACATAGAAGGGTTAGATGAAGATGATGGTTTTTAATTTTTATTTTTTCTCCATATTATGTACTATTATACTTAGGTAATAATATTATATTTTTATTAGCTAAATATGTAATTAGCTACAATATTTTTTTTTATTATACTATTCCTTTTACTGCTCTAGTTGAAGTTAATTATTTTTCCTTTCTGGATGAAATTCAATAATAACCAAATAATATAAACCGTTCACAACTGTAGTGGGGAATAGCGGCGTTGTCGTTCTCTATTAAAGAAAATAATAATATACATTTTATGATGATAATTATCAGTAATTATCATAATTTAAAAAAAAAAAACAATTACGGATGTACTCAAAATTTTAAAAAGCTGTGTCATTGAGTATAACTCATTTCATGTTTTCCAAACTACATAGCCTAATGGTATAAGTCAATGATCTTAACAGTATAAGTCGCCAACACGTTTGGTCTTAAAAGTACAAGTCAAGTATTTTATTAACCAAATAATTTTTTTGTTATCATTACATAATAATACCGTAATTGCATATTTTAAGCTAGAAATATTCCGTACTTGAGAAAAAAAACATAAAAAAGTGAAAATATAAGCTTTTAAAATGTTTTGGGCACTCTCCTGAAAAGTAACTCTTTTTGACTTATACTCTTAATACCTAACACCTTAGATATGTCATCTTTGGAAAATTTAACTTAAAATTAGTAGACATTTTTTCACCTGAAAATACCTTTATTATTAGTTAACTTAAATTTATGAAGATTTATGCCGTCTATAGAAATTATTCTGTTAAATATTAGGAAATTTATAACTGCAGAGTGCTAAGTAGGAGAAAAAATAAAATTTATATTTCAAATCGTATGGTTATTGGCCTTTGTGAAGGTGTACTTACTACTGATGATGATTTAGTATTGTTGAAAACCTAATGCTGGTACTGAAAATTTACAGCGGAACGACTAATTCTAGTCTAGATCTTATTTAACTCATCTGTTGTTTTGGCCTTCAAATGAAATCGTAACTTTCTGAAGATTATAAAAAACCCTCAATATATAAAAAAACGTTTTGATATGAGATTTGGTTCTGAGCTTATCAATTTGTTGTGTCTTTAGGGCAATGTTCTCGAACCCGCCCCTCTCGCCGTACAATCACCCCGAGGTGGGAGAAGCCCATCATCAACCAGAGAACTATGAGGACTTCCTCAGTCTGGCCGATAGACTCGGGGAGGCCAAACCGAGGGGACTCAACAAGATCGAGATCGATCAGTTACCTTCTTTCAAGTGAGTAGAAACATCTATCAATCAATCCATTAAGCAGCAGGTTTCAATAGGCAATATCTCCATTTTGGACAAAAATACAGATTCTGATGATATAAATATAAAGTAATTTCTGATTATATTATTATTCTGCCCAAAAAAATAATTCATTGTCTTTTTTATATACTTGGGAGATGGAAAACCCTTGAGCATGCCTTCCTTCGGATGGTCCGTTAAGCGATGGTCGCGAGCCTGTACGATGTCAGGTACTTATTAAAGACCCCCCTACCATATGTGAATAAAAACCCTTCGGTAGGCAAAATTTAGGACTCCCATAGCAGAGTCGGACTCATGTCCACCAGAGTGACGAAAGAGTGCTCTGGTAGTAGACGATGTGGACTCAAAGTTAAAGCCCGGGCATGATTCACAATAACTACCTAAATATTGGGAAAATACGAGATTATAGAATTAAGATTACTGGAAAACCAAGTCCAGAACTTCTTTTCACTTTCTGTCGGCCTGTAATCAGCATTTTATCTTTAGTAAGTGGAATTATTTATTTCGCGTTTTGTTGATGTATCACTTCTTTTTGCTTTCAAAAGTGAAGACACTGCCTCTTGAAACGATGCTTTTATTTTAAGAACTCAGGTAATTATACCAACCTGCAGACTAAAAACTGTGAGGTACATTTGTGCCCAAAAAGTCATTTCAACTAACAAAAAATTTATTGGTTTTTATTTAATCGTGCAATTTTTCGCCCTGCAAAGTTATCTACAAATATTTTATTTTGTTATGCTCGAGCTGAGAAATGTTGTAAATTTTTCTTATGCTCGAAATATGAGTTTCCAAACAAAGTAAATTTCCAGTGGCCTCAAAAATATTTATATGTGGGATGTACATGCGTCTAGCTCACCAAATTATTTTTATTATTATTTTTGTTTAATTTTTTGATGTAAATGATTGCTCATAAAGAATTATCAGCAAAGAGTTCTATACATAATCATTAATATAAACAATTTCTTATAAATTAAAATAAAACAAAGCAGAATGACGTTATTTAAGAAAACAATAGGAGGGATTTCTTCATACTAAAATATAATCCTGGTTCTAAAAACAAAGAACTAAACACAAAAACTACAATACGGATATTAATAAGAACGTTAAATGAAATAAAACAATAACTAGGTAAACATTAGTATTTTAGAGCTTTCTTAGCTCAGAAACTATTAGTAAATTGTAGATATGTGTCAGTTGTTGAGAGACATCTACCGGAACATCTCCCAAATCGCTAGCCAAATATTTAACTATAATCATGGCATGACATAAATGGGGCAGCCTATCAGAAATCATCCCTCTCCTCCAAATTACGCAACTGACAACTAATTTCAGGAGAGAATTCATATTAATTTTTTTAATCAATTAAATATAAAATCTACTATTTATTTTTTAGGCAGACCTATTAACTACTTACTAATATAAAAAGCGCGCAGACTCGCCGAAAAATATTTTAACCAATCGAAAACTAATTATTCCCTTTTTTGGTATTTCGTGAAGTTTGTCGAAGTTGCGTAGATATGATAGAGAAATAAAGAGCAAAATCAAAACATGTCACATTAGAATTGCATTGGGATCATGGACTTAGCTATCCTTTTCTGTTATTTTTTTAAATAGCTCTTTTTTTCATTTTGTTACTTTTCAGTGCCAACATTTTTAAGGATCCAATTTTTTGAACTACTAACGCAATAGAAACAAAACCTTTCAGTGAGCTTAGTCGTTTCCATAGTTATCATACGAATCTATAAAACACTTTTAAATAACATGAATTCATTAGTTGTGAACATATAACCTACAACTATGGTGAATCATACATAACCTACGTCCCAATCACTATCCAACCCAGAGTATCACATAAATCCTTCATTACTCCACGTTAAGACCTTCGTTATTTGTCTTCTATACACAGGAAAATTAACGTTGTAAATATGAAGTTCAAATTTAGGATATGTTCCAAATTTCAACCATGTTATTGGTTATGCTTATGACTTCAAAACTATTTCAAATATTTCTTTTGAAGATATTATCCGTGTAAGTAAGTTTATAGTTAATTAACGTTGTTATCTATATAAATAAAGCTGAAGCGGGGTTTGTGGGTTTGTTCCAGCATCACGCCCAAACGGCTGGACGGATTTTCATGAAACTAAAGTACTAGAGGGTATTAAAGTTTGCTCTAAAAATGACTAGTTTTGAGAAAAATAAAATTCAAAAATTTCTTCTACGTCAATTCAAATCGATGTTGTCAATCTCCGCTCCCCCCATCTTAACTTTTGAATAACTAGAATTTTCAAGCATGTTCCCCCTCGTACCACATATGCAGATTTGAAAAATAAATTAGTGAATATATGATATGGGGTGTTTTCATCTGAAGAAGTATGTACGATTTTTGCAAATTTTATCAATGCTTCTATATTTATTACTTTTTCCTATTTTCGTAGATTCTGCCATGTGTGTCAACGATAAAAATGTATCTTTTATTTCCCATAAAATATAAGAATTGCGAAAAATAATTTTAAAGTCCTGAAGACAGTATAATGGCTTTGTAAAAAAAGAAATAACGTAACTTAACGATAGAGTTGTCAGATTTTCAAATCTACGATCATTTGTTATACTTATCGATTTGAAGTTTGGAAGTTAGTGTATTTGGAGCCCTCTCTTGGGTGGCTAAGTAATTTTCTGATAGAGCTTGAAAAAAACAGAAATACGTGATGAATGAAGCACCCTGTGTAGTTGCTTTCTGTTCAGTATAATGATTGATTGATTTATCTTGTTCTTTGTTTAAGGTTCAACTCCGAATCTCATGAGGGTGACCAGACCTCATGTGTTATATGTCTTAGTGACTTCGAAGCCCGGCAGACCCTTAGAGGCCTTCCATGTTCTCATCAGTTTCATGCTAAGTGTGTCGACAAGTGGCTTAAGGTAAGTTTATAGCGTTAATCCCTCTTTATTGCTCAAAACGTACATTTATATATTTTAGGAGTTGATTTACAAAACTCAATGAATCTAAGTATAACCTCCTTTAGGTTGGCAGAAATAATTATAAGTGTTATGGATGTATGATTTTCTGTAAGAAATCGAGGATGTATATATATTTTTTTTTCCGTAACTAGAATTTATAGCTTTGATTTGAGAGCGTTAAAAATCAGAGAGCTAATATCTCCAAAGCTCTCTCTTTCTCCGCTGTTTATCATAAATTGTTCATATAATTCCATTCTACATTAAAATCTGCATCGAATGGTATCATTTTGAACCAAAACCTTCTACATAAAGTTGATAAAAGATTGTTTAAATAAAACTGTTCAGATCAAAGACTTTCAGCTTTATTTATATGGAGATTACTTCACTTGTCCACATTGTTTTAATATTTAGTTGGAACAACCTGCTATGACCTTTGAAGATTCTTTTTCAGTAGTTTATGACACGTAAGAAGTTAGAGAAGTGAGAAGTTACAGAAAAAGAACATAAAATAATCACTTTAATGTACAAAGTTGGGATAAAAATTATCTCCTCAAGTTAATATCAAACCCATATTTCAAAGTGGATGAACTCAATTGTATAAGTGCCTTGCACAAAAAAATGTAGTATAACTAATAGTTATGACTGCCTCCCTTTGGACTAAACTCATATCCTTGAGAAGATTTCTCCATAGAGTGTTGGTCCTAAGACCGAGCCCTGAGGACATCCTCTCATGATGTTCACCCATGTGCTAGCATACAACTGGCTCACAGTCGCAGAACGGCCGTCAAGGAAACTGGATATCAGCCCAAATATATTCCTAGGCGGTCTCATAACACGCAGTCGCGTGAGGATGGGGGATACTACGGGTGTTGCCTAAATTTTGCTTACCTAGAGTAGTGGTCCTTAACGTGCACCTGATATTGTACAGGTTCCTAAACGTCCCATTTAAAGGACGTCGGGCTCAAGGTTTTTTCCACCTAATAGATAAAAAAAACTAAGAGGGCGGGTTTCGAACCCGCGATCGTGAGCTCAGTAGGCAAGCATGGTACCTCTGAGCTACTGGTGCCCTCAGTTGAAAGTGGATTTATGAAGTAACAAGGAGTCGGAAGTCTCGTGTGCTCAACAATAGTCATTTAGTAAACTTGAAAACATTAATTTAAACCTAGAAAACGAAAAAAATAATAAATAAATAAAAATATATGTATTATATATGGATAAAAATTTTTTTTTTTTTGTTTTCAGGCAAATCCAACGTGTCCTATATGCCGTGGAGATGCATCTGGCTACGTAATGCGCTCAGAGTAAGGATGTCAGTATAATTTAAAAAAATAAAATACACTTTTAAAAAGTTTAATATTTGTAGATGGTCTTTTAAAAAAAAAACTTAGTTGGTCTTGCGATGGGGTGTAATTGTACTTTCCATGTGGTTTACGTATTTTCTCTTGTATCTTGTTTGTGTAATCGGGGTGCATCTATTCTTGTATTTATATTCGTTTTTGTTTTTTATTATAATATTTTCTGCGCCTAATTATTCACATAATTAGTCTATTAACAGCATGATCATTTTTAATTGTTTCTTTCTCGTTTTTTTTTTATATATAATTTTTCATAATGCTTGGTTTTCATGGATGTTATTTTGAATGTTTATTTTTGAACTTATATTACAATAATCAATGTTTTCAAATATTAAATATTTCTTGTTAACTGGTTTTTTTTTCTTTGTATTTTGTTAATTATGTATGATGGCTTTTTCACTATTTTTCAAGTTTTTCTTGTTATAAAGTGCTTTTACATTTTCTCACTTCAGTGTTTTAATACTTTAAATTTAGGTGTACCATTTGTGAAAGTTACCAACCGTTTTTAAAATATAAGGCGCCAGATTTGCGTAGCTTTCTTCTTTTACAGATAAAGTTTTATAAAAATTAGAATAATTTTAAAGAAATAACTTTTTATAACTTTTATAATAATAACTTTTTTGTTCCGACAATTTTTTGAAAATAAGAAGAAAAATCCATTTGTTTTTTATTTTAAACTAAAACAATAAATTGCAATAAATAGAAAATATAAGTGTTTTCTTATTGTATATATACTATATACTATTGGGTGTAGTAAACTATAATCATTCTTAGCTCTGTGTGTTTAATCTTGTAATTTACTAAGCTAAATGCTTCTGAATGTCTAGTTTAATGTGTTTTACCGAAACTGGTGGTTGCTGTTTTACAATTTTCTTCAATAATTCTATTTTGTTTTGTATATGCAAGAGGAAAATATAATAATTTTTAGCCTATAATTTTTCCAATGAATTGAAAAGAAAATCGACATATTTTCTTATAGATTTTCAATGTTGCTTTGTTCAGTACTGTAGATGTAAGGTGTGTATAGTCGTCATTTGTACTCTTATTTACATTGTTAAATATTTACTTCCTTCTTTGTTTTTATGTTAGTCATTATTTGAGAATGGTAGCAACAAACTTCAGGAGTATACTTGGGAGGTCAAAATAAGGATTACCGCAACAAGAGTCTGGTCAGGTTTCTTGAAACAATTGTAGAAAATTAATAATTTTTTTTTTTTTTTTTTCTAGGTGTTATGTTTTTCAAAATGAAATATAGATAGGGCACCTAACTATGTAAAATGAGTATTCTGTTATCTTAAGGATAAATATTAAATGTGGACCTTAACCCGACTCTAATGTGGGAATCTTAAATTTCATATATTTCGCCTTCCTTTGTTTATTCTCACAGACGTGGGGACCTGACATCGTATAGGCTCGAGACTATTGTTTATCGCCCCATCTGAATGACAGTTCATGTTTTGTCATCTCCCAGAATTCGGCTGGGTTTCGAACCCGCGATGTTGAGCTCAGTAGACAAGCAGGTTACCTCTAAGCTACCGGCGCCCTAGTTATTACGGTATTGGGTCTTCTCTTCCTTGTTCGATATTTCTGAAAATGAATAGGCGCTTTACCATATCGATGGTGTTGAAAAGACACCTCATATAGCAAAAAAGATGGGGTTTTAATAGATCTTGTCGAAGGAAGCCCTCTGTAGAGACCTCGGAAGTAAAAACAAAATAGAATAAGACAAAAAAAATATCATATCTCATGTCTTGATTTTGCATTCACTCCGAAATATTATATGGTAAATTCATATCAATTTCCCTAACTTTATTATTAAATAAAATAAATATTTAACCTTTTTATCATAAATGTATAATATATAACTTCAATTGCTTATAAATTATCTTATGAAAATGCAAAACTAAAACTAAAGAGGCTTCATTTTAAAAGATTTTTGTCGTTCAAGGTTGCGTTTCTACACCGTCGATATAGATTTTTGGACCAACGTATAAAATTTCGTATCGATATATTAATTTCAACATGGAATTCTTAGGGTCTGGGTGTCGAGGCTCTTCTTTTCTCTGTCCGCAAGTTATTATTAGGTGCTTTAGTTGGGCACTGCTCGATCCATATTCAAAATATCTAACTTATCTATTCATTTTGTCAGGAATTATAGTCTCCACAGAACACCTACACATCCAGATGTCTGTTTTTATTTTTGATTTTCGGATCCAGAAGATCGGGAAACTTTCAGATCTGTTGAAAAATGAAAATGCCATTTTATTTGTGGCAAATTAGATAACTTCCCCTATATTGTGTACGCAGAGGCTACTTGAAGGCGGCAACATGGCTGAGCTCGCCTTCATCACAAATTACTTTCACAATGTTGCTTTTTACAAAAGAAATATATTTTCTAAAGATTCATTATTCATTTTTTAGATAATGGTTACTTTACAAATTGTATTTCAGGAAAAATGTTTCAGATTAAATATTCTGTAATTTCTGACGAAGCATTTGCGAGTGCATGTTCATGACTATGTTTTGTCTCCCAGATATGTTTCTGAACTTTGTATACTTCCATTCAGTAATTACTTTTTTTCTCACATTTCCCATACTCTCGGCATGAGTATTTTACAATATAATAAGTAGCAAATATATAGAAGACTGTCTGAAAATCATTAAGCATCTTAATTATGGACTTATGAAACCACTTAGGAAATTTCGTGTCGATGTATTCATTCTATCGATAGTTACCATACCCAACACTCGGACAGATATTCAAATTTTTTGAATATTTTTAAATTGAGACAATAGAAAACAATGTAATTTCAGTAAAAAATTAATATAGAATTTCTATTCGACTGCTAAATTTCTCTCTACTCTGTATAGTTGGGAATACAATTTTCGAAATACTAAACTATACATGAATTAACATTCTTTTAAGGTATTCTGAATATTTTCTTGTATATAAAAATTCGGACGCCGGCGTTCGAGTCCTCTGGTCGGATACTTTCAAAAACCAAAAGAACTTTAGGTTTCAACTTTCTTTTCTTTTTAATTCTTTTTTTTTGTTTTATTATTTATTTTAAATTCAGAAATTGATTACCGTTGGTTATTTCCAACCATAACTGTGTAGTCACTTGCAAGGGTAGGAAATTATTAAAATTTAGTTGGTAGCTTGAAAAGTACAATAACCCTCTATCTTAAAAAAATGCTTAATCTCAAAATCCAAGTTGTTTAATAAACTTTTTTTTTTTTAACAACTTGTAAGTTTTTAAGGTCTCTTCTTTTTTTTATATATAGACAACCGGTATAATAACTTTTGTGATAATGTGTACGTTATTATTAGGTGTTAATATTTTTGATTTTTAGTATAAATTAATTGTTACTAATAATTATACCCAATGCATATCCTAATAAAAATATGAAAAAAAGAAATGGTGGAAGGGCTTCACATACATTTGTGTGCTTGACACTCTGTTTGGGGTATAAAGGGCGTTGTCTTTTTATTTTTAATTAAATTTTGCATTTTCTTAGATTAAATATCTTTTAGGATCTCACTATTAACAAATAAACTGTGTTTTTTGCTTAGCTAATAACCTGTTGCCGTTTAAGGTAACATTTTTTTTTTTTTGTGTATATATATAGGTTTGGTATATTCAAGGTATGTTTGTGTGTTTTAAATATACATGTGAGTGACCAGTCATGTATGTAACTATCTTCGGGATTATATTTTTGCGGCAAAAAAAAAAAAAAAAAGACAATAAACATGGGTTTGGAAACGCGTCCTTCAAAAGTTATTGCCAAAATTTTTGTGAGTACATCGAGCCAAATATCGTATCTTATAGAACAGTAAATTTTGACGAAGAAAACAATTTTACTCCGTCAAGCCTTTAGAACCTAGAGTATGAATTTACGTGAGTATTATGGCTTAGGCCAATAATAAAACGTGGAGTTTATAAAATATTTTCAAAGACAGGTGTGGGTCATAAGATCTTTCCAAAGACAGGTGTGGGTCATAATATCGTTCCCAAGAGAGGTGGGGGTCATAAGATCTTTTCAAAGACAGGTGTGGGTCTTAATATCGTTCCCAAGAGAGGGGGGTCATAAGATCTTTCCAAAGACAGGTGTGGGTCATAATATCGTTCCCAAGAGAGGTGTGGGTCATAATATCGTTCCCAAGAGAGGTGGGGGTCATAAGATCTTTTCAAAGACAGTAGTAGGTCATAAGATATTTCCCAAGAGAGGTGAGGTGTATGTCGTAAGATCTTTCCCAGACATTTTGAGATACACGGACGATGACAAACGCGTTACATGAAATTATTCCCCACAACGTATAGCAGAGTATTATTTTGTTGCCCATTTAATATTCTCCAACTCTTGTCCTTCAACATATTTTGATGGGCTGCATACTATGAGGCAATAGCTTTTGTTGAAGGCGGAATTTCCGGACTCATTTTTGTTGAAACTTTTTTTTTTTTAATTTTGGTCTCAAATATGATGCTATGTCCATACATGCTATGTCATCCTTCATATACTGTATTTGTGTGTCACGTAGTGAGTGTGTATGTATGCCTTATCGAAGTATATAATCTGCCTTTACTATTATTGTGTAAATAACAAATTCAAGCTGAAATAACATCAATTATTTAAGACTTGTGACAAACAAAATGAAAGAATTACATTTCTATATTAAATTTAAAAAAAAAAGTCTTAAGTTAATTCTGCACTTGGAAATGTGTGTGCCAACACTTAGAGTATTTTTTTTTTCAAAATCATGTATTTCTAAAGTACATGGCGACCTAACTATATCCAGTTATTTCGTTGTTATATATTAAAAATATATATATATTTTAGCTTTTTATATATTGTAAAATATATATATGCTGTTTGAATAAAGATGGTAGTTTTGAGACTACAAATAAATTAGATTTAGATGTATTTTTTGTTTCATTATTATTATTTTTATAATTATTGTATTTCTTTTTGTTTTTTGTTTTCTTTTTGTTATAGGGTTACTCCTTTTGAGGGTTACTTTAGAACTGACGCACTTTTTCCTATTTATGATTTTATGTTTTCAATTTAATACTGCTTTTATAAATAAATTTTAAAAAATACTAAAAAAAAAGACATCAGGGTGTTGTTCCATTTAGTATAAAATGCTCAATAATTTGAAAATTTAAATTAAAAAAATATGTATTGAATAATAATATTAATCTAGTTGCACTGTACTCTATATTGATTACCAGGGTTCATAAACCTGCTTTTGTCATCGTGATAATAATTAAATTATTTAGAATTTTAATAATTGCCAAAATTTTTAATTATGTATTATTATTGTTAGTAGTTTTCTTTATTATTATTAATGTATTTGCTTGTTTGTGTTACTTGGGGTATTCTAATGAGATAGCATTACCAGTTTTTTAACTGTAAAAAAAAAATAAAAAAAGCAGCGCTAAAAACAAAGGATGACATTATTTTTAGCGCTGCTTAAAAGATTATGTGAGTGAGAGCGCGACTTGGCGGGCATTAACATTGATTTATCCACTGGAATCCTATATTTTATTTAAGTAATACATTTTTTTTTTTCTAGAGCTCATCGTTTTCTGATATTTGTCTTTTATATAAATGTAGAGGGCGCCCGTAGCTCACCGGTCGTATGCATGCTTGCTTACTGAGCTCAACATCGCGGGTTCAAGGGCCCGTTCTTCGGATGGGACGTTAAGCCATGGGCCCGAGCCTGTATGATGTCAGGTATTCGTTAAAGACACCCTACCCTAGGTGAATAAAAATTTAGGGTAGGCAACATTTAGGACTCCCATAGTAGAGTCGGGTTCATATCCACCCGAGTGACGAAAGAACGCTCTGGTAGTAGTTGATATGGCTTCGTAGTTGAAAGCCCGGGCATGAGTCACAATTACTAACAAACTTACTATAAATTGATAACTTATTGTTATTGGTAACTTATAGTTATTGAAGAAGAAAAAGGACCATTTGACAGTTTATCTCCCGCGACATCACCTAAATTTATTGTAAAATAGTTGAAGAAAATTGCTTCTTTATGGGATTTAAATAAAATATGTCGGATCGGAAAACATGTAATTCCAAATCAAATTGTCGATCGGTTATATAACATCCCCTATACTCGCTGGAGGCCTGCATAATTATGTGAAATCCTCAACATTCGATGCAAGGTGTACCTTTTTTTTCACCTATGCCTCTTTAAATAGCGCTAAAAACAATGGGGTTACCGTTTGAGGGTTCTTTTTAAACAGATTCCTAGAAAAACTGCTATCTCGTTTGAACACCCTGTATATATTATTTTTTTCATTATTATTTTATATTACTATATTAAACGTTATTGATCTGATGTAATAAAATGTGTTTTTTTGCTTTAATCTTATGCATAATCATTTTTATTGGATATTTGCACACTTGATTGAAGACAATCAGTTTGTTTGAACATGGTTATTGGTTTTTGTTTTTTTTATTTTGTTTAAAATTTCACAATTGTTATTATATAATTGTAATTAAATTAATTTGTTTAGTGCCGTATTTTAATTGTTTGTTAGATTCTCTTGCAATTATTTAATTTTTATGTGCACTATTCTTCTCGTTTTTTAATCTATTTATATCTGTTTTTTTTTTTTTTCTGCGGAAGATGTCATGCAATGTAAGTAATGGATGTTGCCAAATTCAGCAAAATGTATAATGAATTTTTTGATTGGATAACATGAATTACGTATTTTTATGTGCCTCTTCAACTTCTATTCTATAAAAAAAAAATATTTTTATATCTTGATGTTTTATAAATTTGTTTTACTCTGTCTGTGTGAGTTGAGCTTTGAGAGTCAATGTCAATGTGTAGGTTTCGTGTATTGATAGGAAACATTGTCATGTAATCTGCTAACATTTCCTTTATAAACAACTTAGTACAGTCTATAAATCGTTTCGTGGGCTGCCACTCACCTTTTACATTAGGAAAGTAGAAAAAAAAAATGTGAAATTTCCAAAACTCTATTTTTTAAAGTAAAGGAATTGTCTATTAGTCTTACTATTTTTTTT
This sequence comes from Aradus depressus, assembly GCA_963662175.1. NCBI lineage: Eukaryota > Metazoa > Arthropoda > Insecta > Hemiptera > Aradidae > Aradus > Aradus depressus. The sequence continues at coordinate 95,574,739 of OY759214.1, read as the reverse complement.
CTCTTCGTTTAGTTTAGGTCTGGGATTTTCTTAGCATTTTTATTTTATACCTAAACGTAGGAACTAGGAATTTAGTATGTTCTTTATAAAATTAGGTGTCAGTAAATACGCTTAAGTTGACCTCCTTTCTTTAAAACTTGCAAAATTATTTTGCTCATGTTTTTTTTTTTTTTTTAGAAAATTTAAAGTTTCCTAAATGTTTTAATGCATTTTTTAGTAATGATAGTATATGTATTTGGTTTTTGATTCTTCAAAAAATATATTTTAAGTTGTTTTGTAAAAAAATGTAACTTGACTTATGAATTCAGTTGTGAGCGACGACTTATTTATTTTTATTTTTTTTAATCGTCTCAACTGAAAATTTTAGAGTAATTTTCACACCCTCAGTGCTCAACTTAGCATAGACTATTGAATATTTTGATCTAGTGTCTCCCAACTGCGACAAAACCCTATTTTAAAAAGCATTTTCTTTGGTCTTTGTGAAGCTGTCAGGTATACAAAATCATTGAAAAGTTAAATCGCATGTCTATGAAAAAAAAATGTTTCTTCGTTGTATCATAAATTGATGGAGTCAGGCGCAGGAAGAATAGTCAAACTTCACATACGATCAAACGTTTTTTAAAATTATTAATATATTGCAGGTTCCATTGCGTCTCAACTCAACGAGATACTTGATTTTTAACACCCTTTTTCCTACGTTATCATATGAAGTAATGATGATCAGTTAATTATTATTAACTAGGCAAAGAAAAATTTAATTTATCAACTAAATTTTCGCCTTCCCCCTCCCCCCAAAAAAAAAAAAGAAAAAAAACCAATCGACCTATTTGACTGAAAATCTATAGGTGTCTTACTCAGGGACTAGATCTCAGTTTTCAGTCAACATATACTAGGTATTTGGTGTCAGTTGTAACTAGGTTTTTAAGTTGAGCCTCCATCCTCTCTGGCCGATTTGGCTAAAAATCTTTAGGTGACATCCTTGAGTAATTCTGGATACACATACGAAATATATCAATATATTCATGCTATCGGGAGTCCTCCATTGACAGATGAGAATTTTTTTTCTCATTTTTGCATAAGGGGGCCGAAAAAATATGAAATTTTGGTGGAAACAACATGCATTTTGGATTTCATATTAGCTCAATAAAAAACATCGTGAAGGGAATTGTATATTGTTTTAATCATTCCAAGGTTTATATATATATATATATTTCTTCCTGATGCGATCATGATATCTATCTGAGTTGAGGTGAAATGATCCGCATATAAAAACTGTAATCAATATGTTTTTATATTTTCATGTTTCTTGTGATAGTTTTCTCCAGGAAAGTGGCTATGTGGCAAGTGGTTGGGAAGCGCTATTCTACATTTTATATATTTCATCTGGAATACCTGTAGACCGCAATTCCAAACTATGTATGCCATTTATTTTAAGAATACTAATCTTTCCTTATTTCAAATATATTTACAGTTTTCTTAGTAATTCGGTTTTAATATTCTATTTTATGTGTTGTTAATATTATAACTGCAATTTTATGTTTCATTTTTTTTTTTTCTTAAATTCTTTCTGCATATATGAGGTTTCGACAATTTTATACCATATGTAAGATTAACGATATTGTATTTTTATTATTAGTAAATTATCTGAAATATAAACAATATTTTTACAAAAGATAGTAGAGCTACAAAACAATGCTTCTATCGTATTAAAGATGGGCATTGTGAAAAATGTGTCTTTTTGTGCATTATACATCACACATCTGCCAATAATAACCAATAAAAATGCACATTTTTCACAATTTTTTCAATGTTACATGATGCTATTAAAAGCTCTGAAACTTTGTTTTTATTGAACAAATAAGATTATTAGGTATTATTTTTATAGCTCGTACTATCTTTATGAAAAAGTGTGTACCGGGGCTGTGTGGACTAGAGCGTGTATGATCCCACAACGGTCGCGGATTCGAATCCCTTCCAGAGGAAGAATTTTTTTTTTATAATTAAAACTTCTCGGACCATAAATGGTTGTATAAAATCAGTATCTGCCCCTTTGATGTCAAAGTTAAAAATGGGCTAGAACTCCCGCCATCTAAATGAAAAAAAAAAAAAATAAACAATTTTGTTAGTAAAATGTATTTTATATTTTATAGAACTGGCTAGTAATAAATGTTGTTAATCTTGCAAAATATGACAAAAAATGCCGAAGCATCATATGTGAAGTGGGGACAAAGAGAAATATATAATATACAGGTTTCATGTTATGATATATATTATGTTAGGTCTCATATTATGAAATATAAAAAATTGCAGTTTTAAACAACGTTGTGAATTTAATTTAACTTAAGGTGTTACATGGCAACCATGGAGAGTATTTCATTTTATTTTTCATTAAATAAATAACGTCTCTTGAGTTTTAATAGAAATGATAGAACCATACAAATCATTACTTTCAATGGAAAAGTGCTTTGAAGTTTTAACAATTTAGGAGAAACTAAAATTGAAATATTTAGCGTGTAGCGTTTTATTGTTTTTTTTTATTCACTTTGTATAGTTGCTCTAGTCCTCCATTAATACTGTAACCAAATACCTCATTTTTATTTTTTATTTAGAAAAAAAAAAGTGTTTACTATTAATATTACAATTAAATAATCAAAATTTTATGTATCAAATATAGTACAAAAACAGAAAATATATGATGTATGCCTTTGCTATATTGTTCCACCTCTTCAGAGTATTTACTTAATTAAGTTTTATTTTTACTAGAAATTATGTATATCTGCTTTAAATATATGTATACATTTATTTGTTATATATACATACATATTATTGTATATATGTATACATTTATTGGTATACATACAAAATGCATGTGATGAAATAAATATATATATATTTCTTTTTAAAGACATGTACTGCACAATTTGTTCTTGCTAAGCTAATTATTATAGCAATATTAATTAATGTTAGACTAATAGATTTTAGTTCTAGGATGCTTATATTATGGAAAAAAAAAATTAAAAATGAAAGAAAAACTAATAAACTTTAAAGTGGCTTGTTTTAATTTTTATTTCTAATCAGCCTTCTTCCAGTTAGTTTTTATGTGTAGTTATAGTCAAATGTCTTTTATTGAGGTTCCCAAAAATCAATAAGAAAACAGAAATGTTCTCTCATATTGGCCAGCAGAAGACTCGCCTGGGCTTTAACTACGAAGTCATATCGCCTACCAAAGCGCTCTTTCATCGCTCTGGTGAACATGAGCCCGACTCAACTGTAGGAGTCTTAAATTTTACTGATCTAGGTTTATTCACCTAGTCTTTAACCTGTCATCGCTTAACGTCCTATCCGAAGGGCGGCATGCTCGAAGTTTTCTCGGACGGGGTTCGAACCCACGATCTTGAGCTCAGTAGTAGCCAAGCACGCAGCTGGCGACCTTTCAACGAATGGTCGGTATAGATAGAAGCCGGGGAAATTCACTGAAAGTACACTTTCACAACACAATAATATGGGGGGGCCTTAATGACAACTGAATTGTTCATATATAAGAATATACTCTATTTATGCATAGCATTCGTAACTATGAATATCATTTAATATAACATTTAAGAGACAAGTTAGAATAATAGTAAAAAAAAAGAATACACTGAAATTATGGAAATTTAATCTAATCTATTTTTTTTATTTACTATGAATACTTAATTCTATAGCATAAGAAAAATATAGTATCAAACCGGTGCAAAAAAATTGAGTTATTGAATAGCAGAACTTGTATCGAGGGTTATCCACCGGAAACTGTTTTAATAGACACCATTCAATATGCGAATACTTATTTCAGAAGTAGGCCTCCCACCAAATGGTCATAATAACTTGTCTTTCCAGAAGGACATCAGGATAATATGACATAAATTTTGCTTCATCTGAGTTAGAAACTCTCATCTTGACAAAAACAATTTTATTCATATAAACATTTATTATATTCAAAATTTATATTTAAAAAAATTGTAATGTACAAAGTAGAATGTATTTCAATCGAATCAAATTGCAAACTAATCATTTTGTATGATGTAAAATGAAACAATGAAAGTGCAGAGGCGCATCACATTTTATGCACTTCGTGGTAGATTTACTTGGACACTGACATCTTGCCTGTTGTTTCTTACCGGACGAGTTTTGGCAAGCTACTTACAAGATGATCAATCCTATCAAAACGACTATCTATGCGTGCTATCTTGCTAGGTCTTCCTTGTTGAGAGACAACTCTCTGTTGAGACTCTAAAATGGAGCACGCTAACCTAAATGCCAAGTGGTCCATATTACCTCCATTTATTCGATGTAGTTGCCATACATTCTGCTCGCAGACATCAATTAGATGGGCTAGTAGTGGGATATACCACTTTTTTCCTCTTATTCTACACCGGTATAGAGATATATTTTGGTCAGCACGGTCGACACCTCCCATGTGCTGGTTGTAGTTGTGAATGGCTTGTGGCTGAGGAACCTGTACTTTCTTTTTCTTCTCTCTTGAAAATCTGTTTACTGATTTCAGAGGATAAACACTGTCAAAATTTGTTGCCATTGAAACAATGTTGTCATTCCATCGAACAATCTCGCTTTGTCACATAGGAAGCTAGGGTTTTCACCCAAATTTCCTTTTCGTTCAAGAAGACTACATGTAAATTAATAAATACATTTTTTTATTTTTCAGCGAACTCAACGATAAAAACTCAATTTCTCATGATCATTAATGAGACACTCATTATTAATTTGTTAAAAATGATGGGAAAAAGAAATGCTTCTGAACTACCAATTTGTAACATCTTTTTTGTGACTCAGAAAGCCGATTTTTGGATTTTTGAGAAATCTCCTGACCTCTCTCCAAATGTTAATGGATAAAGAGGTGCTATTTTACTGGGCGCTAGATTTTATCAGGAATTCAATTCAGTTTCTTAATATAAAAGTTGGTATGTTTGTCTATTAAGTCATTATTATGCGAACAAGATGATAGCTATGACAAGGATTGACTTTCTTAGCAGGAGACATTTCAAAACAAATTGAAACGTTATGTCAGGTATCCGAAGCAAAGTATCAAATGGTACTTGTTCCTCATCAGTGTCTGAACTGAAGACACGCCAAACCTTAACTTGAGATAATGTCATTAATGTTTTGACAGGACTTTAAACTCTCTCCCCAATTATAATAGGGATTTTTATCTTATGAAATGAAAAATCACATTTAAAAACTGTTAAATTTTTTAATTAAAAAAATGGTTATAGAATAACAAAACTTTAATTTTGATCATAATCTTCCAGCCAGCCATCCTGCTCCGAGAGAAATCTTCTTTTGGCTGCAGTATTCATGTATGGTCGTAAAACCCATTCGGATTTAGCTGTGACTACAGTATCTAAGGTGCCCAACTTAATTTCAAACAGCTTGAGTTGCATTCTGGGACCAAGTTCTACCAATTCAATATCCCTGCCATTCACCTAAAAAAATAATATTTTTTGTTTTAGAGCAAATGAAATGATAGAAAATATACAATAATATATTATTCACCTTTTTTTTTTTTTTTTCAAACAGTGTACTCAAATTTTTAACGTTCTCAGTTGTTGGAATTTATGTGAAAGATTACTTCAACAAAAGGCTCCCCCGGAAATAAATTATTGCGGATCCCAGAGTACAAGTGAACTAAGATTCGTAGCCTAGATATGTAGCTATGATTTGAACGTACCTTTTTATATGTATGATTTCTGAAGGATATGTAATCGTCATGGTTGGCAAAAGTGATTACTCTCTTACTATCTTCTTTTGGAACAGGAAATAGATACTTCAATATACTTTGCACACGGAGTCCTAGCCTCGTCGTGAAATTGTGAAAAATAAGATGAGGATATTGTTCGGACATTGTACCGATATCGGGAATATCGTGCCTCATAATGACATCAGACAAGTTAAAATAGGCAGTTGGACCATAGGGAAGATGACAGATGACCAACGAGTCCGGAATACCTCTATGTTCATGTACAACAATAAAGTCAGTCACATCGTTCGATCGACAAGCGTGTACGAGTTGTTTCATTTCGTAATTACCCCTATTCATTCTCTGGGAATTGGGGAAAATAAGCCTCAACTCTTTGGCAAACATTTTCAAACGAGAAGATGGATCTCGAGATGTTGTAATCATGATTTTTGGATCTTCCACTCCGGCCCACCTATACTCGTCATCTTCGTGAGTACGACAAGTTCCTCCCTCTTCAGTACCAAGAGTGGCTGCTAATTCTGGTCCCTTGTCTTCCCATTGTAATTTATCTACTAAACTCAAGGCTTCTTTCCTAAGATTTGTATCTATTGGAATACCTTCATCTAGATTCTTTCTTATTTTGTCCTTTTTCTCCTGTATTGTCCTCTTTTTATCTTCAATTGCTTTCCTATAGAGATATTCTCTCCTCAACCTAGCCTGACGTCTTAACATTATTTGAAAATTAGCTTTTAATTGACAGAAAATACACCAAGGAAAGAACAACAATCACGTTTTTATAACCACTGTATAACCTCAAGCGCTGGTGGATCGATAGAAAGAAATTAAATAATGAACTATCGATTGAAACATTTTTTCATTAACCCCTTTTCTCATAAAATATTATCTGAATAAAAATAAAAAGCATATAAAATGGTAATTTTGTGGTTTCGCCCGTTTCAGCTAAGCTGAAAGGATAACAAGAATAAATAGATATAGTTTTATAAGGAATTAAAGATTTCAGATAGAAATAAACGAAATATTCTGGATATTTTCATTCTGCTGCAGCATTTATTAATGCTTTCTTAATGGTCTTATACATCCATGATACGCTGTCCTTATCCGGCTTCCCATAAAGCAGTTTTTAAAAAATTGAAGCCCTTGAGAGCAAGTCTTAATTTTTTCGACAAACGGTAATTCGGTTTCAAATTGGATTTATAATAATTTAAAATTTCACATAATTATTTCATTTATTACATTGCACAAAGTATATATTATACTATATATGAGTCTTATTATATTATTTCCAAACTAATATCGCAGGCAGTTATAATTTTCCTTTGTCAGGAAGTCGGATTTTGTAGGTACACTTCCATATCTCGCACAGACAGACGGTGGAGTGAAACCTGTAGAAGACGGCGAGGGGCATGGACAGATGTGTGATGATAGTCCAGGCCCACACTCCGTAGAACCGAAGCTCTATCGGGTGGAAATCGGCCCGGGCGTTCTCCAGATGATTGATGGCCCACATGGCGATGTTGGAGATCATCAAGAAGGTGACCAGTTGGCGGGCCGGCTTCTCTTTCGCAGTCTGATAATAGAACAAAAGAAAAAATAAACATTTAACAAGTTATCTTGGCAAAATGAAATGCGAGGCTAGCCCTAGGAGACTTTAACGCCAAGGTTGAGAAGGAGTCTGCCCTCAGACTCTCAATCGGCTGCCACAGCCTCCATGTTGCAGAGGAAAGGAATCTGAGCGTTGAGTGTTCATCCAGCATAAGACCTTGGTGTCGCCCAACGGGAAAATCTGCGGCACCCAGGTCGGAGGGAGTGGTCCACACTGCGGTGATCTGTCTGATCCACAAAAAGGGATACAAGCTGGACTGAGGAAACTATCGCGGTATTGCACTGCTCATGAAAGAGCTTACAAGATGGGCTGAAGGAGTGATAGGAGAACAACAAGATGGTTTCAGGCATAAAAGATCAACAATAGATCATATTTCAAAGGTAAAAAACATGGTAGGAAAATGCAACGAGAATAACGTCGACCTGCACCATCGCTTCACTTACTACAAGTAAACCTATAAACTGCATCTATTGGTTTCGTTCCCCCCCCCAAACTGATAACGCTGGCAAGGATTACGCTTGCGCACACCTCTCGGATTAACAAGATCCAGAACGCATGTACAAGTGTCCTGACTAAGAAGAACCAGACTTATATTATTTGATGGTGAATTAACTCTTTAAAATGGAATTAATGTCATTTCTATTAGTCTAAAGTAATGACAATTGTGTGCTTTCTCTTCACAATAAGTTTTGTACAAGTTATGTTTTGACTGGCCGCGTCATTAAGTCTGTACTATTGGTAAATAGTAAAGAGTTACCCGCCGTGGAGTGGATTATTTGTTGTCACGAGAAGACTTAAGTTGAAAGTATATGACACTATGAATTGAAAGTGAACATATTTTTTTTTAAAAACAGCAATCCAAGTAAGTAATATTCCACTTCAAAAAAAAGAGACTTATTTCTGCAATGTCTGTTATGGTTTTATAACACAAACATTTTTGTGTTATAAAACCATTAGACAATTTTATATAGCAATCTAAGGGATGAAAATTAGACGGGCAACGCTGAGTATTTTTTAATTAAAGAAAATAAAAGAAATTTGACAATCGATGGACGATGTCGAACACTGGTCGTACAAAGATGACGTGGACTATACTGACCTTTGCAGTGCTGCATCTCCTCCACCAGGCGTCAATTATAAACAAGGTTTGCAAAGAAGACTGTATTATACCAAATACGGATGTTATCCCTATGTTAGGTTTCCGAAATATCTCCTTGGTGAAGTAGGCAGCGATGAGAGAAAATGTGAAATAGATGTAAAGACCAGTCTGTGCCATAATGAGAAGAATGTTGTCCAGCTCCAGGTGGCGACTCGCTTCATACCTGATCATTTTAGTTTATATAAAATTAAAAAAAAAGTAAATAAGTACAATAGAATAATGCACTCCAGAGGCGATATACAGTATAAGGCTTAGTATACTATGTCATTATGTTTTAGGTAACGTTAGTTAGTTATTTTGACTTATGTTCGGGTTTTAACTACATCATATCGCCTACTACCAGAGCACTGGTGGGCGTGAGCCAGACTCTACTATAGAGTCCTAAATGTTGCCTTACCAAGTTTATTCACTTAGAGTAGGGGGTCTTTAACGAGTATCTGACATTGTACAGGCTCGGGATCATCGCTTAACGTCCTATGCGAAGGACGGAGTGCTCAAGCTTTTTTCACCTGCCAGATAAAAAATCTAAGTGCCGGGTTTCGAACCGATAATGTTAATTAATAGCTTGTGCTGATTGGCTGCAGAATGACAGGTCACTCTAGAGATGCAGTTAATCCCTATAACATAACATTTATTATAGTACAGTAAGCCATTTTACAGAGCGATTAGAAACCAAACAATAGAATATAACTGTATTAAAAAAGTTGAAATTCTTACCTCACATCTTTTATTTTGTACATAGCCAGGAGTGTTGCTAAGCTGGTTATCACATACAGTGTCAATTCACACAAATTAACTTGAAATACAGCAGTACTTGCATAATCTTTTTCTTTGATCAAGGCAAAAAACATAATTAAACTTGTTATTGTAAATACCATGACCATAATACTAGCGAACAGGCCTTTATGGGCGTTCGCGCAATCCACTGTAAAATACTGCGATGTGTACGCTGTATTCAGCTTAAAAGTCTAAAAAAAAAGAAAATATTTGTAATTACTCCTGAGTTGGAAGCTTGTAGCCGTTTACACATACAATTACAGTAGACTCTCCCTTATCCGGCGTTCTGTTAACCAGCGCGCTCCCTTATCCGGCGCTCGCAAAATAATATCAAAGATAAACTAAAATTAACATTCAATTATTAGATTATCAATTATACGAGCCACATATATTTACGAGCACATAATAATTTCGTAACTCATGAATGGATCTATTTATGTATTTTCATTGTACATACATATGTATATTGTATTTATAATGAAGGGAACGCTAATACAATATTTTATTACTTCACTTAATTAAAAGCAGATTTCAAAATATATTTTTAATGCTTGGATAAGTATAATACGTACATATAATAAATCAATGTTCAGTATGTACATATTTGTCGATTTAATAAATGTTATCAACAAAATACATACGTGTTTTATTCCTTAGCTTACCTAGAAACACTTTTTTCTATGCTTTGATTGATGTATTTTTTCTTATTAATTGATGATTTCCGTTATCTGGCGATTTCTGTTATACGTCGGTCCCGGCAACGCCGGATTAGGGAGAGTCTACTGTATTACAAATGAACAGTATATACTAACTTCGAATTTATATATATATATATATTTTTCTTTCTATTCTTCTTTCACTTTTTTTCTTATTCATTTCTTATTATTTTTTTCCTTTTTTTATTTTCTCATTTTTTTTTTTTTTTTCATATTGTATTTATTCATTATTATTATTTTCCACATAATTATCTACTCCCTGACTCGTCAGAATAATGACATTATGTGATTTGCTTTTAAAAAGTCAAATAATTTGTTGATCCTTAGTTCCGAATCAGAGAGAAGATGGGGGGGACTGGGGTTGTGTATCCCATGTAAGGCCATGCTGGCTGCATAATAGGGACACTCCTCAAATAAGTGCTTTATAGTGACAGGGCTTATGTTTAACCAAATGATATCTTGGGAACTAGTCTAATCTATATATTTGAAATTTATATTTGTATATCTTACTTTGGTTCCATGTATTGCAGACATCTTCTTTTTTCTGGTCTTGTTCACACATACGTGCTTCCAGAGTGCATATAAAATTACTGCAGATATCAAACTGTACTCAATAGTACAAGGAAACAGAAAAGGAGCTGCATTTTGAACCAGTGACCCCATTATATTTGCCCTTCGACATTCGTACAGTTCTTCTGGTCGTCTCAGATCACGCTTAATTCTAATTGAAAAATAATAATTAAATAATTAATTTTGAACATACATGAATCTGTAAGAAATATCAGTAAATATAGATCTACAGTCTAGTTGGCCGAGAGAATGATATTGAGGTAGGGCATATAACTAGATGTTTGTCTCAGTTTCGTTCATTTCATCACTTGGTTTGGGGTAGAGATGATGTCAGAGACCTATAAGGAGAGTTACTGAAGAAGCAATTTATACAAATATTCACCTGTTGCCTAATAAAGGAAAACTTCCTGGAAACCCTAAAACAAAGACGATTAAAATTCTTACATATTTTATTATCATAGGAAAACATTGTGTTCTCAATTAGAACAGACATCAGGGGAAGAGAGATCAAACGTTTTAATTGATTGACAACAATTATACAAGAAAAATAAATCTCTTACCTACACTCGTAGTATTTGGATCATAAAAAGTCATTATTTCATGTTTGGTTTCCTGAATAAGAACATTGAGCCAAACACACAGGTTAGTTGCTATCATATGCATGAGACCAAACTTAGAAGGAACGTTGAATTTAGCCAATGTTTTCTCCTAAAAATATATTTTAAAAATGAAGAAAAGGAGTAAAGTAATAACATATGAACAGATTGTGAGAAAGGGGTGCTCTATCTAGACCAAGTTAGTCGTGGGGGTGGAGGGGAGCATTGAGGATATATTTCAATTTTTCACTGGAATTCTATTGTTTTCAGTCTCTCCATTTCCCCCCCCCCCCCCCCCCAAAAAAAAATCTATCTGTGAACACGAATAATTCCCAAAGAAATTAATATATCAACACAAGTTAATTACTTTGAGAACACCATCCTTCAGATAGGACGTTAAGTGAGGGTCCCGAGCTTGTACTTCAGGTACTCGTTAAAGACCCCTACTCTAGGTGAATAAAAATTTAGGATAGGCAAAATTTGGGACTTCCACAGTAGATCATGTCCACCCGAGACTTACAAACAAAGGTTAATGATGCACCGCGAAACTAGTCGAGTATTTATGAATATTGTGGAACTTGACGAACAAATTGTGTATTTTAATTATCTATTCCTAGAATGGAGCTTCACTAAGTAAATCTGGAAACCATAACCAATAACTATGTTTTTCACTCAAGTTATTAATAATATAAATAAAAATAATTTGTAATACCTTATCACTGACAAAAATAAATTGTAATTGTATTATAATAAAGAGTATTCTTATAGCTGGAGTAACAGCCATTAAAACATTGCTGCACTTGACGTGCTCGTCCAGCTCGAAGTACTGTCCAAACTCCAAAGCAGAATATATCATACTACCAACTCCAAAGGCTAAAAACAAACAGTATTATAACACTGAAAAAATAAGTCATTAATGAAAGCTGAGAGAGATCTCTTTACAATCATTCAAGGCAGTAAGAACAGAACCGTTAGTAAAATCTAATACCTTAAAAATGCAAGCATCTTGATTTAAAAAAAAAACAGAAAATATAATAGATATAGATGGTTGATAGAGCTGTTCACGTTAAACAAAAATAGTGTTATAAAATTGCTCTTCAAAAAAATAATTAATAGTGCGGTTTTTACTGTGTTTGTAAAAACGTGAAACAGTGAAAAGTATCAGGGAGAGGACCTTTTCACCAAACGGAATGAGTTGCAGCGGGGCGCGCTCTTCCTGGGTTGAAGAGAGTGCACCAGTGCCCACGGCCAGCCACAGCCAGCCAAGTAACATCAAACAGGTACCACACCAGCCCCTGGCCACAGCATCGATGGCCGTTGACCATCCAGGCCTTAGCGGCAAGAAGAGGACCCTAGACCAGCCTGACCAGGAGACACCCGCCTCACACCTCGCCGTCACCAAGAGGTATAAATCTTACAACTCACCAGTCATAGTTTCTAACAGGTATTCCGCTCTAACCAATTTAGACACTTCCAAGCCACAACCGGCCGATTCAAATTCCGAAAATAGTAAAAAAATTAAAATACCTCCAATTTTTATTGTAGGTTACAATAACCTAAAAGAAATAACAGCTGACATATTAAAGGTGGCTACATCACCGTTTGAAACCAAACAATGCCTAAAAGAAAAAATTAAAATTCAAGCGACCTCGTCAGACGATTTTAGGCCCCTGACAAAATTCTACGATACACATAAAATTAACTATTATACTTATGTTAATCCAGAAACTAAAAATGTATCGGTGATTCTCCGAGGTGTGCCATACGCGTTCAGTGAAGAAGACGTCAAAAATGAATTGCTCCCTCACTACCCAGTTATTTCGGTCACCAGGTTGCACAATAGAGACAAAATGCCCACGCCATTGTGCGCAGTCGAACTGACTAATAACGACCAGGGAAAAGCCATATTTTCACTTACGAAACTATATTACAGTCGTATCCACGTGGAGGAAAGACGCCGGTCCCTGCACGTTCCTCAATGCATGAACTGTCAAAAATTCGGGCACACCAAGAACTACTGCCGCCTTGAGTCGACCTGCGTTAAGTGTGCAGGGAATCACCATTATAAAGTTTGTCCTTTCCAAAAAACTGACAAACCGAAGTGCGCCAACTGTGGGGGCGACCATACCGCCAACTTTGGAGGCTGTCTGAAACGACCACCGAAACGGCAACTGCAGTCAGCTTCCGCAGGCACCACCGCAAGCCAAACATTTCACACTAATACTAATCAACCTCCGCAACACACACACGCACATTCAGCCAACACACCCAATACACCACCATACGCACCTACCTCCCCGGAGCCCAAACCACCTACGAACTTTTGGTTTGACAAAAATCGAAGTAGGCCAACACCACCGCAACCTAATACTGCAAACAATGGAATTAGCTCTGAGGCAACGACTGACCTGACTGGACTCATCATGAACCTCATCAAACCATTCATCCCCCACATCCAAGCTTTCTTATCCAATTTATTCACTAACCTTTTTTCGATGAATCATGGCAAACCCTAATCTGGGAACTTTTCAAAATTTAATTATATTAAACTGGAATGCGGACGGCTTAAAGATAAGGCAACCGTCATTAACCAACTTTTTATCACGATATAATGTCGACATTGCATGCATAACTGAGACCCACCTCAAACCGACAGACAAACTCAAACTCTCTGGCTACTGTTCATATAGACTGGACCGACCGACACGTTTCGGTGGTGTTGGCATTTTCATCAAACGACACCTGAAACATTCACAGATTAACATTCCCCCTCTCCAGAACTTGGAGGCAGTTGGAGTCACCCTCACCACACTCTCCGGCACACTCAACATCATATCAGCATACCATCGACCGAACACAAGACTGGTACAGACTGACTTCGAACATATTTTCACAGGACTACCGACTATAATGATCGGGGACCTCAACAGCAAACACACGCTATGGGGATGCAGAAGACAGAATAACAACGGGACTAGACTACAATCCATCTCAGAAAACCTGGGGATACAAATATCGACACCTGACGAACCGACATTCTACCCAACTCAACGAACATACCAACCCGACATACTGGACATAGGACTGATACACAACTTTAACTTGCCCCTGTTTCACGAGACACTGACCGACTTAGACTCAGACCATCTCCCAGTTATCTGCACCTTCCTAGCACGGCCACAGAAGGAGGAATATCTTCCAAGGTTGATCACGGGGAAGATCGACTGGGCCACGTTTGAAGACGGAATGAACTGTCTCGGGGTCCCCCATCATTATAGCACGACGGACGACATTGACAATGCAGTTAGGACGTTCACACAAACCATACATACCTCAGTACATGAAGCAACATACCGACATTTCACTGACAAACGACACCTATTCCACAACAAGACACCAACACACATAATGGATATGATCCGTACAAAGAACACACTACGACAACACTGGCAAAGAACAAGAGATCCCCTTGAGAAAAGAGAACTGAATCGCCTGACCCGACGCATACGATGGGAACTTGACAAAGACAGAATCGCGAACTATCGAAAATACTTGACTGATATGACTCCGGGCGACAACAACTTATGGAAAGAGACACGACGACTTCTAAACCAAAGGACACCCCTACCCATCTTAACTGACGGACAAATGACTGCCACAACTGACAAAGAAAAAACCGAATTACTGGCGACCCATTTGGAAAATAAATTCACAACGACAGACGCTGACGATCATGAAACACTCATCACAGTTGAATCATACCTCTCAAATACACTTCACACAGTCGAAGCACCCATTCAGCATACCACACCATCAGAAATACACGCCCACATTACACGACTACACATCAAGAAGGCCCCCGGTGAAGACATCATCCCCAACCTGGTGCTGAAGAAGCTTCCTCCGAAGAGCATAGCCTACCTGGCAAGTGTGTTCAACGCCTGTCTTCGCCACGGCTACTTTCCTGCAGACTGGAAAAACGCCGTTGTTCTAACATTTCACAAGCCAGGTAAGGCAAAAAACGATCCAGGCAGCTATAGACCAATAAGCCTTTTAAATAGCCTCTCAAAACTTCTTGAGAAAATAATTCACAAGAGGCTCCTCCGTCATCTGGAGACTGCAGGGACCATCCCTGCCCACCAGTTTGGGTTTAAATCAAACCACTCAGCCGTCCATCAGCTACAGAGAGTTGCTGAGACCATTGTGGGGGGCTTTGAGCGGAAGCAGTACACAGTAGCAGCCTTCTTGGACGTCGCAGCTGCCTTCGACACCGTCTGGCACGAGGGCTTGCTCTTCAAATTAAAACAGACCTGGCCTCCGCAATACATCCAGAACATCATTAGCTCTTTTCTTCGTGACAGAACATTCCAAATAAGGGTGAACAACACACTGAGCTCCAGAAAGAAGATATCAGCGGGAGTCCCACAAGGTGCGATCCTCAGTCCACTCTTGTTTGATCTGTTCTGTCACGACATGCCAGAACCAGTCTCTGCAACCCTGGCGACTTACGCTGACGACACGTTGATCCTCAGCCAAAACATAGATCTGGAAGCGGCCATCGACTCCCTACAAGTCCAGGTGGACGAGATCGGCCAGTGGTTTGGAAAATGGAAGCTTAAGTTGAACGGTGGGAAGACGGAGGCGAAGGTGTTCGCTTTACGCCGCTTCTCGATAGAACACCTCAGAAGGCTGCAAATCGACCAACTCCCAATTCCATGGAATCCTAAAGACCAGGGTGTGCGCTATCTTGGAGTGCACCTTGACACAAGACTAACATGGCGCCTACATATCAACATAAAACTCCAACAAGCACACACACGACTCAGGCTCATCTACCCACTCATAAACAGGAATACACCACTCAGACACACATGCACATCCTTACTTTACAAAACACTAATACTTCCACTCTTAACCTACGCTTGCCCCATATGGTTCTGCACTAGCCACACTAACATAACACGATTACAAACATTCCAAAACAAAGTCCTCCGGATAGCGGTGAACGCACCTTGGTTTATCAGGAACACCCAAATCCATCGGGAACTGGGAGTTGCTCCTTTTGCAGCCCACATTGAGAAACTCACCCGAAGCTTCCATGAAGGTCTGCCAACCTGCTCTGGTGCGGTTCACTACAGTCTCGGCCAGCCTGTAGCTCGCAGGCTGCAACCAAGACTGTACCAAGACTTTTTGTTTTAATCATAATTTTCTTGTTTATTTGCTCATTTTGTGTAAAGTACATACTTAGTACTGGTCCAAATAAAATGTTTTTCTTCTTAAAAAAAAAAAAAAAAAAGATGGTTGATAAAGAACACCTAAGTAGAATGTGAACCTAAGAATATAACAGGGCTGATCACAGGACACTGTAATATGAGCAAACACCTACATAATATGGGCATCGCTAGAAGCCTCTGTGTAGGAAATGTGGCGAGGAAAATGAGACTCCAAATCTAAACCAGTGTAAAACTCTAGAAAGGAAGAGGTAAAACTGGTTCGGGTCTGCCATAACAGAACCGAAGTAAGTAATGGAGGGAACCTGCACCAGAATCCTGGACTTTATTAAAGATAAAGGATTTTTGTAGGGGCAAAACAATAAAAACAAGGATTTACTGAGTTAATAACCACTAGCCATATTTACATCTATTGCTGATAAATATATTTCATCTTATACGATATAGACATAAATAAACATAAAAACTATAAAGAAAATCGTATGTTTTTTTAATATTGTTTATTTCACAAAATATAGTTCAACAAGTTTACAATTCAAACTGTCCCTTTTCAGCCTCCAGAGGTTTTGTCCCTGTCCTTCCTGTACAGTAGTCTTAAAAACAAATATTAAAAATAAAATTTACATACTGACACACCATGCTACTCAGTAAAATCAACATTCCCACAATACATCAAAGAAAACAAAACACCATTTCGACATAAATACAGGCATAAATACATATATTTTTGCGATGAAAGTACCTTGTTAAATCGTGGTGAAGATGGTAGCAATACCGAAATTACTCCCATATATTTGGTGAAATAGACAATATTTTTAAAAAACATACCTTTTTCTTTATATTTTTTTTACAATATCTCTGCAAAAAGAAGTTTAGTAACATAAATAAACATACATAATTTTTTCGTGTCTATATCCTAGGTAGGATAAAATACATTTACCAGCAATAGATGTAAATATAAGGCTAATAGTTATTAAATCAGTATATTCTTGTATTATAGTTTTGAAAATGTCCTTATGAGTGAAACGTTAACCAACGTGTAAAAAATAAATATATTTAGAAGACCGTAAAAAAATATGTGTTGTTTATAAACCATATTGAATTTACAATTGGTATCAAATCAAGGACATCCTTCCTCCACCATAGGAAATATATTTAAAAAAATATTATTTACCTGCAGCTCCCACTCTTAGATAAAAACTTCCATAACGGCTACTTGGCTGGGAAACTTTCAATTTATGCTTTTCTATATCATTCATTTTTCTAACTTTTGCTCTTAGATTTAACAGTGCTGTATTAACGAAAGTAAGAAAAAGCATGCTTCCAAGATACAAATATAAATAAAAAGCCTGAAAAATATTGAATTCAATTTAAATCTTTATTATTTAAAAATGACTTTAATAATTCTTATTGTTTGAAAGTGGAAGACATCCAAACGGTTTAAAAGGTGACAGAATTGGAAGAATATTTCGAAAAACTTTTCGGAGGTTTTATTTGTTTATGATAATTATAATGTACTTGAAGTTTGTAACTTCATTAAAAAATGACATCTTAGGTACCTCATAGTAATAAGGTGGCACTTCAGTGAGCACTTCTGCCGTTGGAAATGACATACCCAGTACAACCAAAATTTTGCAATAAAGGCCGGAGACATTTGTAGTCATTGTAGCTCTAAAAATTTAACATAAATTATTAAAAACATTTCCCTTCATTAAAATAGATACCTAACTATAAAAAAAAAAATAAGACGATTACTTACCTCAGTATTCTATTATTTTCATCATTTTGGCTGGGAGGAGGTAATCTGTTTGGTATAAAAGGCATTGAGTGAGATATGCCATGTTTCGAACTTTGAAATAATCCTCCAATATTGTGATTAAATCCAATGCTTAATGAAAAATACAAAAAATAATGTAGTGTGTGTCTGCTCACACATAAAGTACTTCAGCCTTAATCAGGAGGGGAAATTTCAACGAGGGTCTGCAGCGGGGAAGTGTGTCGAGAATCGCTTTTTTAAGCAATATATACTCTGGTTCATCTTTCTACCATATACCCTTGTAAGAAATTTTCAGTTTCGCGGAAGCCCAGAAAGATAAGAGATTGCTCAAGACAGGGGTCAGCAAACCCAAGGGCTGCACAAGGGAAAATACTAGAAAAAAAGGATTTAATGCGAGAAAAGAGAAATACAAATATGCATGATATACGAAATTACATGTAATTTATGCATATCTTTGTGCTTATTTTATTTTGATATGCGGTCTTCAGTTGAAAGCCAAGAAACTAGTTCATGTCAAGAACAAAATGTTAATTTAGTTTATGTACCCAATTTTGCGGACAGGATGGTTTGAAAGTGGTTCACATTGATTGCAGGGTTTCAGTAAAATAATGCTGGACTCATTCTCCGAACTTCCTTCATGTATAGTTGCCAATTCCATTGCAATACCTTCAGTAAAATATTACTGCAAACATTATTATTATTAGATCAGTATATATACACTCAAATCTTTGGAAATAAACCCCAATTAACAGCTCAGAAGGCATGGAATCCTATAGTGGCGACGGAAGAGCTCTTGAGAATGAACAATGGCGGCAACCACAATTTGAATCAGGAGGAAGAGGAGGTTTGTCAGCAGAAGTGAAGGCAGGTCTTCTCAGGAAGATAAATGAAGTGGCCCAGGTTCCCAAAGGGAGGATACATGAAGCCAAAGTTCCGAACGGGAGGATACATTAGGAGGCCCAGGTTGCCAATGGGAGGGTAAATAACTAGGCCCAAGGATGGCTCCGGGAATTCGCACAAAACAATTCTGTGGCCATAATTAGTAATCTCCTGACACATTTACTATATTTTAGACATGGAATATTTAGGGTATGACCGATGAAGTGAATAACAATTTTTTCATTCAATCATCAGAATTTGTTATAAATAAATAAATATTCCAATTGAATGAAAAAAAAAAAAAAAAAAAAACAGCACCTTTTTGAATCCGTTTAACAAAAAGCCACATGTCCTACTGATCCAAACGATAAACTGGTTTGTTAACATCCAGATGTGATCGAGAAGTGTTCATTTATTTTTCCTTGACTTTGTGTTAACATATTTTAGCGGTAATTTGCACAGTTTGACATTGAAATATAATTTACATTTTTGCGGTCATTACACTTGCTGCTGATTATTCCACATCATTACTCTTGCTGACTTCGACTTACCAATCTTAGGATAGGGTCTAATTCATATGTGTACTGGTCTCCTTCAATCTATGGCAAGTCGAAAAAACCAAGATGTAAGGATGATGATACGGCAAAAATAAACGGAAGAGGAAACTGGTTTATATTTTTGTTGGGTTCAGAAAATTGGCTGTAGGCTGAAGAAGGTTCACAAAATTCAGATGCGCCCTTAGTTGCACAAAGATTGGGTCGCATCTGTCGTAGTAAATGAAATAAGGGGTTCCAAATTGATCAATAAAAGTATGTACCCTGCTTTGGATTTATTTATTTATCTTTTGGTTCACAATGCTTGTACACAGGTAATATCTAAATTAAGCTCACCACGTTAATAGAATTCCAAATAAATTTTTGTTGTCCAGGAAAACCCTTGCAGTAATTTTGAGCTTCTTGCGACACTTGTTAAAATAATACCGAACTCAATTTTTTGTACAATTAGTTCCTCTTGCATATAAACAAAACAAGGCGGTTCAAAGTACAACTAATAGATCATGTTCCAATGGCCGAATGCTTTTCTATGAAAACCTACAAAGCGACAATTCCACGTCAAATCGATCAAAGATCTTTATGCACAACTGCAGATGGACTAGATTAATGAAAAAAATAAAAATTTTTAGATTAATTCGTAATGCATAATCTGGCATCTTAGACAAGTGTTCAAAAAATCAAGTATGACTCAGAGTCCCGCTGATCCGGACTAGATGGGACCCGACCCCGTCCGGATCACCGAAACTCCGGATTAAACGGAATTTGAAGTAAAAAGCACATGATAAATATTTTAGCGACTTT
Organism: Aradus depressus; assembly: GCA_963662175.1. NCBI lineage: Eukaryota > Metazoa > Arthropoda > Insecta > Hemiptera > Aradidae > Aradus > Aradus depressus. Next base: position 95,554,321 of record OY759214.1, on the reverse strand, counting down.
TTTTTTCTCATAAACACACCTTTTCCTTCAGCTTAATTTTATTTTCAATACTACATAATGTATACGTATGTAGATCTAAGTTTTCGACCTACGAACTGAGATAGGGTTAACAAAACAAAACATGTTTGTGATTAAAACTCAAAATTTATTTATTGTACAGTTCAGTAACTGCTACGCAAAACAATGGTACATTAATGTTATAATGTAAAAATTAAGAATTTAAAAAACGAAATATGTAAACGTTAAACTCTGAACAAGACTATAAAATAAAACAATGTAAAATACGTAATTAAAACAAGAATAATATTTCACTCACTGAAAAAAGTCCGAAATGTTTATTTTATATTTAAAGATGACCGACGTCGTTTTGCCGTACGATCTTATAGGCGCCTCAAGGTCAGTAGTCAAACCCTCTCTTTGAATTATTTTCGTACTTACCGCTCGCTAAATTAAATTTTTAGTTTACTAAATCTTAATTATTTTTTAAAAATCCCGTCCGGATTAGCGGGGACTCTACTGTAATTCGAAGATGGTGAGATTCTATTTTTTTTTTTTTTTAATTAGTGAATTCATCGTGGAATTACCGATATGTTATATCATTCAATACTCATATTATCCTTAATAAAACCTCAACTTTTATTAATTAATATAATTAACCTATTTAAAAAACATAAACATAGGAAATGTGCTACACAGCATTATTCGAACACAAGTTTCATAATAATAAAGAACTTTTAAGATTCATTAGCAAATTCTTGTGCTATAAGTTTTCTTTTTTTGTAATTGCTAACTAACTCTGAGGTGGAGATGGTTCCAACGCCTTGCGACAGCCAGGAGGTCATGAGTTCCTGGGCTCTTCTTCCTCGCTGGAGAAGCGTTCTTTCAAAGTTATCAAGTTTTTCAGTAACTCCATGGTCAACTTCTAAATTTTGGGCCCAATCTGATAGACGTCTAAATCTGTCGATAAATACCTACGAAAAAAAAAATAATAATAATAAATTATTATTATTTAAACATTACTTTGAAAAATTTCCTGTAGTCCTATCTCAAATCTGAGGGCATTTTGATTATTGAAAATTTTAAACGTTTTCGTGTAAATCAAAAACAAAATTTCGAGATATAAATTTAAGATGGTTTTCGGCATTATTTATATGAAGAGATTTCCGATTAATCAGAAATGAAAGCAGTGTCTTGTAAAACATACTTAGACCCGGAAGTAAAATGGTCTTAATTTTCGTCTGATTTCGGCCAAAATGTAATCAGATCTAATTTAGCATGGGAGGCAACTTCGTCTCAAATTTTCAGTTCATTCAATTGGTTTTGAGTAAGAGGGCTCACAAATTTCTCATTCACATACACACAGACATCATTTTGAAAATTGTCAAAAAAAATCGTGAAATTCTGTTGATCTCTGATTTTCACACGATTCCAATAACTTCTTGTACTAAAAGTATAAGAAACGTAAAAGAAAAGTTAATCATTGAACAATTTTTCACAATTTTTGAATAATTAACACTACCAATAGTGTGAAAGAACCTAAGTAAATAGTAAGAACTTACTTGGATTAATGTGTTACAGAGTTCTAAAGCACTTCTTCGGTCCAAACAGGCTGACAATAACTTTCCAAATTCATAAAAATGTTTACATTGTCTATGAAGATCGACGACACTGGCATCTGCTTTATAGATATCCCTTTAAACAGATAATAGAAGAAATCAGTTTTGAGTTATCCCTCTCCTGACCCAAAATAAAAAAAAAATTAAATAAATCATATAATTTGAATAGATGAATAAACCATTCCTAGGGTTATAAATAAGCTATAAATGATTGAATACATACCTGCATGATTCTCTGTAGGACTTTGGTAGTTCCATTGTGATAGATTCATCCTGGAAAAGTGATTGAGCCAGCCAAAATGGCAGTTCCAGAATTGTTCCTTGTTCTATGTAGGTGCCTTCTGAACTAGGGTCCAGCACACCTGAAATAATTTTATTGTTTAATAACTTCCAAATTTACTCTCAAATCAGTTATATAAAAATCAGAAATATATAATTATATGTATACGTATATACCGTCAAAAGCCAAGGGCAATTTTCGAAGTGACAAGGCACAACCGAAACTCTTACATTAGAAGGACCACTACTGCTGACAGGAGAACCTGTAGTGTGTCACAAAAAGCACTGACGGGTGGGTCAACATTTTATTCTTTCCGATACATGATATGATTTGTATATATTTATTCATATCATATCATAAACCAGAAAGACATTTTGATCTCGTCAAGACGGACCTTTTAGTGAAGCAACGCAGGTTCCTGATTAAGAGCCCCAACATATTAAGGCAGTATTAAAAGCCATCCGTAATCATTCCTCTTAGAGTCTACAGTCGTTATGAGTTTTGCTTAGTCACTTCGCGAATTCCCTGAAATTGGCTTTTGACGATAACATACATCTAAAGCAGAAAGTTTATTTGAATGTTTTACGTGTTTCGGGGAAAGCCACACATTTCTTCAAAATAAATTAAAATTATTTAAAAGTATATGTTTTATTGTAGGATTATTTTTTTTTTATAAATATTACTTAACTTTCATTTCATTAGCTCAGAGCTGGTTTCAGAAACCAGTCCATTACCTCTTTAGCTAGAAAATAACCCTCGTTATAAATATTTTTAGTATAGGAGGCTGGGCGGAGTATGTTCGTAAACGAAATATTTCCCGAGGCTGGGAAGAGTTTGGGGAATCCAATGGGAGGAGCTACCAGGAGAATATACGGAAAATCAGGGGCACTGAGAAGCAACTAAAACAGGTGAGGAACTGAGAGATAAAGAAGGAAATATAACAGAGGAACGCCAGACCCTGGAAACATGGAGGGGGCATTAGGATCTAAGTTGAAGATACTGCACACACCCATAACCAACCTCCTGTCAGAAGATAACATAATATGGGGCAAGTGCAAGAGACTGAGATGGAAGATAGTATCTGGGAAGAAGTGGAGATAGCAGCGGAAAGTATTCGTCGTCCCGAAGTATGAACGGCTCAGATATAACTAGCTAATTTTCAGTGATTTTTATTACGTTTTGTAGAATAAAAAAGTACGAAATGTCGCAACAATTTAGGACCTTATTCGTTATTTAAAGACACAAGTTGGAGCAGTTTTCATCTGGTCCCTGGTCATAAGTAATGTAATTTATAACATTTCATATCCCGTTGTATTCATTTACTACATACTTAGTAATCATATATGAAATTTTCAGAATATCTTCTCCCACTTGCCCCTATTGTACTCGAGTTACTTTATGATTTCATAAACTTAACAAGAACACTTAACAAAACTGAGCCTTCAGGCATATCTTTGAGAAAATTAAATTTCCAAATTTTGAGATACACAATAAGAATGTACAATATTTATGCCTCCAGTTTTGTGTCCTCTACACTAGAAACGATAATGGACCTCGGTAGATAGATTTGTAATTACCTTTTGACAAAATCTTGAATTAATAATACCTGTATATAAATCCTCGTCAGCGTTCCACAGCATAGGTAGGTATAAGATTATTTAATCAAATTAATTTAAACATTTGCTAATTTATATTGAATAGACAAGAAAACAAGACCAATAATATACATATAATAAGAAGGGACCAGATTGTTGGCGTTAAAAAATACAATGGACCGGTGTAATTTTTTTTTGTCTGCGTCCCTTTTTCATCCTTCTCGCTCCATTATAATACTTTCACTTTTGTCAGTCTGCAATTGAAATTCAACAAAAAAAAATTGTGCACCCGAGCAATTGGCTCTCAAAGTTTTTTTTTCATAATCAATTCTGAGGTGCACCGTAGTAATAAATGTCATTATAGCTGAAACGGTTGTCCTTTCATTAAATAAACTGTCTACTAAAACAATCAGAATAATGGGTGTATGGACTTGGTTCACTAGCGCTCTGAAATAAATGAAAAACTGGGGCCAAGGACTTGATTCAGGCTGATATCCTGCGGCGTTAAAATGAACTAAGGACTTGGTTCACTGTAGCACTGAAAGATATTACTTTTACGCCTATTTAGCACGAAAAACCTCACAAAGTGAAAAAAATGGACTTGGTTCACTTGTGCACTGACCCCTCCATATATATATATATCATAACTAAAATGAGACCAAAATATATATATATATTATTTATTTAGATATATAACTAAAATGAGACATGATATATATATATATATATACATGAAAGTTGGTATGAATAGTGAATAACATTAATTTTTATAAAACCTTTATTAATTAATATTCAACAAATTACAATTACATAATATAAACATTAAATGTTCTAATACCAAAATGTTTTAACAGGTACTCTATCTTCTTCTATACCCTTAGATTTCATTATACTCATCTCAAAAGTTTCTAGTTTTGGGGAAAAAGTAATTTTTGAAACTTCATTTGCAACCGTGTCTTTACTTGATTCAACATAGGAAGACTTCGTTTTGTAATCGTACGTTTCATCCGCCTGTTTGGGTAATGGTATTATCCTGCCGGTGCGGGAGGACACCCTGACGTGGTCACCTTCCTCAGTGAATCTCCACTCTATGGCAGTGCCATTCAGGTCTGAGGGATCAACCAGTCGAACCTCTCGTCCAACCAGCAATGGTTGTTCAATCTGAACCACAACACCAGGAAATGACTTCGTTTTACCCATCAATTTGGGTTTACAATTAAGCCCCTCCACCAAAACCCAATTCCTTTCTTGGATAACTTGAATAATTACTCCTTGTTTTCCTTTATCATGTCCAGATAAAATTTCCACTCTATCTCCTTTGAAAAATGACCAGTATTTTACCGGTTCAACAAATACTTTTGGATGTCGGCGATTAATTTCATTTTGATTTCGAAATTGTCCATCCCACGGTCTGTGTACATCAAAATGTTTCTTCTTATGAACAATGGACCGAGGAAGGTAATTCGGTAAGCCACGAGGAGTTTTCCATTCTACTTCCTCAACACATCTTTTAATGTACGACTCCGGAAGATTTGCATATTTCTTTGTCAACTCACCAACCTCATTTATTTTTCTATACAAAATAGCATACAGTCTCATATTTGGGAACACAACTAACCAACAAAAACACTATCAGAAACCTGAAATAACCTTCCTAATAGAACTGTAGCCAACATCCAAAATATGATCAACAATTGTCTGCTTTAAATAAAACTTTGAACAGATATAAAAATATATGAATATAAATTTACAATTGATATAAATATATATTATTATATGTAAATAAATTATTTGTGAAAAAAGATTAATTGGTAGGTTATTCCCCTGTTACCCTTAACGAAAATAAAAATTTATGGTTCATAGAAAACTTTTGTAAAATCGTAAACAATCACTAATTTCGGCATTAACTTTTCAGAATAATAGCAAAATGACTTACAAAGTAAACAAAGAAAAGTAGATTAAAATAACACAATCTTGACACCAACAGTATAGTGAAACCGTATTTTCTGCTTACCTAAAAAAGGGACTCGACGATTAAACACACATGTCACTCTCTCTTGGCCTGCCAAGATATCTGGAACAGCAAAGTAATGATTTCTAGTGCTTACGAAAGCCATCACAACTTTGAATGGAACAACCAACTTTGAGCGGAAAAATCAGGTGTAGCATACCTCAAATCTGCACGTAAATAGTTCTACATTTGAATACAATTATATTAATCCTTTTATATTGTAATCGTTATTAATAAACATTTATTATTGAATTTTGCTATTTTCGTGAATTCGAATGAATTAATCCTTGACAGCAGCCCCCCCCCCTCGAATACTTGCTAATTGTAACAATAATCCGTTTGAACCAATCCAAGCAATTATTTTCTTTTATTTATTTACTAATAAATTACATAAAAATAACTAAGTACTTCTGGAACTGGCCTCTCAATTAACGGTCTCCAAAAAAAATGCTTTCATATAATAGTTATTCAGGTTTCCTAGGACCGAGGTTAAGTTGTACTTCCACTTCGTACAATACTTCAAATAATTGATTTTACCTACATTAGATTAAAAAAAAAAAGGGTCAATCTGATGAACATCAGTTTTAATAACTATACAACTTTCGGCAAGCCCTTCTAAGAACCGGCGTCAAATTTAAATGCCTTTTTTCACAGCGACTATTTTCTTCATAACTTACACTTAATGATCATTGATGGTAACTTCAGGTTAATAGAAAACATTGTTAAAAATTCACCACTAATACAAAATCAATTATCAAATTCTCAAGCTATGTATAATGTATATATATTTTTATATATCTGTTTAAACTATTCAGTTTTTTTTCCTCATAAAAACAATTCAAATTAAAAATGGTCATGCAGTTTAAACTGTGTATAAACTTTAACTTCAGAACGAAAATTACTAAAAAGTTGAAATATTCTGGTGTTTCCCAACCTGATCTGAAGAGTAGAATTTTAGGGTCGATAAAAAAATCACATAGGAAAAAAATTATTTATATTTACACATTTATTTTTGAAAATATATGATTCTGATTTATGTATAAATGTATGTATAATTAAATCATTCAAAAAAATAATACAATAAAAGATATGTTTTAATATAAAACAAATGGAATTATTTTTTTAAGTCGCACAGTAAGAAAAATGTGTCTTTTGTTGTTAAGTTGCACGTACAATAAGAACGTGTAAGTTAGCTTTCATTTGTGATTTAGTGTTCATGTGGTGTTGTCCAGCTCCCTACCAGAGCTCTCCGTCCTTCTCTTTGGCAGGTACTTCGATGACCCGCGGTTTGTCTATGATCCTGGCCGTTCGCATACCTTTTTCAACGATTCCGATTATCCACGCTTGGTATCCTTCTTGTTTCTCAATATCTTTACAGTAGGCAGCAGCTTGTTCTCTTGGCAGACAAATCAGAAGACCTCCTGTACACAAACAGAAATCAAAAGGGGAAAACATTAGAAGCAAGCACAAGACAACCAAAGCACTTTCACTCTCTTTATAAGACGAAAAGAAAAAGAAAAGTTTTCGTTGAATCACCGGCAATGCACTTCCTCAGCTCGAATTATTCGTAATAAATAAAAAGGAGAGATCACGCTTGTGGTTGAAGAAAAAAAAAATGTGGAATTTCTGCCAAGGTTTCTGCACTGAGTGTGCTTTCTTCAGGGCCTATATATTGACATATATACATTATTAACGAGTTGATGTACGCTGGTAGATTTGAGTAAAATATATTACATTAAAACTTATTGTGACTAAACCAATAATTAACATATAATTATTCACACGGATACAAACTGAACTATTATATCTAAACAAAAATAATTATAAACAAAATATAAACGTATGTTGACGGGTGAACATTTAAAAGCAAATAATATGATATCTAAACAAAGGCAACATCCTGAGCGAGAAGTTTTAAAAAACACAAAATATAATATTTAAACAAAACGCACCAATATGTGAAGACACATAAAATAATGTTATATCAAAAACAACCTACGTCATCCATGAATATAATTTACACTATTTAAAATTAAATAAAAATAAAAGTAAATAAATATGGTTAAGGTTTATAATAACTTCTGCTCGATCAGGATGTTGTCTTTGTTTAGATATATACTTTTTTTTTTTTTTAATGTTTACTAATCATAATATGATTAAACAAACTTGTGGAATTTCTGACAAGTAAAAAGTATTAGGTACATTAAAACTGATTATGACTAAACCAATAATCAACATTTAAATTATTTACACCAAAATAAACTGAAATATTATATCTAAACAAAAACAATTATAAACAATATAAACGTACATATATTATAAATATAATATTTCAGTTTATTTTGGTGTAAATAATTTAAATGTTGATTATTGGTTTAGTCATAATCAGTTTTAATGTAATACTTTTTACTTGTCAGAAATTCCACAAGTTTGTTTTCTACGACCACAGTCTGATCTCTCCTTATCACATCATTGGTCAATCCCTCCCTAGTTTCCGCTCTCCTTCGAAACGCTCCTCATCCGCGCACGATTTGGCTGAAAATCAATAGATGTACTTATAGACTTCTCTATTCACATATAAACTTTCGAGAGGATATACTCGTATTTTATTGGAGTTATCACGTTTTTGGAGTATATATTGGTCTCCACATTGACTGATTTAATTAGAAGGGTTTCAGACTCTGAAATGTCAAAGTTAACATGTCCGGACGTACATACACGGTGTGAAATGTTTTACTTTTTTTGGGGGGGATTTTGGAGGTCTAAAAATATGTTATTTTGGTGAAAACTCAACTTAGAATTTTTAAACGATTGCGCTAACTTCCCTCATATTATATTATAACTGAGAAAAATAAAATGAGTAATAATAAATAAAAAAAACAGGCCGTCGCCATTTTTAGAGGATGGTGAAAGTCGTGTAGAAAAAGGAAGATGGAACATCAATTTTAGAAGTTAGAAGGATGGGAAAACTCAAGGTGAGATGGAGACAGAAGATTGGAAGTAAGCCAGAGGACTGGGGATGGTGGCTCTGGGCAGGGAGAGTCGGAAGGAGTTTCTGGAGTTGGCCGGCATCGTAGCGCAAAGAATGATGATGTCCTACATATACATATTGTAAAAGGGGAGGGGGAAAATGTAGTTTTATTACCTGAGGTTTCGGCAGAATGTCCTTGAAGTAGCTGAAACATATTACCGCAGGCCTTAGCCACAGCGGCCATCTTGGCTATAACTGGTAGATTGTGTATGACAAAAGAAACTTCGTTTTTTTGGTGTTTTGCCAAAGTCTGGGCGTGGCCCAACAGGCCGAAACCGGTAACATCTGTAGCTCCATGAGCGTTATACTTATGCATTAATCTGGCAGCTAGAAAATAAATAATTAATTGTATAAATATCAGGAAATGATTTATTATTATAAATGTTTGAATACATTTTTGCGATCTGTGTCGATATAGTGGAAAGCTAATAAAATAAATAAAAACAAAGAACTTGTTCCTGGAAACCTGAGGATTGTAAAAATACGTCAACCTAAATAAAGCAAACTTAAATGTCACTTTTGAACTTTGTGCTGACGATGGGTAAGCAATAATCTGATAAAATAAAAAAATATATAATAATAAGACATTTATGTATTTAAAAAAAGTTTTCAATAGAATACTTAGTGTATATGTATATAAGAAATAAGACGGTCCTGGCCATTGTCAGCATATTTGTATACTCGATACTAGAATGTCCTGCAAGTGGAAGTTTTAATAAAGTATTCATTGATTAATTCGTATACGAAATAAGGACTGTATTACACATTGTATTATAGTACAATAAAAATAAATGCGTACAATATTTATAATAAAAAATACACAATATCCATTAACGTAGTGGCGTTAGCAGGGGTGAGAATTTGAAGTGACTTTGGTCGTTCAGGCTTACTCGGAGTTTTCGTGTCGATGTAAAATTTTAAAAACAATGAGGCAGTTGAAAGGAAACAAGCTCACGCAAATAAACGAAAGCACTCCACAAAAACCTGTTATTAAAATGTAGACAATTATCATTATAAGAAATGAAAGGATGAATGGCGTAATTTTTCCAATGAAGATTAGGGAGACCAAAGAGATAGTTTCCAGTAAGAGTAAGGTTCTATTAATGAATGAATATTTCTCAGATTCTAAGAGTCCTCCATGTCATAATTTAATAACATAACCTACATTTGAAGAGAAAAATATCCATGTTTATTAGTAGATGAAAAACGCATTCGGTCTTCCAGAAATGTTGTTCAATAGTATTTATAAGGATGTTTCGACTCTTTCTGTTTATAGTAACTTTGTCACCTTTGATCTTTCAGATATCTTCAGTCTAATGACACAACTTTTGGACACACTTCTCATTTAGAAGTTACCTTATTTTCTTAATACATTTTGACTGTTTCCTTAGACCTAAGGATAACGTACCTTTCAACTAAAGTGCAGCCCACAATTTCACAAGACCCTCTTCAACATTGATATATAATAAACTCGATAGTCTCATGACCTACATATAATGGCGTTAAAAATTAGAGGACGAGAACATAAATTTACTAGAATTATATTTATTTCTTTATTGGGAGTTATGCTAAATTTCCCTAAATTTTCTTTTCTTTTATTATTTTAGAATTTATTATTTTTATCTTCTTTTTATGTTCAAAAATCAGGCCAAACTTCTTGCCTAAAAGATGTATTATATTTTTATTATGGTCAAGAGCGCAGTGATCCTCCTCAATAGAGATAAAATATTGAAAATTGTTTTAGGATATTAAAAATAGTATATTAGATAAAAAAAAATAGACTTTCCGGCGAGTAGAGTATACTCAGATTTTTATGTATATATATACATTTTTTTTTCAAGCATTAAGATATATTTTCTTTGTATAAAGAACGTACCAACTCGGTTGAGCCGTGCCATTGAGTCCATGGCCCGCTGGTACGCCTTGCGAACATCCTCGTCCGATACAACCAGCTTTATTCGGTTCCACCTCTCCGGAATGTCGAGCCACTGGTGGGCGTTCACAGCCACTTGGGTCCCCAATGGCTTGGTCAGCACCAACACGTCACCCACCACAGCATTGTCAGGCCTAGACATATTCACTATAGCTCTAAACATCATTCACATACATAGAAAAAAAAAAATATATATATACAAAAACGTCTTCGGTATGAATCACCTTCACCAAACAACTAAATTTTGTGTTTATACATCGGCAGTTATTTGAGATTGAGTCGAGCCTCTCTCCTCTCATCCCCCCTCCCCATCGACCCATTCCGCTGAATATGAATAAGTGTAATCCTTAAGGGGTTCTGAACTGACATATGAAATGTCGTGTCGATACATTTATTACAACAGCTGTTATTAGAGTTTTTGTGTTAAGCCCCTACCCCTACTCTTCCCCTCTCCGTTCAGCCCATTTGTTGTCGTCCCTATGGGGTTCTGCATACATATATAAAGTTTCGTGAAGATACATTCATTCTATCGAAAGTTATGTTCACAGACAAAATGTTTTATCCATTTTTGAAATCAGGGGATCGGAAAACTTTAAATTACGGTAAAAACTCAACATTTCACACAACAGAATATCTGATCAATTATATAATTTCCCCTATACTTTATATAGCTAAGAAAGTAAAATCGAATGGCCCATTATATTTAAAATAATTCAAGAACAATAATTTGTTTGCATTTACTCGGATTTATAGTTATAGTTTTATAGACTATTTGACCAGAGATCTAGATTATCTTTGAAAACAATAAGAATGTTATATAAACAATTTCCCTCCCTTAGTTCCCACAATAATCCTCCAATTCGTGCTCTTCACTCCGCCACACTTCCCCAAATTTTCTGAAAGACACCTCAAGCGCCAATGGTCCAGAGACTATCTAGATAGCACCAATGTCAATGATGAATGAGTTTTACGGAGTGTCACCATTGGGTGGTTTTCTCCTCATGTCATCAACTCACAGACATTTTCCCTACATTTCATTTGCTAGTTGATTACTATTCACAGTTGTAAATATCTTATTGTAAATAAAAAAGTATTATTTACCTTGCAGTAAACATATTCAGAAGATTTTATTTTTTAGTGAACAACTACTTACATTACTTTCTTTTATATACGTACATATGGAGTTAATACTTTTATTTTAGTTTACTTTGTAAACTTTTCTCCTCTCTGCGAGGACCATGTTGTCCTGCTATAAAATGTAAATTTGTTAAGCTCAATAAATACAAAAAACTAAGAAGCTGAAAGCTGAATCTACAAAACCTACCCTCAGGGATGTGTTCTAAATAAACATAATATTTGACTTACACGATGAATTCGTTTGGTTGACAGACGGTTGAAGCGACGCCGCCAATGGTACACCAGGGATTTACCACCGTTTGACCTCCAGTAACACTCGTCCCTGCTTCCATCGCAGAATCCTACATTTACCGTAACAAAAACAAAAAAAAAATTATAATTTCATTTGGGTGAATATAATATTCAAGAATGTGGATGTAGCGGCACAGAAAGTATTCCATTGAATCTCGAAAATTGAGAACTGGATTGCGATTCAATATGGCGAATGGGTTGACCAACAATTGAGGGGGTTAGAAGCAAAGGGATGTAAGTGACAAAAATGTCATTTCGAGATAATTATATTCAAAGTTATAGTAACATCGTAAATTCAGGTATTACCCAGGTAGTTTCCACTAGTAACAGCATTACTGGTACTAACAATCGTTCTGATCATTAGCCAGTAGTCAAGGTAGGTGTCAAGGAAGATGTGTTAACACACATATCTCAATTTCAGCCGAATTGTCACTTACATCCCTTTGCTTCTAACCCCCTCAATTATATTCGGTTATTATCCAACAGAATACATTGTTAAAATATCTGCTGCTAAGGAAAGAAATGTAATGACAATGAATCGGAGATTGATGCTCGTTTAAACATAATCGTGTGACTCAAATTCAAGTCTCAATTTAGGAAAAAAGATTATAAGTTACAAAAATATATTTTTAGCCATTTTTAATTTTTTTTTAGATTCAATTAGCAACCATCATTATGAAAATGCTATATATATATATATATATATATATATATATATATATATATATATATAGGAAAGATCAAGTAAAATACCAATAGCATCACAAAAATATAAATTCCCTGATCTCCTCAAATAATATAATGGACAAACAACCAAAAAACTTAAAGTATTGTAAATTAATTTATGAATAGAATTTTTCTAACAAAAATAAATAAAATAATAATAAAATGGTTTTTGAAATATTTGAGGTGTTATTCACGAGTACATTGAATTAATCCATAATGATGGTTACTGATTGAATGTATAAAGGTTTTTTTAGAAACTGATGATTGGAGCACTTCTCGAAACGTTTCTGATTTAATATATGATGAAACCAAAAAATATAGGCCGACGTAAATATATTATTGTGAATCCAAAATCTCCATACACTACTCAGCAAAATTAATAGACTATAAGTTGTTAAAACAAAACAATTGTACTAGTTTTGTCATAAATCAGCTCCCAGTGTCCTGCGGACTGATCCATAGTATTGTTCTCTTACAATTTGACTACATCACCATGAGTCCTACACACTGTGCCACTCTATCCATATAAAAAATCCAACAGGTAGCACCTTATAGCCCCTCATGATGAGAGGAGTGACCACATCCCTCTCTCGTTCTGTCATCTTGGTGGATACAGCCAGCAACATGAGCATGTTGTCACACTCCGTCACTCCCATAGCGTACAAGTCACTCAGAACGTTGGCGCAGGCTATTTTACCTGAAAACACATGGCAAAACAAGACAGAGGCAAGGATCATCATTAACTGGGAAAACTTATGACGTTATTATTATTATACAGTTAATAAGAATAGTATGTATTTTGGGACTTGTCGGATATAAAAAGACGAATGAGATTGGTATTGTGAAAGAGCAAGCTAACTTTGGCCAATACTATTTACTAAACGGTTCATCAGCTCGGGCAGCAGTACTGCGCCTGCAAACCAGCAACATGACACTGATATTGTCTTTCAAAAATAGCAACTCTTCTGAAGAACACAGACGGGGGAAAAGCAAAACGGGATTTAAATATGGAAGCAAGACGCTCTATCTCACCTCTGAGACTTTCCTCTCTCTCACCTCTTCGATGTAACTTTAATTCAAGTAAGTTCTTGTTTCCGTATATTTATTGTTTATGTTCTTTCTTATTGCAAGTCAAAAGGATTCCTGATTTTGAGCTCTGAATTGAGTAATTACTAATAAATTTGTAAAATAGAAGTTTCATTTTCCTCAATTTGTAGTTTAATTGAAGCCTATTTAATAACCTCTCGCAAACTAGCCAAGCCTATGAGAAAGAAAAAGATCCCAATGGGTGTGTGTGAAACACAAGGACAACTCATGCCCCCCCCCCCCCCCCCCCCCCCCAAAGCCTTAAATTTAATTATTCACAATATTTTATAGTGTAAATGACTTAAATAGAAAATCCATGTGCAGAGGAGAGGATGAGTAAGGTGTGCGAGGAGTTTTACCACGTACATATCTGGTCATTAAAAGTTAAGTTTATACACCTAAAAACACCATTGTTAGTTATTATGACTCATGCCAGGGCTTTTAACTACAAGGTCATATCGCCTACTAACAAAGCGCTCTTTCGTCCCTCTGGTCGGCCCGAATCTACTGTGGGAGTTCTAAATTTTTATTCACCTAGGGCTGGGGTCTTTAATGAGTACCTGACAGCGTATAGGCTCGGGACGGCGTGCTTAAGTTTATTTTACCTCCCAGATAAAAGAAACTAAGGGTCTCGGTCAGGTTTCGAACACACGATCTTGAGCTCAGAAGCCAAGCACCCATACCACTGAGCTACCGGCAACCTCAAAAAAACTACATTAAAGGTTTTTTTTTATATTTTGCAGTTTATATGAAGTAGCGACTTATAGCTGTTTGTTCCAACTTTTTTAAACCTAAGTCTCGATGTTTGGTAGACCTGTGAACGCTGTGTGAGCCGTCAGGGCTAGCTGCCTTCTGTTCCATCGCCTCTCACATCAGAGGAAGTATGTAGCACGCTCCCCTTCAGCCTGTGCTACATCTCTCAATTCTCATCTACTAGATCCTACTAACTAGAAAGGCGACAGTTAATTAAATCTAAACTACACACAAAAAAGTTCAAAATTCAAATTCAATTTTATATGTTATCAGTTATAAAAAATAAACATGGGAATACTTTTTTGGAATTACTTTATCAGAATGGCCGTAGCCAGGAGTCCAAATAGAAATATTACATAGCCCTTACATCTTGTTTCTACAATCTTTTTCATTTTTCCTCATTCCTTTTTGAAATTATTATATAATTTATTTGTATTTATCAATGCACGTACATAAAAGTAAAGACACAAAAGCAAACATTATACAGTAAAGCCCCTCTCCGGCGGACACCTCTCCTTACGGCCGAAGTATAGGAAAACAATGTATTTATACCCCCCTCGCAACGCTCACTCCTCTATCGGACGCGGACAACCAATTTTTCTTCAAAAGATAAATTTACCTCTCCTAAGCGGAGACTTACAAAAGAATTCATTTGAAAAATGTAATTTTGAATGCTTTGCATTATTCGTAGAATTCGCTGTTTGTGATACATACCTACTGTTTGGTTTATTAACTTAAAATCCATAATAACTATTATTATGTGTGTTTTATCTAATTATCTATTGTTCGTTACCTATTATGTAGTATTGAACATAAAAGCAAATTAAACGATTTGTATATATATGTACCTACATATATATAATGGTTTTTTTAAACCCTCCTCCACGGACACCCTTCTGCAACGGACAATACTCTTGGTCCCGTGACTTCATCGCAGAGGTCAGTGATATATTATTTTAACTTTCTAGTCCTGCATGCTGGCTGCGGATTTCCTGAAGAAGCTTATTATATTCGGAAGGTCCTATATATACCCTACCTCCTCGGCACGCTGGTCCCGTACCCCTCGATAGTCGCACTAAATTGGTCTTTGTGTTCATGTCTTATTATCTAAATTGTAAGTCAGTAGGCTCTGGTCTATTGTCAGTACGTGCTCTCTGCAGTTTCATAAGATAGGGACCAGGAGGGAGCAGGGTCGAATCATTTGCGGAAAAATAGCATCTGTCACCAAAAACATCTTGAAGGAAGGTTAAATCATTTATGATTATGAGAAACAGGACGGATTCACAGTTGGCCAATCTCACAATTGCAACATTTTTTAAATTAAAAATGGAATAGTCTTCAATTTTGATAATAACTATATAACCGTTATGAGGCACAGATAAATTAAATGAAATCGGGAAACAATTCCTAAAGTTCTAAAATATTTCGCTTCTCATACAAAGCATTTCTGGCTTTTCAATGGACCTTCATGTAGTGACTTATATAAATGGACTTGTTTGGCTGTTTTCTGCTTCCTCAAATTGCTCTATTGAAAGAATAATAATCGTAAACTACTTACTTACCCATCATATAAGGGTCATCAACGAGGGGGTAAATGAAGTCAGTTGTCTGAACTAGATGCAGTCCACCATGCCGGAGTGGAGTTACACAAGAGTCCATGCCAATACCTGTTCAACATATTTGTATTAATAATTTTACAGTAAATATCTACTTTACGTAGTAAATTGGTTGGGAACTACGATTAGGTTGCGCTTAAACTGCACTCATCAAATTCATAACTGTCCTCCGTCACGACAGATAAATGAGAAGGGTTAAGAATAACATATTAATTCACTCTCAACTAACCACGAACGAAAAAAAATAACATGACACGTTGTTCGCAACATTATTATAGTCATATTCCAAATACATTAAATAAATAAATTAATTTGAGTTGTAATTGAAAATTGGGGTTAATACGGTTCTATACTTATACAATTATTTATGAGTTGTTTCAAATTGTAGTAGAAAAAAGAGAACCGAAGTAACGATATAAAGTTACGCAGTGTTTAACTTCTCTTCAACTAATAAATAATTTATGGAAATTTAAAAGAAGTACAGACTGCTTACATATTTAGCGCAGGGAATCATTTTTCGATTGCCATTTACGTAAATTAATATTATATATTTTTATAATAATATAACGATAAGAAATGTTCTTCAGAACTTCATACATCATTAATAACGAAAATAAAATAAACATGAATATAATTCAAACTAATTGAGTGTGAAAGTTAGGCGTAAAAAAATGACGTTAATCTGAATAACATCACTTGATACCATTCCAAAAACACAGAAATATCCATCCACGTAGTTTACTGGGTTGCAGATTTGTTGCCCTAAGTGAACATTGACAATAACCTTCCTCAAGAACCTGCTTTACAGAATTTATTCAGTAATGCTATAAAAATATATATGAAGAGCGATTGCACTATTTGAAGCAATTAAACAAAACTTAGTTGCCCTTGTAATGAAAATGTTGTAAACCATTATGCATAAGGAATACAACAGCAATATGGCAAATCAGAATATTTACGAAATGTGTAACAAGGCGTTCAAAAAAATTAAATCATTTATGTACCTATTCTTGTTATTGCCAAATGGAGAAAGTGGGCATGTTCATGATCCTGAGCACTGTTCTCATCTTGTTGAAGTCCCTCCAAGAGTCGCGAAAGCACCTCTTGTGGGACTTTACACCCTCATCCTTTTAAATCTGAGAACCTAGTTAGACGAAAAGTAGCGTCTAACTGATGTGCAACAGGATCAAAAGGCCTCCGGAGAGCTAAGGTATTGGCATTTCCAGCTAATTCCAGTTGTACAGCAGAAAAAGCATCTTGACTCACTGCGGAAGCTTGAAGCTCTGCCATTATTGGAGTAGCCATTATTAAATAAATTAGAAATAGCAACAAAACAATTTAAAATATGAATTAATCAAAATCTAAATAAAAACAACATAAAACGCCGACACACACGGACAAGTAAACGCAATATGGCGGTGAAACTTCAAGATATGAATGTGATTGGCTAAAATTTCCCGGTTAAATTCCACAGGGAGCAAGCAAGGGAACAACTAGCTCCCCTGAACAAGAATTCGACATGAGATCCTTCTCAGTGTTGCCAACCCTTTTATAATTCACTTTATGTAATATTTGAGATAGAAAATCAAATAATAAATTTTTATATTTCTAATTTAAAAACCCCAGTCTAGAAATAAAGTGAGATAGAAAAATGTTTGATCCGTTGAGTGATATCATCCCTACCCCTTATCGGACTGGGATCAAAGATTCTGTAGATAAAAACGTTGTCACGTAAGATCACTGAAGTGATGCACTAAGATTCTAAAGTTTTGCCTGTTACCGCATTTGTCGGTAGAATAAAATATTTCAATAAAAACATATTGTAACCATGTAGGCAAACCACTAATAATAATTGTAAATTGTCACATGCGACTATATTTTATGAAATCACATGGCTCTTACATTTCTTATCTAATTGATAATTAGGATTAGTTTCATTAGGAGTAGTTTATAATTTTCTTTGAGAAGTAGAGTTAAAATCCGTCATGGGTAAAAGAAAGAAAATTTCTACTGAGATTTTCAGTCCTTATAAAGTTTACAAATATGCAGCCAATCATCTTTATGACAGAAGAAAATACCCAGGAGGTAGATATCGAAATATATAATAAATATTGACATTTCCTTCATATATTCGTGATTGTTGACCAACTGTGTGACTACTCGGCGACAATCTTGATGCCCTCATCAATGATTCCTCCACCTATCTCCCACTTGAGGAATTACGATGTTTTGTTTGTTAAGAGCAATTCTCCTGTAGATAGTTTAAAGCTGTATTTTTTGTTGCAGCCATTACCTTGTATAAAACAGCGGAGGAAAATGCGCGAACAGTATCAACGAAAGTGCCGCTGTACAGCAAGCGATGCGATGCAAACTGGCACATGGGCAACATGGAGGAGGCCCAAACGGATGTCAATAAGGGACTTCAGCTGGAGCCAAATAACTTCCAACTCAGGAAAGCTTTGGCAGATCTAATGTTTCAACAGAACAAATTTGAAGAAGCACTTGGGGTCTACAATTTAGGCAATTTAGAAAAACCCAAACCTCCAAGGTTCACCAATGGAATACATGCTGTAAGAACTAAATAGACATCATACTTCTAACGAATCGTTGAACCACTTCGACGTATATTTGGTCACAATTAAACATGGTTATTCTCATTAAACACAGTTAGTCATATTTAGACACTTTTAGTCGCATTTCGTCATAATTAGACACGGTTATTCTTTGCAGGAATTGAACATATTTTAATACCTATGCTTTTATTGATTCATTAACTAGTTAAGTGCATCTAGGACATGTGCAGCATCAATCGAGGGAGCTCCGGATCGGGATAGGGCTTAAGTGAGGCTACGACGGGTTGGGAGCAATCATCGGCAGGTCAATCTGAAGCGATGGGGACCAATTCCATCATAGCCTGGTCATACAACGAACATCCAGTCTCGTTGCCAACACATGAACAGTTCTTTCTCTTAAAAAAAGAAGGGTTCGGAGTTGAAATTTCCGTGACCTCATAATATCTGGGATGTCCAATGGTCAGGCTGTACGCCATACGAGACATACCCAGACGTTCGGGAGACAGTTTGAGAGGCCATAACAAATGCCTAAAATAATTCTTATTTCCGGAGGAGTGTGACTTTGTATATTGGCGCTAATGATCCCTAATGCGACGACATACCAAACAATTCGTTTGATTTCGGCCAAAATCTAATCAGACCTAAGTAAGAACATGTGACCCCTTCATTCCAAATTTCAAATTCATAGATATAATCGCTTCTACGGTAGAGACCTCACAACTCTTCAGTCTTATACACACCCAAAAACACAGACACACAGACATACATCATCGCGAAAATGGTCAAAACTTATTCAGGAGACATTAAAATGCAAAAATCAGTTGAATCCTCGATCTCGGATTTTCGCACGATTACAATACTTCTTCAAACCCTCTCCCGGTGGTCCGAACGTATCGTAAAAGGCGATTATAAGGACTGGTGGAGGACGGGCCTTAATACCGCTCACTCTGGTGGGATTAATACCAACCGATGTGTGCCTCTGCTCTTGCTCGGCTCTCTTAGTTGATTGAGCGCGAGGTACAGTTGTGCACGTCGTCTTGGTACGGAGCCCATTCTTCATCATGTTGATCGGCTCAGTACCCGCCGCTCACCCTGTTGGTGTGGATTATTAATGGCTGTGATTGCTGGCACCAGCACAGGACGCCGGGTCCCTGGCCCTTTCTGCTCATTGGGCCAGAGCCACTTAGTAGGTTGCCCCTTTCCTTAGCAACTCATTTTCCTTTAGGTCCCCTTTTCGCGTAGGATGCTCTTTTTGGAAGGTTGGATTTCTCCTTGGCGGGGTGTGGGCGAGAGCCTCTTCTGGGCGGGTCACTCTTACCAACTTGAAAAAAAATTAATAAATAAATAAAAAAAGTCCTTATAATATAAGTATAAGAAAGTGATAAATAAAATAATAAATGAGATAAATCGTACAATAACCCACATTACTTGGGAAGATATATTTTAGAATAATTTACTCTGGGTAGAATTGGACAATAAATAGACGTGGTTAGCATGAAAATCTGCCCAAAATATAATATCAACGTCCAACATTTCAAATATAATATTTATCCTTCATCAATGTTTGAAAGTTTAATATTCCCAAATAAAATATGTAGCAAGTATACATCTTGTAGGTATGCCTTTCTTATTCGAAACGTAGGTCAAGAAAATTATGTAGATTTCTGAAAGAACCTCGAGCACATCTCTTCCAGTTCTGAAATTATAGATATATATATTTCAAAAAAATATAGCCCTGGAGAAGGTGATAAGGGACTCAGGTACATCTTCAACAAATCTGAGTAGATCCCAGCATATGCTAATGATGTCGACATCATAGCCCGGTCAGAGCAAGACCTAAGAAGCTCTTTCATGGCTCTTGAAACGGGAGCAAGGAGGATGGGATTAACCGTCAATGAAAAAAAAAAAATAACCGTCAATGAAAAAAAAAAAAAAATACATGGTGGCAGGTGGAATACTGGAAGACGAAGAAGAGATCTAAACCCTCAAGTTACCGAGTAAGGGCTTTGTCTACTTGGGCTCATATATAAACCGGGACAACGATGTCGGGGCAAAGGTGAGCCGGCGGATACTGACGGCCAGCCGGAGTTACTATGACCTCCAGTCACAATTTAAATCCCTGCCGCTCCCCAGGGACACGAATATGCTGCTGTACAAGACGCTTGTAAGGCCAATTCTGACATAGTCTGAGGAGAATACTCCGCAGGATCCGCCCCAACCAGGAGGAGGGCGTTTGGCGCATCCGATACAACAGGGAGTTGTACGCACTCTATACCGAGTTAAAATTGTTCCACTGGACTAGAGTTATCAGACTCCGTTGGGCTAGACAAAGGTGGGTTGGTGGAGACTGGCCCAGAACAGAGCTGCATGCGAACATTTCCTGGAGGCGGCCAAGGCTCTTGATGGCCTATGATGATGATATTTCAAAATATTATTTATTTATTTTATTCTTCATTTAAAATATGCCGCTTGAAGAGCTTACTTAAACAATCTTTTACAGTTGTCATCAGATGTGTAAATACAATATTCTTGTTTAAATATCTAATAAATATGTTTCTGAGAAATAGTGAGAACCAATTTAATAGTCAACAGGTACCATTCGAACTGCTATTGGGAAATGGGCAGGCGAAATAATGGGAGATCTACTTCTAGGTCCTGTTGTGGTTGAAATGAAACTGAAAAAGTTGGGCTTAATGCCTACTCCATTAGTACATTCTGAGATCGCTCGAAGGAGAAAGTTGGTAAGTAAACGAAATTCACCAGTTTTAAATACGCATACTATTTATAATCATTATTTTCATTTTATTTAAACAAAATTATGTGGTCATTACAGGACTTTCTTATACCAACCACGTTTACAGATCAATCTCCTCCCTTCCCTTCTCAAAATCATTTCATTTTGTCTCTTTGTACACGTAATCCTGAGATTTGACATTCTTTTACCCAGTTATGCCAGTATGAAGTAATTTTGAGAAGGGAAGGGAGGAGAGTGATCTGTAAGCGTGGTTGGTATAAGAATGTCCGTTAATAGCCTTACATTTTATTTTTTTTCTTAATTTTTATAATTTTTCAAAATAAAACTACCAATAATAAAACCTTACTTTAAAGCCCCCTCCACTATCAAACACATATTTGAAGACTGCAACATCAACGCAGAACATCTACATAGATTGGGCATACCCAGGGGCGTAGTCAGGGGGGGGGGGTGCAGGGGGAGCACGTGCCCCCCCCCGGCTGGAGCAAAAAACCAAGATTACTTTACTTGTGTACAAAAGAAGTCATATTACATTTATTTAAATAGACATGAATTCAATCATTTCATTTCCTCTTTCAAAATCTTTATTTATGTTATACTTTATACTCTTGAAGCTGATTTTACATGCGGAGTAAAAATGCAAAGCGCAGCAGCAGCAAATGCACCCTGTTGGATGCAAGTCATTTAATTCTAAAAGCAAAGAAACCACAGCGTGCATTTGCTGCTGCTGCGCTTTGCATTTGCTGCTGCTGCACTTTGCATTTTTGCTGCTCATGTAAAGTCAGCTTAAGTATTACAGTCAGTGGTTACCTCAGGGGGGGCCTTCTAGGAGTCCGAGTCTCCCAAATTAATAACAAAAAGTCTGCAGCGCTAACCACGGAAACTGTAGACTGTGTCCCCTGGAGTCTATACCCCCCCCCTCTAGTCTAACTTTGCCCCCCCCCCCCCCCTCTAGTCTAACGTTGCCCCCCCCCCCCCCCCCCCTGCTCAAAATCCTGACTACGTCCCTCTATATTTATTGTATAGGTACGTAATGTCTCGGCGATGACGAACAGCGTAACAACATAACGCTAATATCCCTCAAGAAAGCGAACCTGATTAGTAAAATATAGTTGAAACTATAAATGTATCTATAAAAAAAAGAAGGAAAAGAGAAGAAAAAAAAAGTAAATAAATAATAATGAAAAAATATATTTAATAAAAAAAATAATAATGAATATATACATTTATTATATTATATATATAACTGTATAAACAGTATTGTCAAAAAAATATGTACAATGATACGGAAAGCCATATAGTCCAGGGAAGCAAACTGGTTTTGTAATCAGTAAACAAACCAACGACCTCGTAAGAGAAAACATGGGTGTAATGACCAAGAAGTCGAACACCTTAATAAATCAACTATGTTCATATAGATATATATATATATATATAATAAAAATGAGTGCTAAATTTTGCTAAGCGCAAAACTCGAGAACGGCTGGACCAATTAGGCTACTTTTTTTTTTTCAAATATTCGTTGAAGTCCGAGGAAGGTTCTTATGAAGAGTTCTTAGCTGTTAATTCTAAGGATGGCGATCTGAGATAGATTAATCGAAGAATCGATGTTTGGGGTCATAATAATCGATGCGAACAATGAATCGATCAAGTGAATCGATCTCAGACACCCTAAAATCATTTACTTACCGTTTCGTTTTAGTCAGTTTTTAGTGCATGTTATTTTCTTGGCTGAATAAAACGTAATTACACCTCTTACTGTTTCGTTTTATTCAGTTTTTAGTGCGTGTTATCAGTTTTTAGTGCGTGTTATCAGTTTTTAGTGCGTTTTATTTTCTTGATTGTTTTTAAATCTTCGCTTCTGGCAAATTCCTCGATTTATCTTTGGTTGTCATCTTTGTCATTTACTTACTGTTTCGTTTTATTCAGTTTTTACATATCTACATCTATATAATAAAAATGATTGGCTAAATTTTGCACGGGAGGGGGGGTTGTGGAGGTAGGCCTTAGTATAAAGATACCGGTAACTCATTAACTAATAGTCGGATTGTCATGGAATTTCACATGTAGTATTCTAAAAAGCCAAATTTAAAAAAAGGATGTGTGAAGTCTCAAAATTTGAAAGGAGGGGGCTAGGCCTAATATAAAGATAGTGATAGGTCTTTAACGGATGATCCGATTGACATGGAATTTCACATGTAGTATTCTTAAAGGCCAAATTGAAAAATACGCTACGTGATATCTCAAAATTTTGAACAGGAGGGGGGGTTATGGGGGGGCCTAAGTATAAATATAGTCTTAGCTCATTATCGGTTTTTCGGATTGTCACGAAATTTGACATGTAGTATTCTTAAAGGCCAAATTGAAAAATACGGTACATGACATCTCAAAATTTTGAACGGGAGGGGGGGTTGTGGGGGTAGGCGTAAATATAAAGATACTGATAGGTCATTAACAGATGATGGGATTGTCATGGAATTTCACATGTGGTATTCTTAAAGCCCGAATTAAAAAATAGGGTGTGTGGCATCTCAACATTTTGAAAGGGAGGGGGGTTTTGGGGGTAGGCCTTAGCATAAATAGTTGTAGCTCATTAACGAATGTTCGGATTGTCATGGAATTTCACAGGTAGTATTCTTAAAAGACAAAAACAAAAAAAGGATAAGTGACGTCTCAAAATTGTCAACGGTAGGGGGGTATGGGGGGCAAGCATATACCTAAATAGTAGATTCAAAAGCAATATTTAAAAATTGGCTGTGACCCTTTTGGACGGGAGGGGCGGGGGTGCATTAATGCTGAATGAATCTCACACTGAGCTTTCTTAAAGATGGGAAATAGCCCTAATTTTAATAGGGTGGGTTTCCTTAGCATGTATTACCTTGAAGATGCACCGTTGCACGGTAAATAATGGCTCTCACCAGCGTTCTTAAGCACAAAATACCTAGGGCATCCGCTGTTGCAAGGCACATACTAGCTGCGGTGCCCTGCGTTCCTAACTACATACTATCTGTGTTGCCCAGCGGTCCTAAGAACTTAATAGCTGGTTGCACGGAGTTGCAAGGCGCATACTATCTAAGGTGCCCGGTGTTCTTAAGTAGGAACTTGCTGTGGTTCCAAGTAAAATAAATAAATAAAAAAAAAATCCAGTCCAATAGCTTTTGACAGAACGACGTCTGTCGGGTCAGCTACCCGGATATCTGAATCCTACACAAAAATTGAAATAAAAATGTTTTTCGAAAAAAGTCGGGCTAAATACCATTCTTCAAATTTCCTGATTTTAACGGTTTATAGATTTACTATTTGTTAAAACTGATAGACAGATTAAGATATATCGGGAAAGTCCAATCCGAAGGACGACGTGCTCAAGGTTTTTCGAACCTAAGTGAAATTTTAGCTACCTAGGTTTAGTTACATAACATACGACTCATTATCGAGCACCTGACATACAAAAAGGCCCTCAATCATAGCTTGGAGTCCAATCCGAAGGACGACGTGCTCAAGTTATTTTTAACGTAAATGTAATTTCAACTACCCAGGTTTAGATACATAACATACGACTCATTATCGAGTACCTGACATACAAAAAGGCCCTCGATCATAGCCTAAAGTCCAATCCGAAGGACGACGTGCTCAAGTTATTTTTAACGTAAATGTAATTTCAACTACCCAGGTTTAGATACATAACATACGACTCATTATCGAGTACCTGACATACAAAAAGGCCCTCGATCATAGCCTAAAGTCCAATCCGAAGGACGACGTGCTCAAATTTATTTTTATCTTCTCGATTAAAACATCTGTCCTAAGTGCCTTGGCTAGATTTCGAAGTGGCGATCCTGAGCTCGATAGACTTCATATGTGTGATAAAATAAGTTACCGTTTGGTTCCAACTAAAATTATCGAGAAAGAAATGTGGAATATAAGTGGGCTTTGAGGTACCCTTTTGACATATTTTCTGAAAAACAAATTAATACAGCTATGTTGGTAGATAGGCAGCATCCAGAAACGAAGATGGTCAACCAAAGAAAGATTCAGATGTATCGGGAAAGTCCCATCCGAAGGACGACGTGCTCAAATTTATTTTTATCTTCCCGATTAAAACATCTGACCTAAGTGACTTGGCTAGATTTCTAAATGGCGATACTGAGCTCGGTAGACTCCATTCTTCAAATTTCTAGCTTTTAAACGGTTTTTAGATTTAATATTTGTTAAAACTGATGAACAACCCGGATATCTGAATCCTACACAAAAATTGAAATAATAATGTTTTTCGAAAAAAGTCGGGCTAAATACCATTCTTCAAATTTCCTGCTTTTTAACGGTTTATGGATTTACTATTTGTTAAAACTGATAGACAGATTAAGAAATATCGGGAAAGTCCCATCCGAAGGACGACGTGCTCAAGGTTTTTTGAACCTAAGTGAAATTTTAGCTACCTAGGTTTAGTTACATAACATACGACTCATTATCGAGCACCTGACATACAAAAAGGCCCTCAATCATAGCTTGGAGTCCAATCCGAAGGACGACGTGCTCAAGTTATTTTTAACGTAAATGTAATTTCAACTACCCAGGTTTAGATACATAACATACGACTCATTATCGAGTACCTGACATACAAAAAGGCCCTCGATCATAGCCTAAAGTCCAATCCGAAGGACGACGTGCTCAAATTTATTTTTATCTTCTCGATTAAAACATCTGTCCTAAGTGACTTGGCTAGATTTCTAAATGGCGATCCTGAGCTCGATAGACTTCATATGTGTGATAAAATAAGTTACCGTTTGGTTCCAACTAAAATTATCGAGGAAGAAATGTGGAATATAAGTGGGCTTTGAGGTACCGTTTTGACATATTTTCTGAAAAACAAATTAATACAGCTATGTTGGTAGATAGGCAGCATCCAGAAACGAAGATGGTCAACCAAAGAAAGATTCAGATGTATCGGGAAAGTCCCACCCGAAGGACGACGTGCTCAAATTTATTTTTATCTTCCCGATTAAAACATCTGACCTAAGTGACTTGGCTAGATTTCTAAATGGCGATCCTGAGCTCGGTAGACTCCATTCTTCAAATTTCTAGCTTTTAAACGGTTTTTAGATTTAATATTTGTTAAAACTGATGAACAACCCGGATATCTGAATCCTACATAAAAATTGAAATAATAATGTTTTTCGAAAAAAGTCGGGCTAAATACCATTCTTCAAATTTCCTGCTTTTTAACGGTTTATGGATTTACTATTTGTTAAAACTGATAGACAGATTAAGAAATATCGGGAAAGTCCCATCCGAAGGACGACGTGCTCAAGGTTTTTCGAACCTAAGTGAAATTTTAGCTACCTAGGTTTAGTTACATAACATACGACTCATTATCGAGCACCTGACATACAAAAAGGCCCTCAATCATAGCTTGGAGTCCAATCCGAAGGACGACGTGCTCAAGTTATTTTTAACGTAAATGTAATTTCAACTTCCCAGGTTTAGATACATAACATACGACTCATTATCGAGTACCTGACATACAAAAAGGCCCTCGATCATAGCGTAAAGCCCAATCCGAAGGACGACGTGCTCAAATTTATTTTTATCTTCCCGATTAAAACATCTGAGCTAAGTGACTTGGCTAGATTTCTAAATGGCGATCCTGAGCTCGGTAGACTCCATTCTTCAAATTTCTAGCTTTTAAACGGTTTTTAGATTTAAGATAATGTTTGTACCTTTTTCATGAAACATTTCACAATTAAAATCTGAGGCCATGAGATGAACAAACTGTGAGAGGAGTGTTGGGTGATGTCACGTAGTGTTGGGTGATGTCAGGTAGTGTTGGGTGATGTCACGAACCCTATGTTGAGCAGAACGTTTAAGGATGCTAGGAAATTTGCTAATTCAATGTTTTATTTAACGTTTTTGTGAACTTTTGTTTGTTTAAACACGTAAACAAATTGTCTCTAGAAAATTTGGTTCAATTCATGGTTGAAGTCTATGTTTTAATCAATCTGGTGGTCACAAGCGTTCTCAAGTACGTACTGGCTAGAACGTCCACGGATGCTAAGTATTCACTAGCTGTGGTTTCCGCCGTTGAATGGCGCGTACTAGCCGTGGTGCCCAGGGTCCTAAAAACTTACTAGCTGGGATGTCTGCCGTTGAAGGACTATAAGCGTTATTCCATATGAATAATTGAAAATTATAACATCATGAATGTACTGTTGAAGAATTGAAATGGATTCGAACGAGAGATATTAGGAGAAAAGTCAAAGTTCCCCGGGCAACGCCGGGTATTACTGCTAGTATATATATATATATATATATATATATATATATATATATATATATATATATATATATATATATATATATATATATATATATATTATATGAAAAAATAAATTGATAATAAAAATACACAAAAGAAAAAAACAATAGAAATAAATTAGTATATAAATGAAAAAAAAAAAAGGATTATTAAAACGTAGATTCGACAGACCTTGAAGAGAATATCTGTGAAGGAACTCTGCCAAAAAATGAAAGCTAGTATATATTGAACATTAACACAATATATTAAACAATATTTACATTTTTCAGAAAAAAATTGAACAATACAAAAAAGCCTATGCAACAATTTATTTAGGAGATTTGGCTATAGACAAACATCACATGATGGATTGGAAAAAAAATAAGAAATTATACCTTGGAAACGAAGAGCATAATGAATGGCTGAGGACCACATTGGAAGAGGCAGTGCAAAAACTTTCTGACAAACAGGTTTGATATATAAACTATAGAGTATATTTATTTTAATTGAATGAACAATATCCATGATGTGGCCATAACAGGACTTTCTTATACCAACTACTATTGTCCAGATTACTCTTCCTTCAGCTCCCCCCTCTCAAAATCATTTCATGCTGTCATAACATTAGACGACATTCCACTCCTTTTCCTTAAACCTTCCTTACCAGTCATACTCCCAGTCCTCTTACATATATATAATGTCTCCCTTCCAAACTCCGTCTTCCTTTCCCCCCGGAAAGAAGCTTATGTAACTCCCTCTCAGCAAAGCCCTTTAGCTCCAAAAAACCTTCGCCCAATCTCCCTTCTGTGTTCCCCATCCAAACCTTTAGGGCGCATAGTTCATTTCTAACTTTCAGATTTCCTTCTTACCAACAAACTCCTTGAACCTTTCCAATCTGGTTTCCGACCCGGACATGGGACTCGAACTGCCTTACTATATTAACTAGAATCAGAAAATATTTGTTTATACTACAGTAGTCTATCATAATATCCAGTTGAAGTCAATGTAGGAACATTAATGTGTTAGTGATTTTTCAGAAAATATTCGGATTCGGTACCACAAAGTCGACCGATATCCTATTGTTCTACCTCAATCATATTAAATAGAATCAGAAAATATTTATTTTTGAAGGCCTCTATTTCCGTTATGTCCACTTCTCTTCGGATGTGCAGATTCCGTACAAACTAAGGTGTGCCCACTGCTAAACGAAGGATCTTGTTTTCAAACTTTCGAAATTTGTTTATGTGAGTTTTGCTTGTACCTTGTCAAATGGGTAATACATAGGTGAGTGGTCGTAACAAGGCTGTGTAGAGTACGAGTAGTGTATGTCTGTTCAATAGTGGATATAGTTGAGATAGTTGGGTGTATGCTTGTGTCACTTTTCTATGTACGCGTAATTTCTATCTAATTTTTTTTTAAATTAGTAATTCTCTACAAGGTCATTTCATCGTATATATTCACGTATTGTATATTTTATAACTATTCTGTATATTTTCAATTTGAATTATAGGAAGCACTGTGGAAACGTAAGCCTTTGTATACACGAGAAAACAGTGGGATATTACCACCCAAATTGAAAGCTTTTCTAGCTCAAAAACCAAAATTAAGAGCTCAATTTGTTGAAAAGAGAATACAAGTTCTTCTTAATGTAGTGGAAAAGGCACTATGTGAAAGACGTTACGCTGATTGTTTCAAAAATGCTGAAAAGTTACGGGAAATGTTAAGCGATGAACCGGAATGTTTGCTTCATAAAAAGAGTGAATACATGGAACGATGTCTGGTGCTGGTTGGTGAAATGTTCCTGTCCATGAAACGTATCCTGACCCACTACAGTGTTCAGATCAATGACGAAAGGATCCTGTGCATTTTGGGGGCCACAGCTGATGTACCAGTGAAGAATGCCCATGAAGTGTACAGAGAAGGTTTCCATCCTCCAATACCTGGCATTTAGTAAGTTGAACATTACCTTCAATTATACATAAATTTAGATAGATTTTATATATAATTTTCCATACATATCTATTATTGTAATTATATTTCCCCAGATATATGAAATATACGGGAAGTTATGTAATCGGTCAATCGGTTTTTAACGGAATTTCTTATTTTCCGACCTCCAAATTCCAAATATGAAAAAGAAATTGCTCATCTATCTGTGTGTCTGTGAACACGATAACTCGCCATAGAGTGAATGTATCGACATGAAATTTTATAGAATCCAGAAACCTCTAATGACGACACCTCTTGATTTCCAGCCAAATCGTATAAATAGAAAGGGGGGTTAGGGAGAGGCTTTACTCAAAAACTGTAATAATTGCCGTTGTAATGAATGTATCGACGCAAAATTTCATACCTATGTGAATTCAAAACCCCATAAGGTTGACACTTATTTTTAGCGGAATTGGCAGAAGAGAAGGGGACGATCAGAAGGGGGCTAACTCAAAAACCCCAATAACTGCCGATATCGATATGGAATTTCATATTTAAAGTCAAAACCCAATGAGGACATTATCTGTCAAATTTTAGCGATATCAGCAGAAGGAAAGGGGGGGTTCAGGAGTGGGGGCTGAATTGAAAAACTTTAATAACTGTCGATGTAATGAATTTATCGAAACAAAATTTAGCATGAGGATTTTGGAGTCCCTATGTAAGTCACCTATTAAATATTAGCACAAACGGTCGACTGGTTTTGGAGGGGGAGCGAAAATTAGATTTATTCGTGATGGGGAAGTATATCGTCAGTGATTCACCGACTTTTTTTTCCTCAACTATAGTGAAAATGAGCTAAAAATTTACATTAAACCTTCGTATACTCTCTAAATAATTGCCTTCCTTTTAAGCAAATTCATAAGAAAACAAATGGAAAATTTCAATCTGACTGAAGGGACTTTAGAAAAGGCCTATTTGAGCCATGAAATAGCTGCAGCTTATTCGCTTTCGAAACAGTCAAATCTAATGCGAACCTATGCTAGAAAAGCTATTGGTCTTGCTAAAGAAGCAGGCTCTTCCATCTGGTTCATCAATGGTTTATTTCTTCTGGTCAGAACTGAACTGGAAGACTACAACCTGACCGATGCCAAAGTGACACTCACCGCTCTCAAGTCTGCTGCTCAAAGATTTGGTTATAGTGAAGCTGCTGAGTTTGCTGAAAGGGTAAGAACATAAAAAACTAACACAGGATATTTAAAAAAATTATGTTAGTTCATAAGCTGTTTATTCTTGTGAAGGGGGGCTCAATTTTGACGTTTTAATATCCTTGTCGCGATTTTATATTTT
This sequence comes from Aradus depressus, assembly GCA_963662175.1. Classification (NCBI taxonomy): domain Eukaryota; kingdom Metazoa; phylum Arthropoda; class Insecta; order Hemiptera; family Aradidae; genus Aradus; species Aradus depressus. Next base: position 95,523,350 of record OY759214.1, on the reverse strand, counting down.
CTAAGGTTTTCATTACTCACTTTAAAATATACTGGAATTTTCTTATTATTTGTATATTGAAGGTTTATATAATAAAATACTTAGAGATGCCAGGTCGCCTATCGCAAACTATACTTTAATTATTGAGTATAACCAAAGAGGAAGGTCTGATCAGCTAAGAAAGTTTTGAAAAACTAAACTGTTAAATCAATATTGACTAGAGTTGAGCATGAGAAACAAACTACTAAAATTTAAAAATTCATTGTGAACAATATAATACAAAATTACTGATCCATGTTTGATCAAATTAAAAAAAAATACAATATATATATATAGATTTAGTATTAGGATTCAGAAGCCATTATATATGTTAAATATTGAGTTTTAGCCCAAATGGTCGATTGGCGTTGGAGGGAGAACGAAAACGTAATTGATTGATTCATGCTGGGGAAGTACATCGCCGGTGATTCACTGACGACTTTTTGCATTATTATTTAGCGTAATTGTTAAATTTTACTCTAATATTTTCGGTGGCCAGAAATACTAGTGTTAGCATTTATAAAAACTTGGTAACAAGAAAATACGGTAGACCAAATCAATAGGACGATACAACATGAACTAAAATGCTAAATTGGCATTTTAATTTATGTGGTCCTTAATTTTGGGTTTTTTTTTGGATAGACTTAATACCCTGCTCCTGAGTAGAGTTTAAGGTTAATGGGGTGAGATAAGTTAAGATGGCAGGAGCGCCCAATTCCATTAAACCGTAAGTAAACTTCAGAATATTCTTCTTTTAGGGTCTTGTACTGTTGCACTATGAGAAGGAAAAGTTTAGAGGAGAAGACGACATTTTGGTGAAGAGAGAACAAGACATCGTGGACTCAATGTACAATGAAGATTATAGAATCACAGCTATAAAAGTGATCAACAGGAAGAACCAGCTGCCTCTGCCCAAACGGATGACGGTGATACCTGGTCTGGAGCCGGTGGTGGAGGAGAAACAGCAGGAGGAGGAAGATGAGGAACCAGCCATCATGAGTCCGGACGACGAGAAGATTAGATTTGCTGACAGGTAATAGTGGCAACTAACAAGTTTATTTTTTTAATTAAAAATACTGGCAACGAATGCGTGGAACCTCTCACCTTAGTTGCCTTTTGGTAACTTAAACCTGGGTAGGCAACATTTAGGTGTCTTATTGTGCAGTTGGGTTCATGTCAATCAGAGAGAAGAAAGAGTACTCTGGTAGTAGGCGATATGAACTCGAAGTTAAGGCCCGGGCATGAGACATAATAACTAACTAACCTGCGAAAAATACAATTTTATGGTTATGGTCAAATCTCCAGCTCATAGGAAGAATAGATAATTCTAACAGAAACGGGGTCTTAACACTTACTTGGGTAACTTATATTCTTCACTTCGTCTTATCGGGACCGTTGTACTTGAGACTTCAATACTTTGCTTGTCACAAGAGGTTGGAATATAATGGGGGTTAAATACGCTTGGCTTGGCTAGAGAGAGGTTAACATACCAATGAAGCTTTGTTAATATAAAAAGCAATATTTTGAAACAGACTGTATCTATAGATCAAATTCTATTTAGATATTCGTTGGCATTTACATAAGATGCAAATATACACATTTTACACTATTGTCATGAGTAGGCAGGGAAACATGATACGGACTTATGAATTACATTAGGGAGATAAAGTGCTCGATTTCTTCTCCCCTCCATCTTATTCTTCCGGAAGATTTGCTATGATCTGCCTCTGTGTCCTCCTATTTTGGACCAATAATCCCTGTTGTTTAGTTGCCACATATACCGTATTTATGAAGCCGTGCCATTGAACCACATTGGCTTCCAGGTTGGGTCTTTCTGAACTATCATTGTGTCTTGTCATTTCATATCGTCACAATAGAAATATTTGATTACTGTTAGGGATCTTATATTTGGAGCGTTACCGAATTTTAACTGCACCACCATCCATAAGTGGCTTTAATTTAATATAATTTTTAATTATACATTGCCTACTATCAGAGCACTCTTTACGTCGTTCAGATGAACATGAGCCCGACTCTATTCTACACTGAGAGTCCTAAATTTTGCCTACCCAGGTTTATTCACCTAGGGTGGAGGTCCTTAACGAGTACCTGACATGGATGAGGCTCGAGACCACCGCTTATGGTCCCATCCGGAAGACGGTGAGCTCAAGGTTTTTTCTTTTCTTGAGTTTCTGGCGTCCCGGGGGTGCCCATATGCTCGGTCCCCACTTGGACAATGTCTAGAGAAATATGTAGGAACAGTTACCTGTTAATTCGCCACCCTGCACACACTTACCATATTAAAAAATAGAAATATATATATTTTTTTCATCAAGTTAATTTTCTTATTTTATTAATTCTTTTCACTATAGATATCTGTCAGATGTGCCTTCTGAAGAGGTGCTCATGGTGGACACGAGGAAAGAAGAGGACAAACGACAGCTGGCCTTCCAGGCACTGCGCCGGTCCACGTTTGACTTCGACGATCCCAATGTTTCCCAGCTAAACTACTTGAGTTTCAAATAAATGTACATATAATATTGTTTCCTCTTTGTGAATAGCTCATGTAGCTTGGATGTGCCCAGTCTGTTAAGTAAATAAAAACAAACAACTTATTTAACTTTTATATTGTCTTAATTCCACAAAAATATGTACATAGTGTACCGATTTTGAATTACACCGTCAGTACAAAGTTGAAAAGTGACATTTAAGTTGGCTCAAGTTGTCATGTTTATACAATTCTCAGAGATTACTTAAGACTGGGACACCATGTTCCTTGAGGAAGCCCCTGGGGGAGGAGGGATACTACCTTAACATAACGATTACATAATATGTACACAATATATTATATTTTGTGAAATGGACAATATTTTTTAAAAACATAAGTTTTGTATTTATTTTTTAAATGTTTAATTAATTTTATTGGCTTTATATACACTATATGGACACAGATCGCAAAAAGTATTCGAACATTAAACGTTAACCAGTGTGTCTGGTTATGAGCCTGCGAGGAGGCCCTCCTTACCTGTATATTTAGTGTAATAACCGAAAAGTTGCCTTGGTGGCTCAGTGGTTAGAGTAATTGCCTACCATTTTGAAATTCCGATTTTAAGGAATGACCAACTTAATTACTAAAATCAATGTTACTCCCTGGGTAAAAATAATACACAATTAAATTTTTTTAAAGTATAATTAATTAACATACATAAAACAAATTTGTAATTTACGGCATTTACAATTTTAAATTTATATAACAAAAAACTATACAGAAATAAAATAAGTAAGGCACAATCTAATAGGATACTATTAGTAATTAAAATAATATGAACAAGGTATGAACTATTTAGTTGAATATAAAAATAGGAAGTGTAGTTTTTATATTACAAGTTAGAACAACCTTAACAATTTTTACAATTTATAACAACTTTTTACACTAAAATCAAATCATTTGATAATTTTTTTCTGGCAGTTAGGTTAAAGTATATAATAAAAGGCACAAGAGACTTGTCATCGCATCAAGGAAAATTGTTAGGAACTAACCTTAACTCCCAGTCTTGTAGATTCTCTAAAGAAAACCCATTTCTAATTCGGACTATGTTATTACTGCTAATTTCATCTCATTTATCTTTATAAAGGCCACAGGATACATTGTGATAACTAAATATTCACCCGAAAATTCTCGACATAAGGGCTCATGAAAAAAACAAAACAACTTCGCAAAGGTTAGAAGGGGAATCTATAGAAATTATGAACGAAAACATATATGAAGTTCGCGCAAAATATTGCCGGATATGCTAAAGAAATAATGGAAAAAATATTAATCTCCTGCAATCACTAATAGTAAACAATGAGCGCATATTTTTGTTGATATATTTTAGTTGAACAATTTTATGAAATTGGCAAGGATTTATAATTTTTTTTTTTTTTTTGGCTTTATGTACAGTGCATATTGGGACCTCCCAGATTCATTTAAAACGTCACATTTTTCGAATAAAAAGTTTAAAAAATAATTAAAATAGTAATAACACGAAAGGATAATAATAAATTAAGTACAATACCAAATAATAAAATGATATTAACATTTTTATCCGTAATGTATCTTTTTGCAAATTAACAGTCCGTGCATACAGAAGCTGCGTAAGTAAATAATAGTAAAATATTCTTACTAAGGGCTCCGGTAGCTCATGCGTTGCTTGTTTACTGAGCTCAAGATCGGGTTCAAAACCCGGCCGAGGTCCTAGTTTATTTTATCAGGGAGGTAAAATAAACTTGAGCTTGTCGTCCTTCGGATGGGATGTTACGCGATGGTCCCGAGCCTGTACGATGTCAGGTACTCGTTAAAGATCCCTACCCTAGGTGAATAAAAACTTAGAGTAGGCAAAATTTAGGACTCCCACAGTAGAGTCGGGCTCATGTCCACCAGAGTGACGAAAGCGCGCTCTGGTAGTAGGCGATATATGACCTTATAGTTAAAGCCAGGGCATGAGTCATAATAACTAATTATTTTAACTAAGGAACGAAAAATCAAGTAGTTTCATTGTATATATTACGATCGAATGTCAGTCATATAATTCGAATGATTCTAAAAACCTAAGTGAGTCGTCTAGATTCAAAATTAAAAATTTCAGGAAATGCAAAGTAGAAACTTTTTTTAATTCTAAGCTTTTCAATGTACAGAAGAAGTTATGCAATCGACATATTGAGTTTAGACCGGAATTTCGTGTTCTCCGATCGCCTCATTCCAAAAACGGGGAAAAGTCACGATTTGTCCGTGTGTGATTTCCAAAAGAATGAATATACCGACACGAAATTTTATATTTTTGTCCAGAACCTCATAAGGACACCTATGAAGTATCGACATGAAATCTCCGTGTGTTCAAGACATAACAAGGGCGACATCTGTCGATTTTCAACGACATCGGTCAAAGGGGATCAACTCAAAAACCTTAATAATTGTCGAAGTAACAAATATATCAACAAAAAATTTAGTGTGTAAATCAAGAGTCGATTTTCAATCAAATGAGTGAATATTTTTCTGAGCGAGCACGAACACTTAGTCATTGCCGGTGATTCACCGTCCATTTTTTTTTTTCGAACTAATAGCTGCAGTGTTCTAAGTATAGAGCTCTAAAAATATATTAACAGTGAAAAAATATAATGAGAATGAGTGTCGTGGAAGGTTTTGCTTCCTTGTAATATAATGAGAATGAGTGTCGTGGAAGGTTTTGCTTCCTTGTAATATAATGAGAATGAGTGTCGTGGAAGGTTTTGCTTCCTTGTAATATAATGAGAATGAGTGTCGTGGAAGGTTTTGCTTCCTTGTAATATAATGAGAATGAGTGTCGTGGAAGGTTTTGCTTCCTTGTAATATTTTAGGATTTGCTTTTTTCTGATGCTGAAAATGGACGACTCCAAAATAAAACTGTAAATAATTATTACCTAAATTATAAAAAATAGTAATTAAGGAAAAATAAATAAATTAAAAAAAGTTGGTTAAAGTTACGTGGATTAAAAAAAGTAGCAAAAAATAACATTTATACAAGGCAACGAAATTCCCTGAAGTTGCCTTCTTCTAATGTTACCCATATAATACCTAGTATTTACCCTTAATACATAATACTTAGTATAAGGGTAAATAAGTGTTTAACATTTTTTTTTTTTTTTTTTTGTATGTGTTTACATACTTATAATAAAAACATGTATATTATTTTCTTTATCAAATGATAAATCGCTGCTCCAAGTCAACAATGAGATAACTGTGAAATATATACTTAACTCTGGAAAATCAGTAGTTTTATTTGTCTCCAAAAAATAACAATTTTATCAAAAAACTTCTTTTATCTTTTAAAAATTTTTTAGAATTATTATCTCCAGAACAATTATCTTTATATCATCATCGAAAGATATACATTAGCAGTGTACTCTTTGAACTCTTTCATAGTTATTTACAAATATCAGTTCTAGTCAGTTAAATCTTACCTATAAAGTTAAGAACAAGTTTGATATTCACATTTTATTGATTGAAAGACCAGGTAAATTACCATTATAAAATAATACATTTCTTAAAATTTTACATTACTCTTATTTACACACATAATATCGTTAACTTTTAAGACTGTACAAAAGAATGAGCAGCAATGAGTGCATGCACACGATCAATCTCTAATTTAAAATAATATTTACAAAATCTATATCACAGACTTTACAAATGAATCTTAAAACTATCTATACAGGGTAATTATTTAATTAAAAATAAATAACATTTTCTGGCACCTAATTTTCAAGAAAAAGTACACAGATATTTAATCTCAACACTAGTGTACCAGAACTGTTGGAACTATTGAGTTCCGTTGAATAATTCTGTAGAACCTTATTGCTTCTTATTATTTTTTTAAACAGATTAAATGTTATTTAATTATTTAGACGTTTCTGTGTATACAAGAAAAACTTTAGATTCAGGAAAGGATGATATGAGTATTTAGGTGGACAGGAAGACATTTTGATAACTTCTAAGTTGAGACAAACAACTTTTTTTTTGATATATTGTCTATTAAACAACAAAAAATATGAATATATATGAAATATGTATAACATTTTTTTTAATGGAATAGATACTCTTTCAAAAAGAAGTTTGTTTTACTTTCTGATTTCCTTGAAATGTACAGCGATATTAACTGTCAGTAGTTGCTCAACTTAAAAGTAAAATCATAGATTTATAGTCCAAAATTCACTATTCTTTGAAGATGCACAAGAGGGTTTAGTTTATAAACTTTAATTGCGACCCTGATGAAGAATGAATGCAATATCATAGCTTAAGCCGTGATTCTTCATATTTAGACAAAAGGTTCAATTGGAAACTGGCTGAATTAGGCGGGTTCTCATGAAAAATTATTTCATGCTTAAACCATCGAGGTAGTCTTCATGACCCAATTATTAAAATAACAGCTAGATGTTATCCTCTAGGGGGATGTATGTCATTTTTTTAAACCGATTGATGTAATAATTTTGACTAATAGTTTATTTACGTGGGTCATCGCTTAAGCTATAATATTCAGAATGTAGCTAAAGTATTCTTTATATTCTGTAACTCCATTGCATGAACCGACAAACCCACAGATATATAGAATTGAAGTTGATTTTTTTTACGTTAATGAACACCTCTATTACATATTCCTTCATTTATTGAAATTAAATTTGGAAAAAAACAGCTGGCAAAAAAAGTGCGTGAAAAAGTTGTTAGTAAGCGCGAAGTCATTTTGTTTATTACTGTGAATGATATATGCATCCTACAGAGACTTCGAGATAGCTGGACCAGTCAAACCGCGCGAAAGGAAACACTAGTTCGAGAAAATCACGTTACCCCGTTTTTCTCGGAATGACTTAGCATAGGTTCATGCAAGGAGCCACAGAAGTTTCATTTGATCATTAGTATAGAAAGGCTTTCGTCCTCTAAATCCCTAAATCTATAGATTAGTGAGGAGGCCCGTTTTGTTAATGTATTGACCAAATTATTTGGCAGGAATATGAACAAGGCATCTGAAGTTTGTGCAATAGATTCCTCTTTTTGTACTCTCAATAGGTCTACCCTTTATGTGAAGTTTCAGGGTGTTGGGGAGGGCGGGGGCGGGAAGTAGGTGGAGGAGGAGGGTGACAGCGAGGTAGGGGTGGGGGGAGGGGGCAGCGGCTCGCTGTCACCCTGGTAGTTGGAGTCAGTTTCATGGCAGACGTCCGTGGAGCAAGGTGTGGGAGGCGGGGGCCGGTAGAGGAGGGAGCACTCCTTACTGGTGGTGGCCGGAGAGGGCGGCGGGTTGAGGGGATAGAGCAGGGAGCCGGTGGACGGCTGACTGGAGGAAGACCGCTGGAGTGTCGACATACGGACTGAGTGCTTGGGCCGGCCGAGAGGCTTTGGGGCCAGCGGGTCCAGAGCTGGGTCGCAGATCACAGCTCCCACACCGCCGGGCTTCACTCGGCTGAAACAGTCAATCAAAGGCATACATCAGAGAGCAGTTTATTCTGTTCATACAGTTTAGCCACGTCTCTAACCAAAATCTTCCATCTCCCCTCAAAACAATTCTTCAGAAGAGTGTAATATCCAATCAAACGCCTTCTGATTAAAGTATTATTTTTTTTAAAATGGTAATATTAGTTCTTTTGCTATAGCACAAACAGGACCCATTTTCATTTTATTCAAATATAAATTAAAGAAAGCAATTTTCTGTGATACGTGGAGATGGCTGTGTTGGAGCAGATGGGCCTTCAGGCTAATAACATCAGTGTTTAGAGGCTCAAACGTTTACTTATATCTCCTAGCCAAATAACTCTGGATAAAATTCTTAATGTTTTCGAATGACTTCAAATGAAGAATAATTACTATTTTTTTTTGTGCACTAATATAAACGCTTTATTAAATTAAGGACTGAATCTTTCAGTTTAAAATCCCTGCTTTTTATTAAAGTTTACATTAATATGTTCGCTGCATTGAGGTAAGCAATGCTGAAAAAATCGCTTGCGCTACGAATTTTCATGAGAACTGTGTTCTATGCGAAGGGAAGACAACTATTATTTATTATTATACTAATGGACAATACCCAGAACTATGCTTCCTTTTCCAATATATTCCTGGCAATATGTACGCAGCCACCTCATCTATGTGCGACTCGCGGGGGTACTATGTCCCGCAACTAGCTCCTGTACCTTTCCACTTGTAAGGGAGGCGCTCATTCAATCATAGTTTACACATAATACACTCTTCCCCCGAATGAGAGCGTATATCGTTATGTGCCTCGTATATAAAACTTTTTTTTTATGAAACCTTTGCTGGAGATGTGCACTGCTCATGCTGCAGGACGACCTCGGTTGGAACTTCAATGAAATACTATCAAATTAATGAACTATCGATATAGAAGTTGTACTGATATCAAAGCCCTCACCTGGCTATGTAAATTCAGTGAAATACAAGGTACTAAAAATGTGTCTCACAGTTAATGTGTTACAAGCTTTAGGTTGAGAAAGAATATCCTTGATTTGAGACCAGTTCAATGTTCTCTTGATGAAGGTGGTTTGTAAACAAAGGTTGGCCTTAGGTCTCCACAAAATATATTTATTTGATTCTGTTAACGTTTCGCCTATCAAGGTATTATCAAAACATTTATGATAAACAAATAGAAATTGACAAATTTTTTAATCATTAACGTTTTATATAGAGTCATTATCCAAAGAAAACTGTAATTTCAATAAAAACACCACGTGACCTGGTTACTAAAATCAGCGACATCAGATCACATTGTGTTTTTATTGATATAAATGTCTTTTTTGGATAATGACTACTATATAAAAGGTTAAGAGGGCGCCAGTAGCTCAGTGGTATGCGTGCTTGCTAATTGAGCTCAAGATCGCGGGTTCGGAACAAGGCCGAGGCTCTTAGGGTTTTTATCTGGGAGGTGAAAAAACCTGAGCATGCCATTGTTCGGATGGGTAGTTAAGCGATGGCCCCGAGCCTGTACGATGTTAGGTAGTCGTTAACTTACCCTAGATGAATAAACCTACTAGGCAAAATTTCGGACTCTCAGAGTAGGGTCGGGCTCATGTCCACCAGAGTGCCGAAAGAGCGCTCTGGTAGTAAGGAATATAACCTTGTAGCTAAAGCCCGGGCATGAGTCATAATAACTAACTATAAAACGTTAATGGTTAAAAAATTGTTTGATTTCATTTGTTTATATAAACGTTTTGACGCAGAATATAACAAAAATAATACCTATTCATCATGAAAGACATACCTCTTTTTCCAACGACACAGGGAGTAGAGTCCGACCAGTATACAGGTGGCGAGGACGAGAGCCAGCAAGAGGAGATGTGGATGTGAGGTGGTGGGGGGCTGTACTTGACAGGCAGCCTCATCACTGGCATCGTGACATTCGGCCCACCCATTGCAGAGGGAGGAGAGTGGGAGACACTTGGAGCCACAGGCATGGCCACCGCAGCAGGAGCGCTCGTCCGAGTTGTCTGAGCAGTGGGGGATACCGTCACACACGTACTTCAAATCTGCAAGTACCATCCCATCAGCTTATTAAGTGGACAAATATTGATTTAAAAAAAATAACAAACAATTATATTACAGTTTATAACAGGAAAAAATAATGGTATTTGAGTATTTTTTTGATAAATAAGGAAAATTTAATAAACCGGAGTTGCGGAGTTTTACAATGAATATGAAAATTAGGGAAAGCTGAAACAACTTTTATTATGTACTTAAGAGTGTCCTTAACAATATATTAATTTCGCAACCCTTTAAAGAAGGAAAATGTATAAGAGAATTTATTGTAGAGAATTTTGTGTAGATCAATACTTGTGAGAACGGGTTTGGCTCTAAAATACTTCACACGCCAGATATTTCCAAAAAACTGAGCGCAATTTTTACAAGATGGCGATTAAATTCGGGATGTAGAGGTGTGCAAAACTAATATGTTGATAATGACACTCTTAGGATATAATAAAATTTGTTCCAGCTAATATTTTTCGCTACTGGAACCCTGTTGCGTCCCTTGCTGACTCTACTATATTTGCAAACTATCATCAAAGTAACTACAGTAATCCTGTCAGATGAAAGCTCGTGAGGTAAATCAGTCCTCGATAGGGAGGGGGCGGAAACGCCTTTGCCTTTTACTGTCGGTTCACAATACCATCCGCTCTTTCAAAATATCAGATGCGAACTTCTGTATTTCTGGGATTTTTTTGAGAGGGATATCACTCTTCACTGGCATATCTCAAGTTTTTTTTATTGTTATTATTTTTTTTTTTCAACTTTACTCGCAAGTAAGCTACTGAAGTTACATTCATACATTCTGCTAGTTCAAGATATACCAGGTTATTATAGGATCAATATAAAAGTAGTTACCTATACAGAGTCCAGGCTGACAGGTGAACTTGTCACTATCACAGAGAGGGCAGCCGGTCTCATCGCTGGCGTCAGGACAGTCCACAGTTGAGTCGCAGCGCCACTTGAGGGGGATACAGTCGCCAGGAGGACGTGCGCAGGCGAACTGATCGGGGGAGCAGGGGCCCTCCCTCGGACAGTCCATATGAGAGGCCACCTTCTCTCCAGACAGACACTCCCACATCATGTCACCCTAAACAAAATATCATTCGTGAATCACCAGTAATCCACTTCCCCAGCTTGAATTACAATTATTGTAATAAACTAAGTCTTTCTTTATATCTTCCCTCTCCTACGCCGGATTTGGCTGAAAATCAGAATGGAATGTTGCTTAGAAAATTCTGAATCCAAAAATAATATTTCGAGTAGATATATTTCATTTTACTACAAGTAGGGTCTGGAGAAAAAAAGAGGGCGCCGGTAGCTCAGTGGTATGCGTACTTGCCTTCTGAACTCAAGGTCGTGGGTTCGAAACCCGGCCGAGGCCCTTAGTTTATATTATCTGGGAGGTAAAATAAACTTAAGCACGCCGTCCTTCGGATGGGACGTTAAGCGATGGTCCCGAGCCTGAACGATGTCAGGTACTCGTTAAAGGCAGGGGTCTAGGTGAATAAAAATTTAGGGTAGGCAAAATTTAGGACTCCCACAGTAGAGTCGGGCTCATGTCCACCAGAGTGATGAAAGAGCGCTCTGGCAGTAGGCGATATGACCTCGTAGTTAAAGCCCCGGCATGAGTCATAAAACTAACTTCCTTTTCATTCAACCCAATTGGCTCAGAATCAATAAGTTTCTAAAGAAATTTTGAATCCATACATGAAATTTCGAGTTGATATACTCATGTCATCGGAGGTGTCGTGATAGACGCATCACTTTTTTTTTTTGTTCATTATCTAGGGTCGGAAAAAGTAAAATTCCGGTGAAAATTCATCATCATTACATAAATTCCTCTATACTATTTACCGCTGAGGATGTAAAAAAAAAATAATAATAATAATAATAAATATACCAAATATACTCGTATTTAGTACACTGGATCTTATTTATTACAATTAATATCTTGGAGAACATGTAAGGAGGCGATAAGTCGAAGAGAGTACAAGGTTTCAGAATAATGACTTAAATGTATAAACTTGAAGCCGAAGAACTTAAATGTTTGTAACACAGTTAGCGGGAAACGTGTAGCGAGAAATATGAGACAGCGATGGAATTATACAACTCCCGTCTAGTGGAAATGTGATTCGTAAGGAAAGATAATAGAACATCGTAACTCTTATAATATATTTATCACAGCTACATTTCTTTCATTTATTTTTTGGTTTTTATAACCTAGCAATTACAGACGTTTCGGGAAACACTCCCATCATCAGTATCTATAATTTATTTGCTGTTCTTTAAGTAAAAAACTTATGTTATTATTAATCATAACATATTTATTGAGTCCGTTAGTCTTGTGATAGGTTTAGACTGTTAGTCACAGAGGTTGACTCAATAAATATGTCCTACAATAAGACTATTATGAATAATATGAGAGAAAAATTGTTTACAATAAAGATCAGCAAATAAATTATGGATACTGATGGTACTTTCCGAAACGTCCATAGTTGCTTTCTAAAAACCCCCAAAAAATGGGAGTATTATAAAGCTGTTAAAAAAATGAATAAAACAAACTTATTTTTGAAATATTGTCTATTCCACTAAAGATATATATATATATATCTTTAGTGGAATAGACAATATTTCAAAAAAAAAATAAAAATAAAAATAAATAAGTTTGTTTTATTCATATATTACAAGTTTCCACAATATGTCCGCGTTCCTCAACTTAGAAGTTGTTAAAAAAATATTTAATATATTAATAAAATTATGACATAAGAAATCAAGTGAAGGATATGACTAACGAAAATATGATGTTAGTAATTTTTCTCTTACCTTTTTTGTAGGAGTGTAGACAGCCACAAGAGCGGTGAGTGCATGATGAGAATAATACACATTTTTTGTCGTACTCAGTACTTTGTCATACTGAACCACTGACTGGGTGTGGAGCCAGTAAAGATATTTGCCAAAAACTGCCAAACCGTTCACCTTGTTTCCGATTCCCACAACTAGTTCCTTCCTAAAAACATTAACATTGATAAACAATAAAACAAAAGTTGTAAAACATATTAAGAAGATACAGGAAGTTACTGTAACAAGTAACAAGTTTAACTTTTTACATAGATCCTGAAAAATATGTTATAACAGAGTACAATCCTCAAGTAATCAAAATAATGTACAAATAAAAGGGTACATATTTAGAAAACATGAATCACTTTGACTTTTGGGATGCAATTGATTACATTCATTATACCCTTACAATTACTTTTATTATTATATTGTCAAAATACGAACACGTCATCAACATCGATTAGGTGGTATTAATAATTAGGTTTTCGATCTATCTCTAAAATGTTCTTACTTCAGAAGAAACTGAATGTACTGCTTCACTAAAAAGACCGACGGGAGGATCAAAATAAGTCAGTCTTTCGGATAGGTGATATAAAAAGAATAAATCCTATATCATATACTAATCATCTCATGTATCCAAAAGAATAAAATGTTGACCTCCCGTCGTTCCTTTTAGTGAAGTCTACAGGTTCTCCTGTCGTATATATTGTATATGCAACGAATCATATAAACAAATAAAACAAACTTCTTTGAAAAAGTAATTCTTAGCGTAAATAAATTGCATCCATTAAAAAAAAAAATCGAAGTGGCGATATATTCTAAAAATTTATCAATTTAGAAATAAAAACTTCAATATATTGCCTTTTTTTTCCTCATGACATCGATATTAACTGCCATAATATAAGAAAAAACAGGATGTTTCAATGAATAAGGTACGTTTCACAATTTAGTGAATAAACATCCACATGGCTCGATAAAAAGTTAATATTAAATAAAAAGTTTTGTGAAAGTATGTTGAAGAGGGGAGAGTTAGTCCAAGTAAGTGGAGGGTACATGAAGTTAACGAGGATCTCATAAGCCTACATTTTTATAACTAAAAGGTCAAGTACCAATCAGCGAACGGATAATAAATAGCATGAAACCTGTTACCAAATAGATTCTTTGCATTGTGACGTCCCTTGACTACACATCATAGAGCTTATCTCCTCTTTTTATAGTTAAAGAGCACTTCCAAAGTAAAACAACTAACCTATTTTTGCCATGGATATCTGCAGTTTCGATAGAGGTGGCTGTGGCCCAATAGATGAAGTCTGTCTTTGGATCCAGACTGAAGGCAGTGACCTGAGCTAAGGGAGAGATCACGGTGGTACGTCTCACCCCGTCCATCCTACATCTGTAGATACGGCTCTCTGACAGTCCCTCCGACACCCAGAACAACAGTCTGCAAAACCATATGTAATCATTAAACAACTAAATACATGATGGAATCTGAATACAACTTAATCAAGATGTTTTTTTTTTCATAAATATTATTATTTTAAAAACAACATGGCGCCCTATAAACCCTGTTTTCAGCATGCCCATTCCTATGCCGCTAACGGAACCTTCAAGGTGTGCAATGAAATTTAAATGGCTAATAGAATGACATGTTGTAAATAAAGTTTACAACGCATATGTAATATCTGGGAAGCAGAATGTTGGCCGATATCTTCTAGGTAGAAAATGGAAGAACGTCAATTGTAAAGGTCTATACGGGGTTCAACTCATTGTTTCCGAAGGAACCTGAAGCATAAATCAAGCCAAGAGTTGAATCCTCCAGAAAAGGCCACTCGTCTCAGAAATACATACAGAGCAAACAAGACCAACAGCTCTCGGGTTTAGGAAAGAGACCAGATGTGACAGGGTCCGTTTCTGGAAGCAGCAGGCAAGCCGCGCAGGGATGTGAAATGCCTCCTTCATGTGGGAGTTGGGAAAGCCGGGTGGGGAGGGGATGGCACTATTTGTTGACCTTCCTGCGATTCCCACTTTGTTGCAATATTTGAATTTTCAATTAACCACAACAACAATATAAAACAAATTTAAAGTATAAAAAAAAAATATAAATAAAATGTACCCTTTGGTGGGATGTAGGGCAAGTTGGCGAGGTTTCTCAGCTCCATGACTCCTGACGACCACCACAGGACTAGATTCGTTGTCCATCTTTGTAGCGTTGATAGTGCCGTCGGTGGCTGAGGAGTAGAAGAGGACCCTGGAGAAGGGGTCGACAGCCAGCCAGGCAGGATGCTGGCCCCCGTCCACAACCACCCGGGGGGCTGCCTGCTCAGGCCACGTCTTGATGTTCCCTGTCTTACTGTCGATCTACAAAAAAACAATTATTCGATTTAAAAATACAGTATGTTTCAGAATAAATGCATAGGAATATATAGGGCTCATTACTATGGACCTGCCCTTTCTAATGACATCATAATATTGACTCCACCCTGCAACTCGGAGCTCCACGCACCACTTCAATATCTCAAGAAAGTAAGGTCAACTTGTACACCATTTTAAAGGTCTTTTGCAAAGAACCAGCTTATATAATGGCCGAGCAGCACAATGAAAAGCAATATAGTTCTTTTAAAAATGCCCACTTGTTCTATACGACCTTCTTCAGAAATGCGGGGGGGAGGGCGGCGGCTCCTTTCTACAAATTGTATTTTTTTTTATTGAAGGTCATTTCAAGGTCACGTAGCAATGGTGGGGTTGAGTATCTAAATGTAAAGATCTTATTGAAATCAACAACTTTAAATAAAAACAAAGAACTTGTTTAACTTATATATTGTATAATTTACAAATATATATATACATATAGCGTAGCGGTTGAGCCTTACGCCATCATCAGCACAGGGTGCACTATTAGCTTTACGCTTCATCGACACACATCGCAAAAATGTATTCGAACATCAGCAACTTCAGTTTATTATATTTTGCGATTACTCGTATTTTGTCAAAATAGGAGCTCAAATTGAAATTTATTAGCGAATTTTGGGACGTTATAGGGTCCCCAACCCACCCAAGAAGTTCGCCAGTTAGCCATAAGATATAGAATCCGAGATACCGATAATAGACTTTTTATGGAATAGAAAATATTTCAAAAATATATTTGTTTATATTATTTAGTTCCTATAAAACTGCCATCTTGTGTCTTATATATTTTTTTAAAAATATTTAATAGTTGAAGGGTACTCACGGAGTATAGAGTAGCTTTGACTGGATCGTAATCAATGGCTCGAATGTTTTTGAGTCCACTCAAAGGCAGAACCACATCAGGTGCTTCGGTTGGGTCAATGAGTAGCCGACTTGCTGAATTTTTTGTAGTGACAATCATGTAGGAACTTGGAGCTAAAAATAGACATTGACAATTATTGATAAATTAATGTTTTTACAAAAAAATATATTAAAGAATACATCTAAATTTATACCTTTAGTGCGGAAGTAAAAGTCCTTACAGAAAATTAAAGGAGATGCTCAGAACAAACAATAAAAAAGAAGTATGTGATCAAAGGTGAAGTGATTTGTTAATACAAAGGTGATTTTGAAATCGTGATCACAGAAATACCTTACATATAAAGTCTGTTAAGTCTGTCGAGGTAGGAGAGTTCCCGATAAGGGAGAGGAGCAGAGAGTGGCATTTCAGTCTGTATCAAAAACATCCACCACTCCTTTATTATAATGAACAGCTCCAACTATTTATAGTTCAAACATACATTTTTTTAGAGTTTTTAGTGACCTATTCAAGGAAGAACTTTCACCTGGTGAAATGAGAAAATTAAAAGATGGCAGAAGCATATCCATGAATAACTATTAAATTTAAACTACATAGTCGATATTATGAAATGATATATAGAAACCCGATTTCATTTCAATTGACACCAGGCAAGCCAATACCCAGTGCTCGGGATTTTGAAAATCGTGCTCTGGAGAGAGTCAATTTACTCTAGAGCACACTTTGACAAAAAAAACTTGACAGAAACGAAAGCGATTGGCAAAAATAATATAATTTTGAACCATAATTTATTAAATTTTGTTATTACTGTCAGTGAATGTTCATCTATCCTTCCCAGAAATTGGCTTGAATAATCTTAATAATAGTTTTAAAAACAATTAGTTAAAATTATAAATAAATTAAAAAAGACATTATTCACTATTGGTTCTCGAATTAGCATTACTTATATATTTGCGAGGGGCGCCGGTAGCTCAGTGGTATGCATGCTTGCCTTCTGAGCTCAAGATCGTGGTTACAAAACCCGACCGAGGCCCTTAGTTTATTTTATCTCCCAGATAAAAAACTTAAGCACGCCGTCCTTCGGAGAGGACGTTAAGCCATGGTCCCGAGCCTGTACGATGTCAGGTACTCCTTAAAGACCCCTAGCCTAGGTGAATAAAAATTTAGGGTAGGCAAAATTTAGAACTCCCACAGTAGAGTCGGGCTCATGTTCACCAGAGTTGACGAAAGTGTTCTGGTAGTAGGCGATAATGACCTCGTAGTTAAAGCCCGGGCATGAGTCATAATAACTAACTATATTTGCAAGTAAAGGTTGAAGTTGAAGCGTAAAGATGTTAGGTCCAATTTTTTAATAAGGTATTTCCATGATAACATTTCAGATAATTAAACTAATGGATGCATGTACAAAAATAAGTTATAGAAGTTAACTTACGGATACACTTTCTATCTTGGAGTGTGTAGTGGGTTTGACATGCGCAGTGGCCCACACAGAGCTGAGAGCAGCCTCCACCATCCTGACAGATTCCCCAACCCTTCTGTCCGCCGCCATGATGGATCACTACAGAACTCACCTGCTCCACGTCCGAGTGGAGGTGCGTGCGATTCTCTCGAGTCTGCTTGTTCACCATGTAGATATCCCCAGTTTGCCAGTCTGACCAGTAAATTTTGTCCTAAAAAAAAAAAAATTAAATAAATAAAAATACACAAATTGATTAAGTCTTCATTCCGACAACGAAAATACGAATGTTTACAAGTGGATTTGGTTTGGTTGATCCTGTCACCTATCAGGCGTGCAGAAGGCCTCATGCCAAGAGAGGCAGTCCACGTTCGAGGGTTGGCGTATTCTACAGGAAGTTGCTGAATGTGTTTAATGTGATGATTCTGCAAGTTTGGAGTGACATTTTTATCTTTAATTTTTGTCTGTATTTGTTCAAATAGTAGATCAGTATTTAGTTTGAAGAATAGTGCGTGTGCTAGTTTAGATGCGGTGCTTTACTGTGGACTTGAAATAGTTTTAAATAAAATGAGGTATCACACCCCCTTCGGCAGGATGATGGGGCCTGGAATAGGTCAGACCAGGAGAAGGTAGACCTCTACGCTGATTATCTTTCCAAAGTATTCACTCCCCAGGAGGACATAGGAGACGACCAACATACAGACCAAGTACTGACAGCATTTACAACCCCCCTCCAACTAACTCTCCCCCAAAGGCATTCAGTCCCAATGAAGTCGAACTGACAATTAAACAACTTCCTTTACGCAAATCTCCAGGTTATGACTTGATAACCGCTGAGATACTACGACAGCTACCGAGAAAAGGACTAATATACTTGACGAACCAATACAACTCAGTATTACGGCTATGTTACTATCCGCTTGCCTGGAAGATATCAGTAGTGAGGATGAGTGTTAAGCCAGGGAAAACCCCAGACGAGGCCACGTAATACCGTCCTATACGCCTGCTTCCTATGATATCCAAACCACTAGAGAGACTTCTACTGGAGAGACTAACCTACATTTGTGTACAAGACAACCTTCTACCAGATCATCAATTTGGCTTTCGACAAAGACATTCGACAATACACCAGTGCCATCGTTTGGTCGATTACATCGCCACCAGCTTTGAAAGAAAAGAGTTTTGCACAGGCGTATTTCTGGACATTGAAAAAGCGTTTGATCGTGTCTGGCACACAGGCCTGCTCTACACACTTAAAACTCACCTTCCCCACACTTATTATTTAATACTTAAATCATTCCTAGAGAACAGAAACTTTAAGGTGTCTGAGGGATCTTCTTCATCGCATTTTTTGGAGGTCAAAGCTGGAGTCCCCCAAAGAAGTTCCCTCAGTCCCCTACTCTTCTCCCTCTACACATCACACATTCCACAACACGACAACACACTACTCGCTACATACGCAGACGACACAGCCATTCTCTCAACACACTCAGACCCAACACAAGGAAGCTCACACTGACAGGAACATTTACACCAGCTAACAGATTGGGCCAACAAATGGAGAGTAAAAATTAATAGAGACAAATCTCTGCAAACCACATTTACCCTCAGACACAACACTTGTCCACCAGTTTACATTAACGACCAGCCCATTCCTGCATCCGACACTGTCCGATATCTAGGGCTTCATTTAGACAGACGTTTAACTTGGACAACTCATATCAGACTGAAACGCACAGATCTCAAAAGACGATTTGGACGACTGAAATCAATCATCGGACGACGATCGACATTATCACTTGAAAACAAACTTCACATTTACAACACTATACTAAAACCCATCTGGACTTACGGCATCGAGATATGGGGATCAGCCAAAAAATCAAACATACAACGCCTTCAGTCAATACAATCCAACATACTACGCCACATTGCCAATGCCCCTTTTTACGTTTCCAACCTCACACTACATAATGACCTCAACATCCCATTTGTACCTTCTGTTATCAGGACACGCTATCACAATTTTCACGACAAACTCCATCATCACGCCAATCCACTTATTCTGCAATTATCCACGAACACTCTCCCCACAAATCCGCCACGACGTCTCAAGCGGGCATGGCAGAGGGACCTGCTCCAGGACTAGCCTGGACTCCTCTTCGGTTACGTACCTCAGCAGTACAGCGACACACTTGCCACCGCACATGATCACAATCATTAGTGACAAATGTTGTCGTTGTGAATATGTAAATAAATAAAAAATAAATAAATAAATAAAGTGAGAGAAAAAAAAGGTGCAAATATTACTTTCGCTCGGATATGTCTAATTTATACCATATCCATCCTCACAATCAAATTAATGTTTTGGTTTTACTGTTTCTCAGTTTGATGAGGATATACTTAATCTGTTTTTTTAATACTTAGATTTATAATTTAAAAAAATTAGTACCTGGTAGATACTGAGAGAGTAGGGCCGAGGACTGGAGACAACGACAGTCCTCTTGGTGCCGTCAGTGTTGGCCGCCTCTATGTGACCCTGGAGAGCACACCAGTACAGCTTCTTATCGTCCAGATCTATAGTGAGACTGTTGGCCCGTCCTACATTGTTGATCAGGGTCTTGTGAGCACTCCCGTCCAGATGGGCCCGGTGAATGGAACCCGGGTTCCCACCTTCCACTCGCCCCTCCACCCAGTAGATGTACCTGCAAGACAGTAACTGTAGATGAGTTGGCGTCAAGAGGAAAAAGCTGCGCGAATTGAATTATAGAGGATCACTTGGTAATCAGTCAGTGAAATGTGCATCAATAGGGTATTTACATGAAGTAATACCGATCTATAATTCAATATAACGGTTCACATGAACTGATCCGTAATGGTTACCTCTGTCTCTATTTTCTAAGCAGCTTCACAACAGACGTGCCAGTAGTAAAGTGAATAAAACAGTCAAACAGTAGACCTAGATAACGGACATCGGTTTTTGAAGAGATGGGATTATTGTTAAGGTACACTGGAGGGCAGGTATATTTGCGACGGAGAGTAAAGACAATGCGAACTGACTTCTTGTCGTTCACTTTCACTCTCCCCTTTTTGTACCAAGAAGGAGCTTATTTAAAATGGTTAAACTTGTAAGAACTTACTCCTGAATTGGGTCAATAGTAATACTGCGAGGGTCGTGGAGTCTGGTCCATATGATAGCCCGACGGTACTTGCCATCCACCCGTGCTACCTCTATACGTCTGGAACCAGAGTCGGTCCAGTAGATGTTACCTGCCACCCAGTCCACTGCCAGACCTGCAAAATAAGAACACTCACTTATAACTTCAAAAGTAAATATGTCCAAGTTGTTAATGGTGAAAAAGCTTTCCAACAATGTGCCATACAACAATTATCGAAACTTTGAAAGATTAGAACTGGTGTGTTTACATTCCATTTTAATATTCAATTTCCCTTATTGACAATGAGGTCTGGCCGTTTTTTTGCCCTTAATGAGTTGTCTGATTGGAACTATAAAACAAAATTAGCTTCGAATATAATATATCAAGATAGGAACGAAAAACATATTCGCTACAGATATATACTCGGATAGGAACAATGAAAAGTTCCACTTCGGGACAGGTTTTTTTCCCTACATATATATATTATAAATCGATAATACATAGTTTGAAGAGGTAGGGATCCTACAGTCAGCCGCGCCTTCAAATCGAGAAGACAGCAGTCTTGAAACTAAAAAAAAAGTTAAGGCGTAGTCAAGGTCCACACCGTAGATTTTCCGTGAAAACTACGGGATAAAATCATTTTTCATTTTCTTTTCGATGCTGCCGTAACTCTTGTATTTGCTCGGCACTAGACTTTTTAGGTTTTTTAAATTCCTTTTGATGCAAGCTTTCCTCTTTTTTTGCGTTTTCTATAATTCCGCGCATATTTACAATTCATATGAGACATCTTTAATTTCTTTGCTACTTTCAATTTAATACAGATTTTTACATATATTTCGGCGAATATTTTTATTGTTTCACTTTGAGTCCTAGTAGTGCTTCTCAAGCTCTTTACAATGACACCCGAATCAACGTCCTATCTAAACGCGTTATCACGCTACACTAATTTCTAATTTTACACGACGCTAATTCGCAACAATCATCCGCCGGCGCCCACACTAGCCCGATAACGTCATAGGCAAAACAAACACGTACAGACATGCTCTATTCATTGTGACCTCAACCGTTGTTATCGCATTATTAGTCTCGTAGTTATTATCGATTGAAATCTGACGGTATTTTGTAACACAAGAAAGTTTGACCGGCTATCACTGTGCTTAACGAGTGAATAGACGTTTTCACGTCAAAAAGCGTAAGGCACATCTTTGGAAAGCTTTTAAACTGAACATTTATATTATTATTATGATAAGGAGAAGACATTTTAGTTTAACGAAACACGTTAAGCTCTTTTGATTTGTTGATTTTTGACATATTTTTTTGATCCCCTGCTGCGGTGATTCTTTTTAAAATTAAATTAATATAAATATAATAAAACTTGTATCACCTTCTGGAGACTCAAGGCCGAATTCTACAATTTTTTCGACACGGGACCCGTTAAAGAAAGCTCTTGAAATAGTCTTAGCTTTTATATCTGTCCAATAAATTCTTTTTTCTTTATAATCAAAATTTAAGGCACTGAAAAAGAGATAAGAAGAAAAGCATACGTTAATTTTGAAGTATTTGTGAAAAAATATTAAAAAACAATAACATTGTAAAAATAAATTAATACCTTGCTTCTTTAATTCCTGATATTGGAACGGTTTCATCATTGAGAGTATTTTCAATACTCATACGTCCAATGATATCTTTTCTAGTATACATTAGAAATGCATCAGGGATAGAACAAGATCTTCGATCAGTTTGTAGCTCATAGCCTGTTTGAACATGAAAGTTAATTTTGTTAGTACATTACAAAAGTTTGGGTTGTGTGAAGAGATTCTGAATTTTTATCATCTTTCCACAGCTTTATTATTCTCCCAATTTATTTTTTGAACTTATAATCTAGCAAATAGACGTTTTGGCGAAAAAAAAGTCCCATCAGCAGCATTAATTTATTTGCTGATCATATTGATAGTATTCTTTATGAAGATCATATTTCACGATTCGACTTCTGTGTATTAGTCTGGACTAAGGAAATTTTAGTTTTACACTTTTACAAAAAAAAGCCACTACACAATTAGTCATTTTCGGCAAGAAATAATTTATATAGAGCTTTTTCTTTAATTTAAAGTTTAATAAAACTTGTTTGTCTACGTTCATTATAGGCGACATATGGCGTTCTGAATATATGTGTACGTTCGCACAATTGGACATTGAAAAATCGATACCCAAGTAATATCGCTATATTACCCACTTTCGCCCAGATATAATAACCGAACGCCGCAGACGTTTCGACTCCTTGTAACTTTTAAACGGTAATAGACAATTTATCTAAAAGGTCGCAGATAAGATCTTCCAAACTATACAAATTACACGTTGTAATAAGATTTTTAAGGGGGTGATCTCATTAT
The DNA here is from genome assembly GCA_963662175.1 of Aradus depressus. NCBI lineage: Eukaryota > Metazoa > Arthropoda > Insecta > Hemiptera > Aradidae > Aradus > Aradus depressus. Next base: position 95,500,186 of record OY759214.1, on the reverse strand, counting down.
AAAGAGAGTAAGAGTCCAACTACAGTAACTTCTAAATAGTAAGTACATCAGGCAGAAACCGAATGCAAAGATCTGTGGGAGGCTAAGAGAATATGATCAATATTAGGAACAAATTGATTACAATAAAGATCAGCAAATAAATTAAAGATACTGATATCTTAAAGATACTAGAAACCTCTATTTGCTAGGTTGTAAAGATTTGAAAATAAATTGGGAGAATAATGAAACTATGAAAATATATATATATATTATAAAACTTATAAATCTAACGTCTTACCTATATGACAAGCACAAACGTATTTAATAGGTGTATTAAGGCATAAATGAGCACAATTTCCGTTATTTTTCGAACAAGGGTTAAGTGATGGTGGTGGAATCCAATTTGGTTTGATAGCTTTCAAACTCATTATATTAGCTAATTGATCCAAAATTACCTAAAAACAAAACAGTACAATGAGTAATTTATTACAATACTATTTTAATATATATAAAACAAAGTTTAAAAGAATTAAAAACTAGTTCAAAATACCCTTCTGCTGGTGCCCTTTATTTTATGAGCTGATTCCAAACTTCTTCTCTGCCAGTCAGTCCAGTACAAATAATCCCCAATCACTGTGATTCCAAAGGCATGCGATAAATTTTCTGTTACTACCTCTTTTCTTTCAGTGCCATCAAAATTAATAACCTAAAATAATTCATCCAATTAAATATAATACGTTATAATATTTTTACTTTGAAGCAAAGCCGAGAGTTATCAATTCACTACAAAATTTTATATATATATATATAATAACTGAATATTATAGCATAATGTGTTTTGTACTACCGACCCCTAATAACTACTAAATATAAAGGGTAGAATTATTCATCTAGCGCTAAGCTCTCCAATCCGTCCTTTTCAACCAGAAAGATATAAGGAGTTTCTTTTAATTTTAGTCACAAAATTTCCGTCTACGTTCATTAGAAGCCGACATATAGGGCTCATAATATATGTGTATATCCGCGCACTTTCACATAAAAAGTCACTACACAATTAGTCATTTCCGGCAAGAAATAAATTAAATAGAGCTTTTTCTTTAATGTAGTCATAAAATTCGTTCGTCTACGTTCATAAGCCGACATATGGCGTTCTGAATAATGCAGGATTGGACAATGAAAAATCGATACCCAAGTAATATCGCTATATTACTCACTTTCGTTCAGATAAAATAACCGAAGGTCGCAGATAAGATCTTTCAAACTATACAAATTACAAGTTGTAATAATATTTTAAAGGGGGTGATCTCATTATAAAGAGAGTAAGAGTCCAACTACAGTAACCTCTAAATATTATAACAGGCAGAAACCGAATGCAAAGATCTGTGGGAGGCTTTTTTTGTTCTCAATCTAATTAAAACATACCCAAAAGAAATGGATAATCTATATATAAACATTTTTTTAACAAAGCATTGAGAGAAAAAAAAACATCCAACCCATTTTATAATTGCCTTTGCACGTCAGTATTAACAGTTTTCCACAGTTGGCCTACCTCAATAGCGTCTGTTTTAGCATCACACCAGAACAACTTGCGTCTGGGCAGATCCACGGTGAGTCCGTTGGGCCAGCCAAGTCTCTCGTTCACGAGGACACTCCTCATGGACCCGTCCAGGGCCGCCTTCTCGATCTTGGGCTTCTTGTCATTCCAGTCGGACCAGAACATGATACCATCGTCGGGAGAAACGGCGATTGCTCTCGGCTCCCACAGGTCTGTGTTTATCAACACCTGAAAACCAGAGCGCATTAAAATTATTGTAATTTATGACAAAGAAAAGAAGGGAGAATGTTCAAAAATATCAAAGTGAGCCACCCAAGGAATTAGAGGTGTAAAACTATCGATAGACTCGAAAGTTTAAAACTATCGATATCGCCATCGATAGTTTTACACCCCTACAAGGAATGATCACCGGCGCTAGAGAATGACACTAAGTATATACTGGTACTAACAACAGTCATAAGTTAAAAAGGCAGAAATGTTCAGGAACCTTAAAATGCATATTATAGGAATATCGGATTCAAAGATGTGAGTACTTTTATATGAACAAAAACAACACTGCCTGAATTTAACCTTGCTGGGGTGAAAATTTGTTAATTCACTGACTTAACCGAATAAAATGTAAGTTAACATTGGAATTGTTCTTAAGACACATAAAGGACAAAGAAAACCTATTATAGGCCTAAGTAACAAGAATAAATAAATTTAAAAAACAATATTCATGCCCTATTGTATTTCTTAGCAAAAAAGACTTACATATTTCTGCTGTGCGTGTTATACTTATTTATTGTAATAAAATAATTTAGCCAAATATATATTCCTTAAATAAATAGTATATACTAAAATAAATAAGCAACTTGATTATGTTTTATAAAAGAAAAAAACGGAAAATTGTTATTCGTTGAACGATGTCGAAAAGTAGTCAAGCGACCATGCTTTTATACCATGAACAAGAAAATAAATGAATGACACAATTACGGATAGGCGGACCAATTTAAATTATATTATTTCAAAATAATTCATGATATATACAAGAACCATTGCTTCTTGGCTTGAATTCCGATCTTGATGAACAGTTGTCGGTGAATCACTGGCTATGTTCTTCCATAGCACAAATTAAACAATTACGTTTTCGCTCTCACTCCAAAGTCATTCGACCGTTTGGGCTAAAACTCAATATTTGACTCATATAATGACTTTTGAATCCTCATAAGAAATTTTGTGCGGATACTTTCATTACATCGGCCAGTTATTAGGGTATTTGAGTCGAGACCCTTTCTCAGGTTGCCCCCTTCCCTTCGACAAATTTCGCGGAAAATTGATAGTAGTCAACCTTATGGCTTGAACCCCCCTCCCTCCACCCCTCTGATCTCCCCCTTCCCTACAGCTGATTCCGCTGAAAATTAATAGGTGTCATTCTTATAGGGATTTGAATTTACATATGAAAGTTCCGTATCAATACATTCATTCTATCGGGAGTTATCGTGTTTATAGACACACACAAAACAGACATGTTTTTGTGAAATTTTGGAATAAGGTGATCGGAAAACATGAAATCGAATTTCTGACAGATTACATAACTTCCCCTATACTTCGTATAGATGGAGAAGTAAAAGGTTGGTCAAGAAAAAAGAGTTTACAATTTTTTAAAGAATCTTGAGCCGATCTTTCCCATTTATATCTTGTTCTGTCGAGCACTCCCTCTTAAATAAATAATCCTATACTCACTTTGGTGTATGTAGTGTTTATCCTGAGGACCTGTATTCGGTCGGTGCCAGTGTCGGTCCAGTAGACGTTGTTGGCTCGCCAATCTATCGCTATACCATCGGGCTGCTCCAACTCTGAGGTGACCACATCCTCTTGGCCTGACCCGTCCAGACGAGCCCGCCGGATAACACGAACCTACACAAACCATCCTAATTAGTATAGTACGATATGATTTATGTTTACGAAATTAAAACTATTATAGGATAATAAAAGGTCTTTAAAGAAATAAACGAAATTATCTTTCACTAATGCCTCGGTGATAATAGTCCTGAGCGGGGAAGAAAAGAGCGAATGGTGGGGGACAGCCAGATGCCGATACTGCTCCAGAGAAAACAATCCATTCATACCGAGGATACGTAAATAACGAAAGACTGTTGAGTTTTTCCCTTTTAAAAAATATATATATATATATGTAAACATGTATTTCGTTCTGGTGGTCATGAGCTCGACTCTACTGTGGGAGTTCTATTTTTTTATTCCTCTAGATTAACGAGTACCAGACATCGTACAGTATCGGGACCATCGCTTAATGTCCCATCCGAAAGACGGCGGTACTACACATAGGTAAGGTTTTTTTACCTCCCAGATAAAAACCTAACCTATATATATATATAATTATAAATGGACAACATTAACATCCATAAAGATCTGGAGGGCGCCGATATGCGTGCTTGCTTACTGAGCTCAATATGGCGGGTTCGAAACCCGGCCGAGGCCCTTAGGTGTTTTATCTTTAAGGTAAAAAAATCTTGAGCATGCCGTCCTTCGGATGGGAGGTTAAGCGATGATCCAAGCCTGTACGATGTCAGATATTCGTTAAAGACCCCCTACCCTAGGTGAATAAAAATTTAGGGTAGGCAAAATTTAGGACTCCCATAACAGAGTTGGGGCTCTTGTCCACCAGAGCGACATGACCTTGAGTGATAATAACTAATTAACTAACTATAAATATCTGAGAACAAACTGGTACAAGATGGTTTTTTTTGGCAGAAAATATTTTAATGGTTGTAAACTGAACATTGAGACATACCATTAAAACATACAACCTAATGCTATAACATTTAGTTAAACTTAATCATAATTTTTAAAACACTTACTTAAATGTTACACAAAACTTTCATTCATGAACCTGGGTTAACCCCTTCAATCAAACGTTGTTTGTCAATAATAAATATTTATTTTTACCATATCATCAGTCCAGTATATCCATCCAGTGTTGTAGTTGTAGTCAATGCCCATGGCATGTTTAATACCATGAAGATTCAGAGTAACACTAGTGTAGTCTGGAGAATCCAAAGAAATCAGGCATATCTCCGTCATTTGGACGAGGAGGATCATTTCTTGAGGACCTGAAACATGAATGATGACAACAAATTTTTGTATATTAATACATATTGGGGACCTTAAAAGGATCAGTTGAAACCTCGATCTCGGATTTTCGCACGATTACAATACTTCCTTACACTATAAGTATGAGAAAGTAACAAGGATTATTTTTTTTTTCTTTCATAAACCACGTACGTACAGTAAAAATAATGCACATTATGTTGTGTTCCCATTAGTACTCAATAATTTATCAAGCTCGCGTAACGAAAATGAAATGAGGAGTTAGAGGCAATTTCTGACTGGTCAAAGGGCCGTAATTAAGTTGAACGACTCCGCATCTAGCTGCACATTGGTTTCCGTGTACACTTCATGATGTTAGGATATCAGTTGCCGCCATGTTAAGGCATACGTAAGGACTACACATATGTATCAAGTTACCATTGGCGCAGGTATAGTTGTCGATGAGTTTCACCCCGGTGGGGCAGGCACAGAGATAGCCCGGGGCTCTGGAGGAGAGCAGACATAGATGGGAGCAGCCCCCGTTGTTATTCCGACATGGACTCGGTCGGTAGGTCTGACGAAGAGGATCCATCACTTGAAGCCCGTTCGGCACCCCGTCCTGACTGTGGAGCAGCTCTCTAGCTTCTGTGCCAGCCACTAGGTCCAGCGTGTGGATTGACCTGGTCAGGAAAACAACAAGAAGAATCTTCATTTCTATTTTTATTTTGGTAGGCGGATGTAGTGGACTTACTTGTTAAATAAGTAATACAGAGGTACTTCTTCAACCCATTCTCTACTTTAAGATTCACTACCTGAGTGTGGCAGATAATTACCGAAACTAGTTGTGGTATAAATAAAATATATTGTTGGACTGATTATTTATTTAAGAATAGCCTTTAAAAAATATATAAATAAAAAAACTAAGAAATACTCAATGTCAAGGTTAAATATTCGTAAACTGCAAGTATATTCTATGTAAAGTATTTCATGTAGAATATATCGCACATTTCCAAAGTGACACAAGTCAAAAATCCGTATTTTTGTGTTACCACCATGGTTAGAATTGGGAAAACGTCCTCTATCAAACATCAAAAGTTTACCAACAATTAGCTTCATATTTTGCCCGCCAGAGAGCACTTGTGTCGCACTTCATGTTTAGAAGCCCCCCACTGATTCGGCAAGAGTGACATATTATCAGTTGAGTAGCGAATCTTGTCGTGTATGAGTATTATAAACTTAGTTGAAAATTGTGTCTATAAATTTAGGAAAAATTATTAGTTGTGTATTTGTTGTTTTGTTAAGCTCATTAACAGTTTTTCGTAATTTTCTCAAAACGTTAATTTTTGACTTGTGTCACTTTAGAAATACGTGTGCGATATGGTCATATTGAATAATGGACTTGAAAAATAAAATAAAACTTGTTTATTTAATATATTGTCTAATTTCACTAACTATATATACATGGGAGTACTTTCGGTATTTCTACCATCCTCAGCGAAAAGCATAAGAGATAAGTAAATAAAACAAACTTATTTTTGAAATATTGTCTATTCCACTAAAGATATATACATATATAACTACCGGTTTCGGCTTTATACCATCGTCAGGTCTAGTTCATAACTAGACCTGACGATGGTATAAAGCCGAAACCGGTAGTTATATATGTATATATCTTTAGTGGAATAGACAATATTTCAAAAATAAGTTTGTTTTATTTATTTATTACAAGTTTCCACAATATGTCCGCGTTTCTCAACTTAGAAGTTAATAAGAGATAAGACTGAGTCTTATCTCTTATGCTTTTGGCTGAGGATGGTAGAAATACCGTAAGTACTCCCATGTATATATAGTTAGTGAAATTAGACAATATATTAAATAAACAAGTTTTATTTTATTTTTCAAGTCCATTTGAATTATTTCACAATATCTCTGCAATAATGTCAGTTTTCATATTGAATAATATACAAGTAGAATATTTGCCCGTTGCTAATAGAGGTATTTAAAACTTCCTATTGGGACAGTTCCTCACTTCATGCCACCCGCAATTCCCAGTTCTGTGTTACAGTTAGAAAAGGACGGTAGTAAGGGTTATTTTTACTAAGTTCTCTTATCAGATACAAAATTGGCGGAAAAAGACACACATACATGAAACAACTTTCTGGTATTAACCTAACGAACGAACAAAATAAGTTGTTTGATTTATTAGCAGTGATAATTACTATACATATGATTTGAAAGAAGTATTGCAAAAAAATTAATTTAAAAGAATAATGATATTTGAGTATTTAAATATTCTTTATTTTTTATTTTTTTTTTTTTTTTTTTTGCATTGGAGGGGGAAATGCTGTGACGCACATCCAGGGTAGGTAGCCCTGGATAGTGTGGGACTCGAGACGGTTCACCATCACCATACCCACTAAAACCCCCTCCTTGCCGATCCTGATTCCCTTCCGCGGAACTGACGGTCTGTCATTACTTCGCGGAAGGGAGGAAGGGTGGCTGGTAACGCCCCTTCTTCTGTTTTATTACCGCTACTGTTCCTTGTCAGCCCTCTCCTGAAGGGCCAACCCGCCCATGATGAGCGCTGCAAAATCGCAGCCTTCATCCCACGACTCCTGGGAGCGCAGCATAGCGTCCACGTAACTGGTAGCAGTCAGTGGGGCGCCCATGCTGCACTCCAGATTTTTCCTTCCCTCCTCAAATCTGGGGCATTTGAGGAGGACATGCTCCGCCGACTCCGTCTCACCAAGGCACGCGGGGCAGTCTGGTGTTGTTGCTGCCCCGATTTTGTGGAGGTACCCCCGGAACCCACCGTGTCCCGTGAGTACCTGGGTGAGGTGGTAATTCACCTCCCCATGCTTTCTGGTGAGCCAAGGCTCGACTCGAGGGATGAGCCGATGGGTCCACCGTCCCTTTGTGGACTTGTCCCATTCTTCCTGCCACTCCCTAATTGTCCTGGCCCTCTCTGGCTCTGCTGGACCAGGGCTGGCCCCCGCGTCCTGATAGAAGACCCGGTTTCCCCTGTGGTCGAAGCGCTGCACCACCTCTTCCACCTGAACCTGGTCTTGTTTCCTTTTGAAGTGTCGCGTACGTTCCCGTGCCAAGAGGTCAATGGGGGGCAGCCCAGAAATTACATAGGCAGCGTCGCCAGAAACTGTTCGGTAGGCGCATGCGACTCTCAGTGCGCTTCGCCTGTGAGCGGGGGCGATCAGCCTCAGGTATGAGGGAATCCTCGTTGCATCTGCCCATGTCGGGGCCCCGTGCAGAAGGATGGAAGTGCTGACTCCTGCCAGCAGTCTTCTCCTGCTCTGCCTAGGGCCACCGACGTTGGGCAGAATTCTCGAAATCGCCGCCGATGTCCTGGCGGCCTTCGCTCCCACGTATTTGAGGTGCTCCCTAAAAGTGAGCCTCTGATCCAGCATTACTCCCAGGTACCTGATTGCCGGTTGGGTCTCGATAGTATAACCCTGGAAGGTCAGTGACATGTTGGTTCTGGCCTTCCTCCCGGTGAAGAGTACTGCATCCGTCTTGTGGATGGCCAGGGAAAGGCCCACAGAGCTCATCCAATGGTGTATCCGCTCCATGGCAGCCTGGAATTTGCGTTCCAGGTTTTCCAGATCATCAGCCACTATGACGATCCCTACATCGTCAGCATACGCCACCAAGGTAAGGTCTTCTGGCATTGGCAGGCTCAGCAAGCCAGTGTACAGGATGTTCCACAGTGTGGGGCCAAGGACTGACCCTTGTGGAACTCCTGTAGTGACCTTGAATTCCCTGGTTCCGTCAGTGGTGTCCGCGAACAGCATCCTCTCGCTTAGGTAGTTCCTGATGATCTTCATCAGATACCTGGGGATCTTGAAGTCCCGTAAGAGGCTCTCCCAGATCTTGTCCCACCGAGCCGAGTTGAACGCATTGCTGATGTCCAACGTGACCATAAGGCAACGCTTCCGTTTCCTTAGCGTCCCGGTTATTGCTGCACACACCAGATTCTTCACCTCTTCCACTGCATCTGTTGTTGACCTCCCTGGTCGAAACCCATACTGATTGTCGGTTAGGCCAGCCTCCACATGCTCGCGCAACCTCTCGTGGATGATGCCTTCCAGCACCTTCCCCGCTGTATCAAGGAGGCAGAGGGGTCTGTATGCCGAAGGATCACCTGGGGGCTTTCCCGGCTATATTCTTTATATGATGTTTTTAAGTACATGTAGAAAAATAATATTCTACGATGACCCAAACCTGCTCAATATTAATACAAACTTCTTCATTTTAAGAGAAGTATTATTTTTAGTTAAGGTCTTCAACGCCATAATATTGGAATGAGCAGTTTAACTTAAAGCTTAATTTTTTTTGGTACAATCTATTTACTGTTACTCATTGGAAAAATATTTAATAACATTTTTCAACTCATGCCAGCGCCCATATATTTCTGCCATTAGATTAACGCATTTAAGTATTTCTATATTACTGGACAAAAAAAAACATCACAGAACTGGTATTGAATATACTAGTACATTGAGTAACATTAATATTGTAACCTTATTTATTTAAAGAAACTACTAATTAAAGAAATAGCAGTAAGTTTGTTAACGGTTTTCACATATCCTTTATGACTATCCAAAGTGATGGTATATTATTAAGAACAATGGATCTGTTCTCAAACTAATTACTGAATCCTAATAAGTAATAAAAATAGTTTTAACAACAAGCTATAAAATGTATATATGTTCGTGAGAGAAGGCTAGGTTTAAGAGGTTGCGTGCAACCAAGAAGCCAACGTAGCTTTAAAACAAAATCTAAACAGCTGCCTTCTAGATAAAGTTCAAAGACAGACCGTCCGTCCTGTTAGTGGAGGAATGGTCTTGTTTGGCCATAGGCAATTAGCTTCTTATTTCAAAGAACTCCTAATTCGAGACTTATACTCGCTTGTATATGCAGCTGTAATGGCCTGATAATTATATTACTTTAATTTTATATTTTATGCGATGATACTCATTGTTAATTGTTCGGACTGTGAATGAGGTTACTAGTGTTATGGGTTTGTATTGACTATTGTTTTTAAGCTACTGTTTGAAGTTGTCTCGTTGTTTGGATTTGGTTATAGGCGTGGTGACCCAAAACGTAATCAATCCAATGATACCCAAATTTCAGAAGACTGAAGAAGCGAAGGCCAGGGAAGTGAATCGGTTATCGGTGTAGATTCCACCTTTCTGAAAAATTAATCCGGTTCTATGGTTCAAGAAAATTAGTTTCTGGTTACTGTGTATGAAACGTTACAAGCCGCCTGGTTTGCCGAATCACAGAAACTTGGAGCTCAGAGAGACGGCTTTCCCTGTTGCTGAGAGAGATTCAGGAGCTAGTCAGCGATACGCTACTAAAGTCACCGTTGTTGCAGCGCCTCCCACATAACATTTAGACCATTTTGGTTGTGACCGGGGACCAGTTATCTACATTGGCAACCATGGCGAATAAATTTCATGAAACCTCCAATTCGGGGAGCAGTTGTGGTCGCAAATTGCAGAATGATCCAACAAGTTGAAAGCCTTTGGACGTTCTTAGTTCTCGCTATCATTACCCCTCAGCAGTAGATTTTCCTGGTACCACGCCCGATAAGGGGAGCAAGACAAGTAAGGTGGTGCGTGCAGCCATCCACATACAAGTGTGTTTCTACTTACGATCTTTAGCTTACATTTTTGGGCCATTATATGTCTGGTGTGGTATTACGTCTTATACCGAGAAAGTAGGCGCGGTCAAGAGGTAAAAATAGCCGGAAACGAATGGAAGCCTACTGAGATTCTAACATGGTGAATTGTTATCGGCTGTTCCTCTCAGACTTTCAGAAACTTTTCCAAAAACTACATAAGGGGAAACCAAGCCAAAATAAATAAATTAACTAGTCTCCGGAGTGCGGCATATGTTAAAAGCAAAGAGACCCTTTCATTAATGGTAGTTGCTACGACCACAATGTATTCCGCCATAAACCACTTCAGGTTTCTTTCAGAGATGAGACTCTTCACCAATTAAAAAAATAAATAAATAAAAATGAGGTTGACAATCAAATTTTTTTTGTTTATTATTATAATTTTAATAAAGTAATCAATAAAGGGGTGTAATAGTTACAGTGGGGCCTTAGAGCAGGGAGGTGATGCCAACACAAACCAAACTACTCACCATGTTTCCCAATCTGTCCAGAAGAGCTTCCCTCGGGAGAATGTAAGAGCAAAGGGATAAAGCACACCTTTATGTGTTACCCTTTTACGGTTCCTACCCTCGAAGTCCATTTCCTGGAAGAAGAAGAGAATAAAAATTAATAAACAGTAAAAATATATTATAACTCTGGTTAGATTTGGCAGACACATGAACTAATGAGAGCAGTGTAAATAAACAGTAGTACAAACTAATTTTTTTTTTAAACTATAGACAAAAAAAAAGATAGTTTTACGATAAAGATTTTAACAATGAAAGAATGTTCTAAATATTGCAGGAAATAGTGGCAATAATATTCGACTATTTTAGACTCCTTTGTCGGTACTGCTTATCTTTCGATTCTAAGATTGAAGATATTTACGTCTATGGGAAAACATTTTTGATCTGTACTTTAGGTTAGAAGTGGATATGTTATTTATATACAGTAATAAAGATAAAAGTCAAGAAATTTCACACTGATAGCTTCTCGAGGAAGTTATGTAATCGGCCAAAAAATCTATATGGAGTTTTCAATGGAATTTAATGTTTACCGACTTCTATATTCCAAATTTGGAAAAAAAAAAGATTGATTTTTTAGAGAAGCAAAACTATCTCACGATAGCGCTTCTTACATCCTTCTTATTTGGCTTTTAAATACTTCAACGGCAATTATACAAATTGAAGAGTTAAACACATTTTACATACGTACATATCACCATTAACATTTAATAAAAAACTGACAATGTTCCCCAGAATTACAATCGACTCAACTGTATTCAATGGAAAAAAAAATCAATGAACTAATGATGTTTTATGAATGAGTAATAGGTTAGGTTAGGTTTTATGACTCATGCCCGGGCTTTAACTACGAGGTCATATCGCCTACTACCAGAGCGCTCTTTCGTCACTCTGGTGGACATGAGCCCGACTCTACTGTGGGAGTCCTAAATTTTGCCTACCCTAAATTTTTATTCATCTAGGGTAGGGGTCTTTAACGAGTACCTGACATCGTACAGGCTCGGGACTATCGCTTAACGTTCCATCCGAAGGACGGCGTGCTTAAGTTTATTTTACCTCCCAGATAAAATAAACTAAGGGCCTCGGTCGGGCTACGAACCCACGACCTTGACCTCAGAAGTCAAGCACGCATACCACTGAGCTACTGGCGCCCTCTGAATGAGTAATATGTTTAGTTGCAACTGTTGCTAAGCAACAGGGGTCGCAAGAGTGCCTTCACTCACAGTGCATCGGGTTTTCAAGTACGAGTCGCATTAAAACAAAATAACTAAAATAAGGACTAAGACATGCTTAAATGAAATGTTTTATAGATTGTATCCTTCTCTTGACTCGGCTATACTGTACATCTACGTGGGCCGCACAAGGGGGCCATCGACCCCTGCAACTGTACGAACAACAAGCAATGCTGAAAGATACAATCAGTTGTCCTGTATAAATGGTCCAAGAAGACTTACATCGATAAACCGTAGCCTGGCGTCCAGCCAATAGATCTTATTTGTGTCATAGTCGACAGTAAGTCCATTGGGCCAGAATATATCCTTTGAGACGAGAACTCTGCGGCTGCTCTGGTCTCCGTCCATATCGGCTCTCTCTATCTTGGGCACTTCGCCCCAGTCCGTCCAGAACATTATACTGAAACACACAAAATAATATTAATAGGTACTATTTAAGAATTTCATCGAAAGCGGGAGAAGAGGCAATTTTGCGTATATGTGTAAACAGATGGAACGATTTAAATGATTTATACGTTATTCGAATCGTTCCTCCCTAGTGACATGGTCCACGTGACATTCACGAAAGAAAGAAATAATTGCCGCTGGCTACCATATTGTGAAACTCAGAAGTCCACAAAATTCATCGATTGGGATATCAAATTAAAGAGCTTAGAAAGCCGATTCCAAAAATATAATACATAAATAAAATAAAAAGTTTTAATTTATATAATTTGTAATATTGATCTCTATCGGTAAATTGATTTACTAATTTTATTAAACTATATTATCGAGTATGTTATCGAGACAATATTTACGATTACATTTTTTTTGTAGCCAGCCATAGATTATATGCAGGCCTCCGACTGCAACCATTATGTATTATTATTAAGGTGTAGTCATAACATAATCTACGCTTGGGTAGAAAAAAAAAACTTAATCGTAAATATTCCCTAGATATCGTAGATATACATCAATAAAATTAGAGAATCAATTTACAGATAGGGATCAATATTAGAAATTACGTAAATTAGATATTTTTAGTTGTTTCTTGGATTGTTTTATAACTTCAAACAGTCGGTTTTTGTTTTTAATAATTATGTTTATTAATAACAATTTTTAGTAACTAAAGTAAAATCAAGTCCGTGGCGAGACGAAAAGTACACAACAATTTTTTCCTATTTTCTTCGACAATATAAAATGTCGTGTTTTACTAGAAAATACTGTTGAATTGTGAAGATTCATAAGTTGGATGAATATTAATTATTTATTCATAACTCCATCTTTTTTATGGACAATCATTTTTCATTGATGAACTATTACAGGAAAATTGTACCTTAGTAAATAAACTATAAGGAAAATTGTTGTTATTGAAATCTTATTGATCTCTATTGATTCAGAATCTGTATTCATTCATTCACATATCTAGGTTCCTTGAGAATGTAGGACTCATAGAACTCTTTGAGGCTGAGTATTTTAAGAACAGACTGAAAGAGTCAATGGAGTCCAGACCCGCCTATCGGGAAGTATCTTTTAGTGAGCACACAGTCTACACAATGGTCTCTTACACACCTGTCACTGGGCACTAGAGCTATGGCCCTGGGCTGATCGATGTCCTCCCCCCAGAAGAGCACCTTCCTCCAGTACTTGCCATCTAGAGACACCACCTCTATCCGATGTGCGTCCCCGTCGGTCCAGTACAGCTTCTGGGTGTACCAGTCGATGGCGATACCGTCCGCTAGTGATTGTCCATGAGGCACCACTGTCACCTGGTCAACAAAATCAGATATATTAAGTAAAACATGGGGGGTTCCGTGTCACAGTTCACCGCCATGATTAATCCGAAATCAAAGAGTGTATAAGTTTTATTTTCAAGGGCCCTAATTCCCATACCAATATTTCAATGCTATCAAACTCAGCCAAAAGAACAGAACTAGCACAGAGCTGCGACTAAGTATAATACGTGTGGTATCAGTTCGGAGTTGTGGTGCAAGCGTTACTTTCCAAGAAGTTATTTGAGGTAATTATTTCAAGAAATAATCAGAATACAGTATAAAATCGAAAATGAAGTTCATGTACAATTTAAACAAGATATTTAAACTGCTGTGAACTGTCTGTCCGATGGGCCATGGCCGTACAAAACATCTTCACTAAAGCCAAGCTGATGACCCTCATCGCTATAATACTGGCGGGACTATATCATATTATTACAGGTGATTGTATATTATTTTTTTAAAAATCAAGTCTAACTTTTTATTTTTTGTGTGAGAAAGTTTCTTGTAGGTTTTCAAATTTAGTAATGAAAACACCCAAAATAAATTCAATTGAAATCTGCAATGTAGTAATTAAACTGTTTTAGGTCTCAAAATTTAATTTATTTATATTACAAACGTTTCCACAACTTGTGTTATTATCAATGATAAAAGATGAGAAAGGACAAATATTTAAAATATACAACTTCTGATTGGGGATAATAACAGGATTTATGAAATCTTCTAATTCTAAATTTATTTTTGTTTGGCAAAAAATTGGATACATTTTCCCCGGAAAATATCACTGGTGGTAAGTTTGGGAAGAGTTGAGCGCTCCAAAGCCACCAAAACCAAATCAACTGTTACCTACCTCTGTTCATATCTGTGGTTTCACGGAACAGTGCTCTGTCAGAAGATTTTTCAATAGACGCTCAGAGAGCTTCTTGCATATTTTTACAAAATCGAAAATGATATTAGATATTTGGAGGACTTATTCTACTATTAAAGAAGAACTAGAGGAGGCTGGTAGCAAAACAAATAATAATAACCTTGAGAACGCCCTCCTTTGGATGGAATATTAGGCCCGTGCGATGTCAAGTCTATCCTAGGAGACTAAATTGTGAAGGTAAAATTAAGGATTCCCATAGTAGGTCGGGACAAAACTACAATATATGAACTATCCCACATTTTGATGCTAGCTTATACATTTGCGATGAAGACTTTTTTTTTTTAAACTGTATAATTTACCTTGGAGCCGACATGTGTGCCATTGTAGGTAGCGCACTGTATTATCCCCAGCTTGAGGTCCGACCAGCAAACAGTCCGTCCTTCTGAGTAGTAGTCCAATGCGTTTCCCTGATCCAGATCCTAATGGAGAAAATACAAAATTCGATATTAACTCAGTTGTACAAGAGAGAACAGTGTTTGTTCAACTTTTTGCTGTCACACCTCCTTTGATACTGGCCATAACTTTAGGGGCCTTTGCATAGATTTTGTGAACATTAAATCTGTATTAAAAAAAAAAAAAAAATTGATTTCTAATAATTCAGTACATAAATAAAGAAAGCCCAAAGAAACCAATTGTCATAATTCAATTAGTTTTGAGTAAAATAATCATTGAACGAATCCAACCATCTACCAGATGGTTCAAAATATCACCTGAAATCCACCTTGGGACATTCTATGTAAAATTCTGTCCAAAAAAACTTAGCATCTCGCCTAATAACTTTTCCGAAGTACTCAAGTTGAGAAACGCGGACATACTATGGAAACTTGTAATAAATAAAACAAACTTGTTTTTTAAATACAATAGAACCTCGATTATCCGGGGTAATGGGGGGAGAGGTCGCACGGATAAATAAAAACCACGTTAATCGAGACTCTTTTTATTTAACGAATTACATATGTGTGTACATTGTCATGTTATAACGTTATTAGGGTTTGAAACATGAAGTAATTTTTCTCAAATTCATGACGTCATGGAAGTTAAAATTTTCTTGTTCGCAGAAGTTGAGGAGGTCATGAACTGGTTCCATTGATTGACTTGTCTGAATGTTTTCTTCTTTAGCGCCAAAACTGTCTTCATTGTCACTCTACTCTGTCTATAAGTTTCTAGGAACCTATATTTACTGCTTAGACACCACGGTTAATCGAGAAAGTTAAGTTATAAACTAAGTCAGTTTGCTGAGTGCGAACCATACTTACGGGAGTCTTGGTGGCCGTGCGGGCTTCGGGCGCAAGGTCTCACTATGGTTTGCGAGTTCGAATCCAGTCCGGGAGAGTTTTATTTCATAGATAAAATTCCCTCCCGGGGCCATGGATGTTGTAAATAACTAAATATAACACCATTTTTGAGACATGGTTAATATGCAATATGCATCGTACATAAGGCAAAAAAAAAACTAGTTCTTCCATATTTAATAATTATGGCAAAACTAAAACTAAAATTAAATATTAAATTATAACAAGATAAACTAATTATATGTGATATGCGTGAAATGAGAGCGCCGGTAGCTCAGATACCATGCTTGCCTACTGAGCTCCAGATCGCGGGTTCAAAACTGAATGTTTTATAAATAAAATACAAACAAAACCATTTCTAGTTGAGAGACAGCTAACACCTTCTCAAAATTCCTTCTGTAACTCCCCTGGGAGGTTGTACCCACAGCTTAAGAACCACTCCCATAACATCAACGAAATGCGAGTTAAACAATTAACTTCATGTCATTCAATGCAAATAAATCATTAATCAAATACAATCGTAATAAATCATAAAAATACAATGGTAATAAATCATAAAAATACAATGATAATAAATTATTAAAATACATGAATTACAATGCAAAAAAAGATGAAGTCATATCGCCTACTACCAGAGCGCTCTTTCGTCGCTCTGGTAGACATGAGTCTGACTCCCTAGGAGTCCTAAATTTTGCCTACCCTAAATTTTAATTCACCTAGAGTGGGGTGTTTTTAACGAGTACCTGGCTCGGGGGGACTATCTATCGCTTAAGTTCATTTTACCTCCCAGATAAAATGAACTAAGGTCCTCGGCCGGGTTACAAGCAAACATGAATTACCACTAAGCTACCGGCGCCCTCATTTTTGTGCAGATTGTAATTAGTATAATGGACGAATAATTCAATTTAAAATCGTGGGAATTGGTTTGGTTTAAATTCTATGTACTCGTATCTATCAGGGAACCTTAGAAATCTTAAAATAAGTCTTAAACTAACACATTTTTATTACAGATAATGGTTAAAACTAATGTTTTTTTCTTACTCTCTAAAAAAATATACTGAATAAACAAGAGGAGACTAACCTTAATAATGGCGACATACTTGGAAGGGCGAGAGACATTGGCGAATCTAATATCTTTAGCGGTAGAAAACAGTAGCGAAGGATATCCTGAAAAACAACAAAAAACAGAAAATTATAAGCAAATATTAAAACAAATAAATAAAAGTCTACTTAACTTATTGCTAAAATTCATTAATTATATGATGACTTAAACACTAAAAAGTCGTCGAAGAATCACCTGCTATGTACTTCCCCAATAATTAATCAATTACATTCTTGCTCTCCCTCCAAAGCCAATTGGTTTGGGATAAAACGCAATATTAGACGTACATAGTGACTTCCGAATCCTCATATTAAATTTTGTGTTGATACATTCATTACATCGGCAGTTATTAAGGTATTTATGAGCTCCTCTTCTCTGGTCCCCCCTTACCTTCCATCGATTTCAGGGACAATTAATAAGTTTTAAAGCCCTTTGGCCGAATTGGCTGAAAATCAATACGCTAACGGATTCTGGATATACACACACACACACAGACAGACATACATTTTTTTTTTTTAATTTTTGGAATCAGGAGGTCAGAAAACATTAAATTCCCCTGAAAACTCCGCATCAATTTTCTGACCAATTACATAATTTTCCCAATACATCGTATGAGAAATAAAACGGAACCCTTAAATGGAGCTGTCTGTCCATCTTTGTCGAGATTAAACAACAGCAGCTAGGAAGTTCCGGGTTTTTCTATAGTATCTAGAAACGTTTTCGAACACGCGTTCTTGAGCTAAGCCACATATTATAAATGTGAGACAAGAAAAAGATAAGGCCGAAACGTAGTCTCACCACCTGATCTCGTTTTAAAAACATTTTAAGTTTGAAAAGCGATGTCCATTTCTGTTAGATCGATGAAGAAACTCGCTTTCAAACCTTCCGAACTGTAATTCCAATTTAAGACAATCTTACCTACGGAACCCTTCAATGCGTAAACAGGTGACACTTCTCTTTATAAATGGTAAAATTGTAGCAATAAAAATCTTACAAATAATTAGATTACTTTGAGTTTGACATCAAAGAGTTAACGGTAAAACAAACTTTTTTTTTTTTTCTAAAATAAGGAACATCAAAGCTCTCTCTGCATCAGAGCATAAGGAAATGTTTACGTTGAAAACTTATTTCCAACTCCCGGGTGTGTAGAAGCCCCTCAAAAGGGATCAAAAAGGCGCAAAACAAAACAGTCCTGCAGGAATGGGCATTGCGGAAAGGAAACTCATCTTGGGGCGAATAACCAGATTGTCGACAGTTGATTGGAGGACCGGACAGCAAAAGATGAGGGAGCCGGGAGCGCATTTTTTATCTGGTAAATGAAAAAACCTTGCACACGCCGTCCTTCGGATGAGACGTTAAGCGATAGTCCCGAGCCTGTACGATGTAAGGTACTCAAAGACCCCTAGTCTAGGTGAATAAAAATTTAGAGTAGGCAAACTTCAGGACTCCTACAGTAGAGTAGGGCCCATGTCCACCAGAGTGACGAAAGAGCGCTCTGGGAGTAGGCGATATGACCTCGGAAGAAGAACTCTACTTAACCAACCCTCGGAGGACATTGAGAAAAGTGATCGGGTATCTAACAGGATAACAACACTCAGTAAGAATACATCTCTTTAAAACGGGTTTGTTCCGGATCCAATCTGCAGATGTGAAGTGATGAAGGAAACCACGCTACACATACTGGGCGAATGTGAACGTTATCCGGATCTCTGATGAGGCGTTTCTCAATCTAGATGAGTTGATGTAACAGAGCTTCGAAAAGATCTCACGCTTCATCAATGAGGTAGGAGTGTAGGTAACTATATACTATCGAGGCGCTGTTTTATGGACCTTCAGGCTTTAGATATCATGGGTACAAAATCCACCCCTGCAATGAATCAAGTGTGTACAAATAATGTTAATTTTGTGGAAAATGTCAGTCAAATTTCCAAGTTATCACTAAGACAGGAGTGATGTACGGTTTGCAAAGGACTTGGAACCATAAATGAGGACAACTAGAATGATCTCTTTAGAAGTGTTGTAAAGTGAAGGTCAGACTTTAAGGTTATGTTTACGACAGAGTGGTCCGTGGTCTGCCCCATGGAAAGGTTGTATTTTTTATACCTGGTAAGAGAGCTGCCAGGCCTACCAATGAAACAATTATTTACAGAATGTCCTGTTCCATTTCACCTGACTGCCCCCCCCCCCCCCCCCCCCCACAATGATTTATTTCAGGGCTTGGGAGGTCTACGCTCTTATTTCCATATTCACAAAAAAAAAAAAAAGAAAGAAAAGAAGAAAAACAGAGATAAAATCATATTCCAAGAAAAATCAGCAACATAACTCCCTTCATAAGTATGCGTATGTTCACAAAGGAAAAAAGTATTCGGTGAATCACCGGCAATGTACTTCCCCAGCACGAATTATACAATTATGTATTAGCTCTCCCTCCAAAAGGTGTGAGCTAAAAAATTTCATGTCGGCAATTATTGGAGTTTTTGAGCTATGCCTCTCAGATCCCCCCTTCCGATTCCGCTGAGAATTAATAGGTGTCGTCCTAATGGGAGTTTGAATTTACACAACAGCAGTTATTGAAGTTTTTGTGGAGCCCCCCTCCCCTTTAGCTAATTTGACTGAAAATCTATATGTCGTCCTTACGGGGTTCTGGATACACGTATAAAGTTTCCTGTCGATACATTCATTCTATCAGGAGTTATTGTGTTCAGAAGCACAGAGAGACTGGAAATTGTTTTGGAGTGAGGGGGGCTCGGAAAACATGAAATTCCGTTAAAGATAATCATCGTTCAGGTCGATTATATAACTTCCCTTATACTTCGTGTAGCTGAGGAAGTAGACACATTTAAACAAATAGCTGTTTCGTTTTTTGTAGCTCATTTCGGGATTCAGCTACGAAGAAAATCGCCACATACGACTCTACAGGGGGAGTCCTTTTTTTTTTTTTTTTAATTGGCCTCGGCAAACACCACACTAGCCTAGCCATCTATGTGTTATTTAGTTATTTTTAAAACATCCATGGCCCCTGGAGGGAGTTCTATCTACGAAATAAAACTCTCCCGGATGGGATTCGAACCCGCAAACCATGGTGAGACCATGCGACGAAAGGCCTACGCTCTAGACCGCACGGCCACCTTGGCTCCCAGGGGGGAGTCCATAATTTTGCCTATCCAAGTTTAGTTATCTAAAGGGAGGGATCTTTAATGAGTGACGTTACACAGACTCGTGATCGTCGCTCAACGCCCCAAGGATAGCGTGCTCAAATGTTCCAACCCCGCGATCTTGAGTAAAATAGAGGAGAAGAACACTTCCTCTGTGCTAGCGACTTCAAGAACATAGTTGTGGAATTCACCTGAGACGGAAATACTTCCTTGTAGATTATTTATTATAAATTAATATGAACTATGTACACCAGAGGGCGCCGGTAGCTCAGTGGTATGCGTGCTGGTCTTCTGAGCTCAAGATCGTGGGTTCGAAACCCGACCGAGGCTCTTAGTTTATTTTATCTGAGAAGTAAAATAAACTTAAGCACGCCGTCCTTCGGATGGGACGTTAAGCGATTGTCCTGAGCCTGTACGATGTCAGGTACCTACTCGTTAAAGACCCCTACCCTAGGTGAATAAAAATTTAGGACTCCCACAGTAGAGTCGGGCTCATGTCCACCAGAGTGACGAAAGAGCGCTATGGTAGTAGGCGATATGACCTCGTAATTAAACCCCGGGCATGAGTCATAAAACCTAACCTAATCTGAACTATTTACAATCAAAAAGATACATTTTACTAATAAAACTAGTTGAAATAAACACTGTTCGTTTCGTAACAATTTCGAGACATCCTCGAAATTCGACGATTCACCGCGATCCCAAATACAAATATTAATACGTATAATATCTACGTATAAGGACTATTCATTGTAATGTTAGACCTTCGAAGTGAGGTCACATGAAGATTGAGATTCATGGAAAAATTATTTTTACAGTAATTGTCAGATCTCGAAATTTTCTTTTTGAATATTTCGGTTTGTTAGTGGAATATTCCATTATTTCTTAAGGACCTGACAAATAACAGATTTTCCAGGCAGCTTGAATGTCCCCCTTCTCCTTAAGCCACGGGGACACACGGAGCTGGGAAACTAGTGGAAGGAAAAGTGGCTAGTTACCTTCAGTCAAACTTCGCTAATTACTAGCAGCGAATCGCAGGATTTGCGAGACATATATCTCTCATGATTGGGCAAAAGGGCTTAAGTCAGAATAAGTCTTGTGATCCAAAGGACAAGTGCATTTAAATATTTTTACCAAATGTAACTCAATGTTGCAATATTTGACTTTAGTTTATATTTATACTTTATAGAAATAATATTTCAAGTAACATAAATGTGTTTTACCTGATTTGCAGGAATTTTTCAAACCTTCAGAAAATCCCCACCTAAAATTCAGATTTGCTGACTTGAGCCCTTTTGCCCAAACACCCGAGATATGTGACGACCAATATAGTCAAACCTCGTTATAAAGCACCTCTAGGGAACACGAGAGAAGCGTGTTATAACCGGGAAAATACAAAAATTGTTTCCTCTCAGAATTATACTTTCTATCATTATTAGAACGATAAACAAATAATAATAAAGAATAAAAAAAATAATAATTTAAATGTGCATATGTAATTTATATAATTAAGTTAGTTATTGTGACTCATGCCCGGGCTTTAACTATGAGGTCATAAATTATGTTTCCTCTCAGAATTATACTTTCCATCATTATTACAACGATAAACAAATAATAATAAAGAATAAAAAAAAATATATATAATTAAAATGTGCATATGTAATTTAAGTAATTAGGTAAGTTATTGTGACTTATGTCCTCATTGGGTTTTGACTTCAAATATGAAATTTCACGTCGATACATTTATTATATCGGCAATTAGAAGGTACTGGTTTCACATATAAAATTTCGTGTTGATATATTCATTCTATCGGGAGTTACCGTGAATGTTTTTATTTGGAATCTGGACATCATAACATGAAATTCCGTTGAAAACTCCACATCGAATTTTTGATCGATTACATAACTTCCCCTATACTGCGAGGAAGGAGATAATTCCAGGAGCCAAAAGGAGCTCCCCTCCCCCCTAAATAGGAGTGAAAAAGGAGGAGGAACATTGTGATTGTGTTTGTGCAAGGAAGGAGGGAGCCTGGAGATTAGCATACAAACCTGTTTGTGCAGTCTGCAGCCAGCCAAACTCACCGGTACCACCTAGGGGCGATTTCAACAACTACCAACCAGGCTCCAACTAAATACCATCCAATCAACAGGTCAATACTTCTAACACTCATTTCACTTCCTAACGTTAGGGGAATGCGGATTTTGCAACGGAATTTCATGTTTTCAGACATCTAGATTCCAAATATGAAAAAAAAATTTGTCTTTGTATCTGCGAAACCGATAACTGCCGATAGAATCGATGTATCGACACGAAATTTTTATATGTTTAATCAAAATGCCATAAGGACACCCACCTATCGATACATATACTATGTTCTGTAGTCTTGTTGAAAATGTATTGTTAGGTTTTTTTTTAAATTAAAGGGATATTCTATTATTTATTCGTCAGTTATTTTCTTCAACTAGGTACGTTTTGCATTGATATATGTATGTATTAGTTTTTAGTATAGGGGATGTTATGTAATCGGTTAAAAATTCTATGTTGAATTTTTCCAACCCCCTGATCCAAAAAATTAAGATATATTTTGTCTGTCCGTGTCTACACAGATAACTACCTACCGATAGAATCAATGCATCAACAAGAAATTTTATATATGGAACCCTCTAAGGACGACACATATTGATTTTCAGCCAAATCGACTTAGACCTTCAAAGTCTAAATGCCGTATTTCACAAAGTGCCGGCAAGGTTCATGAAATGCCTTAGTGATACTTAGCTAATATTATTTCTTCAGAAAACTATTAAATAAATTAAGATATTAATATTAATTTAATGAATAGGTTCCTACCATCAAAATTATTTGAAAGCTATGAAATAGGTGATCATACCTTTCTTAGTTGTTCTATTGAATATGGACGTTTGTTTGGTTTTGAGCTGTAATATGTATGAATTATAATGATTGAAAAAAAGCTCTTCCCCTTTATCCATCGCGAAAAACAATTTGTTTAACTATTTTAGCTTTGAACTTAACACTGAACTGAGATAAAAAATAGCTTATAACCTCAACAAGTGTTACATGGTTTAACGAGTCAGATTGTGTAAATACGTCATTTCATGAAAAGCGTGACTACGACATATATTCAATTTGTTATCCATCTGTGTAGGAATCTCATAATAAACCACACATACCTAGTTATGTTTAATTTTTTTTTTTAAAGAACTTAATAAAGTGGTAGTTGTTTTATTGTAGCGTTGCTCATGTGAAGAATGTGTAAGATTCAATAATTGAACACTAAGCAGGCAGTTTGCAGAGGACGGGGACAGAAATGAAGGGGTAACACCACATTCTTGCAGGTTTTTTCTCCAGTTAATGTCATCCATGTAGGGCAGAAAGAACGGGTGCATCTTACCGCCATGGAGGATCACACCCTCAATCACCTCTCACAGCACACCAAATACTAGAATAATTAATTATATTAGTAACTTCCTTAATATCATTTATTCTTGTTCTTACAGATTGCTTCATATTTTTATTTCCCATGCTATACGTAAGTATAGAAGAAATTATAACAACGGTCTTCAATTCGATGTTAATTTTTCAGCGGAATTTCATGTTCTCCGGCACCCTGATTCGATCAAAATAACATCTAAATATGTATGTAAAAAAAAATACAATTCAATTCTACAGTTAACATATTTATGCTGAAAAATACGTCCCTTAAAAAGCATGATGTTTCCAAAGAGTTATCTTCTAATCTTGATCTCAGCTTGGTACAACACGACTTCTGATTCCTAATACTAACTTTTGTGTTGGTATATTCATTACATCGGCAGTTATTAAGGTATTTATAAGTCCCTCTTCTCTGGTCCCCTTTCCCTTCGACCGATTTCAGGAACAATTAATAAGTGCCATCCTTACATAGCTACTTACTTTAGATAGCTCTACGCAGTAAAAAAAATGCTACTAAAAAAAAGCCACCGCGTTGGTGGATGCGTGATTTATTCAAGGATCGGAATAACCATGGGCACGATCTTCTTGACACACTGAAATTGGAGGATGGAATGGGTTTTCACAAGCATCGCCGCATTTGCAAATCCTCTATTAACTGCAAAGTTGAATCTGTGGTCCACATTAGCAACAGATAAGCGATAACAACAAAGATGAATGCGCGAGAACGGTGAGAGGCCCACTCTGTTCGAGATTCACGTACGCACCGATTCAATGTTGCGCGACATTGTGTAAAGAATCCCATTCCGGATGGGATTCAAAAAATACTAAAACGCAACACACGAGATGCAAGATTCATTGCGACGGAGCGTCCCGGATGCAAGAAAATGAATCCGAGACGCAGCTCCGCGACAAAGAGTCCGAACAATGAATCCCAGTGCGTACTAGGCTTTAGGTGTTTTTGAATCTAAATATAAAACGTTATGTCCTCCCCTTTGGCTGATTTGGCTGTAAACTAATGGTGAAGTCCTTACGGGGTATTTACAACGGCAGTTATTAGAGCTTTGGGCTGTTGAAAACGACATTCTAGCCTCTTGTCTGAGATGGTTTGGTTATTAAAGCAATGACAAAGAGACAGGGGACAAAAGGGATCAGGTGTAAGAAATAAAGAATAAGAAAACAAGATTAAAAAAAAAAAAAAGAGATGGTAGGGAGGGTTCATTGAAGAAGAGTGTTGGATGTAGGTGTGATGAGGACGAAGAAGGTATGAAATCGGGGAATGGGCCGTGAAATATATTCAGAAGATGGAAGGAGACGAGGGATGGGGTTGAGTCTGGGCTCCGAAGATAGGGTCACTTGGAGAGAGGACTGTACCTGGTCTTGTTAGCGCACCCTCTCATTATAATTCCAAACTCTCCCAGTCTCTCAGGCTGTCTTCAGGGCACCATCCTCCCAGGATAGCTGGCAAGGTTCAACAGTTTGTCTCGACTAATTGAGAGCTAGGAGGACCCCAATTTGAGACTTAGTAAACATGCCATCAGACCCACCAGTACTAGTCTAGAAAGATGGAGGGGATTCGTGGAGAAAAATATGTATTTGAGACAAGCCAACTTTTATAGAGAAAATAATTGTTTAAAATAAACTTGGAACAATGTAGAGAGGTGATATGTATCCATTCAACAGAAAATTGTCATCAGTGACAATCCCTCCCATGGACACAAATTCAACAATAAAGATTTATCTTTCCCTCCAAAACCAATGGACCGTTTGGACTGTAAATCCATTAGTCGACTTACATAGAGGCTTCTGAATTCTCAAACTAAATTTTGTGTCGGTGCATTGATTATATCGGCAGTCATTAGGAGGGCATACCAGGGGAATCCCAAATTTATGTTCATATATTTCACACGTTTTGTTACATTTTTCTACATAAAAGTAAATATGCAAGGATGTGAATTGAAGACACATCTAATGAACATATATATTTGTACATATGTATATTAATATATACATATAAATAAATATACATATGTTATTAGACAAAAGAGTGGGTGGTAGTAATGCTAGATCAACAGAATATTCCATGTGATTCGCGACATATTTGTAGGTTAGATTTTATGACTCATGCTCTAGCTTTAACTACGAGGTCGGGGGCCATGGTGGCCGTGCGGGCTAGAGCGTAGAGCTTTGGTCGCATGGTCTCACCATGGTTTGCGGGTTCGAATCCCGTCCGGGAGTGAGTTTTATTTCGTAGATAGAACTCCCTCCCGGGGCCATGGATGTCTTAAATAATTATATACAACACATTGACATGGCTAATATGCACCGTACATAAAGCCAAAAGAAAAAAAAAAAAAAACTACGAGGTCATATCGCCTACTACCAGAGGGCTCTTTCGTCACTCTGGTGGACATGAGCCCGACTCTACTGTGGGAGTCCTAAATTTTGCCAACCCTAAATTTTTTTATTCACTTAGGGTAGGGGTCTTTAACGAGTACCTGACATCGAACAGGCTCGGGACCATCGCTTTACGTCCCATCCGAAGGACGGCGTGCTTAAGTTCATTTTACTTCCCAGATAAGTTAAACTAAGGGTCTCGGCCGGGTTTCGAACCCACGTTCTTGAGCTCAGAAGACAAGCATGCATACCACTGAGCTACCGGCGCCCTGCGACATATTTGCATATTATTCCATCTAGAGTCTGTCATATAGATTATTAAGATTTCTATAATAATCCAAAGATAGAATTATTATAGCCCATTGCTGCTGGAAGTCTCCAAAAAATTGTAAAAATAATTCTTGGCTCAATCCTTTCTTGCACTAATAAAACATTAAAATAACTTGAAAAACTTACGAGTAAAACACAACACAAATTATTGCAATAAAAATAAAATGTCGTCGGTGAATCACAGGCTATGTAGGCTTGGCTACTACCCAAGCTAGAATTAATCAATTACTTCAAAGCCAATCGACTGTTTGAGCTAAAACGATTTATTTTTCATACATAATGGCTTTCGAATCCTCACACTAAATTTTGTGTCGATAAATTCATTATATTGGCAGTAATTAGGGTTTTTGAATTTAGTCCCCTCTCCTGAACCTCACCCTATTCCCTTCGATATCGCGGAAATTTGACAGGTTATGTCCTCATTGGGTTTTGACTTCAAATATGAAATATCATGTCGATACGTTCATTACATCGGCAGTTATTGGGGTTATTGATTTAAGCCCCCCTCCCCTTCTGCCGGTTCCGGCATAAAAATTATCAAGTGTCGTCCTTATAAGATTTTGAATTTACGTATGAAATTTTATGTCGATACATTCATTACAACGGCAGTTGTTGGAGATTTTGTGTGAACCCTCTTTCGTATTCCCCTCTTCCCTTTGGTCGATTTGACTGAAAATCAATAGATGTCGTCGTTAGAGGGTTCTGTATTCACATATAAAATTTCGTGATGATACATTCATTCTATCGGGAGTTATCGTGCAATAGTTTTTTCATACTTTAATCTGAACGTCGGAAAATATGAAATTTTGTTGAAAACTCAGGATCGAATTTTTTGACAGATTATATAACTTCCCCTACATTGTAAAGCTGGGAAGTAAAACATATTGTAGATGTAATGAGTCAAGGGTGGTGGTAATGGATGGAATGGTTGCTCTCTGACGAGACTGGAGCTACGAAGGTAGTTGAGAGTCCTTGTTAAACGGTGGTCCAGAGAGTTGAACTGAGGTGGGTGGGAGTGAATGTTTTTGTGGGGGCCTGTACCTGGAGAGGGAGACGGGAGACCTGCCATAGAGATGAATCTCCAAGTTAACTAGCTTGGCCAAGCCCCGAGCCAGCCAGCCAGCCAGCCAGTCATAACTCATCCATCCAGACCATCTTCAGCTCACATAACAACACGAATACACTACACACGCTTCATAGCTCTACAACACAATCTCAACAGTTGCCCATTTATTATTATTAATTTCTTATAATAATAATAATAAAAGTTTATTTAATAAGAAGAATATAACAAAATTCATTAAAAAAATTAAACTCAAAGAAAATGGATAAAGTCCTTCTGCCATACGTATACTAGGTGTGCAATACATTCTGCTGTTTGCAAAAACTGAGCTGT
Organism: Aradus depressus; assembly: GCA_963662175.1. NCBI lineage: Eukaryota > Metazoa > Arthropoda > Insecta > Hemiptera > Aradidae > Aradus > Aradus depressus. The sequence continues at coordinate 95,472,330 of OY759214.1, read as the reverse complement.
CAGTCTAAATTTATTGAATCATACTGTTAATGTGGTCGGTTAACATACAAGTAGTGCATTTGAAATGGGGCATATGAACCGGTTCGTGAACACTGGATGGAACCATAGTTTTTTTTTTTTTCTTCGCCCGGATTTTTACATTTGAAATCGAAAAATTTTATTTTGCGCGAGAATTTTGTCTCTCGATTGATTTCAATGGGGATTTCGTTTTTCGGTGATTATTGGTATGTTCGATTATAGATTTTTTTTAGTAGTAAACCATCGTCACCTTGTCCACTACCATCGTGGCAAATTTCAATGTGATCGGTAGAGGGGTTTAGGAGGAGTACGAGTACAACAAAATATATGAGTCGCCTAAGAAAGAGCTTCGTAAACTCAGCTCAATTATAATTAAAATTATAAAAAATTATAATCTGAGATCAAGTTTTCAGTGGATTTTAACCTTTTAAGGTCTCCTGAATACGTTTTGACAATGCTCGCCATGATTTCATACATGAGATTGGAACTTAGTGACCGTTCTAATTCAAATAACGATTGTATTTTCGAATTGGGAGCACTACTTCTGGACTTTAGTATATTTTACGCTTATATCAACGCCTTAATTGACAAATTCTTGTCATGTTGTAGATAAAACAGAAAGGCCACATTTTATCTGGAATCCGATTTTTCACTGGTCGCCCGGTTTGTGAGGTACATACCGAAAACCGTCCTGAAATGTCGTTTTGAAACCTACTTCCCAACAATGCGTTTCGCATTCAACTGTATTAGTTTGTAACTAAACCTGACGTTGGTGTAATGCCGAAACCGGTCGTATATGTATACAATTTCATGTTTTCCAACCTCTAGATTCCAAATTTGAAAAACAAATCGGCCAAAGGAGAAGGGGGATTAGGAGAAAGGTTTAACTCCAAAACTCAAATAACAAAATTTCGATACAAAATTTCATATGTGAATTCAAAACCCCATAAGGACGACACTTATTAATTTTCAAAGTAATCGGCAAAAGAGAAGGTGGGATGAGAGGGGGCTCAACTCAAAAACCCGCAATAATTGCCGATGTAATGAATGTATCGACATGAAATTTCATATAGTCAAAACCCAATGAGGACATAACCTGTTATATTTCAGCGATATCGGCTGAACGGGAGGGGGGGTTTAGGGGAGGGGCCTCAATTCAAAATCCGTAATAACTGTCGATGTAATGAATTTATACACAAAATTTAGTATAAGGAATTAGGAGCCCCTATGTAAGTGAAATGTAGAATATTAGCTCAAACAGTCGACTTTGGAGGGGGTGCGAAAAATTAATTGATTAATTCGTTCTGGGGAAGTACATTGCCGGTGATTCACAGACTTCTTTTTTTTTTATTCAATACATGTTTCTACAACGTTTGTCCGCGTTTCTCAACTTAGAAGTTGTTAATACATTCTTTGTTGGCCATTATATGTCTTTATATTATAAGATTTAATATACATGAGTAGATTGAAGTATATAATTCATAAGCTATTTTGATGTATGCAATTTTATAAGGTATCCAATTACCATTTTATGGTTTAACGGAAATAAATATTATTATTTCCTTATTTCTTAAAGCAAAAACCCATATTGGTTAGTAAGCAACAAATTATATAAAAACGTTCTTGACAAAATGTAAAGAAATATTGCAAGTTTTTGAGATTTACAGAACTGCTCAAGTCAGAGGCGAATCCTATACAATCCTGGTTGAGGACGGTTGGACAGGTATACAGGTACACGGTACGTAGAAACCTTTCTTTACTTCATTCAAGCATTTGGCCGAACAAAAATACTTTCTAAACGGTAATGGCCTTACACTTTTCTTTTTTATTCTTTTTAATAAAAAAACTACCAATAATAACAGTATTTTAATTTTTTTAAATAGCTATGCGTTACAGTTTGAACATTAATTTGAAATATTAACTACATAATACTTTACATTCTTTGAGACTCTATCTCGAGTCTGAGGACACATAAAGATTGGAAATTTATTAAGGAACATTTTTCGTAAGAACCAATTTTAAAAAATGTCCGTTTCAAAATGATATTTCAGGACGGTTCTCTGGCATGTTCATCGCAAACTGGGCGACCAGCGAAAAAACGTATTGCTTATGAAGAGCACGGGGAAAGAAGCAGGTTTGTCACTTTTTTCTCGAATGTGAGATATCGCCACTACAGTATAGTATATTAAACATATTTCACGATTCACCATCGCTAAGGGCTTCAAAAAGACGGTTTGTCACTACGAAAGCGGAAGCTGAAAATATGACGTGCGGGGAATTGATAGATACGGACTTTCAAACATTAAATTTCAGTTTTCTCAATTTCAACATCAGGTGACAAACCTGGTTCTTTGCCCGTGCTCTTCATATTATATGTGCATTTCTTTTTTCTCTACAACTTTTATTGGAAGAAATTTTTGATCAAGTCAATATAAGCGGTATCTTGTAAAATTAAAATAATTAATAAAAATGTTTTCTATTTTTATTGGTCTTCGGTCAAAATCTAATGAGATCGAAGTTAGCAAACACATGTGACACAGTCATATGAAATTTCAAGTTCATAGCTTCAATCGTTTCTGAGTTAAAGCTCTCTCAAGGTTCCAGTCACATAAGCACATAGAAATCGGTGCGAAATGGGTCAAAACGTATTCAGAGTTGGAAATCCGTTGAAAACTCGAGATCGGATTTACGAACGATTACAATACTTTCTTATATAAGATATGGGCAACATTGGTTCACTTGAGATTGTGAAAGAAAATGAAGTGATCTTCGAAATGAAAAGAAATATCCCAGTTTTTGAGATTTTCAGAACTGCTCAAGTCAGAGGCGAATCCTATATAATCCTAGTTGAGGAAGGTTAGACAGGTTTACAGGTACTCAATACGTAGAATCCTTTCTTTACTCCATTCAAGGACTTGGTGGTCAAAGAAAAATCCTTCTCAAATGGTAATTGCAAATATCCCAAGAAAAGGAGACTAAGTTAGAGTGAAAGGTGCACTGACATAGACAAGAGGAAAGCTGCGTCATCAAGTTTGAACTATGACTATATCTGGCTGGTATGGGAGCTTTGCTATGCAAGCGATAACACGAGTTGTCTCAACCATGATACACACAAGTATGATTACTACGTTACTTTCATAACTTAACTGATCAAATACAGTAATGCTTCAACATTCAAGACGATCACATTCTTACTAAGTTGTTTTCTGTTAATGAAATAAATAATGAGCACGATTAGAGGTTCAGAATGAGCCAGACTTGTTTAGTGGATGATTTAAATAAACAGTGCAGCGTGGTGCGGGGAGCTACTCACCCGAAAAAATAGAAATAAATGGATTGACTCGACTAAATCACTTACTAAATTCTCGTGGTTCACACACATTTAGTTATTAAAATACTCGCCACTCGACTAAATTACTAGCATAGTGCGAATTAGATATTAACTAGAGTTGGAGAAACATGTGATTAGTAATAACAATGTTAGTAAAAAATAAAATGAAATGAATAAACTTCAAATAAAGTACATGAGAACAAAAATAATAATAATACTAATAAATAGTAGTTACAATTTTTAATGTAATTTAAATTATGGTAAATATTTTTTTTTAAATTATTCCGGAAGTGTCTTTACTTTTTTTATTTACATTTCCAGCTATACTCGTGGTTTGTAAAGTAACCAGTCAAAAATTTAATTCGGAGTTTTCAACGTAATTTCATGTTTTCCGACCTCCTCTGTCTGATCCAAAAATGAAACAAATTTTTCTGTGCCTCTTAAGACGGTAACTCCTAAATGTATCAATATGAAATTTATTTGTGTTCCCAGAACTCTGTAAGGACTACACCTATTGATTTTCAGCTCAATTGGCCAAAGGGAAAAGGGGATTAAAGAAGCGGTTTAACAGAAAAATTTCATATATAAATTCAAATCCCTATAAGGACGACACCTATTAATTTTTCAGCGAAATAAGCCGAAAGGGAGGTAGATAGCCGGTGATTCCCAAAAAATAACGGGAATTTTCGGTTTTTCAAAACAATTTTATTTATTCGTCTACATCAATGTTATGCCCTTTAAAATAGTCCCCATTAGATATTATACACTTATGCCAGCGCTTCTTCCAATCCCCGAAACACTTCTGGAACTCCACCTTTGGTATAGCATTTAGCACTCTCAACGATGCGCTTTTAATCTCATATATGCTTGTGAAACGACGGCCTTTTAAGGTTCTCTTTATTGTTCGGTACAGAAACAAGTCACAGGGATAGAGAGGCTGGGGTATCATTACAGTGTTGTTTTTGGCCGAAAGTTCACGAACAAGCAATGAAATGTGAGCAGGTGCATTATCGTAGTGCAAAAGCCATAAATTGTTTCGCCACAAATCGGGGCGTTTTTTTCGGATTGCTTCACGCAAACGGCGTTGCACTTGTAGGTAGTACTCTTTATTGATAGTTTGACCTTATGGCAAGGACTCATGGTGCACTATGCCGTTAAAATCGAAAAACACACCTTCACATTCGACCGCACTTGTCGAGCTTTTATACCACTCGTAAACCCTAGTTTTACTCATAGCAGACCCACCAAAAGCAATATTTAACATTTCTAAAACTTTGCTGCACTTTATACCATTCTTATAGCAAAATTTAATGCAAATTCTCTGATCCATTTTGTAAACAAATAAATAATCGCCGATCGTACCGAAGCATATGTAACCTCTTTGACAGCTGACAGCAGACTAAACATCCGGATGTACTGATACTTTTTAGACATGTTTACCAACATAACAACGAAAAAATCGCGCGAATCAGACTAATAAAACCCTCAAAATTACAAAATTCCCACCTCGTATACATTAATTGATTTCTTGCTGGGGAGGTAGATATCGGGTGATTCACGGAGGAATCTTCGTTTCTGTTGCCATATAAATCATTATCAACAATTTAGTGTGATTGCTTGTCCATCTATTTGTGAATTGGCCTGTCATCAAAGTTGCCAGTTGTCTATGTTCCCCCTTGTTTCTCTTCTCCGTCCGTCCGTCTGCTGGCAGCCAGTCAATTAGTGTTTTTATACTTTAGTCTTATCTTTGGAATGTGATGTTAGATTGACGTTCTTTCTTTTTCTACTTTAAAATCTGTTTTTTTTCTTTCTTTTTATCTTCTTCTTAAGCATCACATTCTTCATTCTTAGTCGCTGCTTCGAATTCTCAGTTGGGCATTTTAATTTATTTATACACTTTTTTTTTATTCATTTTTAATTTCACGGCATTTGAAAAATGCTCAACTATTGGAAATTTATAACCAAAGATAAAATTTTAACAACCAGAGAAACATATTTTAAAACGGAAGATCTGCCCCATGAAATCTACCCTCAACCCCATAAAATGTTTATTTAGCTCTATTCTTTGATAAGGTCCGTTAGACATTTGAAAATACAAATTTTAAAATCCTTCAGTATTTGTTAACATGCCTTCTTCAAACATTAGGACTACTCGCAGTAGAGAAAGGCTCGTGGCCCTCTTTCATCACTCGGGTAGTAGGCGATATGACCTCGTAGTTGAAAGCCCGTGCACTATTCACAATAACTAACTATGTTTTCGGATCCCTGTTCCCAAAATTGAAAAAAAAAATCTGTCTGTGTGTCTGAACACGATAATTCCTGATGGAATGAATGTATCGACACGAAATTTCATTTGTAGATCCATAAGGATGACATCTCCTACTATTCAGCGGAATCGACCGAAGGAAAGGAGGGGTTAGAGGGGGACTCATCTCACAAATTAGATATCCACTTGTAATTGAAGCCCGACATTAAACACAAAAAAAATTCCGTCTCTAGTGAAATTACCAATTAATATTTCAAGAAGCTTAAAAATATTCTACAATTACTTCAAACACTAATAATTTGCCAACTCTAACTGCCACTTATAACGAATAAATTAACCTCATACACTTTATGTTCCATTGTCCCTCTTTGTGTATCCCCAGGTAAGCATTTTTCCACAATTATCTCACCAATAGACCAGAATATTACCCAGAAACATTTGTGCATATTTTAAATAATTTAGAAGTTAGAAAAATTAACAATTTATTTTTATATTTTACTGTTGCCTTGAAAATAAAGAATAACATAATTTAATTTGTTGCTTGTAAGATGGATAAATACTTATATATATTTTATTATTATTTTTTTTTATTTATTTATTCATGTTCAAGTCACATCTTGTTCTATATAATTTTTAAATTGTTTCTTTTATCCTGGTTTCTCGCACTATTCATATTTAAAGAGCATGTCCATTTTTACTATTTCAATATTATTGGTACCTCTTTATTTAGTTGTTATATTGCTTATTATTTACAATTCCTTGCATAGATATTTTTTGTTTTATTTTATTTTATATATTTAACTATAAGAATAGGTATTTATTTTGCCAAAGAGGTTGTAATCTTTTGTGCAATAAAAGTTTATCTATCTATCTATCTATAACGAATAAATAAAACAAACTTATTTTTTGAAATATTGTCTATTCCACAAACAAATGTACACTAAGTCAAAAGTTACCTCTGTTAATGAAAAAATGGGAAGTAAATATTTCAGAACAAACAACTTTAAAGCCACGAGGATTTCCTAGTTCAAATACCAAACCTGTAATTACCTACCTGATTTACCTATAAGAACGGTTCGTGTTTCAGTTGACGATAGTGTAATGCCAAACCCGGTCGTATATGTAAACCTTTTAAACGAATAAACAATATTTCAATACGAAAATGTTTAATTTCTTTATTACAAGTCTCCGAAGGGGAAGAGAGCCCAGAGGTAAAGCTTGCCTACCAAGCTCAGAATCGCGGGTTCGAAACCTGGGTTGTTAGGTTTTTTTCATCTGGGGGGTGAAAAAACTTTGAGCAAGTCGTCCTTTGGATGAGGCGTTAAGCGATGGTCCCGAACCTGTACAATGTAAGGTACTCATTAAAGAGTTCTAGCCGAGGCGAATAAAAATTTAGAGTAGGCAAAATTTAGGACTACTATAGTAGAGTCGGACTTATGTCCACCAAGCAACAAAATAGCGCTCTGGTAGTAGGCGAAATGATGTCGGAAGAAGAACTCTTCTTAACCAACCCCGGAGGATAATGAGGAAAGTGGCCGGGTACCTAACAGGACAACAACACTAAGACTTTAAAATGGGTCTTGCTCCGGATTCATTCTGTAGGTGTGAAGTGATGAAGGAAACCACGCTACACTTACTGGGCGAATGTGAACGTTATCCGGATCTCTGATGAGGCGTTCCTCAATCTAGATAAGTTGATGTAACAGAGCTTCCAATAGTGGTAGGAGAGTATGTAGATACTATCGAGGGGCTGTTTTATGGACCTTTAAGCTTTAGATATCACGGGTACAAAATCCACCCATGTAATGTATCAATCAAATGTGTACAAATAAGTACTGCTAATAAATTATTTATTTTAATTGCTTTGGGAAATAAAAATTTAGGATAGGCAAAATCAAGGACTCCCATAGTAGAGTCGGGCTCATGTCCACCAGTGACGAAAGAGCAAGTAGGTGATATGACCTTGTAGTCAAAGCCCGGGCATGTGTCACCTAGAAGTTGCCAATTATATACTCATCGTCCATTTCGATATGTGATAATCTTTAAGTACCTATGTAACATCAAAACAGAAAATAGAAACATTATTTATTTTTACTCCTTGACTAACAACGAACATTCTATTTCTGTAAAAGAAAGGGAAGAAAACAGTATCTTTTTAGGCTGCCTAACTATAATAAGTAAAAAAATAACCTCCTTTGTCGGATGCCAGTTTTATAGCTAGTAATAGTAACACTGTGAGGAGCTCGTTAGGGACCACATGTTGGAGAGGGGATACAAATCCTATTTTGGAACTTCTACATTCGAGTGTAAAAAGAAAAAAAAATATCTAAGGAACCAGGTTGATAAAAACGCGATAAGGAGTCTGTCATCTCACTATTTCTCCCGCGTAAGTCAACTGTTGACTTCCCGCGAAATCGGCCAGAGGAGGGGGGTTCGACTCGTAAATGTTAGTTTTACTAAAAATAATTAACCTAATACAGTTAGTTGTTATTTTTGGAAACAATCCCATTGTTCTTTATATTCCGTTTTTTTTTTTTTTTTTTTTTTATAATTTTCTCCAGAGTATATTTTTACTTTTTTATACTTATAGTATAAGAAAGTATTGTAATCGTGCGAAAATCCGAGATCGAGGTTTCAACTGATTTTCACGTTTCAAGGTCTCCTGAATAAGTTTTGTTTGGCAGTGCTAAGGTAACTTCGACAAGAAATTTTAATGTTGATCAAAACCTCACAATGATGACATCAATGATTTTTACTGGAAATAATGAATCAAACTAATACAGTTACGTCAGTTAGTTTAGTAGAGCTTTAACTACGAGGTCATATCACCTACTACCAGAGCGGTCAATCGTCGCTCTGACGGACATGAGTCCGACCCTACAGTGGGTGTCCTAAATCCCGTGTTTAGTTGGGATGGGAAATAGTCGATAGTATTAGGTCATAATAATCAATATTTATTTTCCTTCATTAAAGAGGATACGTTTTGAAGAAAGTTATTTCAGAACTTTTACTTTGATGATGGGAAAAGTGCTAAATGTACTTTGTGCAAAGTTTTATTTAAAACTAGTTCCAACAGATCCAATTTAAGGGATCACCTCTTGAGACACCACCAAGAAACTTATAAACCGGCACCCAAGACCAAACAACGCACTGCAAAACCTGCATCACTGCCTACTGTCCCCATAAAGTTTTACAAAAGTATTTTCCTTCAGTTGGTTATTAATTTTTTGATATTGTTTTATAAAAGTTGTTGAATCTAATGCCATTGTGTACCTACTTCATTGTTTTTTTTGATCATCGTTTTTGAACTTTAATTAATGTGTTAATATTCTTGCCAAGTGTTATACTTAATGCGTTATTTTCGTCAGGAAATGTTATTAAATTACCATTAAATAAAAGTTCGATTTGAAAGAACAATTCCTACTCATTCGATTGATATTTGTATTTCCCTTTCATCCTCCATGACATAGAATAATTTAAATTAGGTAGATGTACATGAAAACATAAAAATAAAATAATAATATTATAATATAATATTGCGAAAAACTAAAACGGCGACTTACTAAATTATCGATGGTTTTCCACCTGCATGGGACTATCGCCCATCCCTAGTGTTTAGTTGACCTGACATTGAACATGTGCTCGTTGTTGAAGACACCATACCGCAGATGATTAAACAAACAGATAAGCGAAATTGGTGAGGGGGGGTAGGAAATTTTTAGGACAGAGTGGTCAACAAACTGTAATGTTGTTCCTCTGAAAATAGAAAGCTTCAGCATGGTGAATGATTATGATCTAATTTACGATAGAAAACAGTTGAAGCCAGAGGTTATCAAGCGACAGAACAGATAACAAAATTATTAATTAAATGTAAGATATATTCTTCTTTCTCCGCAGTTCCTTCCTTTTTTGGTTCCTATATTTATTTAAACAATACATATCTCTTGTAATCTATACTAATATATCAGGTCATTACATAAGTAATGTCGGTCTTTGTACGCTGGGATCAAAAGAATTAAACAACTTACTCTGTTAATGATTCTTAATACTTTCTGCAGAGATATTGTGAAACACTTAAAATAAAGAAAAATGTATGTTTTTAAAAATATTCTCTATTTCACAAAATATATATACTGCTTATCTGGGAAATACAATAAACTTAAGCACGCCGTCCTTCGGATGGGACGTTAAGCGATGGTCCCGAGCCCGAGTCATAAAACCTAACCTATATATACTGCTACTATTTTCAGCCCCGACTTAACAAATACTGTATTGAAGTTGGTAGCAATACCGAAAGTACTCCCATATATTATATACATTTTGTGAAATAGACAATATTTGAAAAAACAAAGTTTTTTTTCATTTTTTACTCTGTTAATATTTAATCAATGATGTATTTTCCACCATTTGACACAAAAAAAGTCATTTTACTTCTAAATTTTCAATTCTCCTTTAAAAAAAAAAAATCTTTTGACGACCCCCCTCTTGCGATGAATTCATCCGCTGACCAATTAGAAACGTGTTGAGACTCCGGAACAGATGGTTATTTGAAAGGGCTATGTCGAGAGAATATAGAGGATGACATATAATTTCACAATCCAAGTGGTGTCAATTTTGGGATCTGTTTTGCAAAATGGAATAAATATCTATTGACCAGAGACAAAGCTTACAAAGCTAACTTCAAACGGTCTAGTTGTTCGAAGTAGACATTCTTTGGGTCTGGTTATAAAATTTATAATGGATAATTCCTACCATATACCGACAAACAGACCATAACACCTTCCGCGGATGGATGCATCTCCTAGCCTGCGGTTTTGCAACTACATCTCACAAATATGCCCTTCTCAATAAATGTATAATACTTTTCGGTATTTGGAAGCCGCATTCTTGCCTTTTTTAAACTCTCACACCGCAACATGCCGAAGATGCTCACGTGTCATATTCCATGTAAACTGGTAAAGAAAATCTGTTCTTTCCTCGCCATAGTAGGAAGAAAAATTCGTCGGTGAATCACCGACTATGTACTTCCCCAGCAAGAATTAATCAATTAAGTACGTTTTCACTATCCCTCAAAAGCCAACAGACCGTTTGAGCTAAAACTCAATTTTTGACTTACATAGTGGCTTCCGAATCCCAATACTAAATTTTGTGTCGATACATCCAGTACCTCGACAGTTATTTGAGTTTTTGAATCGAGCCCCACTCTGATCCCCAACTTTCCTTCTGCCGATTCCGCTAAAAATGTTGAAATCTCCGCATCGAATTTTTGACCGATCACACAACTTCCCCTATACCTCATATAGCTGGTAAAGTAAACAATATTAATTCCTTTTTCAAACACTGTTTGTCCAAAAATCGTAAACTAGAGTAACTGACCTAATGAAGCAATGAAAATATTTGCTCGTATGTTTGTTTATGTCTTTCCACTCCCTTCAGAGGCTCCCTTCGGATGACCTATAAGGTTGAAACTTTGAACACATGTAGTTTTATAGTTGTAATATGCACACTACTCCCAATTTTCCGGGCGCGGGTCAACTGTATTGCGGCTAACCTATGAAATTTTTTAAAATCAATAAGATAGATGAAGGAAAACATCAACCTCATACAAATAAAGAATCGGGGTAATCATCCGATGAAGATTAGCCCGTACTTTCCATCTGACAGGAAGAGAAGAATGCGTGAGGAGAAAAAAGTGGAGTACGATTCCAGTAAGAGTAATGTTCTAATAATGAATGAATAATTGGATTCTGAGTCGTTCTCGATAATTTAATCTCATAAACTTACAATTCTAAGTTCCGTTGTTCCTCCACTCTTGTGAACGTTTTCCAAATTGTTGACATGAATTAACGATGATTAATAGAGTCGACAGTATCTTTTCAATGTATAAGGAATTCGAGGTTCTGTCATGTAAGTAAATGAAAACTCAATATTTAGCCAACATTTCGGAAACTATTTATTTCCTTTTTCATGGCCTTATAATGACTTGAGTGGATGTGTGTGGAAGAACATCTTAATTTATCCACCAGTTTTCATTTACACGACAGAACCTCGAATTCCTTATACAATGAATTAACGACTTGTGCTTTCTGTCTGAGTACATAGACGAGACTGCTGCTAAAATAACTCTTAATGTTAATTAGTGAAAAACTTCGAAGCTAGAATTTGGGTTAGATTTCTTTAAACGCTCGATAAGGGGTTAATAAATCGGACTTACTACTGCTTACCAGTCACTTTACAGTTTAAAAAGAAATATAGTAATGTAAGGTAAACAATAAATAGTTAATATAGTTCAGAAGGCTACGAACAAATAAAAAAAAAGGGCTAACATTCACACAGAATGTAACCATTCATATCTACAATACAATAATTTAACTAAAACATTAAACATCTGATCCTTCAGTCTTTTAAAAATGTAAACCGTAAGTTGTTTTTAATAATTAATTTTATTTTAATTTATTAAATAATATTATTTTTCTTTGTTGTTATGTTCTCCGAGTAAGGCAGAAAGGGAATATAGCCCCCGGCTTCATTAGACAAATTATGAGATACAGTATTTTTTGACAGAATCTTTATCGTTGAAATTATAAGACATTACGATTGCATTAAGTATAGTAGCAAAACCTATTCGCACTACATAAGTTGAATTTCTTTACATTTACAGTGGAGCAGAATACAATGTTCTATTCATTATTATGGTCTCAATGTGTTTGGTAGCTCATTTTGAAAATTTGGCATAGATGAGAAGGGGGCGATGCCGAAATTTGAATCAGTTCGAACTGATGTGATTATATAAACATTTGGTACATTCATTTGAGCTTGTGAACTTGAACTTTTATACCTATTTACTATGCAATTGCTCGGGAGTAGCTCTATAAATCTGAGCCGGTACTTATACTTAAAACATTATAATGGTCAATGTTAAGGGATGAAATGTTCTGGAAAAACAAAGAAACTACATTACAAATATTTAGATCGTTCAATGTTTTTACATCTCTATAAATAAACATCTCATTGAAAATAACCTAAAAATAAAATAAATAAGTGCCCATTACTTTTAGTAAAAAAGGGATAACTTTATCTAATTTATATTTGTCCAATCTAAATGAAAACATTTGTATTGAAAAATTGTAAGCAATATTTAACAAAAGGAAAAAAAATGTAATTTCTGTAATGAGATTAAATGATGCCGTTAATAGTTGAACAAAACCCAAACTCAACAAGTGGATATTCAAAAGACAAAAATTCTGTAAAAATTATAATAAACTAATAATAGAATAGCAATAACTTACCATTACAGATTACACAGCTAGTGAGGGCGAAAAAAGTCGCCGCAAACATTGTACTACCTTAAAACCAGGGAGTAAAAAAACATAATTAACAGTCTCGTGAATTCAAACAACCGAAAAACATTTCATAAAACATGTATACGAGGGGACAAGCCCCGACGCACAACCTCATCACCTGAGTACAAAACACTGACTGAAGTCAGCCATGATACGTTAATGCAAATTAACTTTCGAGTGTTAAATGGTTTCAAATGGAAACAGGGCAAAACGTTACTAGGATCATTACCAGGTAATGGATAGCATAGCATTTTACAAAAATTTAATACTTCATAAAATCAAAATAATCAGTAAAGATAATGACAATCACAAGGTAAACAAAGGAACATGCAACACTCTCTACTGAGAGACGAGAAAACTAATAAGAAATGCAGATAGTTCTTGAAGGTACACTAGGTAGCTCTGTATTTTGCCCATTTGTTATTTCTATTTATAAATTATCTACATGGTTGGCCTATTTCTGCTCAAAGGATTAAACAAAGGTGTTAAGCACCCTTGAATATATTTTTTTTAACAATACATAAGAAACTGCAGTCTTCGTTTGAAGTTATGTATTTAGTATATCTCATGTAGTTACTTGTTACATACAGAAGACATGTAGCTGTAGCTTAATCGCAACAAGCTTTATAAAACATTTTTTTTTAATTTACTGTTCCCTCAAATAATTACGTAATTATTGCGAACAACGAAAATTCTTAACCTGAAAATTTCTCTATCAGCTGAACATCATTTACTGACTCGCAATCAAACCATTTTTGGACTTAGTAGGTAACATTTTTTTCTGATCGCAAATGTCTTATGAGAGTTGAATTTTAAAGTCTTACCTGGATATGTCGATAATTTCAGTATAATACACCAAAACGTCCATTAAAAAAAAGTGCTTCTTAATATACATTCAGTGAGTGATGTAGCTCAGCCTGCGCCGTTCTTTCTCAAATCTGGGGGGAAATCATTAATTGATAATAAACGGGATTTTCAAGGTGAAATCAGCTTACTTCTTCAGATAAATCCTCAGGATAAAGCCAAGTGAGATTTCGCATCTCTGGCACTAAAGTGACCACAACGGAACAATTCAAAAGTTCCGATTATAAAAGTGAAACTTTCAGAGCATGTCTAATGAGAAGGAACTTAGGCTTTCCGAGATAGAAGAGCACTAGGTCTTCTGTGGAGTCATTCCTGGCTTCCATATCCGTCTGAGGTAGAAGGGGAAAAACATGTATTCGAAGGATTAGATTTCCCCACATTCATAACTAAAAAAGAACAGTTAACCATGTTCTCTTTATTAACCCTTGTACAAGGTGGGGGTGAGATCCGACCCAGGTGTGGGTGCATAAGGTTATCCTCCACTCATCAATGCGCGATTTTCTGTAATTATAGTTTTTATATGAGGTTTTTTTCAAATAGGGGGGCCTTGTGGGCTAGAGCGTAGGGCTTAGGGTACATGAACTCAACAATGGCCTGGGTTCGAATCCCGTCCGGGTGAGAATTTTATTTCATACATAAAACTTCTCTCCCAGATCCATGGATTTTGAAATATAGCTCGCCCCTGTGGTGCCAACATAAAAAAAAAAGTGCTAACTGGCCGTTCTGGAAGCACATTCCATTTATTGTGATTTTGAGGGAGTAGTTACTGTAAAAAAAGAATCTACTTCACTTAGAAACGTCAATATGTTATCATGTAACTGTGATATACCTAATTGATCTGTGATCATCTCTAATTTTTAATATAAATTGTTTCTTTCTATTCTTTTGAGTATTCTTCCTCCCTTATTACCTGAATACAATATTATTGCAGACAGTTGGACACCATTTCGGGTGAGATTGTTGTTGAAGGTGTTCAAGGAGTTCACGTTATCGGCACAGGGTTGATAGTTGTTATTTTCAAGGTCCAAACACACAAAACAATATTTATACAAAACTGATCGTCTTTATTTTAATCTTACATCTAATATCACAGTCTAAAAAAATTGTTAAAAAAGAGTAAATAAAATTAGTCAGAAGGAAATTCCAGAACAATAAGATAAGAAATCTAATAAGTGAACCATATTTTCAAGAGAATAAAGCAAATTGTGTTATAGGATCAGCGGAAAATATAAGAGTTACAAAAATATCTGTAATGAATGCCTCCCTAATTTTTAACTAAGAACATTAGATACTCGCTGAGATATTAAATGCTGAAATGTTTGACAACGTTTTCGTTTCTTTAGTCCCCTTTTACCCATATTGAAGGATATTTTCGTAGGATCGAGTAGGATTTCCCGAAAACTTGGGAATATCCGTTATTTGATTTGACTCTGATACTTGAAAAAAATTATGATGGTAAATTTGGAATCAAACATTAGACAGACATCCATAACAAATATTTTGTAATTCGCATATTTATTGAGAAAAATCCCTGTAACATTCTATATAAAAATATCCTAATAAAATTACTAACCGAGAGATCCACTAGCGTAAAGCACGAGCCGCTCAACACAAGGATAGTCACAATATGAGATAATCACAATATAACTAGGAACAAGTCACGATATTAGATAATCACAATAGGTTTTCGCAATATAACTCATCACATAGAATCCTATCTAATCACAATATAACTAGAAACAAGTCACGATAATAGATAATCACAATAGGTTTTCGCAATATAACTAATTACATAGAATACTATCTAATCACAATAACACAGCTAACAACAAATCACAATGGTAGCTAATGTCAATATAACTAATCATAATACTTTGGCAAGGGAAAATAATTAATAAGTTATCCCAAAAAAAAAAATACAATTAATTCTTAAAAAATAGTAGTTTTCACAACAGTTATTCAGCAGAATGAATTGGCAGGAGAAGAGGCAAGAGCAGGAGAAGAAGCAAGAGCAGGAGAATTACAGAAGGAATAGTTGAACCTGGAGGAAGAGGGAGATAGAGAGGCCGGGGAAGGAGGCGGAGGGGCGGGATCCTCTTCCTCCTTGTTATCATCAGACTCTGCAGTGGGGCACGGGGTGGGAGGCGGAGAGAGGTAGAAGGGGGTGGTGGCGGAGCGGTGAGCAGAGCTGCTGGCGGCGGTGGCCACGGAAGGAGGCGGATTGGGGGGGACAAAGCGGCATTTGAGTACCGAGGGAGGATGGAAGGAAGACATGGAGAGGGAGGTGTTGTGGGTGCGGGAGCGGCTCTGAGGGGGCGAGGAGCGGTCCGGGACGATTCTATGGGGCGGGGGAGGGGCAGCGCCCAGCCCGGTCGGCTTTCCTCGGCTGCAATAGACAGAACAACAATAAATATTACCCCATTGTTCAGTAAACAGAACGTCTGCATTTTAACACATTACAGAAGAAGACATTTAAAAAAATCGAATCAGCGTTCGAGTGCTTTCTTCAAAGAAAATACGTATTGTTACAAACGGAATAATTTATTTTTATCAGTTGGTTGTTTCATGTGTTCATTGTTGATATAGAAGTGCTCGGGACAAGTTTCATTTTGTTATCGTAATATTCGAATGTACCCTGGTACACAAGGGAAGACAAGTAAGATAAAAATTACAAAGTGAAAACGAATTGTCTATTAAAAAAAAAAAAAAAAATTGACGGTACAGTGGTGCATTAGCACTCTAAGCCGAGGTATAACCGATCAACCAGTAAATCATCTCTAGGGCCGTACATTCACCACTCAACCACCGAGGTCAACTCTAAAAACACTAAATGAATGAAACTCCCCCCCACAGGGAACCTTAGCTAATAGTCAAGATACGTAAGTCTAGTGGTTATACTCCAGTGTACGCACCATAATGCCAACCCAAATTCGGAATATTTTATAGAGTGGATGTTTCTGTTATATGGAGGTGAAGAATAGTCAGCATGGCAGTTTAACTAACATATTTTGTTTTATTGGCCTCATGTATGATAACGGTGTTAATTACACAACATCCATGGCCCCGGAAGGCAGTTTTATCTATGAAATGAAACTTTCTCCCAAACGGAATTCGAACCCGCAATCATGGTATAACCATCCGACCAAAGCCTTACGCTCTAGCTATTTTATGGATCAAATTAGAGTACATTTGAACAATTGTTGAGTTCTTACTCATAATGTAAATAGTAGCTTTCAGTGTTTATTTGATACAGTTTTCTATTGTTTGATTGTGAATTTAATTTCTAAGATGTAAATAGTAGCTTTCAGTGTTTATTTGATACAGTTTTCTAATGTTTGATTGTGAATTTAATTGGCCAAGTCATTGAGCGTATACAATGAGAAAATAATAAATAAATAGTTACATAATGTAGTGTGGATTTATCAAATCACAAGTAGACACACAAGTACGCAAGTCTGTCATAATTATTATTATTATACATTATTAATCTATAATTATCACAAACAATAGAGAACTAATAAAACAGTGAGAGAATAGTAATAAATAATAATTTAGCTTTAGTTACCTCCGCCAAAGGAAGAAGAAATAGAGACAAAATATAAGACCCAGGACAACAATGAGGGTCAACAGGACAAGAGTGGGCTGGCTGGAGGGTGGCGGCTTGATACGGCATGCTCCAGGATTAGAGGGGTCATAGCCACCTGCGCAACACGACCATTCGTCAGAGTTGTCTGCGCAGTGCGCCACGCCGTCACACACATACATCTTATCTGAACAAACAATAAGTTGTTATAATAACTAAAGTAGGTGATTATAATAATGAGATTGTATATTTTACATTTATTGTTCCTACGGGTTTAACGATATAAAACAAATTGTAGAATAAGTTGGTATGGCTAAAATATATTTCTTTCAACAGGACCGCCATCGTTAAGAGAAAATGTTTCGAACGAAAGTTATTTGTATTTCTAAGATCTTTAAAATTAGATATATTCATTTGAAAGATTCGGGTCTACAGGGGGTTCTCAAACTTGTCATTCCCGCGGATCGCCTATATTCTGTACTTCATATATTTTGGTGAAATATTTATATTGCAATTTCTAATTTAATTTTCCACACGTTTCCCGTTGTCATTTCAACTGTTTTTTTACCCGACCGTGGAACGCAAAGGGAGAGTATTGTTTTTCATAATTTTGTAGGTATATAATATTCTTTGTTCCCTCGGAGAGCCTAAACAGATGGACGGATTTAAATGATTTGATTCGTCGTATTCTCCCGAGTGACATAGGCTATGTGACATTCTAGAAAAAAACAAAATTGCGGACGCTGGCTGGAGTATTAACAAACTCTTAGAGTCAAAATACAACAAAACGGGAAATCAAATTAAAGAGTTTAGAGGAAGGATTCCAAAAATATATACATTGCATTGTTTGTTTTTAATTTTGTTTTAAATGAATAATTAAAAATATATAAAAAAGTCAAAAATAACCCAAAATGCCGTAAAATGTGAAAATATTCTAGAATAGCTTGTGGTGTCTAAAGGTAACAAAACACCGAATTCTAGAGAAGCACTCAAGGCAAGACAAGCTTAATCGGGGATTTTTTTCAAAAATGATAATGAAAATTTCAAGAAACAATGGTCGGGTGACTCCCATTGGTCCAAGGTTCTGTGCGGGGGGAACAGAAACCATTAGCCTAATTTACATCAGTACAGGAAAATAGTGTATACTGCCGCGTTAACGCTAAGGGCAGTATCTGCAAAGTATTATACACGACATAAAAAACAAGCGTTACCCAACTACGATTTAAACATTTTTTAAATAATTTTTGAACAAATCCAAGGGTAGCGCCTTGCTTGGGTTGTAGTTATGATTTATTTTTAAATTATATTATTGCATTTAAATAAAATACAATTTTCTAGTACAAAATTGAAATAAATATTAACTGTGCAAGCAAGTGCAATATGAGCAAGAAATCAAAGGCCTCCAATATTCTTTATATTATTGGTAGCTAGTTCTATCGTTTAATCAACATGATCTAATCCAAAGATTGACTCACCAATGCAAGAACCCGAACTACATGTAAACTGATTGAGGTCACAGACAGGACAGGCCATCTCGTCGCTGGCCTCCGGACAGTCGATAATATCGTCACAACGCCACTCAGCTGGGATACAGTCCCAGGGGAACTCCCGACAGACGAACTGACCAGGACCACAGGGCTCTCCATGACTGCAGTCGATAAGTGAGAGGGCTGTTTCTCCAGACAGGCACTCCCATAGGTCCAGACTCTGTGCGCAAATAGAAATTATTAGCCTACTTTACATCAGTACAAGAAAATAGTGTACACTCCCGCGTTAGATATAAGGGTAGTATCTGCAAAGTATTAGAGGAGTTTTTTTTATTTTTACTTCCTCAGCTCTACGAAGTGTAAGGAAAGTTATGTAATAATATGAAATATGTTTTTTCGAAGGTCGCCCAGTTTAGTCGCCCCATGTTCATATCGCCTACTATCAGAGCGCTCTTTCGTCACTCTGGTGGACAAGAGCCCGACTCCACTATGGGGGTCCTAAATTTTGCCTACCCTAAATTTTTATTCAACTAGGGCAGGGGTCTTTAACGAGTACCTGACATCGTACAGGCTCGGGACCATCGCTTAACGTCCCATCCGAAGGACGGCGTGCTTAAGTTTATTTTACTCACTCTCCCTTCCCCTCCTCACTTTCAAATTCATTTCATACTAGCGACTCAGTAATGCCAATATGAATAACCAAAATAAATTGATTGCTAGATGATGGTTGAAGTTTCACTCCGCCTAGTGTAAATATTTACCTGTTTGCTGGGAACATTGACGGTGACTAGAGAGGTGAGTGGCTGTTGAGAAGTGAACATTTTGACAGTTCTCCTGGTCTCTGTGTCATACTGAGCTATTGAGTCTGCATAAAGCCAGTACAGCAACTTGTCGAAAACAGCCAAACCTCGAACCAAAGCCCTCACTCCTTCAACGATTTTCTTCCTAGAGCACAAAACAAAATTGAAAATCATAAAAGATTTTAAGGGTTAAAAGTACAGTAAATGATGATGAGCTAATAAGATATTAAATAAAAACAAATTGTCGGTGAATCATCCTCTTCCTTCTGTTTCTGGAGGCAGGACATCCCGCGAAGATCCTCAGGTTAGCCACCCAAATCCTCCTAGCTGTCAGGATTATTCCTCCAGCTGGGTTCCTTATTTCAGATGTTTCCAAATGTTTATTTTTTCAAGGAGTTTAACTAAATATAAAATTTCATGTTTGGCAGTTTATAATACTTTATCAGGGACCGGTTTCAAAGTCAATCTTCCTTCCTCAACGTATTATGATAGAATCTGCCCCAGACTGAAGAGGCCATAACTACAGAACAGTTATTCTTATTTTCAGTGTCATTGTCATGTACCTAATTCTTAGTTAATTAATTAATCAATAATCTTAATTATAAGGTTTTCACACTCTCTTCAAAGCCAATCGACCCATGGGTTAAAGCTCAATATTTGATCTACATACTTGTAGTGGCTTCTGAATGCTCATATTAAATGCATCGATACATTCTTTACACCAGCTGGTATTAGGGTATTTATGTCGAGGCCCTCTTCTCTGGACCCTTCCTTCCCTTCGACCGATTTCGACCGTTACATTAATAGCTGTCATCCTTACAATGTTCTGAATTTAAATTAAAAATTTCATGATGATACATTCATTACTGCGGCAGTTATTGAGATTTTTGAATTGAGTTCCCTTCTCCTTTAGCCAATTTTGCTGAAAATCAATAGGTTTGGTCGTTCTTGGGTTGTTATGGATACACATATACAATTTCGTGTTGATACGGTCATTATATCGGGAGTTATCGACTTAACACACATAATTTTTTTTTAAATTTTGGAATTAGGAACTTCGGAAAACATGAAATTCAGTCGAATTTTTAACCGATTACATAACATCCCCTATACTTTGTATAGCTGGGGAAGTACCTAATAACATTTGTATGAATGACCAAATTTATTTTGACCACTCAGCTTTGTATAACACCTTAGATGCAGTTCTAGTCCCACATTTGTATGTATTTAGTGTGATGATGTTGACAAAACAAAACATCAGTACTCATAGGCATGTAAGTCACTGAAAATTGAAATGTCAGGAATTTACTTGAGTGCAGACAAAAGTGGTTTTCTCGAGCAACGCCGAGTACTACAGCCAGTTTATTAATAAAGGCTAACCTATTCTTTCCATTGATGTCCATTTTCTCGATGATGGTGGAACTGGCCCAGTAGATAAAGTTATGTTTGAGGTCTATGGTGAAGGCGGTGACTTTGGACAGTGAGAAGGCCAGTGTGGACCGTCTGACCCCGTCCATCCTGCATCTATTGATACGACTCTCTGACACTCCTTCTGAGACCCAGAACAACAATCTAGAAGGGCAGAAGTAATTTTTATTATTGAAAACTGACATTATTGCAGAGATATTGTGAAATAATTCAAATGAACTTAAATGAAATAAAACATAAGTTTATTAGTGGTATTGTCTAATTTCACATAATAATATATACATATCTCTATAGAGATAAGACTTATCTCTTATGCTTTTGGCTGAGGATGGTAGAAATACCGAAATTACTCCCATGTATATATTATTATGTGAAATTAGACAATACCACTAATAAACTTATGTTTTATTTAATTTAAGTTCAATTATTATTATGTATACATTTTGAATAAAAAATAAATATAAAAAGTCTGTGCGATGTCAGGTACTAGTTAAAGTCCCCCTCCTTATTTTAGTTAACAAAGCCTGAGTAGGTAACGTTTAGGACTCCCATAGTAGAATAAGGCTCATGTCCACCAGAGCGACGAAAGAGCGCTCTGGTAGTAGGCGATATGATCTCGTTAAAGCCCGGGCAAGAACCAAAATAACTAACTAAAGAGTCTCTTTTACAAACAATAATTTTTCAAAATCCAAGGTCCAAATACATTTCTGCGATATGCGTCGATAAAGTGGAAAGATAATAAAATAAATAAAAACATAGAACTTGTTTAACATTTAAATTGTCTAATTACGCAACAAATATATACACATAGTGAGTGTACCGTTTTCGGCTAGCGCCATTATCAGCAGAAACTTTATCACACTTTTGAACTTTGTGCTGACGACGGCATAAGCCGAAACGGGTACACTTTATGTATATATTTTTGTAAAATTACAAAATATAAAACTTCTTTGTTTTTATTTTATTTCGAAGGTTAAGGGCAAGGTTATGTTTAAACGGCATCATTCAACACCCAATAGGATTTTATCATGGCTGAAATATCAACAAAGATTCTGATTGGGTTGTATCTAACCCAAATCATAGAAATTGAGAGGGCGCCGCACAGTGTGAAATTTATGAGTTTTGATTTTCAAAATTCGAGCCCCCGCTCAATTTTTGATCAATTTAGATGGAACTAGATGAAAAATATTTGTGAAAGCTGGCTTTTTATCAGGTAACTGCGGGTTTCACAATCAAGGTATTATATGCCAGTGGCAAAAATAGCCAATATATTGAATTTGGACCACTTTAGGCCAAAATGACAACATTAGGACCCCTTTTGTTTAAATTAATATTCAATTCGTAATCAGCGACCCAAAAAACATTCATTTAAGTTGTAAAAATCCGTTAACAAAAACAGACAAAAAATTAAAAATTTTCGCGGGGATTTGACAGCTGTCAATTGGCATATAATACCTTGATTGTGAAACCCGCAGTTACCTGATAAAAAGACAGCTTTCACAAATATTTTGCACCTAGTTTCATCCAAATTGATCAAAAATTGAGCGGGGGCTCGAATTTGGAAAATCAAAACTCATAAATTTCACACTGTGCGCCGGTAGCTCAGTGGTATGCGTGCTTGTCTTCTGAGCTGAAGATCGTGGGTTCGAAACCGGCCCTTAGTTTATTTTATCTGGGAGGTAAAATAAACTTAAGCACGCCATCCTTCGGATGGGACGTTAAGCGATGGTCTCGAGCCTGTACGATGTCAGGTACTCGTGAAAGACCTCTACCCTAGGTGAATAAAAATGTAGGACTCCCACAGTAGAGTCGGGCTCATGTCCACCAGAGTGGCGAAAGAGCGCTCTGGTAGCAGGCGATATGACCTTGTAGTTAATGCCCAGGCATAAGTCATAAAACCTAACCTAAACCTAATCTCATAGAAATTGATGTATATTTAAATAAATTAAAACATTTTTAGAGCTAAGTCAATGTTTAGTGCGAACATGCCCAAATATCTTATTCAGATAATAAATAAAATTAGGGTGAATTCGCATACTAATTATATACGAACGAGGCAGACTAGTATCTTGAAAACTTTGTTAGTTTCAGAGTTTATACTTTTATGGATGATACCTTCTGGAAATCTATAACTATAGTCCGTCTCTGAGTTGGGATTTACCTGTTAACGGACCAAGTCAGAGCCAATGTTCGTAATATCGTTTACTTTGACAAACGTTTCATCGATTTATTTGAATTGGATGATAAATATTGTTCTATAGCTGTCAACTTACGATACACAGGTAGTATTGCCTAAATCCAATACAAAAAAGTTGTCGATGAATCACCGGCAATGTACTTCCCCAAAACGAATTAATCAATTAATTTTGCGCTCCCCCTCCAAAACCAGTGTACCGCTTGCGCTAATATGCAACAGTTGACTTACATGAGGACTCCCAAACCCTCATAATACATCGGCAGTTATTTTAATTGAGCCCCCTCCCCTTCAGCCGTTATTGCTGATCATTTGACAGGTTATGCCCTCATTGGGTTTTGACTTTAAAAGTGAAACATGTCGGTACATTCATTACATCGGCAATTAATAGGATTTTTAAATTGAGCCTTCTGATCCCCCTCTTCCCTTCGGCCGATTCCGCTGAAAATTAATAAATGTCGTCTTTATGAGGTCTTGAATTCACACATGAAATTTTGTGTCGATACATTCATTTCAATGATAGTTATTAGAGTTTTTGAGTTAAGTCTCTTCCCTAATCCTCCTTCCCATTTGATCGAATTGGCTGAAAAACAATGGGTTTCGTCGTCAGAGGGTTCTGGATTCACATATTCAATTTCTTGTCGATACGTTCATTCTATCGAGAGTTATCGTGTTCACAGACACACTTTTGTTTTTCATATTTAGAATCTAGAGATCGGAATACACGAAATTCCGTTGAAAACTCGCATCGAATTTTTGACCGATTACATAACTGCTCCTATACTTCGTATAGCTGAGGAAGTAAAAGTGCGCTGAGTCTCAAATTTAAGTAACCAATAGATACAGAATCTGAGAACTTTCCCCACTCACTTTTACCTAAAAGTGTGTCCCTAGACAACAAGGGAAGATCTGTAGACTAGATCTGTGAAGAGGTGAAAGGTCAGAGAGGGGGCAGTAAGGAGTTGGGATTTGATGTAGGGATAATCAGTTGAAACCAGCCTTAAGGGCTGTTAATAGCGCAGATAATGTGTAGTATAGCGTACCGCTGTAAAGGATGGAGCGCTATCTGTCGAGGTTTCTCCACGCCAATACTTCTGACTACGACTACATGTGCAGTCACCTTGTCCGACATTGCCCGGATGGTGCCGTCAGAGGTGGAGGAGTAGTAGACCAGCCGATAGAGAGGGTCCACAGCCAGCCAGTCCAGACTCACTGCCTCCCCCTCCACCAGGGCAAGCAAGGAGCCATTCTCTGGCCAGGCCTTGATACTCTCCTTCAGTGAGTCGATCTGTAGGAAGACAGGTTAGAGTAGAATTAAGAGTGTAATATTTTTGGAAAATGTTAAACTGTACCATTGGCAATCATTTGAAGGTGAGCAAACCTTGCTGTACTTACGAGGCGCTAAGGACTTTTGAGAAATCTATCGGATCATACAATACTTTATTTATGATACTTAACATTTTCTGCAGAGATATTGAGAAATAATTAATAAAAATATGGACAAAATACATATAATATATAATACGTAATTCAACAGTATTCTGCCCCAGCACACAATCTACTCAAGAATGGTAAAGCCACAACTTTCCTGATTACCAGCAGCTGCAGGTATACCGGAGGCCTGTTGGTTAAGAACGGAGTTGGAGACATGACCCTATGTTCTCAGCCGAAAGCCCACTGTTAGCGGGTAAGTGACAAAATATAATAAACGTTAATAAAACGCAAAAATAGAGCACTGACCAGTTGATCGCATTTTGAGAGCATCAGTAATGGAGTCTGCGCCAATTAGGATGTTATAGGTTGGCAAAACATCTGGCGAATGTCTATAGAACCGATAGTAGCGTTGCCAGCCGGAACACTCTGGGGCCTGAATACCCACCCTTGGGAGAGAAACGGGAAAATTCCAGAGATAATGCTTTACTCCACCGACGTGACGTTTTTTATATATTATACTTTTTCATAATTTCATACACATTTAAGATAAATCAGATTGATTATTTTCTTTTCCTTACGGAAATT
Source organism: Aradus depressus (assembly GCA_963662175.1). Taxonomy (NCBI): domain Eukaryota; kingdom Metazoa; phylum Arthropoda; class Insecta; order Hemiptera; family Aradidae; genus Aradus; species Aradus depressus. The sequence goes on along the minus strand of OY759214.1, from coordinate 95,446,997 downwards.
TTAGTTGTGTCGGTATTATTGATCAAACTAAGTGTAGTCCACTTTGTATAATATAACAGGTTTTATTCCATTAAATTTTAACAAAGACAAATTCCGATGTCAATCACTGAAAGAAAGCAGTCATGCCCAGAAGGGTCAAATGACCAATGAATGGCGGATGAAAGGGTGTTTATAAGTTCGGTTCACATTTCGACTAGATAGACGGTTGATCCATCTCAGGGAGTCTCATAGTTCCCGAATGCCCGCCGTACGACGGGCCTAGGGTGGAGACAGAATCGTACCTAGGACTGAACCCTCGGAAGCTGATGAGTGAGGCTGATTACACAGAGTTGTCGATTTGTCGCCTCCTGGCGGAGTGTAAAGAAAGCAGTATAACGTGGCTCCGAGGATGACTGCTGGGTGCTCTAATACTACCTATCTGCGACCATCCCTAGTCATAAGAACATAGATGCCCTGATCCCGAGCTCACTCGGCAAACGCCAATAAGGTAGGCCAAGCGATCGTCCCGGCGAGTGGCTGGGTCCTATTACTGGCCGTAGCAAAATTAATAAAAAATACAAACAAAATAACAGAGCTATTTCCCCCTCTACGCGGCGGACGGGTGGTGTGAAGCCCCCACCAGGGGTCGATACACCCGGGAAAAAAGAGGGAGATGGACCAGTCTGATATTTTATCAGGAAATTACTTCATATTTCTTCAAATACGCATAAAAACAGAATAGTTCTTGCCATGGAATGCATTTTTCGTTTTCAAAATCCTTTGTTTTAATATCCTCGAAGAAGAGAAAATTAAGTTTTAGCAGTACACCTTCAAAGTGTGGACATGTTTTCAGAAAAATAACACTAGTATTATACTTACAGAGTAGAGAGTTCTCGTTATAGGATCATAGTCAATGATACTGATGTTAACAAGACCTATAATAGGAAGGTCTACATCAGGAGCATCTGTAGAGCTGAAAAGGAGTCTTTTCACACTATTGGAGCTTGAAACCAACATGTAGGAACTTGGAGCTGCAACAAAAAAATTAATAATAATAATAAATACATTTCAATATGTTTTAGGGGCACTATTCTACTATTATACTTTCCCTTTTGAAAAACATATTCTGTTAATATCGGGTTTACACACGAGTAATATTTTCATACTTTCAGAGTAACTGACAGAGACTCTTTTAACAGAGAAAGAGTAAAACTATTTTAAACGGGACATTGAAATAATGTAATTACATAATATTCTTCCACTATTTAGGTTACTGAATGACAAAACTATATTGGAGGAAAGAAAAGACATTTGGCTACCGGTAGGAGAGATAGCCCACTGAGTTTTCAGGAGAGACTAATAAGAGGAAGTTCACAAATTGAAAACAATTTTACTCTCATCACTATTCTACAGAAAAATATTTTTAGTCAAAAATAGTAGTTAACAAATTATATTTATACTTTGCTATTTGCCCAAATGATTATGCCAAGGAACAACAAAAATAAGTTACATCACACTTTATTAAGTTACATTTTTATTATTCTATTATTAAGTTACATTTTATCTGTATTTATGTATTAATAGATTTCTTGAGATGCTATTCTTTTAATGAAAAATTAACTGAAAAAATTACTTAACAGAAATAAAACGAAAAAATGCCTGAAAAAAAAATGTTATTCTCGAAGTAATCGTCGTAAATTAAATATAATTTAATGATTATTTAACAACAAATAACTTGACCATTTCTGCATCAACTAGGCAAACATGAAGTAAAATATTGATTTATTTCGCAAAGGTAGGTATTTATTATAATGTTAGTAATTATACCAGGGTTCTAACTATGAGATCATATCGGCTACTATCAGAGCGCTCTTTCGTAGCTCTGATGGAGCTGAGCACGACTCTACTGTGGGAGTCCTAAATTTTGCCTACCTAGGTTTAGTTATCTAGGGCTAGGGTTGGAGTCTTTAACGAGTACCTGACATCGCACAGGCTCGGGAACATCGTTTTCATCGTTGACTTCCCAGATAAAAAAAACCTAAAGGGCTCCCTCGGCCAGTTTTGGTTGAGCACAGTACGCAAGCACGCTACCACTGTGCTACCGGCGCCCTCATCTTGATATTAAAAGTAATGCAACTAAATTGAATTATTTATAAACAGACGGAAGCCAAAGACTCGTTAATAGGACTTCATCTACAATCTTAAAAAGTAATACTTACCAGAACATTTGTTGCGGTCCTGAAGGGTATAGTGTGTCTGACATGCGCAGTGTGCCAGCCACAACTGAGAACATCCAGCTCCACCACAGCTCTGACAGTGCCCCTCCGGGTAGGTCTGACCTCCACCATGGCAGATCACCATAGAGCTCACCTCACCCACATTGGAACGGAACACAGTCTTGTCCCCGCCTCTATATCGGTTCGACATGTAGATAGCGTCATCCTCCCAGTCTGACCAGTATATCATATTCTTCGAAGAAACAAAAAAAAAAATGTAAATAAATATTGACAGTATTTTAAAAAATCATAAATAAAACTGCCATTTTTCATACTTTAATACAGTGCTTCGGGTGTTTTCCTGTAAGCATGCTTCTTAGCGGAGCTATAAATGTTTTTCTACTACACACTCTTACACTGTTATTGTTAGAAAGAGTTTTGAATATGATAGAATACATTAAATCAATTAAAGGAGTGAAAAGATACATCCCAATACGTGGTGAGAATTGTGAAGTATTTATTCAATTAAAGGAGTGAAAAGATACATCCCAATACGTGGTGAGAATTGTGAAGTATTTATTCAATTAAAGGAGTGAAAAGATACATCCCAATACGTGGTGAGAATTGTGAAGTATTTATTCAATTAAAGGAGTGAAAAGATACATCCCAATACGTGGTGAGAATTGTGAAGTATTTATTCAATTAAAGGAGTGAAAAGATACATCCCAATACGTGGTGAGAATTGTGAAGTATTTATTCAATTAAAGGAGTGAAAAGATACATCCCAATACGTGGTGAGAATTGTGAAGTATTTATTCAATTAAAGGAGTGAAAAGATACATCCCAATACGTGGTGAGAATTGTGAAGTATTTATTCAATTAAAGGAGTGAAAAGATACATCCCAATACGTGGTGAGAATTGTGAAGTATTTATTCAATTAAAGGAGTGAAAAGATACATCCCAATACGTGGTGAGAATTGTGAAGTATTTATTCAATTAAAGGAGTGAAAAGATACATCCCAATACGTGGTGAGAATTGTGAAGTATTTATTCAATTAAAGGAGTGAAAAGATACATCCCAATACGTGGTGAGAATTGTGAAGTATTTATTCAATTAAAGGAGTGAAAAGATACATCCCAATACGTGGTGAGAATTGTGAAGTATTTATTCAATTAAATATTCATAAGGATTGATAAATAAAATACCAAACAGAGGTGAATCAAAATAAACTTCTAATGGTTCATTTTATCCCTACATTAATATTTGAGATATCATCTTTTGTATTTAATTTGATCTAATCAGATAATATCCTTTTTTATTTCCCCAACTGTACGAAGTATAGGGGGAGTTATGTAATCGACCAAAAATTCTATGTGGAATTTCATGAAAAAAAATTCTGGACGTCATCTAATCATTTTCAGCTGAATAAGCCAAGGGGGAGAGGGATCAGAGAGGGGCACAACTCAAAAATCCAAATAACTACCGATTTAATGTATTTATCAACGTGAAATTTAGTATAAAGTGGCGTATAGACATGCGAGCAACGAGCCGAACATTAGTCTGTGCGTATGCCTGGGCATGAATTGCGCAGGCGCTAGACGAGCAAGGTAGGCTCGGGGTCTGCTCCACCTGTTGTCGGTTTTTTGACGAACCATCAAAGGAATGTTCGGCTCGGGCTGCGGTGTGTGTAGACTCGTATCAAGCTGAACCGTCCCGACTTGACCCGAGCTACAAATGTAGCATACTACAAATATGTAAATAAATTACGTAAGTAGCTACCTACCTTGAGTAGTTGCTGATTTAAGACTTTAAATAATAATAAAATGAAATACTAATAACAATAACGTAAATTTTTTATCTGCATAACTTGTGCAAAATATAAGGTTATGTTCGTTCGTATGGTTGTGGAGCATCCAAGTGCTTGGCTCGTCTCGGTTCGGCTTGGAGTGTGTTCGTTGAAAACTGAACACGAGCCGAGCGCTGCTCGGCTCGTTGCTCGCATCTCTGTGCATACCCTAAGGATTCAGAAGCCACTATGTACCCCATAAGGATGCACCTATTAATTTCCGGCGAAATCGGGCAGAAGGGGGGGGGGGGGGGGCAGGGCAGGGGGCTCGACTCAAATACGCTAATAATTGACAATGTAGTGAATGTATCGACACAAAATTTAGTATATGGATTCAGAAGTCACTATGTAAGTCAAATATTGAGTTTTAGCCCAAAATTGGCTTTGGAGAGAGAGGGAGAACGTAATTGATTAATTCGAACTGGGGAAGTACATAGCGTACTCACCTAGGACTTTTTATGTATGTTTAATGTATTCTGTACAAGAAAAAAAAATGTTTGCGGAGAAATACATCGGAGAGTGGGACATAGAGTTGCACAATTAAGTGCATATATGATATAACATCTAAAATGTTATTTAATAAATTAAATTCATTAAAAATTATTTTTGCAGAACGTATCCTCAATCGCCGACACTCTGAACATGTCGTGTGGCGCAATGCATGGATTTGAATGGCTCAGTAACGAAGACAGTGAAGTCAGGATTAAAACCTGTGAAGCGAAGGAAATATGAAGTAGTTCCTTGAACGATCATTGTCAATATTTAATATCGATTTTTAGATCAATATACAGCTTGGAAAGTAAAATCAGTATTAGTTACCTGGTATATACTAAGAGAGTAGGGCCGAGGACTGGAGACAACGACAGTCCTCTTGGTGCCGTCAGTGTTGGCCGCCTCTATGTGTCCTTGGAGAGCACACCAGTACAGCTTCTTATCGTCCAGGTCTATAGTGAGACTGTGTGCATGTCCGACCTTCTCTAGGAGGATGTCATGAGATGTGCCGTCTAGGAGGGCCCGGTGCACAGTCCCTTGGTGGGCCCAATCTATCCAGAAGATGTGGCTAATCATAGAGCAAAGGCACATAATAGTATAGGCCAGGAAAATATGATCTTTTAAATTCCCTAAAATTTCCCTAATTACATTTTTCATTTTTACTCTGATGCACTAAATTGATTTGTCATTAGGTACACCAGGGTAAAAGAGTAATATACAAAGTAGAAAAAGAAGAAGAGAAAAGCAAATGTATCAACTAAAACATTCCACACTACTGATTGAGCGGAACATAAACGTTTCGGGTGTAAACAATTAATTTCAAGAAAAAATGTGTCTACTGATCTTATATGAACATAATTACATATTATTTTTTGGACAATTATACATAGTAGTTTAAAATTATATATACTAGACTTTTAAATATCATTCATTATCTGTGAGACTGACTGAAAAACAGACACTGGAAGAGGATTTAGTGAGAGAGTGGCGGCAACTTTGTTTATTACAATTGATTCTAAATTGGAGTGTATTCAACCAATAATTCACGGGTGACTTTTATCCAAGAAATTTTCTTTAGGAAAAAAATTTTTATTTTTATTTCTCTTGTTCGTACAATTTTCTGGCTAAGCATGAAACAATATTTGTTCAAATTTTATTTGTCGAAATTGGACAGCTTTCAAACATTGTTCGAAATATAAATTTGACCTCATGACAACCTGAGGTCAAATCGGAAATCCCCACTACCACACCTTTCATTCACCCAACACTTCGTTTTATATGTTGGATAGTATTGGAGAAGTTAGTTTCGCAAGTTTGCTATTAGATAACTGAGTGTCCTAGGCAAAATAACCTAATTGCAAATATCTCAAGAAAATCATGTTAAAAAAAAAATCGACGACCAAGGTCATATTTTAACTTAAAAATTGACGTATTTATGAAATAGAATTCAAAGGAAAACTAAGTTTCCTCTGGAATTTTCCTTCCTTGACAAGATATTTGCGATTGGTTCATTTTATGTGGGACACCCGGCATATAGATTATACAAAAACAGATAAATGATCATACCCAAAGATAGGATCGACGGTAATACTGCGAGGGTCGTGGAGTCTGGTCCATATGATAGCCCGACGGTACTTGCCATCCACCCGAGCCACCTCTATACGTCTGGAACCAGAGTCGGTCCAGTAGATGTTACCTGCCACCCAGTCCACTGCCAGACCTGCAAAATAAGGTAACTCACTTGTAACTTCAAAAGTAAATATTAAAAACTATACAATATTATACAGATGTATATATATATATGTACAATATAACAATACCTTGAGGTGATTCCAGACTAAATTCTGCTATGTTTTCAATACGAGATCCATTCAAAAATGAACGTTTAATAACTTTTTCTCCAACGTCAATCCAATACAGTCTTTCATTGTTAAAGTCAATAGATAAAAATCTAGAAGAAAATAATAATATATATATATGATGAATCCACAACATTAAAGAGAAAATTATAGACTATTCTTATTAGGATGCTATTTGAGTTAGAAAACATATGAATCGCATAATCGATATGGGCCACTTTTTCTCCAACGTCAATCCAATACAGTCTTTCATTGTTAAAGTCAATAGATAAAAATCTAGAAGAAAATAATAATATATATATATGATGAATCCACAACATTAAAGAGAAAATTATAGACTATTCTTATTAGGATGCTATTTGAGTTAGAAAACATATGAATCGCATAATCGATATGGGCCACTTTTTCTCAACACCAAATTCCCCTGACTTTTCCCGGTTTTCAAAGAAATATCTGAGTTTTTCACTGTCTTTACGTTATACCATGAAACTATTTGAAAAATAAAAATAAAATATATAAATATATATATATCTCATTGACCAAGAAGTCATATTATAGAAGTGGAATTTGAGGTAGATATAATGAAAGAAAAAACCAAATTCAGTTATTGGTAACACACTCAATTTTAATGACTTGAAATTAGAAAATAAATTATAATTGTAATTATTTATTATTGCAAGTAATACTTCAAGGAATAGAGCATCTCATAAATTTTACTTAAGCCAGTTTCTTTATTTGCTCCTATAATTCTTCGATTTCATGCCTGGCATTGTCTAATATTTTTTGTTTTTTAGTACTTAGTTTATTTATTTCATCTGCAGCTTTACGTTTTTCTATTTTCAATCTAGTATACTTTGTATCTTGATATAAATCATGTGCATTTCGAGTTTTTTTTAGTGATTTCTATTTTTGTATCCCGCCATGATACACAATTGTATCGAAAACTTGTCTTTGCGCAATTAGAGATTGCTCGGGAAGATTGTCAATTAAAATTTCTATATTTATTGAAAATCCTCTCTCAGAGAAAGAAAGCATGTCATTCTTATTCAATCTGCGTACTCATTAACGGATTTGTTGAAATTCATTTAACTAAAAAAAAGTATATCTCATGAACTATTCAGCGTAAAGAGCTGGTTCAAAGTTAATTTTCTTCTTCTAACGATTCTGCAACGAAGAGTATTTTTCGAGATATTTGAGTGAAAAAGATGAAAAATAGCACTTTCTTCAATTAAATATTTATTGCAACAAATAAAGATTTCCATATTTCATTGATCTGAGTATTTAAAACAAAAATCATTAAAATCGGTTCCTAACTCAAGAACTTCCGAATAGGTCGACAATTTAAACGCATTTTCACTGAGCTAACATGGGATTTTCATGAGAATATAATTTGAATATTATGGATGAAAACATTTTCCTGACTACCTAAATTCCCTGACTTTTCCCGGTTCTCCAGAAAATGGTCACCCTGATCGACCAACCATTCAACAATGAACTCGATAACATGGTTGGTGAATATTGCGAATTAAGCTACCCCAGTCCTTTAATGTTGGGTAAATAGACTGATAAAACTCAATGAAATGCACTGAGAACCAAATTTGAAATGTTAAATGGAGAAAACAAATAAAAATAAAAAATTACCTGGCCTCTGTTATTTCTATAAGAGGTACGATTTCATCATTGAGAGTATTTTCTAAACTCATTCGTCCTATGTGGTCTTTTCTGGTGTACAGTAGGAAAGCATCAGGTTGAGAACAAGACCTCTGATCACTTTGTAGCTCGTAACCTGGTTTAAATAAACGTTAGATATGATATCCCTGGGGGCACATTATAGTCCTCCATCATAACTTTTGAACAAGTTGGACAAAGGGAGATATCGTTCCATGTGTTATTAAAGGTATTCGCCACTGGCGGGGACTTACTCTAGCCTCAAAATTTTCATGTTGTATTATATCTTTAGAAAGCCATTTCTTAATAAAAATACAATCTGCATTAATATTGAAAACAATACAAGACAAAATGAATAACCTTCCTTTGTTTCTAAAGCAATTTCCCAAGTTTTAAAATATTATTTGTTTTTTAGTTTTATGAGAAAATGGATTATCAACCATTAGGTAGAGACGAAACATCAGGGGAGGGCGATTCTTAATATTGTCTGAGAGCCAAGCAGCGCTGCAAGCGTTGCGAGCTGTCATCATAGATTTCAAAATCGTCCTGGAATTCCTTCAAGCACTGGAGTCCCTGACGGACCAAAATAGAGTCGAGTTGAGATGGGTGCCAGGGCATTAGGGGTTTGAGGGCAACGAAAGAGCTGATCAACTGGCCCGGTCAGGAGCTGACAGAAAACCTATAGGATCGGAACCCTTCTGCGGGATCTCTAAGAGCATCGCAAGGGCTGACCAGGAATCACATACAATTCTGGAGAGGGGTCCCAAAGCAAAGACATTCAAAACTCTTTATTAGCGGAACCCTCAGAGAAAAGGAGCCGAGAGCTCCTGAATATAAACAGAATGGATCTAAGAGCTATGACAGAGCTGATCATAGGACACTGTCATATGAACAAACACCTACACAATATGGGCATCGCTAGAAGCCCTCTGTGCAGGAAATGTGGCGAGAAAAACCGAGACTCCGGTTCATATTCTAAGCCAGAGCGGGGCACTAGAAAGCAGAAGATTTTACTGCCTCGGGTCTGCTATAACGGAACCGAAGAAGGTAATGGAAGGAACCTGCAGAAGAATCCTGGACTTTATTAGAGATACAGGGCTGCTGTAGGGACTAACACACACAGGGCACACAATAGGCCTACTTTGGCCGCGGTGACACAAACAGCCCTCGAAAAAAAAAAAAAAAAACATTAGGTATGAAAAATTGAATAAATGCGAAGCATAAATGACTATTACTCAGAAAAGCCTTCAGATTTTATTTTAGGATTAAAGGCATCATTTGTAAAGATATCATATGAAACTAGATTGTGTCCCACTCAAGATCTCTCTTCATCACATCTCAACCCCACATTGAAATGTTATCATAGGTATTTTACGAAACATCCAGGATAGTTGACAATGAAAGTTCAGTAAGTATGTAAAATGTAAATAAACCTTACCTATATGACAGGCACACACGTGATTTCCCGGTCTATTCAAACACAAATGCTCGCAGTTCCCATTTCTCCTTGAACATACGTTTTTCGATGTTGGTGGTAGCCAATTACGTTTGATACCTTTCAAATCCACAACATCAGTCACTCGATGGAATATTGCCTAAAGTTATACAGTAGTGTTAAGATCATCTACAGAATAATGTACATTCTTAGTGATAAGCTGTCTATAGAAGAATACAAATAAATAAAACGAAGGGCGGATAGTCATCGTCACCGGAGCACGAAGAGCTTCATGATTCCTCTATCAGAAGATGAAATGAGCAATTTGAGCCTCCTGGGAGGCTGATCAGGGGATCGAGAAAAAAGACATCCGACAATTTACTGTGTATACCCATGCAATGAGATTTAGCAATGTCGTTTATGTTGGTATGTTTAGGTCTGTGTGCAATGAGTTGTTGGAGACATAAATGGGCATTGAGTAATGGTGTGGAGGATTTTGTTCTGAATGACTTGTAGAATTTTCGATCATGAATTTGATGGTTTATGAGATTCCCAGCACTGCACTCCGCAGCATATGTTCAGGTAGTATAATGACCCTGTAATTCAGGTTCGTTTTCCGTGCTTAGTTTTAATTGTTTAATAAAAAAAAAAAATAAGAAAAGCTTCTTACTTGTCTATGGTCTCCAGTTATTTTTTCCGCAGTCTCTAAGCCGCTTCCTTGCCAATCAGCCCAGAACAGAGAGCTGTCAATTATCGTCAGTTGAAAAGCATTTAAAAAATTGTCATGGAGTATTTGGACACGATGAGTTCCATCAAAGTTGACTGCCTGAAAGTTAAAATATAAATTTAGTTACTTTCAGACATAAACACGATTGAATACATTTAAAAAATAAAAAGTAGATGCCGCTCCGCGCGAATTGAGCAAGAATTTTAATTCTCTGACCGCCAATGAAAATACCGGAAAGAAAGGAAGGTTTCCCAATGGATTTGACTAAATTTACCAAACAATATTTGAGTTCTCAATTAGGGACGTTTCATTCATTTTCTTAGAAATAGAAAAAAGTACAACATTTTGGTGCCACAAACTGGAACATTTTCGTTTATTTTCCGTTTATTGTCATGGGATATTGCCTACATTTTCGTTTATTACATAAAAATATTCCTGTTTGTTGCGCCAATTTTTTATAATTTTTTCTATTTCAAAGAAAATAAACGAAAAAGTAACGGCCGTTTCGGCATCTCAATATTGAAAAAAAAAATAGAGATAAAAAAATTCAAGAATCGACAAGTTGCGATATTTCGATATTGACGCTGGAAAATCGACAACGACTCCCGATCATACGAGAAACAAGTCCCATAGGTCTTTGCGTAGCATGAAGGGGAGGGCAGCTAAATGGTTAACGACAATAAAGGTACCACTATACTGCACGAACTGCAGACAACTGTAGAACATTATCCAAAGAAGAAATGGGTACATATTTATACAGATGGCTCAGCTAATTCGGCAATAAGAAACCCGAGAAGAAGTGCATATTCCAGAAACTTCCTGTGATTTGTTTCCAGCTCGAATGCGCGAATTTCAAAATAACACTACACACAAAATCACTTCACTATAACAAGGTTGACAAATTACCTCAATAGTATTCCTCTGATAATCACACCAGTAGATCTTCTTCTCAGTCAGATCCAGGGTGAGTCCATTGGGCCACCGGAGACTACCACTGACCAGGACTCGCCTCATCGAGCCGTCCAGAGCTGCTCGCTCTACAGTAGGGCGAGTGTCGTTCCAGTCAGACCAAAACATAAAACCGTCATCTGGAGACACTGCTATAGACTTGGGCTCTTTTACATTTGTGCCAATAACCACCTGTAATTAAAAGAAACGAAAAAGCATACTTTAATAGACATTTCCATTGTAGAAAAGATAAAGAACTTCCAAGTTGAGGAACGCGGACATATTGTGGAACTTGTAATAAATAAATAAAACAAACCTATTCCTGAAATATTGTCTATTCCACCAAAGGTATTTACAAAACTACCGGTTTCGGCCTTACACCATCGTCAGGTCTACATTGAACTAAGTCAGTTTGCAGAGTGCGACCCTTCTAATACATCTCAGGTGAAAGGGTGCTATTTCAACTTGGGAATCCCTCAGCTGTACCGTCAGCTACATCATGAAATGTTTTAACAAACCTTTTTTCGTATTAACATGAAACAATATCCTATGACTAATATATAAAAAATAAAACTAAGATAACATAAAACATATATGTGGAAACAAATAATAATAACAGATAATAACAAACTTATTAAGTGGAAACAGAACTGGTTCAGGGTGTTAACAAAGGGGAATAGTTAAAATAAATTTGGTCTTTCATACAAATGTTCTTCTTGGTAGCTTTATTTATTTCTAATTGTTCTAAGCTATCACGTAGCCTGCTTTTTGAGCAATAATGGAGATATTTGATGCCTGTAGATGGGTCGAAAGTGTGGCTATATTCAATAATGAAAACATAAAGAAGCCTATTAGTTTATTCTAACACTCTCTGTTAACTCGTCTCCTATGAGGCGTATCCTTGTTTGAGAAATAAGAAGTTTAAATAGGTGATCTAAGAGTATTTAAATGTTGTTGTTGTTTTTTGGAGGGGGGGGGGGGGGGGGGAGTGAAGATATGGAGTCCGGAATTTATCCTACCTTTTTTATTTAACGGGATTTAATTTAATTCGTCCTACTAATCATTCTCAAAATATTAATCACCCAACTATAAATGTTTTCTTATAATGCTACCGAAGTTTGTAGTACAAACGTAAGAATTCCGCTAATTCAACCCCACTCATAAAGTTCTGACATCATGAACGAATTTTCCTCCCTTATAGACCATATTTATACCGAAAGAATCTATATTTCAATGATTCTCAATATGAGATACAGACCTTGGTGTACGTTGTATTTATCCTAAGAACTTCAATTCTGTTGGTTCCAATGTCAGTCCAGTAGAGGTTGTGTGCCCTCCAGTCGACTGCAATCCCCTCTGGTCGAACTAATTCAGAAAAGTGGAGTATCTCCTCAGCTCCTGACCCGTTCAGATGCACTCGGCTCATAGAACGAGTCTGCGTGTATAACAAGGTTAACATTTTGAAGAAATACAAAAATAATAATAATAATAAAGGGTAGTAAAAATAAAATTAGGGAGTACTTTGGAAAAAATAATCATTTTCAAAAATTGCAATTTTTTGAGATTCTTACATTTCAACATAAATTCGTAGGAGATTATATTTATTATAGAATTTGTCGATATTGTAGGAGTGTGTTATCTTTGTGCCAAAAAAAGGGCCAATGTTTACCATAAAAAGTTGAGTTTCAATCATGAAAATTGTTTATTGTTTAGTAAAAGAATATTTTGGACCAATGTCCTGAGAAAAAAATCGCTAATAAACAAAAATATTTTAACACACTTCCCCGAATTTATAAACTTTCTGTAAATAAATATAATTTAGTTTTAGAAATACGGTGGTTAAAAATCCTTCTCTTACTTTCTCAAAATGACAAAAAAAAAAGAAAAGAAACAGAAAAGCCTTTATTTCACTAAGGTATAGAAATAATGAACATGAGCGACAGGCAGGCTTATTAAGAATGAAATAAATCCTTTGGGTTGAAGATAAAAGTGAATGATGTTTCCAGAAACACTAAAATGCATTTATAAAAAAAAAAAAACTATAAAGCCATTTTTGATGATTAGGTCTGGAGGAATGGTTAAACGTAGATGTATATTGTAGAAGAAGTTACAAATATAGCTTATTTAAATAAAATAAGAGTTGTGGTTTTTAGGCATCTCTGGGATGATTGTCGGTTACTTTCTGGAGTGTCTTCAGCTTCACAATGAATCAACGTTGTGATCCAAAGAAGGGATGTGGAAGTGACCCGAGATATTGTCAAATAGCTGGAGATACCTCTGGAAGAAAGGCCGGAAAAAGTAACCAGAATAAGAATTTATTTTCCTTCACAATGATTACTAATTATCGTTATACGACCCTAATATAAAACTAAGTTAATATAGTTACCACATCGTCTGTCCAGTATATCCAGCCGGTGGTGTAATCATAGTCAATGCCAACAGCATGTTTGACATCCTCCACATTGAGAGAGACTCCAGTATAGTCTGGAGTGTCCAGGGACATTACGGATAGGCCACTCGATGACAATAACAGCAGCATCTCTTGAGGGCCTGTCGTTAAATGGAGGACATATACATTAGATATCTCAAAGCGTATTGTAAATTTTAACAACCTCATTTTACTCAAATTAAGATATATGCATGAGTGTTCAAAATATGATGACATCCTATGAAACTGAAAAGAGAGAGAGATTTGCATTTATGCTAAAATCATGGATGTGCATTTTACCGCCGAAGTCTCGAATGACGTTCGTTCATCATTGATTAGCAAGACATACAGTTTCCAAATTACTATGTACTAAAGGCATAGCTACAAGTGATTCTGATGAAATGCAGATAGTAATTGTGCACAATTCGAAATCGTCATTCTTGCAAATTCATGGTTTTGTCCCAAGGGACAAGATATATTTTCTGTCTATTCCGAGAAAATCTTTTATAACCAATTTTAAGGTTACAATTGTAATTTCACAACAAAACATTTTAATAATAATCAAGATAATTTATATTACCATTTAATGTTATTTGTAGACCTCCAGATAGAAAGCTAAACAAGTTTCACAAAATAAACATCATTCACGCCAACAAAGTGGTAATTAACAGAATATTTACAAATGAAATCCCAGAACACAAACTCTCACCAGTGGGATCACAGGTTGTGTTGTCAACAAGGTTAATTCCAGTGGGACATGCGCAGACGTAACCAGGGGAGGTTGTGGAGAGAAGACAGAGATGTGAACAGCCTCCTCTTGCCTCCTGACAGGGACTAGGCCGGGTCTGCTGCCGAGTGTGGTCCGTCACCTGGAGTCCTGCAGGTACCGAGTCCAACCGAAGGAGTTCCCGGGGGGGTTCTCGCGGAGGCTCTACCTCCAGGTAGTAAATTGTCCTAAAATCAAGTCAAGAAAGTTAAGCGAAGGTCCTTTACTTCAGTTGAAGCAATGGCTTGTCAAAGTTCAACAAGCCTGACTCTACTACTGGAGTCCTAAATTTGCCTACACAGGTTTAGTTTAGATAACTTTAACAAGAACCAGATGTCGTACTCGAGTCAGAACCATCGCTTAACGTCCCATCCGAATGTCGGCGTTCTCAAGGTTCTAGATAAAAAACCTAAGAGCCTCGGCCGGGTATATCATATTGTGCGGGGCTCACAATATGTTAGGCTGGGTGCCGCACAATATTATGTGCCATTGATGATGGCACTGTATGGTACGATACCTGGTTCTGACCTGTAGGAAGTTAAGGACAATAGTTCACCATTACAGCGATACAATAAAACAATTCTTACCAAGTTCTCCAATCAGTCCAATACAATTTACCCTTGGAGAATGTAAGAGCAAAAGGATATAGAACACCTTTGTTTGTCACTGTTCTACGATTTCGTCCTTCAAAGTCAATTTCCTAAAACAAATAAATACAAGTATAGTTAGTTATTAATATTTTATATAATCATTTATATTATTCTCCCATTCATTTTCCAAACATATTTAATACACAGGCGTTTCGTGCATATACTTCTATCATCAGTTTCTCTTTATTTTGTTGTTTCTGTATTTACCGGATGTTTTCTTTTTAATATTTATGATTAATTTTTAACGGATTCTTGTTAATTCAGTTGACATATTTGATTTAAAAAATTCTGTTTAAACAAAGAATTTTTTTAATCAAATATATCGACTCAAATAAATAAGTCTCCAAACAAAATTAAGAATGATCCGTTATGATTAATCTTAAAAAATGCATACTAAATGAATGAAAAACGTGATGGGAATATCGCCCGAAACAACTTTGTATTAAATATGTATTCAACTCAATAAATTATAAGAGGATAATATAGCTCCCACATATATTATTACACATTCAAAATCTCCTTACATACATACATAAAATACACAATTTAGAATTCAAAAATGTATTAATATTATATTACATATTTATTACAGGTCTTGTAGTAGATAAACCTCAATTATTACTGTTTGTGTTATTTGAAGGTTAGAAAGCCACAAATTATAAATACAAAATAAAATTTGCGTTTTATTTGACTAATACTTATAAATGCACTTATTATTATTCAAACTTCCTTTTTTTCTGGAATTGGAAATTTATTATTCTGACGAGTAACTGACATCGCACAGGCTCGGAACCATCGCTTAACTTCCCACACGAAGGACGGCGTGGTCAAGTTTTCTTTACCTCCCAGAAAAAATAAACTAAAGGCCTCGGCCGGGTTTTGAACCTGCGCTCTTGAGTTTAAGCAAGCACGCATACCATTGAGATACCGGCGCCCTGTCATGGAATTATAGTCCAATCATTATAGTTAGTTAGTTATTGTCACACATGTCCGGGCTTTAACTACTAGGTCATATCGCCTACTGATGCCCAGATAAAAAACCTAAGGCCTCCGCTGGGTTTTGAAACATCATCTCTCATTGTATATGTCAGGTACTCGTTAAAGACCCCTGTCCTAGGTGAATAAAAATTTAGGGTAGGCAAAATTTAGGACTTCCATTGTAGAGTCGGGTTCATGTCCACCAGAGTGACGAAAGAGCGCTCTGGTTGTAGACGATATGACCTCCTAGTTAAAGCCCGGGCATGAGTCATAATAGCTCTCCCTATATATCTCAACAATTGATAATCAGGTATTAAAATTAAGACAAGCAATCAACAAGTGGGAGAATGGTCTTACATCAATAAAATCAAGCATGGCATCAATCCAGTACAATTTCTTCGCTTCATAGTCCACAGTAAGTCCATTGGGCCAGTAGATATCTTTTGTAACCAGAGTACGTCTGCTGCTCTGTCGGCCGTCCATGTCCGCCCTCTCAATTTTGGCTACTTCACCCCAATCCGTCCAGAACATCACACTGTAAATTAAAATAATAAATACATAACAGAAAATAAATAAAAAAATCTGCAAATATAAGCTAAAATAGTAGCGAAAATAATTGGATTTTTTTTTTACTTCCTCAGTAATTGTGTGTCTTTGAACATGATAACTCTAGGTAGAATGAATGAATCCGACACGAAATTTTATAAGTGTATCCAGAACCATATAATAGGAACCTCCCTCCTTCCCCTCAAAATCCACTTCAAACTGGCATTACTTACTGGATATAAGAAAGTCACTCTCAGAATTACGCTGTACAAAGAAACTCATGCCAACACATTATCACCTTAAATACCCAGCATGACAGATATAAAATGAATTTGAGAGGGGTGAGGTTGGTATAAGGAAGTTAATTTTTTTCGAAATACACCAGTCTGCGTTATTCAAAGCTAGTAATACTGAACCTGTGATAGGGTGAGAGGGCTATAGCCCTGGGCTGATCCACTTCCTCGCCCCAGAGGACGACACGACGCCACCATTTCCCATCCAGACTAACCACTTGAATCAGATGAGCCTCGCTGTCTGTCCAGTAAAGGTTCCTCGAGATCCAGTCTATTGCAATTCCGTCCGCGTGTCCCTCCCCTCCAGCCACCACCGACACCTGTCAACCATACATCATAAACACTGGATCAGACCATTCAGAATTTTTTTTTATTACTATTACAATCATTATTAGAAACAATATGAACCGATAGGAGCTGCAAGGAACTTATCAAGTAGAACAAGTTTTAGAACAGAACAAAATAGCTGATCAGAACATGAACAAGACTTTATTTAATTACGCGTAAAAGCTATTTTTAACTAAAACACTAAGGCACTCTCACACGAAAATGGCAAAAATGAACCTTCTATAAACTCCAATATTGACTATGATAACAGATATCTTAGAAATCATAATTTGATCCTCATAAAGGATATAAAAAATAAATAAAAGTAAAGAACTTGCTTAAAATATATCCTAATTATATAAAAAACAAGAGGTACAGCTACGACCGCGCCGCAACCGATAACGTGGAACTACGTCTAGTATATTCAGTTTTTCAAATTAAGCCAAAAGAAATCTTTCTTATTTTATTTATTTCATATAAATCTATGCTTTATACAATTCATGGTAACTATTCTCTTTCAAGAGAAGGATATTTGTCGGTAAAACGTTTGGTATATTACAGATAGATGGCGGTTCGCGACTATTCTATTAAGTTTGAGAAACAATCATTCTGGATTTCGCCTAATTTTTTGTTTTTATGCTGCCGTATTTTAAGGGATGAAAGATGAAGGGTTGAAACTTGTTTTGTAATAAATCGTACCACACAAGCTTTATAACGGCGTTTGATTCATTATTCTATGATTATTATTTTAGGTAACGAGACTAAGCGAGTGTCAGCACTGCCTGGCTTCTCCCATCAATTGTATATTTATTTCATAAGTTCACTTCTACCCATTGTATATTCTATATGAATTGTAGAATAAAAAAAATATTTCAGGAGGTATAAGCTCTCAAAGTGACACATTTTCGTGATGCACTTTAATCCCCCATACCACTGGGAAAGAGGTAGTTCTACGTCAAAAATATGTACACAAAGGGTTACGGTTTCGGCTTACGTCATTCTCAACACTAAATTCAAAAGCAACATTTAAGTTTGCTAGTTTGAAATATTTATATAATTCTGTGATGACCTGAGGCCCCACAGAGGTGGGAAGTTCTACTGTACTAACGGAAAATTGAAAAAGAATACACTTCAAACAGTAACAGCAAGAAATTCAAATAAATGAAATAAATGGTATTCATAATAAAGTACATAGTGTACATAATAAATACATGAAATCACAATATGAAATAACATCGAGTAACAAGATGAAAATAAATGTGTACATAATAAATACATGAAATAATCACAATATGAAATAACATCGAGTAACAAGATGAAAATAAATGTGTACATAATAAATACATGAAATAATCACAATATGAAATAATATCGAGTAACAAGATGAAAATAAATGTGTACATAATAAATACATGAAATCACAATATGAAATAACATCGAGTAACAAGATGAAAATAAATGTGTACATAATAAATACATGAAATAATCACAATATGAAATAACATCGAGTAACAAGATGAAAATAAATGTGTACATAATAAATACATGAAATAATCACAATATGAAATAACATCGAGTAACAAGATGAAAATAAATGTGTACATAATAAATACATGAAATCACAATATGAAATAACATCGAGTAACAAGATGAAAATAAATGTGTACATAATAAATACATGAAATAATCACAATATGAAATAACATCGAGTAACAAGATGAAAATAAATGTGTACATAATAAATACATGAAATAATCACAATATGAAATAACATCGAGTAACAAGATGAAAATAAATGTGTACATAATAAATACATGAAATAATCACAATATGAAATAACATCGAGTAACAAGATGAAAATAAATGTGTACATAATAAATACATGAAATAATCACAATATGAAATAACATCGAGTAACAAGATGAAAATAAATGTGTACATAATAAATACATGAAATAATCACAATATGAAATAACATCGAGTAACAAGATGAAAATAAATGTGTACATAATAAATACATGAAATAATCACAATATGAAATAACATCGAGTAACAAGATGAAAATAAATGTGTACATAATAAATACATGAAATCACAATATGAAATAACATCGAGTAACAAGATGAAAATAAATGTGTACATAATAAATACATGAAATAATCACAATATGAAATAACATCGAGTAACAAGATGAAAATAAATGTGTACATAATAAATACATGAAATCACAATATGAAATAACATCGAGTAACAAGATGAAAATAAATGTGTACATAATAAATACATGAAATAATCACAATATGAAATAACATCGAGTAACAAGATGAAAATAAATGTGTACATAATAAATACATGAAATAATCACAATATGAAATAACATCGAGTAACAAGATGAAAATAAATGTGTACATAATAAATACATGAAATCACAATATGAAATAACATCGAGTAACAAGATGAAAATAAATGTGTACATAATAAATACATGAAATAATCACAATATGAAATAACATCGAGTAACAAGATGAAAATAAATGTGTACATAATATGTATAATAAATCAATATGCAACGTATTACAATACTTCCTTATACTAAAAGTATATCGCTGATTCTCAAAAAAACTAGAAATTTATGTCTTTGATGATTCTTGTCAAGCAGAATCGTAAGTTATCATTAAGTTAATCTTTTTTTAGAAACTACATCACTAGGCGTACCAAATTATGAAACAAATTTAACTCTTTTATCATAAATAAAATATATATGTTTAAGTAGATAGGTACCCTTAAAATCATTCCCTCATTGTGTCCCAACCGACAAATTCGACAGGTTTCTTAAAAACTATCTGCTATCTTATTATTTGTTCATATATAATAGTACTGGTTGTATATAAATGTGTTTAATAATAGTTTAAAAACGGCAAGCGGTAACATCACAATATATATTTTTAAATGTGTCCTTAAAAAACGAGTCATTCCCTCACAGTTGTGTAACAGGAGAATTTGAGCATAATTATATTGAACGCAGCCTTATTGTTTTCAGAAGTTGCAAATCTTGATTCTAAAAAAAATATGGTAGACCGGAGTGTGAGTGATGAGATTTTTTTTTAAAGCTATTTTAAAGGAAAACTTTTTCAAATTTACATTTTCCGCTGTCATTTCCTCACACCGTGTTGTAAAAAAGTAAGCGCTTATTTATATACTTTTTATGATATATTTGTTTGTGTTTCTAGGAAAAATAATGTATCGTAAAATAACGTGAAAAAGTTTACTATTATGTTTTTATACTTTTGCGCAATAATGTTTCATTTCGTCATTCCCTCACCTACAAATTGAATATTTTATTTGAGAATCAGCCATATATGAAAGTAAAAAAGAAACATCTTCGGTTAATCGCCAGCAATGAACGTCCCCAACACGAATTAATCAATTAAGTTTTACTCTCCCTCCAAAACCAATCGACTGTTTGGGCTAAGTTGTCTTACAAGGAAGGGGGCTTATAGACCTGAATCCTCTTACTAAATTTTGTGTTGATACATCCAACGACAGTTATTATTGTTTTTGTGTAGTCGATACATTCATACCATCGGGAGTTATCGTGTTTACAGACACACAATCTTCTCTTTTTTTTATTTTTTCATTTCTGGAATCAGGGTGTCGGAAAAGATGAAATTTCGTTTAAAACTCAGTATCGAATTTCTGAATAATTAGATAACTTTCCCTAAAGTTGGGAAAGTAAAAAGTGTATATTTATTATAAAGTCTGACTAGAAAAAAAAAAACTTCCGGTATCACTGTTGCTATAATGTAAGGGTTAGGGAAGAGGAACAGTGAGGATGACGAAGCTCCGGATATTCAGTGAACCCTTGATTTAACGGTCTAATAGAGGGAGGTGGAGGGGGATGTCCGGTAAGGGCCAATCACCGGTAAATTGCACATCACAATGGCCGTCCTCCATGGTTGGACCATATTTCAAAAAGGGTATCAACAAAATTTATATAGGAAACTGTTCAACTATTAGTTTCATTCAAGTATGATATAGAGGGCGCCTGTACGC
The DNA here is from genome assembly GCA_963662175.1 of Aradus depressus. Classification (NCBI taxonomy): domain Eukaryota; kingdom Metazoa; phylum Arthropoda; class Insecta; order Hemiptera; family Aradidae; genus Aradus; species Aradus depressus. The sequence goes on along the minus strand of OY759214.1, from coordinate 95,425,784 downwards.
ATGCTTGCTTGCTGAGCTCAACATCGCGGGTTCGAAACCGACCGAGGCACGCTGTCCTTCAGATGGGACGTTAAGTAATGGTCCCGAGCCTGTAAGACGATCCTAGTTAAAGACGCCTGACAGATGAATAAAAATTTAGAATAAGCAAAATTTACGACTCCCATAGAAGAGTCGAGCTCATGTCCACCAGTGACCAAAGAGAGCTCTAATGGTAGGCGATATCACCTTGTAGTTAAAGCCCGGGCATGAGTCATAATAACTAACTATAGAGACTAAAAAAGGTGAGATGAAACTGCAGAGATTTATGTGAACTTCATTCACGTGGGGAGAAAGGACAGGCGAGACATCCGGTAAGAGAGAGAATATTATTGAACATTGACAATTAGGATGTAATGTCACTGGCTCATTTTGAAGGCTGACAAAAATTTCACAACTTAAAAGGCTTAAAGATAACCTTTAGTAGTAACTAGTTGGTCTTAACAATAGGAGCCAGTATTGTAGTATTAACTCCAACCAAAAACTATATTATTGGCTCTCATTTTTTTCTTAAGATGTTTTGAAGGGCCTATAGCCCAGCTTATAATGACTGTTGACAACAGAACATAAAAGAGGAAGAATTGTGATTTATATGGATACAATAACTCTTGTTTAGTAAAATAATAATGAAGATATTGTAAACTGAAAATAAGGACCAGTACTAGAGTACACCATAATCAAAAATCGTGGTTTAATTTCACGTGGATCCTTCCTGGTACCATTTTACAAATATATAGTTAAACATTTGAAGATATTATGTCCCCCCCCCCCCCTTCTTAAATAACTCTAGCATAACAATTTTTCAGAAGAACAAATACTAACCTTCGGTCCAACGCGTACCCCATCATAGAAGGCACATTGGATAAGACGAGGCTTAAGATCTGACCAACAGACTTGTTTTGCTTTCGAGTCATAGTCCAATGCATTTCCTTGGACAATATTCTAAAATATAACAGAACATTTATAGTAAATATTTTAAAAAGGAAAATTGACGGAAAGTTTTATTTGAATAAATATTTAAAAAAAAAAAAATACCTGGATAATGGACCGTAAAGATCTGATGGGACGAGACGTGTTGAAAGTTCGGATATCTTTGGCAGTGGTGAACAACAGTGTCGATTGTGAATGCCCTGGAGACAACAAAAGTATATAGGCTTAAACTTATGAAGTTCAAAAGAAAATTATATCACATAATACACATTTTTCAGAACAATTAATGGAATCATATAAAATATGACGGAAAAAATTGTATAAATACTGTTTTATAATAGTATTGGGCATGAGAATATATATAAATATATATGTACATAAACCTTCGATAAATGTGTGAAGATATACCTTCGGTTTATTAGCCTTTAATTTCAAGACTACTTTTTTTGGACAAACAAAACTAATGTTGGTGCTTTGTATACATATATACACACGTCTGGTAAAATTTTATTTATTTTACTTTAAAGTATGCATACTCTAAAAATAATTAATAAAACAAAAATTACGATAAATATGTTCTGTACTTACCATTACAATGAAAAATGAAAAAAAGGATCAGAAATAGAACACTTGAAAATTTTTTACTTAACATTATTACATTTTTGTAAACAAGTAACTAATAAACTATTAAAAGAACTACTGAAGCTGCTTCTTCAACGTTAAATTAGTAAAATAAAATTATAATCTAGAATAATAAACTAAGGTAAAGTCAGTTGTTAATGAAAAAACCACTCACTTGAGCTGGGTAATAGAAAGATGTAAACAAAGCCACCGGTTCCTCGGGGAAGGTTACATCAAGGTTTGTCAGATTTACATTCTATTGCCCCAGCTGTACGAAGGATAGGTCAAGTTATGTGATCAGTCAGAAAATGGAAGTTGTGTTCATAGCGAGATTTCATGTTATCTATCATGATAACTGCTGATAGAATACTTGTATCAATACGAAATTTTAAATGTGTACCCAGACTCCATAAAAATGAGACATATTAATTTTCGGTAAAAGGAAGGAGGGAGGCATAATACAAAAACTAATAACTTGTAATGAATGTATCGACACAAATTTTTTTTTTTTTTGTACAAAACCAACAATTTTTGATTTTTAGTGAATTCGACCGAAAAAAAGGGGAGGATCAGGGGCTCAATTTGAAAACCCAAAGAACTGCCGATGTAATTTTTCCTACTCTAAATTTTTATTCACCTATGGTAGGGAGGGGTCTTTAACGAGTAATTGACGTCCGAAGGACCACGTGCTCAAGATTATTCTTCACCTCCTAGTCCGTCTAGATTTCCAACTTGCGATCCTGAGCACATTAGACCCCAAATGTAAAAATAAAATAAGTTTGATTTGAACTAATATTGTCAAGAAAGAAATATAGAATATTGGTGAGCTTTGATGTACCGTTTTCACATATTTTCTGAAAGACACATTAAGGCAGCAATGTTGATGGATAGCTATTGACCAAAAACGATGATAGGTAACCAACCATAAGTTAGGTATGGCGGACGTATAGCTGCCCTGAAGAGACTTTTATTTTGAAAGAGAACCCCTCCAGAAATCTGTTGAAAAAATGTTTGATGAGGTTCGGTGGGGCGAGAAGTAAATAATCATCATTCTCGGCGCTAGAGCCCAGCTCGAACTTTGACTTCCTCCAGAGACTTGCCCGAAAGATTCCTCTCCAGCGCAAATGTTCTACAGTTATACCCTGGAGAGGCTTTTGTTTTGAAGGAGACCTCCTGAAATTTGTTGAAAACATTTTTTCGATGGGGTAGGGCGAGAAGTAATTACACGTTAAATGAAAATTCGTCGGTGAATCACCGGATATTTACTTCCCCAGGACGAATTAATCAATTAACTTTTCACTCCCCCTCCAAAACCATTCGACCGTTTGGAAGAAATATAGAAGTAATAAAGTGGGCTTTGTGGTTCCGTTTCCAAATATTTTCTGAAAAACACATTAAGGCAGCAATGTTGGTGGATAGCTATTGACAAAAAACGTTGATAGGTAACCAAGCATAAGTTAGATATATAGTTATTTTGACACATGCCCGGGCTTCAACTACGAATGACAGCCTGCTCAAGGTTTTTTCCCTTTCCAGCTACCTTGGCTAAGGGTCTTTAAACGAGTTCCTGACGTCTAACAAGTTCGTCACCATCACTTAAAGTCCGGTCCGAAGGACGACATGCTCAAGGTTATTCTTCAGTTTCCAGTTAAAACAACTAAGAGTCCCATCTAGATTTACGCATCTTATCACGATTCTGAGCTCATTAGACACATATAATGATATAATAAGTTTCCGTCTGTTTCGTACTAATATTGTCAAGAAAAAAATAATATAGGTAAGCTTTGTGGTACAGTTTTCACATATTTTCTGGAAAACACATTAGTACAGCAATTTCGGTAGATAGGCTGCAACCAGAAACGACGATAGTCAACCATAGACAGATTTAGATATATTGGGAGGGTTGTTGTTTACGCCAAGGGACCTAACCCTGTTAGCTTTACAGCGGGAGACCGAATTTTTACCTACCCTGGTTTAGTTACATATGAAACGATTCATTAACGAGTACCTGACATTCGAAAAGACCCTGGATCAACGCCTAAGTTCCTATCCGAAGGACGACGTGCTCAATGTTTTTATTCACTTTCCAGTTAACCCTTATGTCTACGGATGGGTCCAGCCAGACCCATTTCAAAAACACTTATTAAAAAAAGTATTAAATTTTCCACAGAATGAGATGAAACTTCATGATATCCTCAAGGAGAATGTTGAGAACAGATTCCTAAAAAGAAACTTTGAAAAAAATAATTTTTGTCGAATTTCTGTGAAATTTTATAAATCACAACTTCTGGTCTACGGATGGGTCTGTACAGACCCATGTATATATATTTCTACCTTATCTTTATTGTCAATCCAGGGTATTTCATAAATAGATTATTTCACTTTAGTTTACAACTAACAGTGATTCTAGTATGTCGTAGAATTTTAGTTTGTGTTATTTTCTATAAAAATTAATTTTTGTTGATAAAATGAGTGAATATTTTGAAAAAGTTCCTCATTATACACTGAGTCGGTAAGTTTTTCCTCTATATTACTTACTTCATTGTTTAGCACTAATTACTTATATTATTGTACCGCAACGATAGATGTATACGTGTTGGGGAAGCCACCAAACAAATGAAAATTTCTGAGCTTCTTGTATTTTTCAGTGCTTTGATACAAAATTCTGGTTGTGGTCTTTTTCTTACGATTTGCCTTGCTGATTACTTTCGTTCAAATAAACTGTTTTAGCATGCAGGAGGACGAAAGGGAGGCATATTATTGTCGAATTGGTGACTTTTTGTCAAGAAACAACGAAGATTCAGATAAGGGTGCATGTGCTTGATGCATGTGCTTCGGATGAGTTGATGTAGTTGAAGGAGAAGCTGATAAAAAAGATAATAGTGACTATGAAGAGGAACTGGCTGAGCTAAAGAATGGTGTTGTGTCACAACAAGAACAAGATCATAGTAAATATTTTGTGTCTCGAGATGGAACCAGATGGAATAATATACTACCTTAATCAATTTTGATACGAACCCACAACATTGTACGTCAAACTGGTGGAACTATCAAAAGTTCAATAGGAAGAAATCCACTAGATATGTTGAAATCAATTATCACTGAGGACGTGGTTGTAATCATTATGCGAGAAACAAACAGAAAGGTGCTAGAAGCCACCGAAAGATAAACAATCTAAGTTGTGGAAAAGTGTAACAGTAAAAGAGCTATATGCATATTTTGGATTGCTACTGGCCACCGAGGTAAACCACTGCAATGCACAGCACACAAAAGAGCTATCGAAAACGAATGTTCTCTCAGTGTTTAGAGCCACAATGGCTATTCGGGTTTCTGGGCCATTAGCCGTTTTATTAGGTTTGACAATCAGAGAACTAGAATGCAAAGACAAGCGACCGATAAAGCAGCCCCAACATTCTAAGCAATTTCACAAATGCTTCAAGTGTATTAGCAGTGAAGGGGAAAATAGTTAATAAAGTTTTCTTTTAAGTTTTGTTTTTTAAGGTATCTTTTTTTTAATAGAAAAGCATAATTTAAAGAAAAATGTTTTTTTTCATTTTTTGTATAAAAATTATTGAATAATTAATAAATAAATAATTAATGAATAAGTAATATTAAAAATAATTAAACGTTACTTTAGTTGAATTTCATTGAGTAAAGCTTTATTCCTTTCTTTTAGTATGTCATTTCTACAAAAAACATGTATGGGTCTGGCTGGACCCATCCGTAGACTGACGTATCATTGAATGGTCCGTAGACATAAGGGTTAAAACACCTAAGACTCTCGGCTAGATTTCGAACTCGCGATCTTGAGCTCTTTGGACACCATATAATGGTCTTTATATTAGGTTAGGTTTTATGACTCATGCCCGGGCTTTAACAACGAGGTCATATCGCCTACTACCAAAGCGCTCTATTGTCACTCTGGTGGACATGAGCCCAACTCTACTATGGGAGTCCTAAATTTTGCCCACCCTAAATTTTTATTCACCTAGGGTAGGGGTCTTTAACGAGTACCTGACGTCGTACAGGCTCGGGACCATCGCTTAACGTCCCATCCGAAGGACGGCGTGCTTAAGTTTATTTTACCTCCCAGATAAAATAAACTAAGGGCCTCGGTCGGGTTACGAACCCATGACCTTGAGCTCAGAAGTCAAGCACGCATACCACTGAGCTACCGGCGCCCTCGTCTTTATATTATAAAGATAAAATAAATATTTTGGTTGATCTAGCTAAAATTGTCGAATAACAAATACAGAGTATAGTTGGACTTTGTGAAACTGTTTCTAAAAATTTTCTGAAAATCACATCAAGGCGGCAATGTTGATTAATAGCTTTTGACCAAAAACGATGATAGGTAACCAACCATAAACTAGATAGATACATACTCTTAATTATTTTGACACATGCCCGGGCTTCAACTACGAATGACAGCCTGCCTTGATGTAATGTTGTTCTTTCGAACTACTATATATATATATAAAAAAGTCTTCTATTATTCAGTGCATTAAAAAGGAAAAATGTGCAAATTAAATTAAAAATTAACTATTTATTATTTATAATCTATTAACTAACTTCTGAATGTAGTGGGGGGGGGGGGGGGACTGAACTTAAGAACTCTAATAACTGTCCATTTAGAGGGGAGCCGGTAGCTCAGTGGTATGCGTACTTGCTTGTTGACCTCAAGATCGGGTCCGAGATCCTTAGGTTTTTTATTTGGGAGGTGAACAAAATCTTGAGCACGTGGTCCTTCGGATGGATGTTAAGCGATTAAGCGTTGGAGGGTATGCATACACTTTATTGATTAATTCGCTCTGGGAATCTACATTGCCGGTGAATTTTTTGTTATTGAGGAAATGAACACACTTATATTTTGATTATTCAGAATGCCATATCTGTCTCTTCATAGAGTTGTGTAGGTAGTGCGGATGTGGACACAATACATCTCCAGTTCCGGGGAGGCGTCACCACACAGGATGGACGGAGAGGAAGCAGAGCAATTTGCCGTGTATCCCTCCACTGGGTCACTTCCCATCTAACTCACACCGATTGGCATCACATCTCGGGTTCCTGTCACTTTTAGAGATCGAATCTACTGGCGAGGTCCGTTCAAATCTGAATCAGAATTATAATTACATTTTGAAGTTCATTTTTAACCCCCGATGCAAAAGGAGGGGTGTTGTGAGTTCGAAGCCTTTGTCTGTGGGTCTGTGGCATCGTAGCTCCAAGACGGCTGAACCTATTTCAAAGCGGGTTTTTTGTTTCAAAAGCTGGTATTTGAGAGATAGTTAGCCATGTTTGGTGAAAATCGGGAATACGTTTTCCAAGATCTTCAGGTTTCATCAGAGCCTGTGTAGGGATCTCGGCCTCTATTACAGCTAGAGACATGGAGTTTGAACTCAAATGTTTATAAGGCCAAGCCCCTCCCCCTAAGCCCGCCCCCCCACCCCCAAAGCCTTCCCCACCAAGGTTTCAGTAAAAACAAATTTGGGTCGTTTTTTTTTTTTTTTAATTTATGAATGATAGAAACTATTATTTCCCCAGATATCGTATAGAAGAAGTTATGTAATCAGTTCATAATTTTAGGTAGCGTTTTTACGGTAATTTCATATTTTCGAACCTTCCGAATGCAAAAATGACAAAAAGCAAATGTCTCTCTGTGTGTCTGTCAACATGGTAACTTCTAATTGGATGAACTCAACAGGGAATCTTAGACGTGTATCTACAAGCACTCAATGACAACACACATTAATACGTGGGTAACTACATATGTATGTCGGAAGTGATCTGGTAGATGCCTGCAGTTTTACATCTGGAAAATTCACTGGTTGTCTCAGATGAGTAGACGTTGTATAATATTTATGTTTTCTTTTTACCTTCTTATATCTTTATTATAAGAAACTATCGTAATCGCGTGAAAATCTGAGATAGAATTTTCATCGGTATTTCACGTTTCAAGGTCCCCTCTGTAGGGTTATAGAACATATACATTGTATGAATGAGAATTTTATAAATAAATAGAAAAATAAATAATTACATATATTAACCCTAGAATGACACCGTGGGGTGTGTGACACCCCAATCGAAAGTTAAAGTGTATCACTTAATTTCCTATAGTTCACAGAAGTCCCCCGACCCTATGTAAATCACAGTTATCTCCTCCCAAACCTTACTGGGACTTCTAACACCTTTAGTAGGCCCTTGTGACTTTAGGAATCAACATTGAAGTGATCTTGAGGTGTCTCACACCCCACGGTGTTAATGACGTCATTCTTTTTTTTACCTATTACAGGTAAGTTATTTTTTTTTATGGCTTTGTTTATAGTTTATGTGTTAAATCATTATAGTTAATGTTTACTGTGGAGTTGAAGTGGGTTTTGCGCCAATAGGTTTTTTCATAACGTATATTTATATATTTTAGGAAAGTTATGGCATCTCAAAAGAGGCAGTGGACTGATGAGGAACCATTGGTGTATCTCGAAGAATTGAGGAGAGAGGATATTGAGGAACTGGGAGGCAGTTCTTCTGAAGAATAATATGAAGAAACCCATGTTCATTCAGACTCTGAAGAGGAATTAGATGACACATTCGTGAGACATGAGGAGCCCAGCACATGTGCAGACTCTTCGACCATATTGTGCCAAGACGATGTCCCCGCATGTCAACGCAAGTGTACTGTATGGCATGGTCAATTGGAGGAAGCCAATGCCCAGAAAAGATTTTTTAAATGAACTTGGATTCCAATTACTCAAACCATATTTAGTGGAACGGTCCAAGATCAATCATTTAAGTAGAACTTTGAAAGTACTCATACATGAAATTTTGGGTCAACCCTCAAGCTCAACTCCATCTACTGCAATTGTTATACCATCTGGCAAATATATGAGATGCTCTTTATGCAACAGAGATAAGGATAGAAAATCCAAAATGGTTTGCATGAGCTGCCAGAGGCCGATGTGCAACGATCATCGTCTAATGAAGTGCACCGATTGTGACTGAGTGTAACTGTGCAAATTATATATATTTTTTGTTAATGTGATTTTTTTTACATAGACACAATACTTGAGTTAAAAAAAAAAAAAATAGTTTTTACCTTCCTTACAAATAAAATTTCGTACAGTATTTTTATCTATATCTACTTTTTAACTTTTTCAACATGCTACATCCTTATTTGATTTTTTTCCTATTCAATTAAAATAACTTTCTTTGTTTGTTTGTTTGTTTTATATTCATTACATACATTCTAAAATATTAAATCTGCATTAATTTTGGATTAATGTGAAAAATAAATTACAAGAAAATTATATAAAGGGCTTGGGGTGTCAGACACCCCACGATGTCAATAGTGGTGACAAAATTCACGGTGTCATTCTAGGGTTAATAAACAAATAAATAAATTTTTAAATCCGATAACAATAAAGGCATTGGATCTTCGGCTGTCATTTTTAGCGGGTTTTTATCATTCTGCAGTTAGTAACAAGTGGTAACCTGAATAAGGAACAAATATAGAATTGTGGTGTACAATGTGATACTAAATGAATTAAAATTGTGTAATTAATAGCAAATAAACTAAGTTATTACTTAAATAAACGACATTTTATTGTTCAAATGGACTTATTTTTGTGTTTATCTTTATATTAACCTTTGAGTTTTTTTTAATCATAAACACAACAAATGAAAAATTATGAACACCCTGTTTGGCCATTTTCGCAACTGTGTGCATAAGATTGGAACTTTGTGAGCACAGATATCGCTTATATTTATAAGTTAATCAACAAATGTTTAAATAAAAGATGTAGAGAATACTAAAAGGCACATTTTATAAGATATATTTTTTTCGAAAAAATAGATTACCAAAAATGTTCCTCATTATATTTCCAACCAACTGAAGGCCCTGAGTTTTGAAATAGGACCAATACTAACATTTAACGCCCCAAAAATGGAAAACAAATGTTCTTAGGAAATATTTCCAAGTAATGTTTAAACTGCAACATATTTTTAAATATGTCTTTATAATTGGTAGTTTTTTTTTTTTTAAGTATACCTATAGAAAAAATAAAATTTCATGTGGCCATAACAGGATTTACTTGTACTAACCACTTCTTTACAGATCATACAACGAAACAATGAAAACTGCTGATGCCTCCATGATTTTGAATTGTTTCAAACATTTATTATGTGTATTGAACTTCTTGCTGTAATAAGATATTTCTTCATGGGCAATACATTTATTCAGGTAATGGAGAGCTATTACTTACGATTAATATTTAATTACTTACTTTACTTATTTGTATACTACAGGTTAGTAATATGCGAAAGTATAGAATGTTTGCTCCAGATAGTTACATATACAGCCAGTAACAAAAATGTTCGGACGGCTTGATTTTTCAATAAAAAATTATAATAATTAAATGCAAAAGTAATAAAAAATAATTTAAAAAAATAATTAAAGCCATTTTTCAATCAAGAATAAGAATTCAAAAGTGGGTTAGGATAAAGGAAAAACAGCTTTGATTAGAACAAATAAATATTTTAATTTAATAAATTTTATAACAAGTAATGTAGGTAACAAAAATTTTCGGACAAAAATGTAAACAACTATAAATAAATTCAATGTTTTTTTTACGATTTCACAAATTCAAAAACCATAATGTTAATTAATATTTGGTTGGGTACCCTTTTTGTGTAATAACATCTTTCATTCGATTCGGCATTGATGATGAAACTAATTTTTTGGTGAAATTTGGAGATATTTTACCCCACTCTTCTAATAACTTTTGTTTCAATTCGTTTTTTGAAGCAATGGGTGTTAATCGAATTTTCCTGTCGAGCTCACCCCATACGTGTTCAATTGGGTTGAGATCGGGCGATTGTCAGAAAACTAGATTTTTGTGATATGACGTTGGAAGAGAGCGACAGCAGCGCTGACCCTCGGCAGAAACCGTCCCTTCCCCCTACTCTATCCCCTCCACCTTCCCTCTAAAGAAACTAAGTACCTAATTTTTCTAATTTAAACGTTTTTTCTCCGATATTTCGACAAATAAATGTTTCCAGATCATGTCCGTTTACTTCCGTATAATATATGTATACATATACTATTACTTTACTTTTGTTTACTTCCCTATACATATAATATATGTATACATAATAATATGTACTAAAAATTTTGTAATCGTGTAAACATCAGAGATCAATTGCATGTGTGTGTTTATGTGAGAGCTCAAACGCTTTGACCTGACATCGTACAGGCTCATGACCATCGCTTAACATCCCATCCGAAGGACGGAGTGCTTAAGTTTATTTTACCTCGCAGATGAATGACATTACTCCAAAAAATTTCTGAATGATTCTGGAACTCTTTTGCGAAGCTCAATCTTTTTTTTATATTTTTTTCACTCACAAACGGTTTTTGGTACTCTCCCATTATATCCTGCTTCTTTTAGAATTCTTCGAACATTTTGTGGGTGAACTTTCTTTCCCGTTTCTCTGTATACCTCGGCGACGATCTGAGGTGCACTCCTCGAGGGCCTGTTTTTAATTTTCCGGACAACGCTAAACCTTTCTCGGTCGTTTAATACTCTTGGACGGCCAGAGGAAGATTTCAAATCTATCCGATCCTCGTGCTTATACCTTTGAATTAGATCGGCTACGATGCTTTTACTCCGGCCTACCATACCACCGATTTTGCGGACACTTAATCCTTTTTCATAATTAAAAATTATTATCTGTTGAACTTCAAAAGATGTTCGACCCATCTTGACAGCAGGAAATACAAATAACTACTGAATGCAGTAATAGAAGGATATAAACACATTTTATTTGTTCGGTATTAGCGGTTGGTTGAGAAGGGATTAAAGATCATGATCAGAGTCGCATTTGTTTACAAAACAAACAACAGGTGTCCAGAAAATTTTGTTACGTGAATTTCTTGTCTTCAATTATTAATGCAAAATTTCCTATTAGCTGTAAATGTTTAATTAATTGTTTTACGGCGTTTTGAAATGATTGATGATCTCGAAATTTAAAACTTTGCTTGAATTAAATATTTTGCCATATAACTATGTGTAACTGCAAAAGAAAAACAAAATTATAAATTGTCCGAAAATTTTTGTTACTGATTGTATCTATGTGTAGGTCAAGGGTAAAAGTTCAGTTTTAGTCGGTACAGTGGCTCCTATATATAGCAATAGTGTATATAATATGCAATGTATATAATATGGCGGGATCATAACAACTGCTTCTATTTCAGCAAATGATATAGTTTTATATTTATTCCAAATAGTTCAATAAAATAGTTATATTTTAGCCCTCACTTGTCAAATTATATACACTCTATCAAAAAAGTATGTGAACACTCACCTGGGTTTCCTTCAATTTGTTATTGTGGGCATAGGAAAAAAATGTTCACAAGGAAATTACACTTGTTTAACACAATAATCAATAAACACTATATTTCCCAAAAGATAACACAAAATATTATTCAACAATATAGTGTAATGCAATTTTAATTGAAAATAACGTCCCTTAAATGCAAACAAAAGTCTGCGAACACATATAATATGAGGTAATTATTTTTTTAAATCAATAATAATAAATGTTTTAGAAGCTGGTAGGCCCTCCTTTGTTCTTTATAACTTCTATTAATCTTTTTTTCATGGATCCTACTAATCTTGAAGTCACTTTTTCGGAAATCGTGCCCCATTCTTCTGCAACGGCTGCTTTCAGTTCTGCTTTGTTTTTCACGCTACGTGCTCTTATTCGGCGTTCAATTTCATCCCATAAATGTTCTATGGGATTAAGGTCCGGGGACTGGGGAGGAGTATTAAGGCGTCGGGGTGCGTTATACAGAAGCCACTCCTTAACTAAATGAGCTGTGTGCTTGGGGTCATTATCCTGCTGGAACAGAAATGTTCTTTTCAACCCCAATTTCTCGGCACTTTTCTTTAAATGATTTCTTAATATTTCAATATACACATACTTGTCCATTATTCCATCAATAACATGGAGATTTCCAGCTCCTCTACTACTCATACATCCCCAGACCATAATACCACCACCTCCATGTTTCATTGTGGATCGTAAATTTTTTTGTTTTAAAGCCTCCTTTGCTTTTCGCCACACTTTTTGTCGTCCATCTGATCCAAACACACTAAATTTACACTCATCAGAGAAAATGATTGACTGCCAAAACATTAGAGGCTTTTGAACAAATTCTTTTGCGAACTGTAAACGGCGCTTACGGTTCATTTCACTTATAAATGGTTTCTTCCGAGGAACCCTACCATTATAACCATTCTCATGTAACCTGTTTCTTATGGTTTGAGGCGTTACTGTTACGCCATAGTCACGTAACAAGATTTGTGCAATTTTTGGCGCACTGGTACTGGGTTCATCACGAACAGTTTTTAAGATTTCCCGTGTGTGAAGGCGATTTAACTTGGTAGGGCGTCCACATCGTGGTCTGCTGGAAGCACAGCCTAATTCATTGAATCTTTTAATAATATTATGCACTGTAGAAGGATTTTTCTTTACTATTTTGCCTATTTCGCGAATACTTCTTCCTTCGTTTCTTAACTTAACAATCAATTCACGAACTGCTACTTGCACTTCCATATTGATGGCTTAATAAATACTACTGAGCACTTCTATGATAGGGGACAGTTGTTATTGAAGCTAATCCCTTCTTGTTGTTTGGCTGTAGGCTCATCTCTGTTTATATAGGTAAGTATTCACAGACTTTTTTTTGCCCTTAAGGGACGTTATTTTCAATTAAAATTTTATTATACTGTATAGTTGAATAATATTTTGTGTTATCTTTTGGGAAATAAAGTGTTTATTGATTATTGTGTTAAACAAGTGTAATTTCCTTGTGAACATTTTTTTCCTATGCCCACAATTACAAATTGAAGGAAACCCAGGTGAGTGTTCACAGACTTTTTTGATAAATATGTAGACCTCTCAGATCAGACATTTCTATACTTTCGTTTATTACTAACGTGAAGAAATTCAAATACCTGAAGTAAATAAATATTAATCGTGATCAAGTATTAGTTTACAATTACCTTCATTTATTCATATATATTGTTTTTTTCCCCCTATTTTTATGCTTAACTAAATAAAATTGTTGAATGTTTTAAAATCATTCATTTAAAATAAGATTTAGTCTTCTTTTTATTCATTAGATATTTTCTTATTTCATCTACAAGGTACATTTTATATTTACTTATGTATTTTTTCTATTATGTATCAGTATATTAGTAGTATTTGTAGTAGCAAAGATCAAAAATCATTATGTTATTATATTTCAGTACTAATTAAGTTGCTGTAAGGTATTTCTATTTAGAAGCAATAAATATCCATGATATTGCTTTATATTTATACTTATATACATAAGTATATACATATGTATTTCATGAAGTTCTAGACCTGTGTTTAGTGTTCTCATACAAAACAGAGTGGTGCTTCCTATCACGGTCCAACTATGTAATAGTGTCTCGAACCAAACACATTGTAAGTAAATGGCTGATGTGCTAAGTTCATTAGGCCACAAACAAATAAAAAAAAACGTTCTAGACCTCAGAAAGGTTATATAAATACATATGTACCTCCTGCAGTTAATGTAAGTCAGTCAGATCTTAATAATTATTTTTTGTATAATCATTAAACCTGTGTTATTTATTTCTATTGTGAAGTTGTGGACTTTGAGAAAGATACTTTTTGTGTATAGTTGTGCAATACCTCTCGTTAAACTTCACATTCGTTCTTCTGTATTTTTCGGTTCTTCAAGTGCTCTAATTGTTCAGAAATCCATAATTTTAAACCGCCTAACTCTGCCATTTCTTTATCAAATTTTTAAATTCAAATGATTATGTGCTTTTTCGGGTGACATTTTCATATTTTTAACGGGAGGGAAACTAAACATAAAATTAGTGTTAGCTCTTTTTAAGGGTTGATCGGATTTTCATGAAAATTCACATATAGCATCTTTATAAGCCTCGTTCAAATATAGATCATATGGCATCTAAGAATATACTTAGAACGGGAGGAGGGGTTGTGGGGGGAACGTAAAATGAAAGTTATCTCTTCAATGGTTAATCAGATTCTCATAAAATTATACGTGTAGCATCCTATAAGCACTGTTCAAACACATACGATATAAGTACTTCGGTAGACCGAGGACAAAATAGGGGCGGAGCGTTTTTTTTTATTTAACAAAATAAAAACAAACACCTTACAAAACTTTTGTTTCGATTTCATTTGAAACAATTTTATTTAAAAGTTTCCCCTATGAGATCGCTCACAAAGTTGTTCAGATTTTTATCATAAAAATTGTTCGGGTGAGATGTGAGAAAGCAACATTTACAGACATATTTCCCTGCTCTCACGCCCCCATACCAAAAACTAAAAATGAACAAAAAATATATTCTAATTATATTCATTCTTTCTTTAATATTTTTCAAAGCTTCACCTATCTTTAAAATGGAGAAAATATATACAGACAAAGCTGAGGGTAAAAAGGGTTATCATCGACTACAGACTTACTGTGTTTGATACCGCTTTAGCATCCTAGATATTAAGAGATGCTATATGGCAGCCTTGAGGAGGACAAGGGATTAGTTTGTCGAGAAAGACTGGTGTATTTCCTCGTTGGTCTGAGGTACAGCCGCATTCTTGAACGGCGAGATGACTGTGGGCCAAGACCTTCAAGACGGGGCTCATCTCGGCTTCTGGGCGACGTTATTGGGTGCTCTCGACTGAATAATTCGGATAGCCGAACGACTTGTGCATAGTATCCGGATATCTGAGTACGCCTCGACTCGACGTGGCTTCAGCCCGACCACTCACAGATATTATCAGGTCACGGAGACCTTAACTCCAAACTCTTCTTAGGAGGAAGAAGAAACCAAACATGTGGGGGCATCGAGACTGCAGAACATGTAGTCCAGGCCAGGGTGGAGTTGATTCGTGGGACCGGATCATACCTGAGACTGGATTTGCGGCAGTCGGTGACGGAGACTGGGTACCCAGTGCTCAGCCTGTTTGTCAGCTCCTGGCGGGAACAGAAAAAGCGGTGTGACGGACTGGGGCGACCACCGATCGCCGGTGATGGCCCCCGGCCCGCCATAACCTCACTTAAGCGCTAATCAGACCCCGAGCTCCCACTACAAACATACACTGATGATGTTGTACAAAAGCAAGGTGCACCCAAAACAATAGGGCAATAATAAGGTGAGCTCAGTCTAGTAAGAAGAGTGAGGTCGTAGTCAGCCCTTTTCTGTAGTGGAAGAAACAGTGGATATGGAGACTCCTAAAACTTGTCAGATCGAGAAAACAAATGTGTAGACTATCTGAATTAATTTTAATCTAATACTGAGAAAAATTGTTTGTACAGTTGAAGTTAGCTTTATTAAAAGAAAGAAAAGAGAAACAAGAAAGAGTTTAAGGCAGAGTTTGAAGTAACCCATTTTGTGATCTGTAACCATGTTGACTGGGCTGGTAACTTCCTTAGGAGAGTCTGAGGGGACAGGATATTGGTAGGATTCCCAGCCAAGGGGATGCTCCACCCAAGAAACGGGACAATTTTCAAATAAATAACTCCTAGTTTACTTCACGGGGACAAATTTTATTCTTCATTTCCCTTTTGAATTGAAGAAGGTAGAAGGGTGCCAGAGGCGGGAATTTCATGCTCTTTTTTTTTTATATATAAATTGGAACGTCTGAGTAACCCAATTCAGCCACTCAAAGGGTTTCTTCCTTCTAAAATTATACTTTATTTATCCCTTCTCGCGAAATAAAAATTTGATTTATAACTTTTAGAAGATGTTTTGTTATAAGGCTTCATGTGTCATTTGCCAGTGCTTCTTCTCCACGTGGATTATAAGACTTCATGTGTCATTTGTCAGAGCATCTTCTGCACATGAGCATTTTGGTTTTCTCCTTTACTTAAACAGTTAAACAACATGTTTGTGGCATTTATTCAATCATTTATACCTTTTTTATAAGAAAATATTGTACTCGTGCAAATATTAATGTATCAAAATGAAATTTTATATTTTTTATTTTGTTTATAATAGTTACGACATAATATTTGTCGTTACTAATTGCGATAAGTTGAGCAGTGTCAAGTGTGTGCCTGTACTGCTGAGGTACGTAACCGAGTAGGAGTCCAGGTTACATCTGCCATGCCATGTAGTGACAAAAGGAGTTGTATATTTGATTTTTTGGCAACGGTAAGTCCAGATGAGTTTTAGTATTGTATTGTATATGTGAAGCTTCTTCTCAAGAGATAATGCCGATCGTCGTCCGATGATTGATTTCAGTCGTGCAAATAGTCTTTTGAGGTCTGTGCGTTTCAGTCGAATGTGGGTTGTCCAAGTTCAGGGTCTATCTAAATGAAGTCTTAGATATCGGACAGTGTCGGATGCAGGAATGGGCTGGTTGTAGCTTTAATAATAATTAATAACGTATTTCTGGCACTTATTCATTCATTTATATCTTATTATAAGTGAATAATAAATAATGGTTCAAAAATTAATGTATCGACAGGAAATTTTATTTTAAATTCAAAACTTCATAACGTGAGCAACTATTAATTTTCCACAAAATTGACCGAAAGGAAGGGGGATCAGAGGAGGGGGCTCAAAAACCCTAATTACTGCTGATGTAATGAATCCAGCGAATCCAAATTTAGTATGAGTAATGAGAATGTTTAGCCCAAACGGTCGATTGGTTTTGGCGGGAGATCAAAATCTCAATTAATTAATTATATCTGGGGAAGTACATTGCCGGTGATTCAACGATGACTTTTTTTATTTTTTATTTTTTTTTTTTTTAAAGATCTCAACTGGTTCAAAAGTTGAGGGTTGGTCCTTCTTATCTGCCTCACCCTGTATAATACGTACATGAGTTAGCTCCGGGATAGAACTGTGTATTTACATATCTACTCGGTTCGCTGGAGACCAATCTGAAGAGAAGGAGATACCTTGGAGCTTAACCTGAAGGTTCATCTAGCCCTCGATACAGCTAAATCCAAATCCTTAAAAACAATTTTATAAACTGAATGGTTGAGTTTATAAACATTTCACCGACATGTCTTGTCGGGATCCGGAAGCCGAGCCGTCAACGGAAGTCACCTAGCGAAGCGAAAAACTTTTGTTTGCTAGGCAGTCCAACAATAGCGTACCTAACATGGATCCCTGTGGAACACCTAATTTGACTTCCGTACATTATTAAAATACGAACTTATTCATTGTGTATTCTATTGTTGTTACCCTAAATCGTACAGGGGTCTAGTCATGATCTTCTTCATATAAGTTATTAGTTATTATGTCTGATGCCCGAGCTTTAACTTCTAGGTCATATCGCCTACTACCAGACCGCTCTTTCGTCATTCTGGTCGACATGAGTCCGACTCTACTATGGGAGTTCTAAGTTTTGCCTACTTAGGTTTATTCACCTATGATTGGGGTCTTTAACGAGAACCTGACATCGCCAAGGCTTCGGGGGCCGTAGCTTAACGTCCCATCCGAAGGACGGTATGCTCAAGGTTGTTTAACCTTCCAGATAAGAAACCTAAGGGCCTCGGACGGGTTTCGAACCCGCGATCTTGAGCTCAGTAGTCTAGCATGCTACCGGCGCCCAAGACTTTTACTTGTAACTAGGGAGAATAAATCGTAGAAACCTTCTATTCGGAAATGGAGTAATTTTTCTCATTGTTCAAAAAGAATAAAATAACCATGTGTGATGTAAAAAAATTTACATGAAGATTATTAATATACTAGCAGTAATACCTGGCGTTGCTCGGGGAACTTTGATTTTTCTCCCAATATCTCCTATATGTCTATTCAATTCTTCAACAGTACATTCATGATGTCATAATTTTCAATTATTCATACGGAATAAGGCTTATAGTCCTTCAACTATAGTAATGCTAGTAAGTTTTTAGTGCCCCTGGGCACCCAGCTAGTATGCGCCTTTCAACGGCGGAAACCACAACTAGTACGTAGTTAGGAACGCTGGGCATCACAGCTAGTATGTGCCTTGCGACGGCGGACCCCACAGCTAGTACGTAGTTAGGAACGCTGGGCATCACAGCTAGTAAGTGCCTTGTAACGGCGGACCCCACAGCAATTACGAAGTTAGGAACGCTGGGCACCACAGCTAGTATGTGCCTTGCAGCAACGGACCCCACAGCTAGTACAAAGTTAGGAACGCTGGGCACTACAGCTATTAAGTGCCTTGCGACAGCGGACCCCACAGCGAATACATAGTGATGTCGGAGGGGGATGTAGAGTGATGTACTGGCCAGCAGAGCCGGCCGCCCAAAAATACCCCGGAAGGCGTGGGGGGATGTTGAGATGACCCTTGGCTTCACAGCTGGATAGGATAGATAGGAGACTGGTTTACTTCAACTGGCGTTGTCCTCTGCACTCTGCTTCTGATTTTCTTGGATATATGTCGAACCCCGAGCGAGCTGGGCAGGGCACACTAGTTGGACCAATGGTATCAAAAGTTCCGACTAGCGGCCCCTTAACCCAGAGCTGCTGAGGGAGCGGGGGCCGATCAGGGGTAGGGTCAGGCGTCAGATTCCCAACCGATCAACAGCCCCGGACCGCACCCGCCCTCGCCAGGGGCCTAAAAGGTTTGGGAACAGTGGCGTGATAGTAGTTCTACCTAGTAGCTTAAAGGTGAACTACTATCACGGGCCAATCATGTTAAATTGGGGAAGTTTTTATAGTTGTTCTCGGCTCGTGCGAGAATGTCACGGGAAGAGAGTTGGTATCAATAGTTACTACTGCTAAATGTGAAATTCATGACAATCCGATTACCCTTTAATCAGTCAGCATTTTTTTATGCTTAGCTCCCACCCCGTTCAAATTTTTAAGATGTCACATAGTGTATTTTTCTATTTGGCCATCAAGAATACTACATGAGAAATTCCATGACAATCCGATCATCCCTTAATGATCTGTCACTATCTTCAAATTTAGGCCTACCCCCACAACCCCCCTCTCGTTCACAACTTTGTGACGTCACACACCCTATTTTTCTATTTGGCCTTTATGAATACTACGGGGTAGAACCTTAGCATGCCGTCTTTCGGATGGGACGTTAAACGATGCTCCCGAGCCTGTACGATGTCAGGTACTCGTTCAAGACTCCTATCCTAGGTGAATAAAAATTTAGGGTTGGCAAGTTTTAGGACTCCCATAGTAGAGTGACGAAAAAGAGCTCTGGTAGTAGGCGATATGACCTTGTAGTTAAAGCCCGGGCATGAGTGATAAAACTAACTATACTAACTGTTGCGATTTGCACGTCTTGAGTTTAATTTTCCAAGTGTTACAACAGTTCTCAATTTAAGTGAGATGTAGATAAGTTAAATGTAATATGTAAAGATACAAGAAAAAGTACGTATCTTAAACCTAGGATTTTGTAAAAGATCTTTTTTCTTCTTGGTAAAGGGAGTAAAGAATGGCAATATTATGTTAAAGGGACCATCTGAGTGGGAAACATGAATTATGTATGCTAGGAAGGGACTTTGAAAACAAATAACACCAACACAGTTCTTTCATTCAAAATATTGGCCGTTCTTCTTCGGGAACCAACTCATAAAATTGTGTTTTTTTCTCATTACAGCCCTTGGTTAAAAAGGACAAAAAAAAAGACTATTCTCATCCCTTATTCATTAGTTGCCACTCCAAGACACAAACAAAACATTGTCTAACCTGCAATATTGTGCTTTAACTGTAATTACATCTTTTTTTTTTTAATAAAACCCCATATTTTAAGAATTGAGACATTTTTCTTTTCACAACATCGTTACAGAAACGAAAAGTTTTTGATATTGTAATTTAATAACTGCTTGTTAAGAGTCAAGAGTTTGATAAGAATAATTACATAAACATGATCTGGGTTATAAAAAATAAAAATAATTTTAAAAAATAAAAATAAATCCATAAATTCAGTGATTTTTTTTTTTTAATTCTCAAAAGTATTTTCTCTTTGAATAAAATTATAATAGTATGAAATGTTCCCATAAATAAAAGGTTGGCGTTTTCTGCAGCAGAAGTGACAGTGATTAGTTATAAAAGGAGAGTAACTCAATGACTAGGGAGTGTCACCAATGGGTGATTTCTCCCCTCTTGACATTGCCATTATCTCTCTATTAGTACATTTGCTTCTTGTATTTATTTTTTTAGGAGTTGTAAATATCTATTTGTAAAAAAAATAATGCATCTAAATAAAATGCGTTGTGGCCAGTGATAACGTATCTATGCCCAGTGTGGGGCCGGTCTTGCAAGCAATACCAACTTGAGATCTCCTCAAGTGGCCCAAAACAAATGCCTTAGATTGGTTGGTAGCTACTCGAGGGACACCTCCATCCTCCAAATCCATGAAGACCTAAATGTTGAGCTCCTACTGGACTATATAATAAATTTCAGTAAAAACGTTTTACTTAAGTGTGACACAAATTAGAATGTTTTGGTAAAGAAAATAGGGAAAACTCAGGGAGGGAAACACAAAAATATCCGTTCACGATTTTAAATTATAATCTCTGTTTTTGAATTTATTTATTTTCTATTCATTTCAGTTACTTTGAATTTTTTTTTCTCTGAGTTTTTTTAAATTTACTCTTAAGCAGTAGCATTGTTTTTAATTTAACTGATTATTTTTGATTTGTATTTAGTGTATAAGGGTAATGGTTAAGGAACCTTATTGTATAATTGTACCTCTGTAAATGCGACTGTTATAATAAACTCTTCTTCTTCTTCTTACACTGTTATTTTCCTCCAACTTTTTTTCTTTCCTGAATTAAGTTCTATTCAATACCTCTTTTTTTGGATAAAGTTTATCTCATAAAGGAATTAATTCTTTGAATACCCTTCCCCACTCTTAATTTCTTTTTTCTTTTTAAATATTGTCTGGGGGCCATGGTGGCCGTGCGGGTTAGAGCGTAGGGCTTTGGTCGCATGGTCTCACCATGGTATGCGGGTTCGAATCCCGTCCGGGAGTGAGTTTTATTTCGTAGATAGAACTCCCTCCCGGGGCCATGGATGTTGTAAATAACTAAGATATAACACATTGACATGGCTAATATGGCACCGTACATAAGGCCAAAAATAAATAAAAAAATAAAAATAAAATATTGTCTATTTCATAAGATATACATATATAAAATATGGGAGTAGGTATTTTCTGTATGAAACGATAACAAACTATTATTTGAAACTAGTTTCATTTGGAGTTTTATCAAGATTATGCTTTATACTGTTTCAACATGTTTCTTTTACTATTAAGATTTAAATTTATTTTTAATGTTTTCTATGTTTTTAAGACGTTACTGGGTGCTATGGTGGCCGTGTGGGCTAGAGCGTAGAG
This sequence comes from Aradus depressus, assembly GCA_963662175.1. Lineage (NCBI taxonomy): Eukaryota > Metazoa > Arthropoda > Insecta > Hemiptera > Aradidae > Aradus > Aradus depressus. Next base: position 95,403,821 of record OY759214.1, on the reverse strand, counting down.
CTTTGATCGCATGGTCTCACCATGGTTTCCGGGTTCGAATCCCATCCGGATATGAGTTTTATTTCGTAGATAGAACTTCCTCCCGGGCCCATAGATGTCGTAAATAACTAGATAAAACAGTGAAATAGCTAATATGCATCGTACGTAAGGCCAAAACAAAACAAACAAACACGTTACTGTATAGGAGGGAGGGGAAAAACCCCGTGGGGGCTGGAAAAGGGACAGTTTTGTTTGTAAACATATTCAACTTCCATTTAGTATTTGTTAAGTCGTGGCTGAAGATTGTAACCATGGGCCATGGATGTCTTAAATAATTATACATAACACATTGACATGGCTAATATGCACCGTTGATAAAGCCAAAAAAAAAAAAAAAAAAAAAAAAAAGATTATAACAATACCGTAAGTACTCCCATATTTTATATACATCTTGTGAAATAGACAATATATTTTTTTAAACATATGTTTTTCTTTATTTTTTAAACTAATAATGTTTATGTTACAGGAAACCTTCCATTCGGAAACTTAATTTTTTCTAGTTTCAAAATAAAATAAAATAATCATGAAATGAAAATTGTGTTTCATATAATTTATGGTTTCCAGATTTACTTTGTGAAGCTCCATTCTAGGAATAGACAATTAAAATACACAATTTCTTTGTCAAACTTCACTATATATTCTCAAATACTCAACTAGTTTCGCCGTGTTAAGGCATTATCAAGAGTCACTTATAAACTGTGTGTTTATAAGTGACTCTTGATAATGCCTTAACACGACGAAACTAGTTGAGTATTTGAGAATATATAGTGAAGTTTGACAAAGAAATTGTGTATTTTAATTAACCTATTCCTGTGTTTCAAATAAAAAATTATTTCATACTTAGCTTTCATTTTTATTTCCTTGGGAGAGTTCCTCCACAGGTCTGTCCAAATTACCTTTTATTTTTATATTTTCATTTGGGCCATGGTGGCCGTGCGGGCTAGAGCGTAGAGCTTTGGGCGCATGTCTCACCATGATTGCGGGTTCGAATCCCGTCCCGGAGTTTTTTTTTTTGTAGATAAAATTCTCTGCCGTGGCCATACATGTTGTAAATAATTAAATAACACAGTTAGAGACATGGGTAATATGTATCGTACATAAGGCCAATAAAAAAAAAAGAAAAAAAAAAAGAAGAAAGAAGAATATTTTCATTACTACTATCATTATTTTTTAGTTTCTAATTATTTATTGGTTGATTTTATTTCTATTGGTGTATTAATTTCTTTTAGGTGTACTATTATTTTATTTTATTATTAATATTTTTATTTTTTATTTTTCACATACCAAGACATAAGAAAGGGGAAAGGCACATAAGAAAGGGGAAAGGCACATAAGAACTTCTTGAAATAATTTAATGAAAAAGACACTTTTGGAAGAATATAAAAAAAAAATATTTATTTTAATTTAAGTTATTAAAAACTGTGTCTATTGTATTTATTAGTATAACTATTTATATACTCATTTATATTCTATTGAGGGCGCCGGTAGCTCAGTGGTAAGCGTGCTTGCCTTCTGAGCTCAAGAACGTGGGATCGTAACCCGACCGAGGCCCTTAGTTTATTTTATCTGGGAGGTAAAATAAACTTAAGCACGCCGTCCTTCGGATGGGACGTTAAGCGATGGTCCCGAGCCTGTACGATGCCAGGTACTCGTTAAAGACCCCTACCCTAGGTGAATAAAAATTTAGGGTAGGCAAAATTTAGGACTCCCAGAGTAGAGTCGGGCTCATGTCCACCAGAGAGACGAAAGAGCGCTTTGGTAGTAGGCGATATGACCTCGTTGTTAAAGCCCGGGCATGAGTCATAAAACCTAACCTAATATTCTATTGTTTTATTGTTTCATTTTTTTATTTATTTCATTTTATTTTTTACTATTACTGTTATTACTAATCACATGTGTGTTCGACTCTAATAGCCGTTTATATCTAATTTCTAAAGGGCGTCGGTAGCTTAGTGGTGTGCGTGCTTGCTTAATGAGCTAAAGATAGCGGCTTCGTAACCCGGCCGAAGCTCTTAGTTTATTTAGCACGCCGTCCTTTCGGATGGGACATTAAGCGATGGTCTCGAGCCAGTACGATGTCAGGTACTCGTTAAAGACTTCTACCCTAGGGTGAATAAACATTTAGGGTAGACAACAATTAGGACTCCCATAGTCGCGTCGGGAGAGTGACGAAAGAGCGCTCTGGTAGTAGGCGATATGACCTCATAGTTAAAGCCCGGATATGAGTCATAATAACTAATTTCTAAAGTATCTTGATGTATACTTTTTATGACGTATCCTATTACTTTGATATGATTCAACGAAAATAAATATTATTATATATTATTACAGCATCACTTTTCCCATGTATTTTTGCTTTCTCAAAAAAAAAATAGCACTTACAAATTTTTCGGGAAGCTCTACCATCATCAGTGTCTATAATACAACATCTGTTCTTTGTGTTGACTATTTTTTCTGTCAATCAGAACATGCCTTTTATCGAACATATTTATATAGTCGACTTCTATATTTAAACACTTTGGAAAACTGTTTTGAAGGGAGTGTTTCCCGAAAAATTTGTAATTGCTATTATTTGAGAAGGCAGAAAATAAATGGGGATATCACCTATTTTTGTTTGCATGAAACTATGTTTTTGTAAGAAAAAAGTTGTGTTTTCATTTCTATCTGTCATAAATAGCAACTAATGGCTTTCAGCCTCCAAGATTTTTTAATGTTTTTGTATTGGTGTGACAACCACCGTCATATCGTCGAAATTTTCAGTATATCTCTGGAATCGCCTAACATAAAGAATAAACATAGCAACATAGTTTTAGTCTTAGTTCGGATCCATCAAGTCAGACCATGGGATGAGGGGACTTAATGGGTAGAGACACTGTCTAATACCATAAGTAAATAGACGTGTAATAATGCTACGGCGGGTCAAAATCACTATATTTACTATAGAGCAAGGGAAGGTTACTCCAACTGAACATAATTTGTTTTTAATTTTATTTTATTTATTTTTTTGAAATAGCTATTACGGATAATGCAGACATAATAAACCAGACTGAGACTGGACCACGACTAGGAATATATACTCAAAATATATCGATATATCGAACAACTGATATATCTCAACATATCGGTCAGAATATATCGATTTAACGGTAGTTAACGATATAATGATCTGAATATTATCCCTGTAGGCTATACAGTAGGCAGATGGAAAGAATGGACCTGAGGAGAAGTTAAATTGGCGAGTGGCGACTGCCTTTGTGATCTCTAATCAGTCTACTGTCTGGGTAAAATCGATTAGATTTCCTATCCAAACCCCAACTAAATTTTACTAAATTTTCTAATAAATCAACGATATACATTTCAAATCAAAAATTTAAATAATTATTCTTAAAATTGTAAATATTTTTTGGAATACGGACAGGAACCCGGGACTATCGATATAAATAAACAACAGTCCGCCTGGCCGGATGGTCCACCGTCCATGTAAATAAATAAATAAAATTTTAATTAAAATTTTTTCAGCTATGATTCGTAACTAATCTATATTTATGGGTATATATTTTTTTTAGATTTATTACTATATTTATTTTAAAAAATTTTAACCAATATTTTAAAATAAAAAAATATATCGGTATATATGACCTAATACTTCGAGTATAAATATATCGGTATTTTCCCCAAATATATCGATATAATGAATATATCAATACATCTTTGCCATCCCTAACCACGACCGGACTGTGACCAGACTGGCAAATAAATTCGCCCTCTCCCTGCAACTCAACAAAAAATATATATATATTATTTACGCATGTATCGTATGTAAATGATGATATCTGTTGATACTTATAGGAAAAATCCATGAAAGAAATTGGATGTCTTTATCAATGATTTTTCCAAAGGGATGAACGAGAGGATATTGTGGAAAATAGCCTTCTCGTAAACCCGGTAGACAAAATAACGGTTTAATGTTGAAAATCCCTCTAAGAGGTAAGGATAAGGAGGTAAGGAGGCCTGGAGGTAGGAGAGAGAGAGAGATCGTAAAGGTTTATATATTAAAGCCCTCTATAAATATAGGCAACATAAATATAGGGAGGGGGGTGTAGTATGGTGTGGTGGTGGTGGTGGTGGTGGAGGTGGGATAGGGGCGGTAGAGTGGCGGGGTTGTGGGGTGGGGGTCGTGGGAGGAGGGGAGGGAATGACGATGAGGGTTGGAGTGAGGCCTCAGTCGGGGCAGGAGCGATCTCTGGGTCACTACTTCGTCCTTCACCTGTCTCCTCACGATCTCCGTGTCCCTCAAGGTATCTACTTTAGTCCTATACTATTTCAGATCTACACAATAATATTCATATAATATATAATTAATAGTCTTTCGTTCTTCCAACTTAATGTAATTTTTATTTTCAGATGTTTTATAAATAAATGATACCTTATCAAACCAGTTAGATGCGAATACAATTCGTTCGCGGTACAGCTCCAACGTTTAATAGTGTGCGAGTAGTAAAAAAGCGTGTTGTTTTAAACCATATTATTTGTACATCACACAACCCAGTAAGAAAATATAATTGACCGTGAATCCTCACCTATAGTTATTCTCCAGCACGAAAATATTTTGTAATTTTTGAATTTTTGGTTTACATGAGGACTATTGGTAGTGGGTGAGGAGTGTGCAAGCTCTTACAATATTACCGATATCCCTCTTGGCCTCCTCTCCTTGTCCCGAATTCGCTGAGAATCAATACTTGTCTTATTTGAAGGATTTTTGAATCAATATATAAAATTTGTAATTATTAGTGTCCTCACTAAGCCATCATTGTCTTTGACCGATTTGGCTGAACTTCAATATAGATGTCCTACTCCAGAGGCTTCTTTATTCATTCCATCAGGGGTTATTGTATCCACAGACAAACATCATGAAGAGTCGCCGCTGGGTGGTCTTCCTATCTCTATCCATTCGTCATTCGTCGTCATCCTTGAAACACCATATCTGCTGCTGGTTGTTGCGAATGAGCGACATTCATAGCTTCACCTAATAAAAGTGAAAATATAAAAATTCATTAGAGAGAAAAAAAAGTACAATAATATGATACCTAATAATTTTTATTCTTTGCAGTTTTCTTACTCAAATAAAAAAAAAAAAAAAAGAATAGCAATAAATAAACATTAAAATTAATAACTTTCCTTCTTTTTGTTTTCTCTTGAAACTTCTGAACAGATCCGGCTTAAAGAAACCAACTTATAAATCTTCTTTTGGTTTCTAAACCCTAATATTACTGACAAACAATACAAGATAGAAAAACAGAAGGAGGTCTTTGATAAGAAGAGTCAACTATCCATCAATAAAATAACTTTCCTATCTCACTTTCTTTAACAATATTTATAAAAAGAGAGTGTAATACTGTATAATAGGTATTGAATCTTGAGCACGTCGTCCTTAAGACCGGACAGCGATGGTCCCGAGGGTGTATGATTCAGATACTCTAGGTAACTCAACCTGGGTTGGCAAATTTTAAAACTCCCACAGTTGAGTTGAGCTCATGTTCACCAGAGCGGACAAAAGGGAGTACTGGTAGTAAGAGATATGACCTCGTAGTTAAAGCCCGGGCATGAGTCTTAATAACTAACTAATACAGGTATTGCATATCTATGGCGCCATGAACATATTTTATAAAGGGGGAAAATAACTTATTGTACATGGTCTTAACTACTTCTTGGAATATTGAAGTCAATATGGAGAGTTTTATTCGAGATATAATAAGGAGCATTGGTTATTTTACGAAGAGTTAAGGGGAATGTATGTGCTGAAGATTGTGAGAGTTGAAGTTCCTATGTCCAGGTAGGTTAGAGAGCATCATTGCATATTAGTCGTTTTGTAAATTTGATTCTCATATTCTTAAATAATATAAAATATAAATATAAATCGGAGAGCAGGTATATTTTGGATCTTATATTCTTAAATAATATAAAATATAAACAGGAGAGCAGGTATATTTTGGATCTTGTATTCTTAAATAATATAAAATATAAATATAAATCGGAGAGCAGGTATATTTTGGATTTTGTATTCTTAAAAAAATATAAATATAAATCGGAGATCAGGTATATTTTGATTCTTATATCCTTAAATAATATAAAATATAAACAGGAGAGCAGGTATATTTTGGATCTTGTATTCTTAAATAATATAAAATATAAATATAAATCGGAGAGCAGGTATATTTTGGATCTTGTATTCTTAAAAAAATATAAAATATAAATATAAATCGGAGAGCAGGTATATTTTGGATTTTGTATTCTTAAAAAAATATAAATATAAATCGGAGATCAGGTATATTTTGATTCTTATATCCTTAAATAATATAAAATATAAATATAAACCGGATAGCAGGTACATTTAGGATCTTTTATTCTTAAATAATATAAAATAAAAATTTAAACCGGAGAGCAGGCATATTTTGTAAAGGATAGTAGAGACAATGTGGACTGACACTTTCACTTTTCACTAAATATGATCAATTTTCAATAAATACATCAATTTGAAGAATTATTGTAATAATTTTGGGTGAGGTTGTAAATGATCTATTTACATACAGACCTGTCGAGAGCTTACTGATGTAATTCCTCTAATAGCATTTATATTTGAATAATTCAAATTATATGTAGGTATATATGAGGTTCACCTTATTATTCATCAGTTTGTAAAACTTAGTATGAAAATAATAAAGAGATAATAAAGTAATTTAAATTATTATATGGGATAAAAAAAAAATTCTAAGAACGAATTGATCAATTATCTATTCATTCCCTCGCCAAAACTAGTCGGCCTTTTGGTTTAAAAATCAATAGACTTAAAAGCGGGTTTCTGAATCCTCATACTAAATTTATTACATCGGCAGTTATTAGGGTTTTTGAGTTGAGCCCCCTCCCCTGGACCCCCCTCAATCGATTCCGCTGAAAATTAATAGATAGAAAGATATACTTTGTATTGCACTAAAGAATACAAGCTTTATGCCAATGAGTGAGCCTCTTCACAAAATACATATTATTATAGTTACAGAAAATAAAATAAAATAACAACATATAATAACAATAAGTAATAAGAATGGTTACTAAATAAAAATATATAATAATAGGTATAGACATGCTCTTTAATAGAAACAGAAAGTGGAAGGAATTGGAAAACAAAATCAATTCAAAATTATATAAAACAAAAATAAGACCTTTGAAACGGGAGGGATAGTAAAGTAGTAGTAGTGTCGTCCTTAATTTTTTTTTTTATTTTATTTTTTTAATTTATTTATTTGCAATCTATATACATTTTATATAATGAGCAAATATGTTAACTGTATGCCTGAGTGTCTATGCCACATCTTGGGAGAGGTCAGCCAGCGCTGACACTCCCTAGATACTAGTACAATGTTTAGATTTCCCTTAGAAGATCTCGAGGCCACCTCCTATTCAGACGGCGTGGAGGATTGTCAGGATGGGATTGAGAGGATAGGACTTGTGCAAATGGGTTAGGATGGAATGAAAGTTTATTGTGGAAATTTAAGAATCGGGATTGGACGAGTTCTTGGACGGTTGGGATGTTTAGGTCTTCATGGAGAATTTACAATTCGACGAAGGACTTTGGACTGGAAAGCTTGGATGCGGTTTATATTGGATTGTTTGGCTGTACCCCATAGTTCGAGGCCGTATGTCCATATTGGGCGTATTATAGTCTTGTAAATGGTCAGTTTGTTGGCAGTAGAAAGTTTTGATTTTGGTCCAAGTAGTCTACGTAGTAGTCCGTAACGTCGATTCAACTCTTGTCGTTTAAGTCGTGTGTGTGGGTTCCACGTCAGTTGGCTGTCTAAGTAGAACCCGAGGTAACGCACCTGGTTAGAGGAAGGAATTAGAACGTTGTTGATGGTGACGGGAGGTCACGTTTGATGGCGAAGTGTGAATGTAACCTGTACACATTTCTTTTCATTTAATTTCATCCGCCAGAGGTTACACCATTTCTCGATCTCATAGTTTTTGAATTTATATATGAAATTTCATGTCGATACATTCATTACAATGCCAGTTATTAAAGTTTGAGTGTTAAGGCTCCCACCTAGTTCCCCTCTTCTCTTTGGCCGATTTGACTGAAAATCAATTGGTGTCGTCCTTATGAGATTCTGAATACACATATAAAGGTTCGTGTCGACACATTCTTTTCGGAGTTATTGTGTTCACACACAGACAGAATTTTTAAAAATTGTTGGAATCAGGGTGTTGGAAACCAGGAAATTTCGGGGATAATTTCGAGTTTCTGATCGATTAACTTCCCTTATACTTCATATAGCTAGAGATGTAATCAGTCTACTATCATCTAAGGAACACTTCATTGTGTGATCATTTTTTCTATTTTTTTTTTTTTTTCCAATGAGATGTCACGACTTGCTGGTTTAGGTTTAACACTAGTAATAAATTTAGGAAATTTAGAAAGAGAAGAGGGTCGGATTATTTAATAAATCACTGTCTTTATTTTGGGCATCTCTAGACAAGTTACCTTAACCCTGTAGCCTGTAAAATGATTTTTCAAAAAAATAATTCAGTCGGATATTACATTTTGAGGGCCTCAAATTGAGGGGCGTGGTCTAAAACAGAGATAGTGGGGTAGAAGGCCCAGGGCCGCTGCCGTTCCAATATGGAAGGCAAGCGACGAGCACTTTGCCTGTTGGACGGTTAGGAAATGAGTCACTTAATCAAGTTTATTATCCGAAAATGTTCCACAGCCCATCTCCCCTCTACTTCACCTGGATTAGAATTCCACCACCAATATTGACTTGAAAATTCAAAACAGGGAAATTAAGTTGGAAAATCCCCAATTTTCATTTATTACATAACATCTGTGTACACAAAAACTGGATTAAGCAAAAACATTGTATGTTCTTAGTGGGGTTTCACACCAAAGCCGGGCCGAGCCGAGGCGAGCCGGGCGGAAAACGCTTGAGCGCTAGATGCGCAGGGTTTAGATGGGAGTATTCAAACCAAGGCCGGGCCGGGCCGAGCGGTTTTGAGCAGTACTACCTCCCGCCAATTCGAGCGTTTTCTGCCAAGCCGTTTTTTTCCGTCATTCAGTCTAGTTCGGTGTTTCAGCCCAGTGAGTTACATCATATTACGCAATATATTGTTTTTTTATTGTTTGAAGTGGTTTTTGTTTTTTAAATTTTTTAATATTATAATGAGTGTTGACATAGAAATATTAATTAGTTCGATTCAAGAAAGAATCGCCTTCTTTCTGCCACACATTCATCATCAAGATGAACTACCCAATAACATCATCATCATCAAAGTTGATGACATCATTTTGCACCACGTTTCAACTGAGACTGAATAGGAAAGAAGCACCGCTCACTACAAGGCTAGAAAACCTACTGAGAGCAAATCGGCTTCGGTGCGAACGCAGGCAGATTCCGCTCGGCTCGGCTTCGCATCGCATCGCCCGGCCCGGCACGGCTCGGCTTTGGTGTGTAAGAAGCCTTATGCACGAGCTTTAACTAAAGGTCATATATGGCCGCTCTGGTGACATGAGTCTTATTCTACTATGGGAATCCTAAATTTTGCTTACCCAGGTTTATTCACGAAGTCTTTAACGAGTGATTTAACTTTAATTTTTGTTGCCATTGCTATTTTGAACAGCCGTAATTACATTAGTTATTTTTAATTTACATATAATGGTTAAAACATAGCATACCATTATGCAAAAGCATTTTAAACCGAGTTTAGAAATTTACGGTTTATTAGTATTTCATAGACATTAAATGTTTAAAATAAATAAATAAAAAGGAACTTAAAACAATTTTTATGAACAGGTTATAAAAGAATTGCAAGTTAAAAATTCAAGAGAAAATGTTATAAGATAATAATAATTATACGATAGAATTTGGTTTGACAATAATATATTGACAATTTTATTGGGTATACATATTTACAAAGGTAAAAATAAGACCAAGTAAAAATAAGTCAATTGAATGACATTGATAAATGGCAACAATTACTAGGCAAATAAATAATTATAAAAAGATAAAGTATAAATGAATATATTAAACAAATAAATAAAAATAAAAATGTGCCAAATAATACTTATATACAATAAGAAAAATATATACAACTTAGTATGTAATTATAGAACAAAATAAATATATACAACTTAGTATGTAATTATAGAACAAAATAAATATATACAACTTAGTATGTAATACAAAAAAATCATAAAATAATATCAATAATTAAAAAATAATAATAATAATAATACAAACAAATAAATATATTCAGCTCGAGATGCCCCAAATGAACACCACCGTCGTGAAGCCGCCCTAATTCCTGGAGGCCACGGTAGCCCGGGTGGTCCCCATACCTTTTTGTTCTGCTAGCCTCTGACCAGCAGTGGTGGCAGACCGAGAGGAACAAGAGGAGTTTAATTTGTGTAAATACATGAGGGGAGAAACTGGCCACTGCCAGCACTTCCTAAATAATAGCCAATTTAGTATAGCAGGTCTCTCAGCCAGTACCGCTTCAATCTTCGGGAGGATTGTCAGGATGGGAATGTTTTGAATGTAAGTTTAGGAAAGGGGACTTGATGTGTTGGTTGACTGGTTTAACAGTAAGTCGCAGTTCCAGCTCCTCTTCAACCTTCTTGTAGGTTCGTGTAGTAAATATTGTGAAGATAATTACCGTATTTCTGGTTTTGTATGTTAATTAAGTTTGCTGGTATACTGTATGTAAATAGTCTGTACTGTTTCCGGTTCTTTGTTTACCCCGAGATGGTTATGAAGAGTTCCGTTTGTTTACCTATGGTGGCCACTGTGTTAGGAGTGAGTTTTTGATTGGAATGCCTCAGTTCATTTTATATTGGACTGTTTCTCTGAACCAAGTTCCGCATGTCCATAGTGGTCTCAATAAGCAAGTAAAACAGTTCCGTTTTTGTGTCCCGTCTGTTGGAAAGTAACTGGTTTTCGGGAACTAGATCTACAGGCCTGTCTGTGCATTCGAAACATGTAAATACTAGTAAAGCATCGATACTTTTTGTGCGGTACCAAGTAGTTATCGAATAAAATGTACTCGTATCGATTAAAAGTACTCGTATCGGATTTTTTTCATATACTTACGATTAGGGTAATAACTACTACCAAATAGGGTAATTTCAGTTTAAGATAAAAGGGTATTTTCATTAAGTGGTGTTGGCAACTCTTGCCTACTTGGCAGTTCCCTACGAGTTTTATTGTATTGTTTGTTTAATATTAATAGAATAAATATTAATAAAAGTATATAACAGGGCTTTATAATACCAACGCTCTCTCCCCAAAGTTACTACCGGAAGTACACTATACCCTGAAACAATGAAAACAGCTGACGCCAGCACATTACTTTCATAACCCCAGTAAAGCCACTTTGAAATTGATTATGGGGAGGGGAGATGATCTGTTGAAAGTGGTTGGTATAAGAAAGTCCTGTTATGAATCCATATTTTTTAAAAAATGTTATCCATATTTCCTGAAGATATGATTCATTTCATCCTGGCGTCCTCCATATTACTCTCTGGAACATTTAACTATACTGTATTGAGAACATGTGTATTATTTTTTCATAGTATTATTTATTCATAGTAAGTCAGTTTCAATTTTTAACTTGTTATAGTGTATTTTTAACGTTCAGTAATGTTTATCAACAAAAAGTTTTTTTTTTTGGTTTTTTTTTTATTCTAATCTTGATTTCCCCCCCATGTTTGTAGGCCCTGATGATGATATAAAATATATCGAAACGTTGGTAGTATAGTGTTTTTTTTTCATCTTTGACTGACTCTCAATATTCCTACAATTATTTTTTACATTATTATTCTTACTTTGTTTTTCTTTAATTTTATTATAAGTATTATAAAGTTTAATATTAATAAAATAAATATTTAAATAAGTTTAATATTTAAATAAGTTTAATATTTAAACAAGTAAGTATCGATATTATTTTCCGGTACCAAGTAAATATCTGTACTTTGAATCAATACTATTCATGAGTAATAGTATCGATACTCTGAGGTATCGATTCAACACTAACCAGAATCACTAACTGTGGGCTTCAGCAGCCCGTCCTCTGGGCACAGTGCAATATCTCTGAATTCGATTTTCTGAGACTCTCGGAAGTCTATCGCTTAACTACTCTCACGGTGCTATATATATTATTTAGTTTATTCAACCATTGAACACAAATACGATAGTCTAATGAGTTTAATAATAAAAGTGATTTTTATTAATTTTTCTTCACTAGTAATTTGGTGCTAAATGAGGACGTTGGGTGGCTGGAGTGGTCTCAAACGTTTATTATATGTTACATGGACATCTTTCTACAATAAACTACATCTTTGTGGAGAAGGAAAGAGAGGAGGTTCCGATACAAATTTATGAATCTCTGATTATTAAGCCCGATTTTGAATATGATATTATATTATGCGATTTGTAATTATTACGTATTCCTTGAAATGTATGGCAAATTTTAAATGATGAAAAATTGCAATGTAAATTATCAAAGTCTAGTCGTCCCCCCCCCCCCCCCCCCCCCCCCCCCCTAATCTGAAATCTCCTAAGGGAAAAACATTGACAATTATCGTATAAGACGATCATTGCTTTTAAAAAAATTTAGAAAATTAAGAAGTATGGTGGTGCCTCCCAAAAAAAAAGTTTGATCCTAGGCCACTGTTGAAAGTACAAAGTTGGGTTATTTATTGTTATAACCACACATAATTCAATGTTTTATCAGCGCTTCTTTAATGATCCAAACACACAGCGTCCTCAAAAGAGGACATATAGTTTTGTGGTACCTGTAAATCAAATTTGAAAAATTCCACCATTTCTACTTTGTTCCAATATTTTTTTATTGAAAAAAAAAAAAAAAAAAATGTGTAAGACTATGTCTGTATTCTTTACTCTAATAAGGGAATTATGCCTTTTCTTAGAGGATAAAACTTTGTTAAAGATTTGAGAGATTACAGGATGGATCAGGCTAAGCTGACTCCAGATCTTTTCAAAAAACATTAACTGTTCTTGATATTGACTATATGTTGCTGGATCCATCTCCAATTCTCAGCCCCCCGGGTTGTCAGCAATCTTTGGGTCTTCACTACTTGGCGTTAGTAACGTTACTTAACTTTGATTTTGAATTGGATTATCCAATGAAATAACAGATATTTTTTCAATATTATCGTTCCCTTTGTTTGATATAAACTATAAAAGCGGCTGAACAATGAAGGGAATGTACCGTGGCCATTGTGAGAGGAATATCCGAATGAATGAATGAGTGAATGTGGAGATGCAGGCTGTTGAATGGAACGGGCCTGGCTTAGGCTGATAGCTTTGTCTGTATTGGCAATGGTTTAGCCAGTCTCAATGACAATTTTCGTACCATTCTCCCTCTGTCAAATACTCCCCTGTCGCTTGCTGCTTGATTTACGCGAAAACGATTAGTCCTATCGAAAAATTGGCCTTCATAAAAAATGTTCCTTAGTTATTTCTAACTATCGAAATGCTCTCAGATTAGAGACAGGAGGACCAATGCTATATGCTCTAAGTTATAAGTTGGAACTTCCAAGTAATGTTTCAATTGAGAACCTTTTTTTCAAAACTAGCTTTCTTCCAAAAGCGATTTTTCGAGTTATACATCGATTGTTAAGTATTCTTACGAGAATTTTTTCCGTTGCAATTTGTATTAGAAATCGTCGAATTTTCTCAAAATTCGCCTTTTAACCAGCTCTGGGTATCATAAAACTTGATAACTGCAATCGATTTGGCAAAACTTGAATTTTGATAAGGCTATTTTCGATTATATATATTATTACCTTCTGTGTTTACTCTTCTTTCTTGTTTGCATGTGTGTTATTTTCTTTCTCTGTCATTTAATCACAGAATACAATAGCTAAAAACGCATTTAATCTTTGCATCTGGCGGTCATAATATAACGTGATTACTATGTTTGAAGGAGAATTCGCTTCCTCAGTGGTTTTAGTGGAACACGGGAGGAAAAGGAAAAAGAAAGAAGATAAAAAAATGACTAAAAAATAGCGAGTTTTGAAAAAACTCATGATTTTGTTTTTTAGTTTTGCATATGTTTGTTCAACATATTTTGTGTTCACTCTTAGTCATGTTGTGTATTTTCCCGAAGGGAATTGAACGTATGGTGGTTTGCCATTAAAATACAAACAAATTCGATCTAAAAAAAAAAGTTTTTCAAAAAATTGGGTTTTTGCAGAAAACGAGATTTGAAAAAACGGTTCTCAATTGTAAGCGTGGCAAAGAGGAGGAATCAGGGGATCGGAAAACATGAATCTATGCTAAAAACTCTCACCGAGAAGAATTTCTCGCCGATTACATAACTTTCCCTATACTTCTTATAGCTTGGCAAGTTTTATGTTGTATTCTGAAAATATTCTCATTTTTTCAAAAATCACCCAATACAAGAAATGTTCCTTATTAAATTTCTGCCCATCAATTTTTAGTATAATTGGGGTTGAGCAACCTGACATCGCACAGACTGGTCCCTGGTCCTGACAGTCCAAAATATCTTGGTGTCAATCGCGCATATCCTCAGAAATTCACAAGTCGACTTAATAACAAAATATTTCATCATCTTTAGCAGAATCAACTATTTCAAATTTTTGAGGGCGCCGGTAGCTCAGTGGTATACTTGCTTGTTTACTGAGCTGAAGCTTGCGGGTTCGAAACCCGGCTGAGGCATTTAGTTTATTTTATCTGGGAGATAAAAAAAAATTAAGTACGCCGACCTTCGGATGGGACGTAAAGCAATGACCTGTATGATGTCAGGGCCTGTTGAAGACTCCTACACACTAGGGCAATACAAATTAAGGTTAGGAAAAATTTAGGACTCCCATAATAGAGTCGAGCTCATGTCCACCAGAATGGCGAAAAAGCGCTCTGGCAGAAGGCGATATGACCTTGTAGTTAAACCCCGGATATGTTTGAACAACTAACATCAAATCAAATAATTCACAAATAGTAGTTTATACATCTTTTAGAATTTTTATGACATTAAAAGTTTTCTGTAAATTTCACATATTTGAGTTTCCCTTAAAAATATTAAACAGATAATTTCCTCTTATTTCTAGAATATAGTCTTTGAAAAAACAAATAAAGGTTTGAAGGAGTACCTTTGAAGATTGAATCTCTGTCCTAACTTTGCCTGTGAAGATCTATAAAAGTCAAATATAAATGTTTTTTTTTCTCCCTTCATTCTTTGAATAAAATTTTTGAAACTGTTTCAATATTTTCTTTGTAACTTCTTTTGGCTTTTTTTTTTCTTTTGCCTTTTTCTCTCTAAAATCTAAAAAAAGTGAAAACAGGATTTTTTTACTCTTTACCTTTTAAAAATTAAGATCAAAAATGTAGATAAATGTGGAAGTTTTACCTCAAAAAGAAGGCAGCCATTACGAAAATAGTACTTTTTTTTATAATTATAATAATCTCTATTGATGGTACTTAACCCAACAATTTACACAATTTACAATTTGTTAAGTATATTTATTTAAATTAATTTACAAAAGAAAAAGATAAATTCATACAGATATATTTACATTATCTCTGTGAAAGAATAACAATAATTAAGCATCAATTATTTTTTTCGAGAGAAAAAAAATACAAATAATTCAAAATAGATAATAACAGACACATTTTTAAACAGTTCCAGTGTGATGTGTCGAACATCACCCATAAGTTTGAGCGCAATAGCTTCGACAGTTTCGCATCCTATAAGCCTCACACAGATGGATATTCATTTATATTTATATATATATAAGATTTGTACATAAAAATTCAATTTATTTTTTATTTTTACTTTATTGATAGTAAGAAATATTATTTATGTAATGACATTATTCTAATGCTTTTGGATACACATTATTTTTTTGTTGCTCCATCTGGTGCATATACATGTAAATCTGATGGTTTTCCAACACGTGAACAGGCCACATACAGCTGTCCATGGGAAGGATGTTCCAAATCCAATCCACACACTTAAAAACTGTCAGATTATTGTTTACATTAAATGTCTCATAACAAAAACTATGTTCTAAACCTTCTCGGTGACTCTACGAACATAATTCCTGAACATAAGAACAAAATTGGATCGGAGTTTAGGAGTCTATAAAACACAAACATACAGACATTAGATTTTATATATATAGATAATACATGTCGTTTCTAAAACAAAGAAGGAATGTTTTGAATATCACAACTAAAATCTATGTACTAACGATTAATATCAACTACCGAGTGATAAAAAAATGCATAATATTTTCAAGGAAATTCCTTATTTAGTAAATTAAAAATAAGTAAAGTCCAAGTTTAATATAAGTCAATTTTGATTTGCCGAAGTGTCCTCTGATACTAACTTATTTGTGAAGCCCCAGAGAGTCTTGGCCTAAGTGTGTACCAATATCCAAACTGAGCCAACTCCTGGTTATTAGTCCGACCAGAATTTGACCATAATTAAGGAAGAGCTTGTTACCAACTTCCAACTTTCCTCAATCTCTCCTACACCACCCAATTGCCTATTTCCATCAACATTATCAAATATACTAAGTAATTGAAAATTATATTTGGATATTGGTGAAGAAAAACAGTAATATTTACATTTTTAAATAAAAAACATTTTTTTGGGGGTCATGGTGGCCGTGCGGGATAGAGCGTAGGGCTTTGGTCGCATGGTCTCACCATGGTTTGCGGGTTCGAATCCCGTCCGGGAGTGAGTGTTATTTCGTAGATAGAACTCCCTCCCGGGGTCATGGATGTTGTAAATAACTAGATATAATAACTCATGGATGGCTAGTGTGGTGTCTGCCGAGACAAAATAAAAAATGAATAAAAAAAATATATAACTTAGATATCATCTAAGTTCTAAGAGTTCTTGGCAAGTTGTATCAGCCACATCAATATTTGCGATGAGTAACAGAGAAATGAGGCAACGGACGCCATGTTATCCATCGCTTTTAAACTACGACTTGTAATCGTGATATCTGATTTGTTTACATATGGTGAACTTTCGAACATGGCGGCCGGTAGAATTATTTAATATTTATTATTATTTATTTTTCTGTATTTTATAATTTATTTATCGTTTAAGCAAATAAATTTGCGATACTGATGACGGGAGTTTTTCCCGAAACGTCTATGATTTGTTAGGTAAATAACGGAAAGTAGCTTCAGCATCGGACCAAACCCCTACCGTCCACCATGAAAGCTTGAATCGCCCGCTAGTCATCTAGGGGTAGCAAACCTCCCAAACCAAGTCCACATCTTGATTTAATTTGAAATCAAGTGAACAGAATTGATTTCATGTAGAGTGTGTGAGGAGATGTAGTTTTTGTTGACATATGGGAGAAACACAACAGAACATGACAACCCGGAGGGGTTAATTAGTGCGATGACTCTTTGACTGGGGGGTCAATTTGGAACGGGTGACTGGCCCTCAAACGGGTAGGTAACATGGGACGGTGGACCGTCAAACGGTGGTTACATATTACCGAAGGGTGGGTTGAGGTGACTGAGCGTCAAACGGTGACATATCACCACAGCCTCCAATTACAAGCCTAGCCTCCCGAGCTCCCGTCCATAGCCCAATTAAAAAAAAAAAAAAAAAAAGGGATCGGTGATTCACCGGCAGTGAATTAATCAACACCAATCGTTTTATCTAAAAATCAATAAATTGTTCAGAAATATTGTAGAAACTAAGTCATGTTTGTTGGGTGCATAATTGTAAATCCAACCCCTTCCTTGCCTACCTGATGTCCTGTAAATTTCTTGTGGAATAGACAATATTTAAAAAACGAAGTTTGTAGTAATTGGTTTTTGTTTGGCGCGCAATAGCCAGGGTCATATCACTGATTCAGTCTATTTTACTAGCTTTAATATCTTTTAATATCTAAATAAATAAAATTATAACAATAATAATGAGGAAACAAATTATTATTATTTTTTATTTTTCAAACAAACAACAAACCTGAGTGTAGATTCAGTTCGGGAAACGAGTTTTCACTGACGAAGCGTCAGGACATTCGCGACGAATCGTTCATAGACTATTATATGTAGATGCATATCAGAGCGGACTTGAGAGGCGGCAGAACGGCACATCCCTGCCGTGATCTGGGAGCAGCCACAGAGGGCGCAACATAATGAGGGCATTCTTATAGTTCATTCTCATTTATTGTTTATTTATTATTAGTTTGATTTATTTACATAAAATTCTATAGTTGAATTGGGACATTTCTTATATCGGCCCCCCTCAGGGGGCCAGGGGCACCCAATAAAATAAATAAAAAAAATAAATAAATAAAATAAAAAAATTTCTTATATCGGCAGTTATTAAGATATTTGAGTTGGGCTGCCCCCCGATCCCCCATCTTCTGTTCGGCCAATTTTACGGAAAATTAATATATGTCGTCCTCGGAAAACAAGTTTTTACTTCCTCAGCTAGTTTATGGGAAGCTTCCACCTGAATTTCATGGTTTCCGACCACCTAAAAAATTTTCTGTCTGTATGTACAATATCTTCCGATAGAATAAATGTAATCGATACGAAATTTAACCTGTGTACTCAGAACCCCACAAGAACGACACCTATTGGTTTTCAGCCATATCGGCCAAAAGGAAAGGGGGGATTAGAGGGGGGGGGGGGGGGGCTTAACACAAAAACTGTAATAACTGCCCTTGTAATAGAAGTATTGACAGGAAATTTCATATATAAATTCAAAATCTAAATAGGACTACATCTACGAATTTTCAGCGTAATCGGATGAAGGGAACGGATGGATCAGAGGGGGACTAAATTCTAAAATTCCAATAACTGTCGATGTACTGAATGTATCTACATAAAATTTAGTATGAAAACTCAGAAGTCTTTATATAAGTTAACTATTTTGTAGATCAAATATTAGATTTTTTTGGAGGGAAAGCGAAAACCTAATTGATTAATTTGTGATAAGGACTTTTTTTTTGTCCCTTTTAAAAAAAGTTAGTTAGTCCTCGACAACAACAATTTAGCAAAGAATGAAAATAACAAGCCAGTTATAATTGGCTTAACGAAAGAGTGATAAAGGAGGAAGATGTGAGGTTATTAGAAGAGAAGGTTGGAGAAGGAGGTTGAAGGAAACAACTGTTGCTACGTTCTTGGCTGGATTTACAGGATCCAATCAGCAGGCACATTAACTTGATCTCCAGGTTATAAGTGGATAACCCTTCCTTGTCAGCCATCCTCACTGGAGCTAACTCTCTGCATTACTCCATGGAATAGTCTAACACCGCAGGATAGCAGTTCAGCCTCACATTACCTCATTTCCACCTAAACCCCATCCTCTCCTGGCTATGTGACAACATTTGCACCTAAACAGTTTTACTATTTCACTAGTCGTATTACCTGTTGTCGACGAGTAGATACCGATTGTGTGAAAATATGCTAATATATTGAAACAATTTACTATCTAGGGGCCTACGTTATGATAAAGAAATTAAATAAATGCAATAACGACTAATATTCTCAAGGGATGTAATTGAATTTTAACAATCATCGGAGCGACACGCACCCTCGGGGACAGACAGACGTGAACACCCCAAGGCTAGATCATCTCTCTCCTCCCCTCACGCCGAAGCCTTCTCAATAATTAAAATTAAATAATAACTAATTGTTTTATTTTTTTTATTTTTTATTATCCCTAACTACAGACCGTTAAAATATATATAATTTCATATCAGTTAATAAAATCATTTCATCGGCAGTTATTATCTCTGCCATTTTCTCTCAGCGACAAATTCTTCACAAGGGCGGAGGTTTCTCTGTCATTTTCTCTCAGCGACAGACTCTTCATTGTAAATTGACAGGAAGAGTTCTCTCAGCTAAATTGCTCCAAATAATCATAATTCTTATTTAATTCTGATTCCTTTAAGAATTATTGTAATGGCAGAGACACCTCGACGCTCCTGAAGAGTCTGTCACTGAGAGAGAATGGCAGAGACACCTCCGCCCTGTGCCTCTCGAAACCCGAGCTGTAAGTGTCTATATGTTTTTTTTAATTAAAAAAAGACGTAGTTTTTTGTCAAAAAAATCGTTAAAATAAAGAAATTTGGATGTAAAACATTATAAAAACAGATGATGACAGTATGAAGGAGTGTTCGGTAGCTAGTGTGTTAATTCATCGAGCACGCCGTCCTTCGGTTGGGCCCTTAAGCGATTGTCTCGAGCCTGTACGATGTCATGTACTCGTTAAGGACCCCCTACCCTAGGTGAATAAACTCGTGCACCAAATAAAGAAAGGGCACTCTTGTAGTATGCAATATGACCTCGAAGATAAAGCCCAAGGCATGAATCACAATAACTATCCAACTAGTTGATAGAATTTGTTAAAAGTAATGTTACCGAGTGTAGGAGGGGTTGTTCGATACAAAAATGATTGCAGTTTATCTGGGTCCTGAATGAATATTTGACCAGGAAAAGAAGAGCTCTTAAAGATGGAATATGTTCCTTTTACTATCGTATTTCCGAAAGTTCACCCCTCTTTACCTTTCTGATACATTATGTAAACCTGTAAAACGCATCCGTAATATTACATTCAATGAATTAAGTAGGCATTCCTTCAGGATATATGTATACAGTTCTACGTAAAAAGCAGAGAAATGTAGACATGGAGGAAAAGGTTAAGAAATGTTTACATTTTTTTTTGTTGGGAAAGCGCTTGTTAAAATTTAATAAGAAGTTCAGACCCACGCATAAATAATCAATTATACTTTTTTTTTTTTTCTTTTGGAAAGTTGTCATGTAACCTTTTTTTGCTGACTTTTTGCTCAAAATAGAGATAGTTGGACTGGAGAGCCAGCCGATTTTGAAAAACTTTGGCGTTGAACAATAATTCATGAAGTAACTTCTAAGCCCATAACCACTTACAAGTGCCATTTCCACAGTTATGGCAGAGAGATATACAAATGTCTACTATACCTAACCTGCTCACAAACCACCTCCGCGCCGACTCATGCGAAAATGGCAGTGTGACTTGCTCGGGATGTAGCTTGGTGCTTCTAAACGCCAGGCACCTCTCATCAGATAGATGTTAATCTTTGTTGTTAGTCTTGTTATTATATTATTATCTATATAATAAAAAAATATGTAAATAACTATCCATTTGACAATGTGAAATTATAGATTATTTTATACTAGTTGCCCCAGGCCTGTTACAATAACCAGTGCAGGATTTAGCAATAGGAATAGATAATTAAAATACTCTGGAAACCATAAATTATTTAGCAATAGGGCCATTTGGCCCTGGCCTAGGGCGGCAAATTTGGAAGATTATGTTTTTCAAATTTGTATAAACTAATTGTAAAAATCAATTATTAACTTGTAAATTGTTTGTTTATCAATTTTTATGTTCTGGTGAAAGAAGCTGTTGTTTAAAGAAATCATTATGTCAAGAAAAATTTAGTTCGTTCGCTCTTTTATGTATCGAGTCTGAACTAACTGAAATTATGAGTTATGATGATATTATCGATGATTTTTCTAATAAGAAAACACGCCGGAAGCTGTTGTGAATTGACCTATATAAGATGTTGTTTTTCTTTTTCAATTTACAACTTTTTATCTCTTTTGAAATTTATATTTTAAGTATATAAGTGGATCTATACAGTTTTTTGCATTCACTTGAATTTTCCTAATGATAAACTATACAACAATTCATTTTTTAATTATTTAATTGAGAAGAAAACTTTTAAATTCTGTTCAAAATACATTTTTATTATTCATGACTTATTTATAATATTTTCTGTGTAATAAAAAGTATTGGATTTGTAATGTTTGCATATTTTATACCCGTACATGAAAAATGTATGCATAAATGTCAGAGAAATAAGGATAACAATGATTTAGAGGGAGAGCAGAAACCTACATGTGAGCGCTAAAAACAATTACTTTTAGCTCATTGAGGAGCTCATTAAAATCTGGAAACGGACCCGGGTTCGTTATGTCTGGCATCGAGGTGTGGATCCGAGAACCGGGTACCCGAAAACTCGATATCCGATTCTGGAGACCCCAGTCTACCCGGAACCGTCTACCAGTCCCAGAATGATAGACAATCATCCTAACTAGATGAAGTCTATCTACCCACATTGCTGTATTAATGTGTTTTTCAAAAATATAAGGAATCGGTGCCGTATGGACCACCTATATTCTATATTTCTTCTTCGACTATTTTAGTTAAGACCAACTCGAACAAATTTTAATGTTTACTTGTTTATTGGTTGACTAACATCGAATTTAGTTGAAGCCTATCTACCGACGTCACTGTGATCTTTTCTTTTAATCTTTTCAAAAACCTGAATTTGAGCTACACCCCGGCTCTCATGTTAGTTTCCGCTCTCCCTTTAAACTTTCGATCTCTTTATTTTATCGATTTCGATAGAGGTCAGACAATACTTTATTTCCCCAGCTATACCAAGTATAGGGGAAGTTATGTAAGCGGTCAAAAATTCGATGCGGAGAATTCAGCGGATTTTCCTGTTTTTCGTCCTCCTCATTGCAAAAATGTAAAAAAAAAATCTTTCTGTGTGTCTTTGTGAATACGATAATTCCTGATAGAATGAATGTACAGTGAAACCTGTTTAACTGGGATCTCAAGGGACCTAGGATTTTTTATCACTAATAGAGGCTTTTCATTTACCCAGTTTTCCAAATAGGCAGGTTTGAAATGACAGTTGTTTTATTTATAGAGGGTCCCGCTAAGAGAGGTCCAAATGTATCGTTTCTCATTTATAGAGGTGAAAATGTTAATGATAAATGCATATTTTATGTTGTTATTATGTCCAATTTTTATTTTTTGAAACAATACTATAAAACTTATGACATAAAAAAATCTGTTGTATTGGTTTGTATTTGAGTGCTAGTAGCTTTAAGGTGTTTCTCGATAATATAAATTTGATCAAATATGCCAGGATTATCAATATTTGACATCTCAAAATATTTATGTTAGGTTTCTAATGCTTTTTCTGCGTCACGCTTTGATACTCTTTTTGAAATCTCTTCACAACCCTCCTCTTCTTTTTCTATCTCCAAAGAGGAAGAAGAGCACGTAGAAACGATGTCGTCGTCAGTGAGCTCTTCTGAAATTAATACGTCATCGTACATACGCACGAAATCCTCAAAAGTCAACTGCTGGTCATTTCCATTGCTACTACAAGTGGTAATAATCTGGTTCCATTCTGCTATTGTAAATTAGAATGTTTATAAACAAACGTGTCTTAACCTGATGAAGTGTCTTACTTATACAGGTTATTGAGCTACAAAGTCTCAATTATAGAGGTAAACATCGAAAAAATCTAAGAAATCAAATCTCAATTAAAAAGGTTTGAAAATTCCCAGTAACAGAGGTATTTCAATGCAAAAGTGTCGGGACATTGTAATTATGAGTAACAGAGGTTTCTCACATATCCAGGGCCCACTTAACCAGGTTTCACTGTATCCACACAATATTTTATACTTGAATCCAGAACTCTCTCAAGACAACACCTATCGATTTTCAGCCAAATTGAGTAAAGGGAAGGGGTAGATTAGGGGGGAGGCTTAACATGCAAATTCCAATAACTATCGATAGAATGAATGTATCGATATGAAATTTCATGTTTAAAGCCAAACTCTCAAGAGGACAATACCTGTGAAATTTCAGTAAAGTCGGCCGAAGGTAAAGGGGGGATCAGGGGAGTGGATCAACTTCAAAACCCCATTAACTGCCCATGTAAATTACTCATTAACACAAGATTACGTTAATTGATTAATTCGTTCTGGGGAAGTACTGTTTTTTTTTTCATATTCGCGAGGTCAATGTCCCATGGATCTACTATATCCAGTGACGGCCTATCAATAAGAAACTGTTACAACGAACCCCTACTTGTAACATGTACGATCTGCTATCAAAAAATTCACTCTTTTCTCCAAGCTGTATGCTCAATAAACATTTTAGGGGTTGGTGATTTAGTTTGTTTTAGGGGTTAGAAGGAGCGGAGGTTGAGATGGGGTTTCTGAACGGGCTCTAAAGGCCTGTTCAGTCCCCCCTCCCCCCACCCCCTCCTCCATCGACCCGCAATTTCATACAACTCTATAAAATTTATCGTCCTCACCCCCTTCCCCTCCCCCCTCACCCTTCTGACGTTTATCCAATATAAATCTACGGTCCCAAAGATAGCAATTAATACATGAACTGTCAATATTTATATATGTGTGTCTGTGTGAGTGGGCATGTGTGCAAATATTTTTCAAGTATGATTTACTGGCAATAAAATGGTTCGGAATTTTTCGATGTACGTTAAAATTGTGATATTTTCAGGAATAGGTCCTATAAAAAACTGTACTTCCCCAGAACAAAAACATTTCGGTCCCACAAATAAAATTCCGTATCGATACATTCATTTTATTGGTAGTTATTATAGTTTTCATGCCTCTTCCCTAATCCCACTTTCCCTTTGATCGATTTGGCTGAAAAACAATAGGTATCGTCGTTGGAGGATTTTGTCTCGATACATTCATTTTATGTGTTCACAGGCCGACGACTTTTTTTTTTAATATTTCGTATGTAGAGGTCGGAGAACATAAAATTCCGTTGAAAACTCCGCATTGAATTTTTGACCGGCAGCTCAGAGATAGCGTACTAGCCTACTGAGCTCGAGTTCGCGGGTTCGAAACCAGGCCGAGGCCCTTAGGTTTTTTATCTGGAAGGTGTAAAATCCTTAAGCGATGTTCTCGAGCCTGTGTGATGTCGGATACTCGTTGAAGACCCTTACTATAGGTAACAACATCTGAGGACTTTTGACATCTGAATAGAACACGAAAAAGCGCTCTGGTAGTAGGCGATATGGATTGCCTGGTCCGGGCATGAATTTTATTTCTTAAAATTTGTATATCTGAAAAAAATTACTGTACCCCTTCAATTTTTTGATAGGATTTTCGCAAAAATCTTTAAAATATCAAATTTGTATGTTCATCCATTCAAGCCCTATAAGGACGACACCCTATTAATTTTCAGCAGAATCATCCGTAGGGGAGGGGAAGATCAGAGGGGGCTCAACTCAAACCACAATAACTGCCTTGTAATTAATGTATCGACGAATGTATTCTTATAAAAATTTTTATTTAAATTCAAACCCCCATAAGGATGTGGCACCTATTAATTTTCCACATTATCGACCGAACGAAAGGAGACTAGAGAAGGAGGGCTCGACTCAAATACCCTAATAACTGCTGATGTAATGAATGTATCGATACAATTTTGTATAAAGGTTCGGAAGCCTAAATGTAAGTCAAATATCGAGTTTTATCCCAAAAGATCGATTGGCTTTGAAGAGAGAGCAACATCTTAATTAATTAGTTCGAGCTGGGGAAGTACATAGCTTTTGATTCTCTGACGATTTTTTTGTAGTAGTTTGCTAATAATATGAAGACATTTAAAGTTTTATAGGAGTCCAGGGACCACTCACACGATCAATAATACTGTCAATATTCTAAAATATAAGGGCAATACAGGATGGAATGATGACAATATTGAAGAAATCCGGATCGTTTGATATCAGAGCATCAATATTTTTCGCCACGCCTCCAAAGTGGTGGGGATAAAGGGGATATTGACAATATTATTGACAGTGTAGGGTCTAGCACGTCAATACGTCAGTGTCCAGCGGTTGTCTTTTGTGTGAACATCTTGTGCCCTGTGTACCAAAATTTTTGTTTTATTTAATTTATTAATCTTTTTATTTAAAATGGATGATGAAGTGTTTGATGAATTTGTTGATAAGTCCGACAATAAACAGCTGATGACTCAGTTCATAGAAGTATACGAAAGTCTTCCAGAGTTATGGAATTTTTGCAGTTCGGCGCGTACATGAATAAGCATAAGAAAAATGATGCACTTGACAAGTTACTGGAAATTTATAAGAAAATAAAAATTGATGCAAAGCGTGATGACGTCAGGAAGAAAATAAATTCTTAAGGTCCGCTATAAGTCACTATGACTACTGAACAAATATATATAAACAATATCTGCCAACGAAAAATCATATTGTTGTTGGAAGGCTGGACCAGTTTTACACTATTGCTGGCTAACCCAGTTTAACACTTGCGCTGGCTGGCCCAGTTTTACACTAGTGCTGGCTAACCCAGTTTTACACTAGTGCTGGCTAGCCCAGTTTTACTGGCTATAAGTTGTGTTGGTAAGATTGTCCTATAAACCTGACCCCAGCGACTTTAAAAAGGAAAATAAAATGAACCTGTCTCTCAACCACAAACTCTTACAATAAACGTTGGTTTTGACACATAGAAAACTCTATTAACATACGGAGTGTTAACCAAAATAAATATTTAGCATTATAGTTAGTAAGTTAGTTATTATGTAGGTACTCATACCTGGGCTTTAACTTGATAGTCATATTGCCTACTACTAAAGCGCTCTTTCGTCACTCGTGCTTAAGTTTATTTCACCTCCCAGATAAAATAAACTAAGTGCCTGGACTGGGTTTCAAACCCGCGATCTTGAGCTCTATAAGCAACCAAGCACACCACTGAGCTACCGGCGCCCTCTTTAGAATTATATATTATGATGGTAGGAGAGAACGCTAGTTGGCGCAATTTTCGTTTTTGGCTATTGACTTTCCCAGCATGAATTAGTCAATTACATCCGTCCAAAGCCAATCGACCGTTTGTTCTAAAACTCAATATAGTACTTACAGTGCCTTCTGAATCCTCATACTAAATTTTGTGTCGATGCATTCATTACATATGCAGATATTAGGGTATTTGATTAAAGCCTCCCTTCTTTGGTCCTCCCCTTCCCTTCGACATATTTCGCGGGAAAGTAATAAGTGCCATCTTTATGGGGTTGTGAATTTAAATATAAAATTTCATCATTTTAAATTTCAATTTATTTGAAAGCAAGACAACATGACGATTGGTCAGTTACAGATTACACCGAAGAATGGGTTGGCAATTCCATTACGAAGCAAGAGAGTTAGCATGAAGAAAATGTTACTCACTGAGAAAGACAAAGTCATTTTTTCTAACTACTCAAACAATTTTCTGTGATGTTAAATTTTATTTTTATGTTCATCTTTCTCGTTTTATTGATATAATGTGGCGTTGAGGGCTGTGCCTTATTAACAACATTTCAGGTCTACATATTATGAAAACCTGAAATGTTGTTAATAAGGTACAGCCCATATTATGTCTGTATTTATATTTAATATTTTATGTTGTAAATGTAATTATATGATACACACTATTATTTAATTCCACTTTTAAATCATTTTCAACAAAAACAAATCTAATAAAATCAATTTTAAGATACTTTTTTTTTATTTTATTTTTTTCTTAAAGGCATTTTAACCACGAGGGTAATGGATGCCTGACTGTTCTAATTGATATGAGATTCCTTAAGCTGGGTCTCACTTAAGCATTCGAATGAGCATGAGGTTCGGGGTTGGGGAGGCGAACGGTCCGAACAACTAGACGCCCGGAATTCTGAGCCGGGTATTCGGGGCAACTTGAAGTCCAGTCTTTGTCTTCCACCGTCATGGTACGGAACAAACTAGCTATTGCTAGCTTAGTTTTATTTTATTTAACACTTCAAAAGAGAAAAAAAGGAGAAGGCGATGGTGGCAGAAAAAAATTTATTTGGACAGGAGCAACGCGGAGTTTTTAAAAACAATAAGTTTTGAAACGGACGAAACTTTCAGAAACTTTACTGGGATGAAAATTCCCCAAGAGAGTTAAGACTTCGTCCTGCGACCACTCCATTTTTGAAACTGAGATGGGAGAGAAGGGGGAATAAAAAGAAAGGGAGGTTTTGCTCATTCGGTTCGGAGTTGAGTCAAAAAACAGTGTCCACACTGAGCACGAACAGAAGGCGTGCTCACTTTGATGTAGAAACTTCACTCGGATCGGGCTGAGCGCATTCGGATCCGAATGCTCACCCAGTACACACCTGAGCATTTGAGCGGCGAACGTATGCTCATTCGGCGCGAACTCAAGTGAGTACCCACTTTTAGAGAAACCACGGAAGAGATGGGAGGGGGGACCCATGCACCTATTGGGCATCCCAACCAGACCAGGGGATAAGCAACCAGCGTAGGCATTGGGCTAGGCCCCGGAGTAGCTAGACCGGTTAAGGAGGGTTTGCTCGTATGGGACAATGACCTCCAAGGGACTGTATCAATCTAGAGATCCTGGCGGCGCCACACACGTCCCCCAGGAACCCCGCTAAGCCTCCTGCCTCCCGGAGGAACCCTAATAATCTCGCATTATCAGCTCTCGGTCATTTAGCCAATTCATGGTAGGTATTCCGACCAGGAAGGTAGGCTGGCTAACTAGGAACGCCCAGTTCAACTTTGTTGTCAACTATAACACTTTGGTCCAGTAAGTTGCTACACAACTACCATATTTCCTGATACTCTCCCTTGAGGAAGGAAAGCAGACGACCAGGAAGGTAGGATGGCTAACTAGGAACGCCCAGTTCAACTTTGTTGTCAACTATAACACTTTGCTCCAGTAAGTTGCTACACAACTAGCATATTTCCTGATACTCTCCCCTGAGGAAGGAAAGCAGACGACCAGGAAGGTAGGCTGGCTAACTAGGAGCGCCCAGTTCAACTTTGTTGTCAACTATAACACTTTGCTCCAGTAAGTTGCTACACAACTAGCATATTTCCTGATATTCTCCCTTGAGGAAGGAAAGCAGACGACCAGGAAGGTAGGCTGGCTAACTAGGAGCGCCCAGTTCAACTTTGTTGTCAACTATAACACTTTGCTCCAGTAAGTTGCTACACAACTAGCATATTTCCTGATACTCTCCCTTGAGGAAGGAAAGCAGACGACCAGGAAGGTAGGCTGGCTAACTAGGAGCGCCCAGTTCAACTTTGTTGTCAACTATAACACTTTGCTCCAGTAAGTTGCTACCCAACTCCGTTGCTCTCTTGATTGGCTCCATCACCTCCTCTTTCTATCTCTCTTCGAAATATATTTTTACTTTTTATTTTACTTCCGAACTTTACTTTCCAGTTCTTCCTAACGAACATCAGGCAGTTCCATCCCGCCTTCTCACTAGCTCTCCAATTTGTACATTTTCACAACTCACATGAAAATACAAAAAGTGCAAATGAACAATTTGTACAACTTTCCCAACAAATATTATTGTTTTTTTTTCTTTTCCAACTATAAGTAAAACTTATATGTAGCAGTCATGGTTCCTCCTCCACTGCAGTCTTCTGGAAGGAATGTGTGTAGCGGTGTCATCACTATTAAACGTTTCACATCAATAACGAAGTCTTAGAAGCACGTAATCGATATAATGGTGAATCTTCCCTATCTGAAATACCAGTCGTTCGAACCAGGGAAGCTTACAAAAACCCAACTCCTTTTTTCAATATACTAAATTGCCAATCTACAGCAGTGCCTTGCAGGTTTTTTCACGAGTGGAGGATAAAATTGATGGATAAAATTGGCGAAATTGCTTGTGGTGGTCTGAGCAATTGTATTACAGACATATATATTGTATTGAGGGCGCCGGTAGTTCAGAGCTAGCATGCTAGTCTACTCAGCTCAAGATGGCGGATTCCAAAATCGGCCGAGACTCTTAGGTTTTTTTTATCTTGGAGGTGAGGTGAAAAACCTTGAGCACGTTTCTATCCTAGATCTCTACCCTGGGAGAATCAAAATTTAGTAGAGTCGGGTTCATGTCCACCAGAGCGACAATGGATCGCTCTGTTAGTAGGTGATATGACCTTGTAGTTAAAGCCCTGGCAATAATTAACTGTATTTTGTATTAATTTTTTTTTCTGTTATTAGCGTGGACAGTTTATTTAGTTAAATTTTGTATATAATGAATCGTAGTTTTCTCAGCCGTAAGAATTTAATTTTTTTGTTTTCACTTCTCATTTAATTAAAGTAATTTTTTTTTTTTATTTTAGCTTGCCATGCAGTTTTTTTGGTTTTTGTAAATCGTAAATATTTTTCTTTTTTTTCTGTATTTTGCGTGCCATGCTCAATTGATACATATTATTTCTGTAAATACCACTTCTTGAACCTTAAACACTCTTAACCATCTTTTTTTGTTGAATGTTTATGTTAATTTTTTTTTATTTAAAATAATTTACATATATTTGCATCTGCGAGACATTTGATGTGTCTGAGAAAGGCTGTAAGACGTCCAATGTCATTTCTTGAGGGTGGAGATATCTGCGCTCCCACAAGGCTCTGCGCCACTGACTATATGATCCTTATCCGGATATATATATATATATTTATACACCTTTAAATTTTCAGCAAAATCGGTCAATGAGAAAAGGGGGTCAGAGGAAGAGGCCCAACTTAAAATCTTGAATAGCTGTCAATGTAATGAACGTATCAACACGAAATTTGGTAAGAGGATTGAAAATTCCTTGAATAAGACACCTATTATATACCAATTCAACCAACTTAGTTGATTAATTCACAAGCGACGTCTTTTTGGTACACTAAATTCCCAATTTCAGTTTTAAAAGTGAAGTTTAAACATTGTATCGACCCTATTCGGACGCAATGAAATGGCCGGGAAACAAGACTATCTGGATGAGTGGTCCCAGAGGAGGGGAGTGTTGAAATGGTGGAAGGTGACATGTCAGAGGGTGGGACAATGGTGCTATCTGGTGGCACCCGTCACAGGGACAAGTTCCGCTAAGATTAAACTTGCTATCACATGGCCCACCTTGTCCGAGAGGTGTGTCTATCCCCTCCCCTTTCAATACAATCCTGTCTCCATTGTGCAACCAACCCTCTCACAAATGTTTGCCTACACTACCTGTATGAAGGAGTGAAAAACAATACGTAAAACGTATACATTTCCAAATTCAGCCAATTTTTATTTCCCCTGCTATAAGAAGCACAGAGGATGTTATGTAATCGGTCGAAAATTCGATGTGGAGTTTTCACCGGAATTTCATGTTTTCCGACATTATTCCAAAAAATAAATCGGTGAATCCATAGCTATGTACTTCCCCAGCACGAATTAACTTCGCTCTCTCTCCAAAGCCAATCGACTGTTTGGGCTAAAACTCAATATTTGATTTACATAGTTGCATCTAAATCCTCATATTAAATTGTGTCGATTTATTCATTACATCGGCAGTTATTAGGGTATTTGGGTCGAGACCTCCTTCCCTTCGACCGATTTCGCCGATTAATAGGTCGATACGTTCATTCTGTCGGGAGTTATCGTGTTAACCGACACACAAACACAAGAACTCTAATAACTGCAGTTGTAACTAATGTATTGACCCGAAATTTCGTACTTAGATTTAAAACCTCATAGCACTGCACATATTAGTGTTCCTCGAAATCGACGGAAAGGAAGGGGGGGGGGGGGGGGTCAGAGGAGAGTACCTCGACTCGAAACCCCTAATAACTGCATATATTTATAATGAATGTATCGACACAACATTTGATGTGAGGATTCAGAAAGTCCTATGTGCCTCAACTGTCCATTGATTTTGGAGGTAGTGCGCTAACATAATTGCTTAATTCGTTCTGAGGAGGTACATTGCCTTTCCTTTTACTCTTCCTTATCTCAAAGGAAAAGAGGAAGTTATTTTTGTTGCGAAAGTTATGAAGTTTTGCAGAGATAAATACTTTTCTGAAGCCCTCTGATCCAAAAATAACAGTCAGGAAAGAAAATCGTTTCAGTTGGTTTTCTATTTAGCCGGCGGGGATGAATAATAATAATAATTCTACATTGCATAGAGATACAATACATCTTATAGTTAGTTATTATGATTCATGCCCGGGCTGTAACTAAAAGGTCATATGACCTACTTACCAGAGAGCTCCTTTGTCACTCTGGTGAACATGGGCCCGACTCTACTGTCGAAGTCCTAAATTTTGCTTACTCTGGTTTATTTACCTAGGATAGGGAGTCTTTAAACGAGTACCTGACATCGTACAGGCTCGGGATCATCGCTTAACGTCCCACCTGAAGGACGGCATGCTCAACGTTTTTTCACCTATCAGATAAAGAAGTTAAGGGTCTCGGAGGGGATTCAAACCCGCGATCTTGAGCTTAGTAGACTACCAAAACCTTTGAGGTACCGGCGATTTCAAGTCGTGAATTGTTTTTAGTTCTAATTATCACTTTCTTGGATTTTATTTATAATACGATTTTTCGTGAGTAAACTACAAGGTACTAATGTTCAGGAAGCATTTCTGAACTATTGAACTTTCTACACCCCACAAATCTTCTATCTAAATTATAAAACTAAGTTTTGTTATGTCTTCATCACTTAGCCATATGTAACCTTTTTATTCCGCTATACCATAGGTTCCCAAAGTGGTTCCTACGGACCCCTGGGGGTCTTTTTGGCCGCTGAGGGGGTCTATGGCAAATTAAAATTAATTTGGGGGTGCGTGGACAACGTCGGTGGTCCGCGAAAGGTAAGTCGTTCTGTTTTGGATCTTTTGTCTAGTAGTCTTAGTAACAGTTGGTGAAAAGGGTTAATATAAAAAAAAAGTTTGAATGTAGTAAAAATAGTAGCTATGAACTAGCCAATGTCTCTCTAAGGTGAAGGGCCTTAGTTAGATAGAGATAGAGGGAGGTGAGGTGGTCCTTAACCAGGAAGGCGGCCATCCTGTGAGGGGTGGGGGGAGTCTCCTGGAGAGGCAAGTATCTAGAGAGGAGAGGGAGAAGGCAGAACAATGGAGGAGCAGATGGACCAGGTCATCTCATCAGTACACAGCCAGCATGGTCGAGAATAAATCTAGCAATAATGTCTTTTTCAATTCATTTACATTTTTAATTGGTTTTTTTGGGGTATTAATTTTATAGAGTCGGGACGATGAAATCCTGGTATTGAGTTCTTAAATGAATAAATTAAATTAGAGGAGATGTGATATCCATGATAAGCGTTGAAACTACAAATGGCGGATGGTGCTGAACCTCTGATCGTCGCTGATCTGGCGCGTCTGTCGCCTGGGTCAGAACCTCCATGAAGCGTGTCATCCGAGATAGCTCTGCTTGCACACATGAAGTTCTCCAGCTGAGCGAACCAGGACTCCGTATTCTCCAGACTGCAAGTGGGGAGCTACAGCCTTGGGGGTAGTGAGAAAAAGCGCTGGAGTCTTCGGCCACGGTTGGAGGCGTCGATGATTTTCTTTGCCGCTATCCTCGTCATCGTCGCGGGTCCAATGTCGGTGTTACGCTGTCTTTCGGATGGGACGTTAAGCGATGGTTTCGAGCAAAGTTCATATCTCATACATACACAGATACCCTCGCAAAAATGGTTAAAACGTATTCAGGTGGTTGAAACATGAAATTCCATTGAAATTTCTATCTAGGATTTTCGCACTATTACAATATTTCCTTATTCTAGAGGTATAAGAAAGTAAAAACTTCGAACAATTTATTTTGAATAATTCAATATAATATAGTATTTTGTATTATATTAAATTAAGCATTAATATTAAAGAATATAATATATTTATATTTATATTTTACAATTATCATTGTTATCCATTAAAGTTGACAAAACAAACTGAATTCTACTTGTTGCCATGTTGAGGACAAAGCTAAAGTAACGTAATTTGGAGCGTCTAGAGCGCTAGACTGGTTGTGATACTCGCCACTCTCCGGGAAGGTCGCTAGGCAATTTTCATAAGAATACAAATCATCTGGAAGAGAAATGTTCAATTACCTTTTAAATAAATGAAATATATTGCATTATTATTATTATTGTAGATGAGACAAGGGTACCTCAACCCCCTTCTGGAGGGAACATCGGAGCACCAGACGATCAATTCTTCCAAAACCATTGCTCCCAAGTTTCGGGCCTCCTCCACCGCCACCGCTAAACAAAATTTGAAATTTATTATTTTTTATATATATATTATATATGCTTATGGTACTCAATGTTAAGTTATTTTATGTGTCCAAGAGTGTTTTTTAATAATTATAATAAATATATGGTAGGAGTTACACATACATTAGAATTGTAACTAATGTACCTACGAAATTACCTAATCGAGTTCAACTGATACCAGTGTTGCCATTTTAGCGTTTGTTCTTCAGTATTACTTTTTGGAGACATCGCCCATCAGAAGAAAGTACTTTTCTCAAAACCGAGACAGATTTACACAAAGAAATGAATAATCCTGTAATCCCGGCATTTTTGAATTCCTAATTCCGGAGATCCCAGGATCACAAACCCCAGTTTGAAATCCACAACTTCCCATAAAGGAACGAGTTTCAAAAGATGAAAGGAAAAAAAAAAAAAAAAAATGGAGATACTCGATAATATACAATACAATAAATTTAATGTAATTTTGATAAGTTTCCCTACATGAGACTGAGAGGATGTTTTAATATGGTTAGTGGGTTGGGGTTCGACAGAAGACAAGGCCTCACTTAGCTTTGATTGAAGGTACAAACTTAATTGAAGCGAACACAACACAAACATGGCCTCCAAACCAGATTACCGATAGTTACTGATCAATCAAGTTAACCTGACAACACAACACAAAGTAGGTGTAATGCTATTCCCTCCAGTCTTTTGTGCACCTATATTTGCCCCTCGACCTATGAGGGCAAAAGCCGCCTCGAGTGTTTGCCTCGGTAAAGCAATTACAGCCAACAGAGTGCATTATACACAACCCTGTTAGCCAGACTTTTTACCCTCTCCCCCCTCCTCCATATTTACATACGAGGTTTTCCTTCCACCAAAAACCCTGAGGGAAATATTTGTATTTTGTGATACTGGATTTTATTGAATTTGTGTACGTAGTTTATATAAAAATAAGAAAGGGCACCGATAGCACCGAAGTAGAATTCGGGGTCGAAACCCCGCCAAGGCACTCAGGTTTTTTTGTTTGAGTTGTAAAAATTCTTTAGCATGCCGTCCTTCCGTTAAGACGTTAAGCTATGTCAGTTACTCTTGCCTACCCAGGTTAATCCACATTTAACGAGTAGCTCACATCGTACAGACTCGGGACCATCGCTTAATGATAGAACGTACAACATCCTTCCAGCAGGACACAGCGTATAGCCGGTAGGACGCACATTCGCAAGTGTATAGAAGTTTTCTGCCCTTCAGGTAGGTCCGCCGGTACTACCAATGGAAAGTTCATGAAATTATAAGTTGGCAAAAAAAAAAAAATTATAATTCCAACTATAACATTATTTATGTGTACTTGAAAATTTTGGAATTTGCTATCTTTTAAGAGTGCATTAACCTCGAATAATCCACTTTGCGCGCGTCAGTACTAGTGTTTTCAACATGTTTACTTCCTTTATTCATTCAGAGTAGCTCAAAATTTGAAATCGGAGGAAAAAATAAGGCGGGAAGAAAAAAAAAACGGATAAAAAAGACCGCGCCTGGCCATATTGCGCGGGAAAACATTCATTATCAACGAAAATCCCGTTTTTTGTCAGTTCTAGTCAATATGTCGCTAGTAATACAGCCAGGAGAACGTGTTTTTGTTTTGGCAACTTTTTGTTTGGAGTTGAGTAGAATTCGGCGAAGATTACCAGAGCGCTAAGTGTTTTGGTGCGGTTGTTTCTACGCATACAAAATTACAAAGAATGCCAATATAATAAAAATTCATTGTCACAAGAAAATATAAATTTTCGAAATATTTCTTGTCTACTGAATAATTTTTAATGAGGGTTTACGGCATATTTTAATGCTTTATTTATTTAGTTATTCTTGATTTCAAATAAGTATCTATCTCTACACAAAAAAAAAAAGTTTCTAGATTTGAAGAAATGTTTGTGTTACTTTGTTATAATTTACCTGTCTCTTGTGTTACCAGCCTTTTTTTTATAGTTCCCATAATACTAAAATACACGGAATTATTTCTCTTTTCAATTTGTCTACTTTTTCAACCCTTTAGCTATAATTGTTTACATAATAATTTTGTGTAAATTGAAGCCATTATAGAATATCACCAGAAACTAGATCGAAATACATGAGGACCTTGGTGGGTCCTACCAAGAACTACTGGAAGGACTGATGTTCACCCGGCAGGACAAATGAATATGAAACGAACGTCCTGCCGGCAGGACGCAACGTTTGGTAGATGGCCGTGTACAAAACTTCCGACAGGCCCTAGCCTGTACGCTCTATCATTAAGGTCCCATCCGAATGAAGGACGACCTTCCTGATAAAGAAATTAAGGGCCTCGGGCGGGTTTTGAACCTGCTATCTTGAACTGAGTAGGCTAGCACGCTATCAACCATCTGTCTACCTGCGTCGGTAGCTCAGAGGTACCGTGTTAGCTTACT
The DNA here is from genome assembly GCA_963662175.1 of Aradus depressus. Lineage (NCBI taxonomy): Eukaryota > Metazoa > Arthropoda > Insecta > Hemiptera > Aradidae > Aradus > Aradus depressus. Next base: position 95,367,443 of record OY759214.1, on the reverse strand, counting down.
GAGCTCAAGATCACTGGTTCGAAACCGGGCCAAAGCACTTGGGTTTTTTTAACTGAGAGGTGAAAAAAACCTGGAGCACGCTGTCTCGAATGGGACGTTAAGCTATGATCCGGAGCCTCAGGTCCTCGTTAAAGACTCCTATCTAAATAGCTAAACCTGGGTCGGCAAAATTTAGGACTCCCACAGTAGGATCAGGCTCATGTCCACCAGAAAGAGTGCTCTGGTAGTAGGTGATATGACTTCATAGATAATGCCCGGGCATGAGTCACAATAACTAACATTGATAATAAGAATAATTATTTGTTTAATAGGAGCTATGTGTCATTTCCTTGTATTTTATTATTATTATTATTGTTTTCTTTTATTATTCTAGGATTTTTTATTGTTTTTCTTCTTTTTAAAATTCAAGAATGTAGGCATCAGGTCGAATATCTAGCCTAAAAGATGTATTTTTTAATGGCCAATAAATATATTAAATTTAATAGTAATATCTAGTTAGATTTTGTTTTTTTATAAAAATGTTAAGTTTCAAAAGTCTATCTCTCTTGTGCGACTTTATTTATTGAGATAAATGAAAGCATCGTAAGGAAAAAGGCTTACAGTTGCACATGAAGAAAATTCTAAACAAAATTTGTGGTTTTAATTTTTCGGCCAATTGCATTATTTCTCTTCGAAAGAAACAAAGAAAAAAACAAAACAATGAAGCAGTTTGTATACCAGTTGACATGGAGGTAGCTGATATATGACTGGGATGTGAAACATTGCAGTGTTGTGTTTCAGGCGGTGAAGGGACAACTTGGAACAAAAAGTAAACGTTTTCAACAACCTGTCATCTATCTATCTATCAGTGAACGATTTGATCGAAACAAAGAAGTATAAGGGAACATTCATGAAAAAACATCCAATTGAAAATAAAGAGAACACGATTTGACAATAGATCTAAGCCAATAAAAATAGAGGTGGGTGAGGGACTCTGTGGTATTGTGGTTATAGTGACTGGCTATTGCTATGATTAGAGGATAGTAAAAACTAGTTTAATCAAGAAATCATATTTTGAAATTACAACCCAAGTACATTATGTGCAGTTCTGTCCATCCATTCATGTCCAGGGATCAATTGAAAATTGTTGCATTTTTCAAAGGAGAGAGGGAAGGAGGGTAAAGAAAAAAATAAAAGGCTATAGATTGAATTGTTTACAAATTTTATAGTTAGTTATTATGACTTTAACCACAAGGTCATATCGCCTACTACCAGAGCACTCTTTCGTTACTCTGGTGGACATTAGCCCGACTCTACTATTTTCCCTACCCTAAATTTGTATTCACCTAGGTTAGGGGTCTTTAACGAGTACCTGACATCGTTACCCATAATATGGGGAACAAAAAGTCTTCGAACATCAAAATAATACATAAAACAAATTATGTTTTTTGAAATATTGGCTATTTCACAAGAAATGTAATACATAAATTGCACTAATTACGACGTTTGCTAAGTGCGAATCATACATATAGGTAACAGATAAGTAAAGAAGGGGTTGGACTTTCAACTAGGAAATCCCGGTATTTTTTCAGTTAGGAACTTATTTGCTCTAAAATGTCTTCTTTTTTTTTCAATAACATAGATAAAACTAAAATTATTACATTCTACCAAGATAAATTAATTTATATGTGTTATGTGTGAAATGTGTTTACCTTATTAGAATATAATAATATGTTTTTTAGTTTTAGATTTAACACCTTTAATGAAAAATAAAAAATAAATGGAAGAAAATATTTCAGAAGAAACAAATTCATAACGGCAAAGACATGAGGATTTCGCAGTCTAACTCCTTCCTTACCTGCCTGGTCTTCATATATGTACGAGTATGACTCGCACTTTGCAAACCTGACGATGGCGTAATGCCGAAATCGGTAATTTCTTGTAAAGTAGACAATATTTCCAAAAAAAAAAAGTTAATTTTATTCATTTATAATAATTTTCTACAATATATCTGCGTTTCTCAACATAGATGTTGAAAAGTATAGAGATTTTTCCATCCAAGACTACAATTTACCACACAATATTAGCAACAAGACTAAGTATAACCATGAAACACTTATATCAACGATTCTACACCAAAATGTATTTAAATAGTAATGTGAAAGCATGCAATTTTAAATCGAAATTTACCTCATAATAAACATAATAATAAAAATAAGAGAGCATTATTCGATGACCACGGACTGCTACCACTTTATTACGATAACTACCCTGTTACCAGTATTATTATTACGGCTACCAGTTTATTACGATTATAACAGGGTATACGCAGTGGAAGTGATATCTAAAAAGGGGTAGTGGTGTCGTAATAAAAGAGACTCAAGAGAGAAATATATATATATTGTACTTACAATTTGGGTCCAGGCATGGCTCGGCAGATATAAGTGAAATAACTAGATACAGTTAATAAATATAATACAATAGACCCACAATGAAAAGTTGAAGACAAAAATACAAATACAAGATAGTGACTATGTGGTAGTACAAAAGTGAGTGTGTTTCGCTCTGCCGGCCTGGGTATTTATAATGCCATAGAACAGCCTAGACTGTCGTTCTAGATCCTTCCATTATGGAAATTTGGATATTTCTATATATAAGTAATTTACAATGGTTTTGTTCTATATTTAATTTATTATTACATATATATACATCTTTAACTTTATTTTACAAAACTTATATCGGCCTTATAATATATATTTTGACAAAACTAAAATCTAGACAAGGAATCGATTTGGCCCATTTGCTCTATTCGTTCTATAAGGCCTATTTATTCCATCTGGATCTAAATTACATCAGATTATTTGTCTCATAAATATAATGTTATATGTTCCATATATTTTTATAATATTAATAATTAATTTCCCCTTAGTGTCAGTGTAGTGTATGTATATTTGGTGGGATATAGGGGATTCTGGGAACAAGGAATACAATCATATATACGGTGACAGCATTTGTCATAGAGGTCTCTTGTTTTGAAAATTAGATAACATCAGATTATGGGTGTAAATCTTTTTTAAGAAGTTAAGGTCTAATATTCAGTACTTCGAGGAGCGAAAATCAGAAATAACATAATAAGTCTAGTCGAGTAATAGTATATTATTTTGACGTTTTATCTACTAATTTTCAGTTACTGCTTCGTATGTTCCCCTATTACATACATATATGAATGAATAAAATAAAATAAATAAATAGATTGTTGTAAGAATGTTCATTTTACCGACTGTGTTGTGTGAGGAGATTCTTAATTCTCCAATTTATTTTTTGCCTTCTCAAGAAATAGCAATTAAAAGCGTTCTGAGAAGCACTTCGATCATCAGTAATTGAAATATTTTTACATTCAATCAACAAAAATAACCTCGTATGATTTTCGTCAGTGTTTTCAAATTTTATTCTAGTTTAACAATTATAAATTACAAAAATGCCAACCAACCTATGTCTTTAGGTTAACATCCCTTATGTTAATCAGAATGTTCCTTTTATAGAACCTGCATATCATTATTAACATATTTTTTTATATGTTAATTGAAAAAAGAGTATATATAAATGTTACGCAGGTTCTATAATAGTAAGATTCTGATTGACAGAAGGAATAGTTAATTGCTATTTTTTGAGAAGGCAAAATATAAATAGGAGAAATGACGCTATAATAATATATTATATATGAGAATATTCAATATTTTGAGCGGAAATCAATAATAACATAATGACTTGATGATACTCAACATTTTTTGCACAGATATTGTGAAACACTTAAAAAACACTTATGAAAAATAAATAGAAAACGTATATTAAAAAGAAAATATTGCCTATTTCACTAAATTTATATAACATTGGAGTACTTTCGGTATTGCTACCATCTTCAGCTACAGAAGAATACCGAAAGTACTCCCATATTATATATTTTTTGTGAAATAGACAATATTTTTTTAAAACATACGTTTTTTCTTTATTTTTTATAATAACTTATAGAACCTGCGTTCAGTACGATTAGAGTATTCAACATAGACTTCATCTACAATATTTTTATTATTTAAGTTTGTTAATCTTTAGGCATTGTACGCTAGGATAAACAACAAATAATCGTCACAAAGTAATTATAAATGTTACTGTAAACGACAGAAACGTTTAATAGTTTTGTTATCCACACATCCTCCTCTCGAGACCTCTCCTCATCCGATCACCACTTTTTGAGAAGTCTGAGTAATTTTCTCTAAGACAATTTTATTGACACTAGAAACTTATGCTTTTTAAAACATGAAAATTTATGATCTTGCTATAGATTGACATAAGAGTAACAAGTTCAACGGATTTTGGTTATTAAATTATTTTCTTATTGGTATTGTGATATATTGATATCGATATATTCCAGTGTTATTTAAAAAATAAGTTATTTTGATATTTACTGTGGAGAAAAGAATTTTCACGTAAATATTTTAAAAGTCAATTAAGACAGATAAAGGCTTAGTAAAAGTTTTGATGTTGGCAAAATTTCATTAATTATACCCACAAAGAATGGGAAAATATGGTTAACAATTTGAAGTTGGTTCTCCTTTTCCAGCGCGGCATATCTACCTTGTTATTGAACTTTTAATTAATGTAATTATTTTTCTAAATATTTTTACTTTTAGTTAGATTTATACTCTTTCTGTAACAAAAGGCAAATGTAATCATTGGCAAGAAGAAAATAAAATTATGTGGAACTTTCAAAAGAATTTCAGAAAATCAAATCATATTTTTTGAGATGATTGTTATGTTTGTTTGTTACTCATTCCAGAACTTTAACTATGAATTAATATCGCTTACTATCAGAACGCACTTCGTCGCTCATGTGAAAAAAAAGTCCTAAATGTTGTCTACTCAAGTACCATATATAGCATATGATGGGTACGTCCATTTAATATCCTCTCTGAAAGAAGATAGCCTCTCAACGTTTTTTTTGTCTCCTTAGGTCCTCGGCCGGGTTCAAATTCGCGATCTTGAGCATGGTAGGCAAATATGCAGTCGGAAGATGTGTGGGTTTATTATCACATATCGATAGTATACCCGCAAAACCTCGTAAGTCCGAACTTATTATTTATCTAGCTTTTGGTGTTTTTAGAAGTATCAATGTTCTCCGCAACGGAACAAAAAACAATATTTTTCAAGCATTGTTCAGATAACATAAAATGTATTTAGTAAAATACAGACTTCCAATATAGTTAAAATGAAGTTAAACAGTTTTTCATCTCTGCTGTAAACTTTTCATTTTCCGACTTACGAGGTTTTGCGGGTATACTGTCGATATGTGATTGAACTCTCTTCTAATGGGTATATTAACTCCTTCAAAACAACACTTAGGCTAACCCACAATTAAGTAAGTTCCTTCCCATCTTTAAATTGGTACGGCGGCTATTTCTTTCTAATGAAGTATGTTAACAGAGTATAAATTCTTTATATTCAGTTTTTTTTGCGAAAATTCCTGGATTGATTATTTTTCTTCAATTTGCTAAATTTAAAAATAAAATTAAGGATAAACTGAAATTGCAGTAGAGTGGATTTTAGAGCTAGAAAAGGGCCTGCAGAGACTCGACCTTTCTGCCCATGTTGGGAGTACGTAAGGACGTTAAACCAAACAAACGAACATAAAAATAAAGAAAAATATCTGCAAACAAGCCGAAACTGGCGGAAAACGTATAAAACTAAATATAGGTCTGTTGTAAAAAAAGCACACACATTGTAATTATTAAAATATTCTAAAATTAATAATTATTTTTTTAGGGAGGAGAATCGCTGAAGTGTTGATTAAATTAATTAGTAAATAAAAAAATATAAAGATTAAACCATTAGCTTTTGTTAAAACTGAATACTATACCGCCATGAGTAAATATTTATGTGCCTGATTGAAATAGCTGCATCTTGGATGTCCGGTAATAAGGGAAGGTAATGAATGCGATGTTTTAGGGAGTTTTTTTTATAATGAGAGGATTAATTTTGATTTTGGATCTTGTGGTTAGAAACGAACTTGAAATAATTTTACATCGAAAAAGTATCGACATTAAGAATTAAATACAAAAATGTATATACAATTCTGTGGTGTTGGAGTAAAGGGGTATATGTCAGTTTTTCTGTTTTCAGTTTTCAGAGAACTCCCAAGTTTCTCAGTTGTCCCCCTTTTCACTTCCTTTTTTTTCAATGATGTCATAAGATTCTGACTTATTTCTCTTTACCCCAACATAGAGATCACCTATCTAAAGCAAGTTATGACTTGCTTTAGATAGGTGTTACCCATTTTCACAAAAAAATGACATATACCCCTTTACCCAAACAGCACAGAATTGATTATAGCTCTTTCGTAGCTCTGGTATACATGAGTCCGAGTCGACTGTAGGAGTGTTAAATGTGGCCTACTATTGTACTGACTCGGGACCATCGCTGAACATTCCATCCGAAGGACGGCGTGCTCACGATTTTTTTGACCTTTCAGATTTACAATTTATTTCCTTATCTAGGTTAGGGTTTCGAGGATACATATTGATATATTTGTGTCCAGGATTTAGCAGAAGGGCTGGACGGTACGGTCGGGAGGACTGACAATAAGGTTACGTAAAGCGATCTGCGGTAATGGACAGACGTGGAGCTCGGCTATGACGCCCCTGTTATTAATGAGTTCCCTTCTAATGGAGGGGGGGGGGGGGGGGGGGGGGCACATCATAACAAAGCTCTTCTTTGTTCTCCATAATCCTCAACTATTGTTCCTACCTCAGTCTTCCCTCAACCTCCCCCAGTTTTGTCATACCTTTACATTAATTTATTTACTCATCAACTTTTTAAAAAAAGTTCCTTCATTTTTTTACTTTTTATTTAAAAAAAAAAAAAAAAAAAAAAAAAATTGTCTCTTTCTCTACACCGATTCACTCACAGCTCGCAGGAACAAAACACTAATATCCAACAATATAATTGCATAAGAACTTTAAATAAGACTTAATTTTCCAATTAAAAAACAAATTGTCATAAAAAAACGAATGATGCAAGTGGACCATCGAACTAAGGACCAAGATGTAAATGATGTGAATATCCTGAGAAGAAACTAGTTTTGTGTGAATCTGTGAACTCGATAATTCTCTTTAGAATGAATGTATCGACACGAAAATTTTATATATGTATCCAGAACCCTTATAAAGACGACACCTATGATATTCAGTCAAATCAGCCAAAGGGAAGCGAGGGAGTAGGGGGGAGGGTTAACACAAAAACTCTTATAACTGTCGTTGTAATGAGTGTGTTGAAATCCCATAAGGACGACATCTATTAATTTTCCGCGGAATCGGCCAAAGGGAAGGGGAACTAGAGGAGGCTCAACTCAAAAACTGTAATAACTTCCGATGTAATGAATGTACCTCACAAAATTTTGTGTAAGGATTCAGAAACCCTTTGATTTTTATCACAAACGGTTGATTGGTTTTAAACGGAGATCGAAAACTTAATTAAGTAATTTAATCTGAGGAAGTACATTGGTGGTTATTCAAGAATTTTTTTTCTCTGTTTATGTTTTTTTAATTATCTCGGAGAAAATTTACTGGCGCTGAACTACTAACTAGTCCGTAAAATTCTGAAAAAAAAGTAGGTGACTGGCTCATTGCCTCTCCAATTTTCAATATGGTATATATAAAATTTTCCAAAGTCTAGAACATTCTATGAATCATCAGACTTAAAAGTGGACTGAAACTGTCTGTAAGGTCTACAGGTGATAATGTGACCAACAACACTAAAATAACTTTAAAACATTAGAAACACTACTTATAAACACAAAAGGACCGCAACATGTTGATTGAATGAAAATAAACATATGTGAACTGAATAAATCGAGTACGTGATGGTAAATTCAAATATTAATTTTCAGAGCTCAATATTAGCCCCCCTATTATACTCCATGTACACCTTCGACTTACCCACCTACCCTCTCACATTAACAGCCACATACGCAGATGACACCGCCATTCTAGCCTCTCACGCAGATCCTCACACCACTTCACTCATACTACAGCAACACCTCAACAAAATTGAAGTTAGGAGTAAATCTTGGAAAATTAAATTTAACACCACAAAATGTCAACACGTAACATTCGCTTTCCGCCGTGGTGACTGCCCCCCAGTATTCATTGAAAACCAGCCATTACCTCATACCTCTTCCGTAAAATATTTAGGATTAACCCTCGATAGAAAGCTGACTTGGAACCCTCACACTAGGACGGCACGACTAGCACTAGACCGGCGACTTAGACTATTGTACAGTATTTTGAATAGGCGTTCTAAATTATCTACTGAATTGTTATACCTATCTTCTCCGACCTCTCTGGACCTATGGCTTACAAATATATGATACAGCCAAGACTTCGAACATCAAAAGAATACAGGTATTTCAATCTAAGACTTCACACCGCGACTTCAACATCACATCCATAGACACAACCATTAAACATTTATAACAACGTTTCTACCCCAACATTTACTTACACACCAATCCGGAAGTTCGCAAAATGTTAAATACAAATTTACCCCACAATCCCCCAAGAAGATTAAAGAGAGTTTGGCATAGAGATCTCCTGTTATGAAGTGATGTCATGAGGGTTCACCGCTGGGTGTTTTTCCTCTCTCAAGCCTCTCAAGTCATATGTATTTTTATTATTTTATTTTTTGTATAGTATATGTCAGCCCAGCCGCTGGTTGTGAATTTTTTGCTTAGTTGTGGCTTAAGAAATATATATACAAAAAAAAAAGTAATAAATAAAAATATATTAATTTACAAACAGCTTTGTGTATTCTTTTTCATATATTTTTTTTTTCATCCTTGTGTGTTGCATTTATTAATCTACTTTGTCTAATTTAACTGAACATTTATTGGTCCGTTTACTTTTCAAGAAATAAATATAAGACTTTCAAGAAAATAAGATTACTAGTTATTGAATCTCCCTACTGGACTGATGCAAGCGCATCTTCATTCTGTGTTTATTATTAATAAAACTAAAATAATAATGACCTCCTCGTTGAATGATTATTATCGCAGAAAGGCAAATAATGGTTAGGTACTGGAGGAAGAAAGAAAATAAGAAGACAATTCGCATGGAGAATGGAATCGAGAAAGAAAATAATTTCGATATAGTTCGGGTTTCGCGGCATGCGAATCGTTCTTAAGCAGGTTCGTTGTCGACGAAACCTGAATGTTGTCGAAGGCATACGTCAATCAGTTTACGACCCTCAGCGACCATCTCATTGAATAATAATATATTAAAAAACATCTACCTATATGTATCAGATATGATAATAATGTAATTGTGTGAATATTATTAACCATGCATTTAATTTTCTTCTGTTATGTTATTTTGTAGTAAGTCATATATAATTAAGTTCTGTACGATGAAAGTTAGGTAAATATAGGATTTCTGCGGACAACTTATTACAGTGGATACAGGTGAAAAATTTATAATATAACAACGCTCAAACACTTTTATTTAAGAAAAGTTTTGTTCAGGAAAATCATCAGGCGATATATTTACGTAATACTTCAAAAGACAGTATTTATTAAGAACGGGTTTGATGCACACCATGTAATAAGTTGCCCCCAAATTTGTTTATATATTTCCATAGATTCAAAAGTAAAGAAAACTTATTACAGATTTATACCACAAACAAAATTGTAATTATTATATAAATAAATAAAAAGTTATTTAAAAATAATGTTTATTTCACAAAAATGTATATATGTATGTACTTATACTCCCTGTTTGTGACGGTATAATGTGAAGTTTTATTTATTTGTTATAAGTTACCACAATATGCCTGCATTTCCCAACTTAGAAATTGTTCATTATTATATGATATCGTTCTCTACAACATTATTATTATATGATAAAAATCTGAAGGACATAATCATTATGTGATGGACATCTGTATGACCTAATATACTATGTGATAGGAATCTGTTTCACTTCATAATTATACAAATCTGTATGACATAATTATTATACGACACAAGTATGTATAACTCAATTATTACCTGATACAATCTTGTATAAATAAACAAAAATATTGTTGCATACGAAACAAGATTTGTATTAAATTTAATTTGTAATTAGTAATTTTGCCAGCGTTATTAGCTTAAATGTTAGTTTGTACTTGTGTTTGTTTTCAGATCACACTGTCTCCCCCTTCGCCTTATGTCACTCTCAGAATTACGCTGTTCTAAGTAACAAAAATATCCTGACGCCAACTCATTACTTTCGTATACCTAATAATGCATTATGAAATGATTTTGAGAAGAGGTAGAGAGAGTGATATGTAAGCGTGTTTGGTATAAGAAAGTCCATTAATGACCACCACATATTTTTTTTTACTTTCTTATACATATAGTATGAGAAAATAGGTATTAGGTTAGGTTAGGTTTTATGACTCATGCCCGGGCTTTAACTACGAGGTCATATCGCCTACTACCAGAGCGCTCTTTCGTCACTCTGGTGGACTGAGCCCGACTCTACTGTGGGAGTCCTAAATTTTGCCTACCCTAAATTTTTATTCATCTAGGGTAGGGGTCTTTAACGAGTACCTGACATCGTACAGGCTCGGGACCATCGCTTAACGTCCCATCCGAAGGACGGAAAATAGTTATTGTAATCGTACGAAAATCAAAGATCGTTTTCAAGGATTTTCACGTTTCAAGGTCCCCTGAATATTTTTTGACCATTTTAATAATAAATAATAATAATAAATTTATTTCCGTTAAACCACCAATACATGGTAATAGGATACGTCAAAAGAATTTATACATTAAGATAGCTTATAAATTAGATTTATAACTACTTGAGTCCAACACATCTATGATTAGTAGTAATAACAAAACTATTGATAAAGTAAAATGAAATTAATAAAAACTGAACAAATAAATACTTAAAAATATATGAGTATATATAAAAAAAATTAATACAAGATACGTTTATAATAAGTAGACACATTTTTCAATTTAATAAAAATTAAGATAACTATTTTTCAAAAAAACTCTTCGGAAGTGTCTTTATCCCAACGATGTTTCGGGACGTTCTTACGTCCCATCATCAGGTCCCAATGTGGCGAGATATAGGTTAGGTTAGGTTTTATGACTCATGCCCGGGCTTTAACTACGAGGTCATATCGCCTACTACCAGAGCGCTCTTTCGTCATTCTGGTGGACATGAGCCCGACTCTACTATGGGAGTCCTAAATTTTGCCTACCCTAAATTTTTATTCACCTAGGGTGGGGGGCGAGATATAGAAAAGAAAGTAAACCATGTAACTATAACAATATATGAAAAATAATATATATATAGATTAATTAATTATAAATGAATGTATAAAAAAGTCTAAATAAATAAAAAATTATAAATGAATAAATAAAACAATAACGTACATTGGACTGACTTTTTTCATTGATGTCTGTGCATGTGAGTATATGATAGGAACTTTGCAAGGCCTCTAATGCAGATACGATTGTAGCTACCAACTTGAAATTTGGAATGAAGGCAAACTGAAAGACACATTTTATAGAAATACAATTATAGGTTGTAAAACAAAGACGTAGGTAGTCTAATTTCTCACAGATTTGATGAAAGCTGGCTTTCGAGGTTGCCCTCATCAAGCCGTCTATAAAGAGCCCATTAATTAGTAAGAAGGTAATAAAATTAAAAAATTGAACTACGTCTTTATTTTCCTGTGAAGTAATCACTTCTCACTACATCAGCCATCTTTTACTTATTTAGTTTTACCTGTATCTAATGTTTGAATACTGCAATTCACTCAATAACTACTAAATGGGTAGTTTGAAATTCAAATTTAAATCTGTACTCATTTTAATAATTAGTTTTCCGAGAATTGTCTAACTTTAAAACTTAGTTAACTTAACTTTGATACGTTTTAAAAGTCAATTGAGAAGCTAGTTCTTGGCTCGGTACTTTATACAATATCCTGGCTTCACTTCTTATTGTATGTAAATCAGTTGGGGGGAGGGTGGGGGGCGCCTAGCTGGGAGATGAGCCCCACCCCTATACTCAACTAACGATTTTATTCTTTCTAAATTATTTCTCTTCTTTAGAAACAATGAGCTGGAAACACTGACTATGTACAAGGCAGCGTCCACTCTGAAATTCATCCTATATGTCCTCTTTTTTCCTAGTACTAGATACTAATGGTTTTGCTTGGGACGCGTCCAAATCTCTTCAGGAGTACTAGAGGGATACCTTTCTTGAGAGATGGCTCCAATTGTGAAAAGAAAAACATGAGGGAAACCACATCGCTTCATTCAACGAAAACTCACCACTCTCTTCAAGAAGACTACAGAAGACTACTAATAACTCAGAATGTTCAGATTCACAAATGTAGCGTGCAATGTGAACAAAACTGCAGTATAAAGTGAAATAACTGAGAGTACTGAGGGGCAGCCATGATGAGGCTTTACAGCTACCTCAGAAGATTTGGTCATCGAAATTTGGTATTATATCAAAATAATAATAAAAAATTGCTCTTTCTCTCTCAAAAAAAAAAGGTCGTCGGCAGAGTACTTCCCCAACACGAATTAATGAACAGTGCCTCTCCATCACCAATCGATCTTTGGGCTAAAAATCAATAGCGATATCTAAATTATCATACTAAATGTGTCGATACATTCATTACCTCGGCAGTTATTTGGGTTTTTGAGTTAAGCCCCAACTCTGATCCCCATTCCCTTTGACTGATTTGGCTGAAAATCAATAGGTGTTGGATACACGTATAAAATTTCGTGTTGATACATTCATTCTATTGTTATCGTGTTCACAGATGCACAGACACACACGAAGTCAAACAGATTTAATTTTTTGAATTAGAAGGTCGGAATACATGAAATTCCCATGAAAACTGTTTATCGAATTACTGATCGATTACATAACTTTCTCTATACATCGTATATCTGGGTAAGTAGTAAAAAACGTTACGTTGGATTTGAAAAAAGGATAATTGTGTCCTTTTTAAACCTTGATTTTGGGGAGCCATGGTGGCCGTGCGGGCTAGGGCGTAGGTCGCATGATCTCACCATGGTTTGCGGGTTCGAATCCCGTCCGGGAGTGAGTTTTATTTCATAGATAGAACTCCCTCCCGGGGCCAATGGATGTCTTAAAATAACTAAATAACACATAGATGGCTAGTGTGGTGTTTTTGCCAAGGCCAATTTAAAAAAAATTGATTCAATATTTATAGAATATAAAACTCTAATAAGTTTTTTTTTTTTTTTAGGGGGAGGGATTTAGGTTACAATATACATAAGAATTACCCCTCAAATCGTATCCTAAGAAGTATGATTGTTGAAAGTTGGTCACAACCGGTTGAGCGCACAAGCTGACATATGAGTGGTTATGGAGTATCAACTATCTTCATGTTTTCAATTAAATAACTTTAATAATTTTCAAGAAAGCACAAAAAATAAACGGTTAGAAGACATACATCGTTATAAGAGTTTTGTTGTACTGTCTTCTACTTAGAAAGAACCCTAAAATAAGGCGTGTGTCAATCATCGGCTCTGTACATCCCCATCACGAATTAATAAATTTCGTTTTTCTCTTTCCCAAAAGTCAGTCGACCGTTTGGGCTAGAACTCAATATTTTACTTATATAGTGGGTTCTGAATCCTTATTTTGTTCGCAGGACATTAGATGCCATCCTCATTGAAGTTTGAATTCAAATTTGTATAAAATTTCATTCATAACATCGGCAGTTATTGAGTTGAGCCACCCTCCTGAAATAATAATTGTCCTGACGGGGCACATTATATAAGTTCACATATAAAATTCAGTGTCAATACATTCATTTTATCGGGAGTTATCGTGTTCGCTGACACACACACAGACATTTTTTGAATCAGAGGGACGGAATATATTGAAATTCCGTTGAAAACTCCACATCGAATTTCTTATCGATTACATAACTTCTACTATACTTGGTATAGTTGGGGAAGTACAATATGGCGGCTGTATCAACATTCAAGTTTCAATTAAATAGCTTTAGTAATTTAGTTTGAACTTTATCAATATAGCACCAAAATAAACGGATGGAAGACATAAAAAATTTTGTTTTTCTCTCTTCTATTTCGGAGGAACCCTAAAATAACAGAAAAAAACAATTTTTTAAAATCGTTTATTTCCCTGTAAAAACTGTTTAACTTGGCCATTATTCCCCGAGTCTTTATTGAAGTAAATATGCCATCTTAGAGTAGAGACTAATACAATGTCCGCGTGACGGACCTCCCTTCTCTCAGAAAAATTGTTGAAGTTCTTTCTCCTTCAATAAGAACAATTTTATTTTCAAAAATGTTTCGAAAAAAAAAAAAAACAATAAGGCGTAGTCAAGGTCCACGCCGTAGATTTTCCCTGAAAACGTCGGGATAAAATCATTTTTCATTTTCTTTTCGATGCTGCCGTAGCTCTTGCATTTGCTCGGCACTAGACATTTTAGGTTTTTTAAATTCCTTTTGATGTGAGCTTTCCTCTGTTTTGCGTTTTCTAGAATTCCCCGCATGTTTACTATTCATATGAGACGTCTTTAATTTTTTTGCAATTTTCAATTTAATACCGACTTTTACACACATTTCGGCAAATATTTTTATTGTTTCACTTTGTGTCCTAGTAGTGCTCTTCAAGCTCTTTACAATGACACCCGAATCAACGTCCTTTCTAAACGCGTTATCACGCTACACTAATTTCTAATTTTACACAACGCTAATTCGCAACAATCATCCGCCGGCGCCCACACTAGCCCGATAACGTCACAGGCAAAACAAACACTGCACAACAAACACATACAGACATGCTCTATTCATTGTGACCTCAACCGTTGTTATCGCATTATTAGTCTCGTAGTTATTATCGATTGAAATCTGACGTTATTTTGTAACACAAGAAAGTTTGACCGGCCATCACTGTGCTTAACGAGCGGATAGATTTTTTCAAGTCAAAAAAGCTACCACAGTTCGAAAACAATGAGAAAAGTATCGTAAGGAAGTATAAAACAGAATGAAATTGTTTGGCGAGTTTATAGAGACAGATAGTTCACAATATTGCTACCAGGAAGTGTTAGTGGTTCCATTGCACCTTGAGAGTGTAATAGAGAAGATCTTTCTTTTTTGATATATGTCTTACATTAACATGGCCGGCTCTTTGAAGTGAAAATTTTCTTAAATCGTTGTCCCTCACGAAACGGAGCTGTAATTTCGTTCATGACAAACGTGTAATGGAATTGACACACAATGGGGTTAAATTAATATGAATAAATAATAAATAATAATGAATATATTTCTGTTAAACCAATACATGGTAATAGGATAGGTACGTCAAAAGAATTTATAAATTAAGATAGCTTATAAATTAGATTTATAACTACTCGAGTCTAACACTCGTATGATTAGTAGTAATAACAAAACTATTAAAAAAAGTAAAAGGAAATTAATAAAAACTGAATAAATAAATAGGTACTTAAAAATATGAGTATAAAAAAAATTAATATATTTATAATAAGTAGACCATTTTTTTATTTAATAAAAATTAAGATAACTATTTTTCAAAAAACTCTTTGGAAGTGTCTTTATTCCAACCATGTTTTGAGTCGTTCTTGCGTCCCTCCATCAGGTCCCAATGTGCGAGATATAGAAAAGAAAAAGAAAACAATGTAACTATAACAACATATAAAAAAATTAAATAAATACATTTAATCCATTATAAATAAATAAACAATTATAAATGAATGAATAAAAAAATAACGTACATTCGACTGACCTTTAAGGTGTGGAGGAACTCTTCCCAAAAAAAAAATTAAAGCTTTGTTTCAAATTATGTTTTTGAATTTTCACAATTAAAATCTGAGGCCATGAGATGTACAAACTGTGAGAGGAGTGTTGGGTGATGTCACGTTGGCAGGAGTGTTGAGTGATGTCATGTACCCTATGTTGAGCAGAACGTTTAAGGATGCCAGGAAATTTGCTAATTCAATGTTTTATTTAACGTTTTTGTCAACTTTTGTTTGTTTAAACACGTAAACAAATTGTCTCAAGAAAATTTACCTTTCTATTATTTGAAAAGTTATTTATACCCATAAAAGTGAGCAAAATTACTTACTTTTCACCCAAGTTACGGGTGAGAATGAAGCCCAACATCAACTCGACCGAAAAACCGGTCAACACGAAAAATGGACTTACGGATAACCTCAAAGCACGACTGAACAATACAGGTAACCCAGATCAGTCGAACTCACCCCGACTAGTGAGCCAGGCGAAGAGACCCTGTCCCCTAGAAGAAGACATGGAGTTCCCAGCACTCCCGGAGTCAGCCATGCAGCTAGACGGAGAGCCCTCACCGGGGGTCAGCCACACCCAGCCCAAGCGGAACAGGTACGCAATTCATTCCACTATACCCACGCACAACACATTCGCGCCACTCGCAGCACTCATCACCGACCAACACACTAACGATACCACCACACAGACCGAAACACAACTTAAAATCCCCCCAATTTTCCTTTGTGAAGCCGACGATTTTCAAAAAGTACTGACAGACATTAAAAGTATCACATCTCCCTTCGAAACAAAACAATGCCACAAAAAAATTAAAATATCCCTTATGACATCTGAAGACTTTAGGAAACTGACCAAATTTTACCAAACAAATGACCTAAAATACTATACTTTCCTGAACCCCGAGGATAGGAAACTTTCCGTTGTTATCCGAGGGGCTCCATACTCCCTGACTGAAACCGAAATCCAAGACGAACTAACCCCGACATACCCAGTCCTCAGTGTAACAAGGCTACTGAACAATGACAAAGGCACCACTCCACTGTGTGCTGTCGAGCTCCAGAATACTCCGGAGGGGAAAGCGATTTTTCAATTATCTCGTCTCTTTTACTGTCGAACCGCGGAAGAGGTCTCAACGCATTGTGCAGTGCACGAATTGCCAGCAAGTGGGACATAGCAAGAACTTCTGCCACCTTGACCCAAAATGTGTCAAGTGTGCAGGAGATCACCATTTCACAGCTTGCCCATCACGTACTCTCCAAGAGTCCCCAAAGTGCTCTAACTGTGGTGGAAGCCACCCCGCCAATTATAGAGGCTGTGAAACCTTCTTAAAACTTCAACCACGAATCACACACAGAAAACACATACCAACCCACATTCATTACACAACAAATGCAAATCCATCTAGACTTACTCCCCAACCAGTCTCAGAAAATCCTCCACAGTCACAGCAAAACATCCCCTCAGGAGCTAAATCAAACACTTGGTTTACCCGGAGCAGACACCACACACAGACACCAGCAAGCACCCCTCATCAAACTAACTTCAACGAACAAGACCCCTCATCAAACCTATTTGACATACTACTAAATTTCATTAAACCTTTCATTCCCAAAATCAAATACTTCATTTCCACAATACTCAATAACATACTTTCTTCCAATTATGGTCAGCCCTAATTCCACAGTTGATCAAAATTTAACAATCCTAAATTGGAAAGCGAATGGGTTGAAAGCAAAGCAACAGTCTTTCAGTAACCTTCTAACACGATACAACATAGACATAGTTTGCCTAACAGAAACACACTTCAAAGCGACAGACACATTCAGACTGACAGGATACGTGACATACAGACGAGAAAATTGAGCATTCCCATCTACTTCTTCCTGAACTGGAGCACCTGGAGGCTGTCGGAATTCAACTGACACTCACCAACAACAGACGACTCAACATCATCTCAGGATACCAACGACCAAACTTAAGAATAAAACAGACAGACCTAGAACACATTTTTACAGGAGACGCGACTGCAGTTTTCGGGGACCTCAATAGCAAGCACACAATCTGGGGCTGCAGAAGAACCAATAACAATGGGGTCAGACTTTTGTCGGCCACAAACAACCTCGGTGTTCAGGTCTCAGCGCCAGACGAACCAACCTTCTACCCGTCACAACACAGATATCATTCAGACATCCTAGACATCACACTTATACAAAATTTCACATTCCCAATATATCACGAGACACTAACAGAACTCGATTCAGACCACGTCCCCGTCCCTAACACATTCATAGCACACAAACACTATACCGAACCGCTTCCACGACTTATAACAGGAAAAATTTATTGGAAAACTTTTCAATGGGAAATGGATCAAACTCCTGAAATTCCAATCTACTACAATCACACAGACGACATAGACTGGGCAATACAGACATTCACACAAACTGTTTACACATCTGTTCACAATGCTACATATCACCACTTCAAATACAGACGACCATATATACATGACTCCATTCCCACTCAAATCCTAGCACTAATTCACGAAAAAAACACGGCTCGCAAACGCTGGCAAAGAACAAGAAGTGATGTAGATAAAAGAGACCTCAATCGCTTGACCCGACGGGTGAGATGGGAGCTCGACAACCACAGAATTTGTAAGTACAGGGCTTACTTGACCGACATGACCCCCGGTGATAGTAGTCTCTGGAAAGAAACCCGACGAATTTTGAGACAAAACACATCCTTGCCCCCACTGACAGAAGGACATCACACAGTGACGAGCGACGAAGACAAATGCGAAATCCTGGCAACACACCTCGAACAAAAGTACCGCACTCACGACACTGCTAACACAGACATGAACACCACAGTACACACATATCTATCCATACCGACACAAACTGTTGAAAATTTCATCAAGTTCACCACTCCCTCAGAAATCACAACATTAATAACAAACTTAGCAAACAACAAGGCCCCCGGTGTGGATCTCATTCCGAACATAGTGCTGAAGAAGCTCCCTCCCAAGAGTATAGCCTTTCTAACAGGTCTGTTCAACGCATGCCTGCGATGCAGCTATTTTCCTCGAAATTGGAAAAACGCGGTTGTAATCGTCTTCCATAAACATGGTAAGCCCAAGCAAGAGCCGGACAGCTATCGGCCTATAAGCCTTCTGAACTCTTTGTCGAAGATCTTCGGACGACTAATATTGAGAAGACTGGGTTCTCACCTGGGAAGCGCAGGAATTGTTCCAGCTCACCAGTTTGGTTTCAAACATAATCATTCATCTGTGCACCACACCCCTCAAACACTCTTGCACACTGCTCCTGTACAAAGCGTTACTTCTCCCATTGTTAACATACGCCTGTCCAATATGGCATGGCGCCAGTCCTTCACTCACAACACGACTACAAACATTTCAGAACAAAATTCTTCGTGTGTCTCTGAATGCACCATGGTTTATCCGAAACAGCCAACTCCATGAGGAACTGGGAGTTCCTCGGGTCGCAGCCTATTTAAGGTTCTTAGTAGATAACTACCATGGAAGACTAGGCCTGTGTTCTGGAGCAGCCCACTACAATCTTGGCCAGCCTACTCTCCACAGAAGGCTCAAACCAAGACATTATTATTAATTAATTTCATTTTATATTTTCCATTTTATACTTTGTGTGAAGAACCAAGATGTTCTGGTCCAAATAAAGTGTGTTGTTGTTTTTGTTTTTGAATATGAAACATGATTTTTTATTTTGGTTATTTTCTTTTTTTTGAGCCATGAGAATAAAATTCCGTTTCCGTGTAAAGGGTTTCCTCTAACATAAACATATTTAGTTGAACTTTAAATTTTTTTATTGTATCTTTTGACTTCAAGAAGTGGGGAAGGGTATTAAAAAAATTAATTCCTTTATGAGTTATACTTTTTTCAAAAAGAGAAGAGCAATGTTTAGTTATTCGAAAGTCTTCTTTCTTCCTGGTATCGTAATAATGACTAGTATTGTTGAGAGGGAAAATATTTTTATTTTTCTTAATAACCATTAATGTTTCAAACAGCAATGGCAATGGCAGGATTTTAAATTGTTTAAATATTTCTCTGCAGCTTGTTCTTTGAGTAATATTGTTTATAATTCTTAATGCTTTTTTTTGAAGTCTGAAAATATTAATACTCGAGCTACATGATCCCCAATGTATTAAACCGTAACTGATTATGGAATGGAAATAGGCGTAATATAGAGTAGTTAATGTTTCCTTTGGCACGATCTTATTAAGATTTCGAAGTAAGAAGCAAACGGAACTCAGTTTCTTACCGATAATCTCCTTTATATTATCTTTGATTGATACGGAAAGAGTATCAACAGTTAATGGTTGAATATCCATCTTGTTAG
The DNA here is from genome assembly GCA_963662175.1 of Aradus depressus. Lineage (NCBI taxonomy): Eukaryota > Metazoa > Arthropoda > Insecta > Hemiptera > Aradidae > Aradus > Aradus depressus. The sequence continues at coordinate 95,347,202 of OY759214.1, read as the reverse complement.
ATGTACCCTTAAATCTGTTTTTGTTTCTTTGAGGGTCCTTCGACTTCCGAATTTGAGGTTACACTCCGACCCCACACAAGTATTTGTTCCCTTGCATTCATTTTTTGTTAGCACAACATCAAATATTCCAGTTTTCAAAAAATTTTCCCTAAAATATGAACCGAAATGCAATTGTTTAGATGTGCAGCCCACGTGTTACTGCCTCACAATAAGTTCACTGAGTGTATAGATGACTTTTTTCTTTTGTATATGTAAAGATTAACGATTTAGTACTTGAATTAACATATTATAAGTTGAGAAACATGGACATATTGTGTAAATCTATAATAAATTAAACAAACTTCGTTTTTTGAAATATTGTCTATTTCACAAGAAATTTATACGTAAACTACGTACGAAGACTTTAGTTTATAAATAAACAAATATCTTCGACGATATATCTCCGATGAATAAACATATGATGATGGTTTATTGCTGAAAGTAGTTTATGTTTACATTTCTTGTAGAATAGACAATACAGTGTAAACTCCATTCAACGCCACTCGATTTAACGACAGACTCCCTAAAACATCGAAATTACTTGAATCTGGTTGGTTTACCTTGTTGTCCATACAATGATACACCCTATGTAGCATCACACCCACTCTAAATAACGACAACAATACGTCATTACTAAGCAATAAACAGTACTTTCAAGTTGCCGAAATTAATAAGGACTGCAGCTGTGTACGTTCTATTGTTTGTTATTTTGTTGCTTTATTGTCTAGCACGTATTTACCTCGACTGTCGGCATCATACGTACCGAAGATTCTAAGAAATTCGTTCTTTTGTTTGTTGTGATTACCTTGCAAGGCAAGTTGATCCCACAGTATCCCAACATATGAATAAAATACATAAGAAAATACAATTAAAATACTGGAGCAGCACAAAACGTCAGACGAAGATAACAGACTATACGCAATAAGCGTTGTTATTTGTATCAATATTAATGTTTGTTGTTTGTAAATTTTATACTTTATTAGTAAATACATATTATAATAGTAAAATACTATTAAATGTAATGTAATATGTATTGATATTTCTTCTCTTCATTTAACGACAACTCTCAATAACGCCATAAAATGCGCAGTCCCTTAAGTGTCGCTATATAGAGTTTACACTGTATTTAAAAGTCAAATTTGTTTTATTTATTTATATGATATGGATTGAATTAACAAATTTTAGGTCAAAAACAATAAAAAGTAAGTCCATATAACGAATTTATGACAGTCAGTCTGTCTGTCCCCTAGTGGCCTTATGGAAACTTGTGAAGCCATTAATGGTGCACTACCATGAATAAAGTGATGGTCAATTTGATAAAATTAACGTAAAATAATAAGCAAAACCTCTAATTGTTGGAAGATTAATTTACAGAAGCTTTTGTAGGGATTTTTGAAGAGAGCAACGGAAGAAAAGCGGACGATAAGTGTGCATATTGTGAGGGAAATTAAGTACATGAAGTACTGCGGTATGATGTGGGGAAAATCACTGGAGCTTTTCAGGGGACCCTTAGCGGACTTAAAAATTAGGAGCCGCCCCTCATTTAATATTATAGGAGGCTCCTTCTACTATTGTATGAAAAGCTTGATCCTTCGTCAAGACTATAGTCGAATGCCCGAAGAAGATTCAAGAGAGTTTGGTCCAGAGATCTCATATTGTGAGTTGAAACTCTCACGGCCCTTACTCTTTTTTTTTAAATTCCTCAGCTATACAAAGTATAGGGAAAGTTAATTAATCGGTCAGAAATTCGATGCGGAGTTTTTAAGGTGATTTAAGTCAATTCCAACCATACCTAAACCTGAATGCTCCTTTCTCACACATCAAAGCAGTGGCTCAACTCCGTCTATCTGGCAAGTACTATCTTAAAATCTGTTACAAAAATAATGTATAGGTACACCCTTAATCCCCAGGAACTTTGTTCAATCTGCAATAAAAATGAATTGGAAGACGTATACCACCTGTTAATATCCTGTCCGATATACTCCCCCATTAGGAGCCACTTCCTGCCTCAGAGTATCAGTACAGACCGATCCAACTGTCATACATTACTCCTGGCCCATAATAAGAATGATATCTCAAATATTTTTTATTATTTAATCAGCGCTTTGAAACTTAGAGCATTCATTGTTAATGAATAATGTATTTCAACTTACATATTATATTGATATTCAATATTTACATCCTCACTCCATATTTACTGTCTTTTTTACATTAGGTATTATTAATTTGTAATTACTTATTTTATTTATTTATATTTTGTATTTAGTTTCTTAAAGGTTTCTTTATATGTGTCATTATTATGTTAATATTGTAAAAGTAATGGTCACTGACTCAATTGTATAGGGTTGATCCCTTTAAACAATAAAAATTATTATTATTATTATTAATGTTTTCCGACCTCCTAATTCCAAAAGTGAAAAAAAAAAACGTCTGTCTGTGGACACGATAAAATGAATTTAATCGACATGAAATTTTAAATTGCATCCAGAACCCTTTAAGCACAACACCAAATAGAGGATTCTCAGCAAATCGACCAAAGGGAAGAGGAGACTAGGGGGGAGGCTTAACACAAAAATAACTGCCGTTGTAATGAATGTATTAATAACATTGACAACGAAATGTCATATGTAAATTGATAGCCATGTAAGGACGACACCCAGGACCGTATTTAGGTTCTGTTGACCTTTAAGCTGAACCTTTGGTGCGGGCCCTACCGGGGAGAGGAGGATTTTTTGAAAATTAACCTGCAAAAATCGCATTTTAGAGAAATTTCCTATCTAAAAACCCAACAAGAAACATTTGAAGTTTATTATTAAATTGCAGTAAATTTTTTACTATATAGTATTTAGAAGATAATGAATTGATGAGATAATAAAAATGGAAAGAATATCATTAAGATATTCAATCATTAAGGTAAGCTATACAACTAGTCTATAGTAGCGCCGGTATATCTTGGCCCTTCGGGGGGTGTGGCCAGTTCGCATGGAGGGAGGGGATAGCCAATAGGAACCCATGAAAACGACGGTCGCCAAGTGAGCGTCTCTCTGTTGCCATTTCTTTCCGTAAGCAATTCCGTGCAATACTCTGTGCCAGTGCCGTTCTCTTCATGTTTTCATAGCTATTCTTTGACAACCTTTGTTTCTTTTAGTTTCCCAGTTTTTATTTGTTGTGTTGTTTTTATTACTGTTATATTCAATATTGTTGGTAACTATGACACCAAAAAAAAGGAAGGTTTGAAATCTCAAACAGGCGAGACAGTGCTGAATGTGGCCTTCAGTTGAATATAATAATATAATTGCTTTTATAAGTGAAAGCTAAATTTTTCCTGTATTCATAGTAGAGCGGGAAAGGAGAGGTTTGTGGAGTTACCTTGCAGTTTGGCAACGCCGCCACCCACTCCTTGAACTAGCCACACCTCCCCGAACAGCCAACATATACCGGCGCTACTATAGTCAGTTTACAAAGGTGTTCACGATAACTGAAAAGAGTAGCGATACTTCGCTGCAACAAGTTCACATAAAATTCTGGTATTTATTTAATTTTTTTATGTACATATCAATTGCATGGTTCATGGCGCGTGGCGTCCGCCCAGGGCAAGCAACCTCCACTTGGCCCTCCCCTAGATCCGCCCTGAATGAGAAGATATATTATTTGCTCTTGGACAGTCCTTCTAATGACCTTCCAGCTGTTGAACATCAGTTCAGATCGGCGAACTTATATACATATATAGGTATATATAATTATACAAAATCGTCTCTAAAAGTATTTTATTGAACTATTAAAATTCATTGAGAGGGTGAAAGGGCCATGTTAATATTCCGACAACACGGAGCCTAAATATTCCCACTTAGTAAAGTTCAACGACAAAGAGAACGTGAACTGAAAGTATTATGAACCACTTCATTAAAGATTCTTTTTTCATCCTATCGTTTTTCAGTCATACAATTTTTTTCCATTGATTCATTTCCTTCCACTCTATACTACGGTAGTTAATATTGCTTTCAGCTTTAGACTGTCAAGGAAAGGTTAATAGTTAATAGATCAGCAATATCCTTCATGCTAGAAGACAGTTCGGGTGAACGTTAAGTAAGTTTGGTATATATACACATTTGGTATATATATACATACACATTTATTTTTATGGAAAGTATGGTAATGGAGATTGAGATATATAGAATTTATTTACTTCCCCAGCCAGCTATTTTGACGTGCAAACGTCTATTGGCTCGTTAAGCACAGTGATAACCAGTCAAACTTTCTTGTGTTACAAAATACCGTCAGATTTCAATCGCTAATAACTACGAGACTAATAATGCAATAACAACGGTTGTGGTCACAATGGATAGAGCATGGCTGTACGTATTTGTTGTGCAGTGTTTGTTTTGCCTGTGACGTTATCGGGCTAGTGTGGGCGCCGGCGGATGATTGTTGCGAATTAGCATTATGTAAAATTAGAAATTAGTGTAGCGTGATAACGCGTTTAGATAGGACGTTGATTCGGGTGTCATTGTAAAGAGCTTGAGAAGCACTACTAGGACTCAAAGTGAAACAATAAAAATATTCGCCGAAATATATGTAAAAATCTATATTAAATTGGAAATTGCAAAAAAATTAAAGATGTATCATATGAATCGTAAAAATGCGGGAAATGATAGAAAACGTAAATTAGAGGAAAGCTCGCATCAAAAGAAATTTAAACCTAAAAAGTCTAGTGCCGATTAAATGCAAGAGCATCGAAAAGAAAATGAAAAACATTAAGGCATAGTCAATACAGTGTGGGGTGTACATGTGTTACGTTAGCTACCACAGACCCTTGCTACATGCAATAAACTTGTGATTTATCTATTCTGTAACCATACTACTCTGTATAACCATTGTATTGAAGAGATTGATAATTAAATTACATATTAATACGAAACACTTGTTATGACTTTATCCCGACGTTTTCACGGAAAATCTACGTCGTGTATATCTAATCGGTCAGAAATTCTATGCAAAGTTTTCAACGGAATTTCATGTTTTCCAACCTCAAAATGAAAAAAATTAAATAAACAAAATGTTGTGGCCATTACAGGACTTTCTTATACCAAGCACGTTTACAGATCCCTCTCTGATCAACGGTACCTACCTTAGTAAAAGGTGGAGTCAGTAGGCTGCATATAAACCAAATAAAAATATCTATGCAATATTCTTGTTATTTATGGCTATCTTAGTGTCTACTTTAGTTATTTTATTTTTATATGCATAGTTTTATATGACGTGCTGCGCATGAGCCAGAAAGTTGTCGTCCCTTGCTCTGCGAGAATAAATAACCTGATACAACCAAATACCAACCTTGGATAGTTCCTGAACAGTTCTGGAAATTCATGGCCAATCTATTTTAAGTTCTCCTTCAAAGCAGGCTATCAGGATCTCCAAAGCTGGAAAAGCAAAGTGAATAAAGTAAATAAAATAAAAAATCGAGAATATATCAATAAAACTAATCGTTAGGACACGTGTCGTGGGGATAGACTTTTCATTTGTGAGTCATGGCCGATTTTAATTATGAGGTCATATCGCCAACTACCAGAGTACTCTTTCGTCGTTTTAGTGGACATTAGAGCCCGACTTAGGGTAGTAACCGCGAAATAAGTCTGAGCAAGGTATGTTCTGTTTCACAGCCTCCCCTCACCCCTAATCTCAATGGAATTAACTTTTTTCCCACCTCAATCTGGGTGAACTATAATAATAACGATTACCGACTCCCCCATATCTCGCACATTGGACATTGTAAGTAAAAATATATATGATGAGATGTATGCTATGGAACTGAATTGGGATCTGAAGAGGTATCAGGAGAGATCTGTCCATGTGGAGGGAAACGCCAGAGGGGTGATCCGTCTATCACAGACTGCACTGGGTGGCCTATGTAGCAGATAGGAGCGACATCAGGATGGATAGAGCTGAGCTCTGTACAACCTCAACCAGTAGCCCTGGAGATAGGTCAAGGTATATCTCTGTGTAATCTGAGGGAGAATAACGATGAAGAACACTTGCTGCCAATCTGTCCCATATTAGTTCAGGATCAGACCACTTGGGACGCTCTCGGCTCACTATACAGCAAGTATTGTAATCATTCCCCTGAACTTCTTTCGATCATATAACGTTCGTCTATGTTATCTGATTGGAATTTTATGATAGCTTTGATTTTAAAACGTTTGTATCAATGATCTTGAAATATGAGATGAAGATGTCACATGTGCTAAATTAGATCTGATTAGATTTTGATCAAAATTAGATGAAAATTAAGATTACTTTACTTCGAGGCCTAAGTATCTTTTACGAAATACCCCTTACATACTTATGACCTAATCAAAAATGTCTTCAAATAAAAGTTGTGGAGAAAACTGAAATGGACATTATACATGAAATACGATTTTTCGATAGCCGCCCAGAAACCATCCTAAAATGACGTCTTGCAACCCATTTTTTTAAAGACGCTTCATTTATACAAAAATGGTTAGTTCTAAAATGTTCTTTATTACATTTTCATTTATTAAAATGCAGGATTTCCAGTTTAAAGTAACGGTTAAATTGTAACGCATAAAACAGCTGGTGCCAACATTTTACTTTCATATACATATTAATGCAAGAATGAAATGCATTTAAGAAAGGGGATGAGGAGGCAGAGTGAACTATACAAAGGTTGGTATAAGAATGTCCTGTTAACATTATAGGACAAGTCCATTGCTCATCGCGAGCAATGACTCGCAGGCAAAGACAGAGACGAAGAGATTTTTCTCTTCTCCTTTTTAGTAAATATGGAAAGTATGGAGTCAGAATCATATTGGGACAGGGTGTGGAATGTATGGGCGAGAAGAGAGGAATGAATAAAGGAATATGGAAAATGGTGTCTTTGATAGGAACCAATGTCGGAATTAGATTAAGGACTGCCTCCTCTGAGAAGGGGAAAAACCTGAATAAAGAGTGGCTATACGTTCACCTATTGATAATCTTTCTCCATACATAATCCGAATTAACTGGCGAAAATAAGGAGTACTTCTTGAGAAATATAAACGGGATATAGTTGGCCTGTAAGTCAGGTACTTTTTAAAGACCCCTATTCTAGGTAAATAAAAATTTAGGTTAGGCAAAATTTAGGACTCCCATAATAGTGTCAGGCTCATGTTCACCAGAACGACAAAAGAACGCTCTGGGAGTCAGAATAAATAACTAACTCTCATGCTATATCTATTCATTCCACAATACAGTTATGACGCTATCTTCAGTGATATATTTGAATATCGTCATTCAAATCCAGAGAAAAAGCAATCATGTTTTTTTTTTTCATTTTAACATGAGACAACTTTTTTAGAACCTATCATTTACATAGTTTGTCAACTTTATAACCATTACAACATAACATAACCTGACAGAAGGTTACCTCATTCCTGGAGGGGATGGTTAGGAAGGAATGTGGCTAAAAATATCGGGTGAGATAACCTCACACGGATAACCACAAAGGGAAGTTACTTCATTGTGTGGATGGGGAGAGTAGATCGGGGGGATGGCCACTTGTCAAAACAAAGCTGGGACTGGATCGAACACTAGTTCAGTCACTACAATCCATTACACTATGCCACATCGCCGATGCACCATTTTACATTTCCAATCTCACACTGCATAATGACCTCAACATCCCATCTGTTATGAGGACACATATCAACATTTTCACGACAAACTCCCATCACCACTTATTCAACAATTAGACCACAGATTCACCACCGTCTCTCCACAAATGCACTACGACACCTCAAACGGCCATGCTCCAGGGCTAGCCTATCCAGGGGCGTAGCCAGGGGGGGGGGGGGGGTTACGTGTCCCCCCTGGCAAGAGCAAAAAAACAAGATAAAAATTAAATAAACTAAAAAAATAGTTTTTATTAAAAATGGAATGCTTGCAAGTTACCAATAGGATCTTCAAATTTCCCATGCGTCTGATTCCTAAATCAGCAATCAGCTGTTACATAAATGTACATGTACAAAACAAGTCATATTATATTTATTTAAATATATATGAATTCGATCATTTCATTTCCTCGCTGAAAATCGTCATTTATGTTATACTTTATACTCTTAAAGCTGATTTTACATGCGCAGTAAAAGTGCAAAGCGCAGCAGCAGCAAATGCACGCTATTGGATGTGTCATTAAAATCTAAAAGCACAGAAACCATAGCGTGCATTTGCTGCTGCTGCGCTTTGCATTTTTGCTGCTCATATAAAGTCAACTTCAGTGTTACAGTCAGTGGTTACCTCAGGGGGAGCTTCTAGAGGTCCGAGTTTCCCAAATCAATTCATACGCTTGTTGACTAATTGCCATACGAAATAGGTGGTAAGTAAGGAGTGCTGTCTGTCCGCGATTAGAAGAGGCGGGGTGATTAAAGTGGGGGAACAAGTGGTAGAAATGAGAAAAGTGTTATTTAGATGAGTTAGGATCCCTTTTGGGTTGCCAAAGTAGATTCTGAATTTATATATAATATATTTATTCCTGTACACATTATTGACTTGGAGTTTCAGCATAGAAGCCGACTCAATAAATATGTTCTGGAAAAAGAAGATTTCCAATTTAAATATAAGAAAAATTTTTAACACAGCAAATAAATTATAGATAATGGGAGTACTTCCCGAAACGTCTGTAATCCTAGGTTATAAAAACCAAAAAATAAATAGGGGATTTTTTTTTTTTGTTTTGCCTTAAGTATTTAGCATATTAGCCAAAATGGGAGAATTGTAGATCTGTAATAAATATATTATATGAGTAAGGATGTTCTTTTATCTTGTCCGAACACATTTCTGCGATCCTTATCAATTTTTTTAATAATAATATTTATTTTCGTTAATCCATAAAATGGTAATAGGATACGTCATAAGAATGTATATATTAAAATAGGTAGCTTATAAATTAGATACATAAACAGATATTAACTCTACGAGTCTGTCACACATGGATTAGAATTAACAACATCACTAAAAAATAAAATGAAATGAATAAATAAATATTTGAAAATATGAGTACAAAAATCATAATTTTATACAGTAGGTATATAAATAAATTATACAATAAATGTAGTACATCAATTTTTTAAATTAAATTAAGATAATAATTGTTGATAACTATTCCGGAAGTGTATTTTTTACGACGATATTTTGGATGTTCTTACGTCCCTTTCCAGGTCACAGTGTGCAAAATATAGAAAAGAGAAAGAAAACTAAATAACATACATATAGTGAAAAGTTAGTAAAATAAATAAAAACAAAGAACTTTTGTATTGTATAATTTCACAAAAATGTATACATAGAGTGTACCGGTTACGCCATCAAAAGCACAAAGTTCAAAAGTGACGTGGTAGGTTTAGTTTTACGATGTGACACGAGTGGGTAATTACAGTCGGGAGTAATGTGGAGTCAGCTGTCTCTGAGGGGTGTCACTTTTCATTTTTATTATTAATACTGCAATGAAAAGTGTATTTTCTTCTTTGTTATTTGTATTAAAGCGGTTTAAATAACAAAACAATTGATACTCTTTTACAAACTTCAAAATTGAAAGTTTCGAGAAAGCTTCTCAGTTGAGTAGCTGAGAGTTTGTGTCAAGGGTTTTGAAATGAAACTCTTATAAGATGAAAAATGTTTCCTGTTTTCTCTTCACTTTGTCAAAAAAAAAAAAAATGTTTTTCTATGGAATTTTAGTCTTAGTCAAAATAGGTAATTTTGGGAGCAACATTTTCACTGGCTTTTCTCAAATTGCATACCACTCCACATATGGTAAAGTGTCCATAACAACTTTCTTATACCAACCACTGTTTTACATATTATTCTCCTTCCCCCTCTCAAATTCTTTTCAAACTGGCATTGCTGGGCGTGATAGCGATGTGTTGGCATAACCGGTTCTCGTTGTAGATACTGTTTCTCAGAGTGACTTCCTAATTTTTTTTAATTCCAGTTGGAAGGGGTGAGGGAGAAGGGGAATGATCTAAACATCTAGTTATTTATTATAACAACCATAGCCTCAGGAGGGAGTTTTATATACGATTCGAACCCGGACACCATAGAGAGAAACCCCATCTGTGATTGAAAAGTTGTGAGCTCTCTATCGCAAAAACTATTGTAGCTATGAACTTGAAATTCTGAATGACGAGTTCACATGTTCTAACTTAGGTATGTTTAGATTTTGGGTGAAATCGAACGATAATTGAGACCACTTTTCCATTAACTACATTTTACAAGAAACATCATTATATGATTTATGACGTATCATATTATGACCTACGCATCATCATATTATGTTTGTGACCTACTGAAAAATCTTCTCGAGTAATAGTTGTAGAGAATACTAAAATACATAATTTATATGAAATACGATTTTTTACAGGTCGAAAAATCATAAAAATTAAGAAAAATATATGTTAGTTATGACTCATGCCTGGGCTTTAACTACAAGGTCAAATCGCCTACTACTAGAGCGCTCTTTCGTCACTCAGGTTGACATGAGCCCGACTCTACTATGGGAGACCTAAATTTTGCCTTCCCTAAATTTTTATTCATCTAGGGTAGGGGGGTCTTTAACGAGTACCTGACATCGTACAGGCTCGGGACAATCGCTTAACGTCCCATACGATGGATGGAGCTTTAGTTTATTTTACCTCCCAGATAATATAAACTAGGGTCGCGGCCGGGTTTTGAACCCGCGACCTTGAGCTTCAGTAAGCAAGCACAATAAATGTATACAAAAATATATGTGATGTGGCCATTTCAGGATTTTCTTATCCCAACAACGCTTATAGATCACTCTCTCTCCCTCCCCTTCTCAAAACCATTTCATTTTGTCTCTTTGTATAGCGTTATCTTGAGAGTAGACATTCTTATATTCAGTAATGCCAGTATGAAATAATGTTGAGAAAGGAGAAAAAGAGTGATCTGTAAGCGTGGGTGGTATAAGAAAGTGTAATGGCCACATCACAATTTTTTATTCTGTTTGTAAAATAAAAACTACGAATATTAAAAACATATTTTAAGATTTGCTACCATGCGTTACAATTTAAACATTGCTTTAATCTATTTCTTACACAATATTTTTGTATGTAATCTGGAGCGCTATACCTCGTAACTTGATTGTGAGATCATAATGATTTTAACGCTAAGACTCTTCTCCATCAAGGAGTACTATCCGAACTGTTCGTGTGGCGGCATCGAGGCACTGAATGTCCGCTGTACGACCGATCCAGAAAAAAAAATCTATAAGCGTATCCAGAACCCTATAAGGACGGATCAGAGGGGTTCAAAAATCTCATGTATGACATGATATTTTATTTTTAAATTCTAAACCCCATATGGATGGCACATATTAATTTTCCGCGAAATCGGTCGAAGGGAAGGGGGATTAGAGAAGGGGGACTGGACTCAAATACCCTAATAACTGCTGACGTAATGAATGTATCGACACAAATGGATCATGAGCATTCAGAAGCCACTACGTAAGTCAACTATTGAGTTATAATAATTTAATATATATATATTTTTTTTAATGTTTAAAGGGATCACCCCTATACAATTGAGTCAGTGATCATCACTTTTGCAATATTATCATTAACATGTCCAAAATTACAGATTCATCAGCTGAACAATAATGACATGTATAAAGAAACCTTTAACAAACTAAATAAATAATATAAATAAATAAAATAAGTAATTACAAATTAATAATAATAACAATGTAACAAAGACAGTAAATATGGAGTGGGGATGTAGATATTGAATATCAATATAATATGGAAGTTGAAATACATTATTCACTAGCAGTAATACCCGGCGTTGCCCGGGGAACTTTGACTTTTCTCCCAATATCTCCTATAAGGCTATTCAGTTCCTCGACAGTACATTCATGATGTTATAATTTTCAATTATTCATACGGAATAAGGCTTATAGTCCTTCAACTGTAGTAACGCTAGCTTTGGAGCTAAAACTTATTTATTCAAAAAGATTTATCATTAATCATTGCAATGGTTTTCGAGTTACAAAGATTGCGTGAGTGGATGCTGGGATGGACCAGGAGTTGATTAAAAAATAGACCTTAACCTTCCGGTAAATAAAACTTATCTATTCAAAAAGATTCCTCATTAATCATTGCAGTGGTTTTTGAGCTACAAAGATTGCGTGGGTGGATGCTGGGATGGACCAGATATTGAGGTACTAATACGCCTATAACCTTCAACAGACGATGACGAACAAATTTAAAAAAAAAATAATCAAATCCATCAAGCCGTTCGTGAGTTATAGCGGTACAACGCACAGAAACTTTCAGCTTTATATATATGATTAACAATCAGTTTCAAAGCACTGATTAAATAATAGAAAATGTTAGAGATATCATTCTTATTATGGGCCAGGAGTAATGTATGAAAGTTGGATCGGTCTATACTGATACTCTGAGGCAGGAAGTGGCTTCTAATGGGGGAGTATATCGGACAGAATATTAACAGGTTTATTGCAGATTGTAGTGGGGGGGGGGGGGGGGGGGGGGGGGGGGGGGAGGGAACAAATATTGAGTTTTAGCCCAAACGGTAAAATTGGCTTTGGAGGGCTTGTTTAATTCAGGCTGAGGAAGTACATAGCTGATGATTCACCGGCGACTTTTAATTTTTGGATTCAAGGCGTTGGAAAGCATGAAATTTCATTGAAAACTCAACTTCGAATTTCTGGCTCCCATATAGCGGGGTCAGAAAGCCTAAGTATAGTTTTTGTTTTAACGAAGGTCCACAAGGTAGCACAACAAGTTGTCAGACTGATAAAAGTATATGTGTGTGAATTTGAAAGGTTTGCTACCCTTCCTAGAGGGGGGGTCTATCGAAGCCCCCCCTCCCCCCCCTCTACAGTTAAATTTATGGCTCCAATCCTCTTTAGCTGCATCAGGAGGCTTGCCTTCTCTAGGGTACCTGGCACCTGGGCCACTCCACCCAACCCCAATACATCACTCCGGATTAGGAAATATAGAATTTTTTTTTTCTAAAAATAGGAAAGGAGACGCCTAGTTTCCAGGGCGCTCAGTCGGTGGAAAAACATGAAAGTTTGTCACCATTAGAAAAAGTCTGTTAGTGTTGAACAGTAGTTTTCAAATTTTATTAACTAGCAGTTTATTCGGCGTTGCCCGGGAGTATCTTTGCATTATTTTTATTCACTGAAGTTGACGTTGTGCGATGCTAGGGGAAGAACAAAGAGTACAACAGTGCTTCTTGGTCCTTTCAGTCAGAACTTGGTGAAAATAAATTTTCTGAACTTAAATTGGTAGTAATAAGAAAATAGGAAATTGGTAAGAATAAGTTACTTAGTTTTGTGAATTGGTAAATTGTAAATCTAATAAATTTTGCATGCTATTTTCTTTAAAACAATTATTATTGTATAATATATATATGCCGTTATTTGTAATTATTACAATAAACTTGGAAAGATAATTTGTTTGCCTATTCACTACTCAATAATTCATACTTTATTGATTAAAAATAAAACGTTCAACAGTACTGAGACTAATCCCTCAGTGAGCAACTAGTCGCCGTTGTGAGAGGAGTCAGTATTGAATACATCAACAGTAATTATTTGTTTGACATTGTTGATAATATTAGGATGAGTTAGAGGAGGGAGAATAGTAATGGAGGGCGTCATCTGTGGAAGGATCACAAGGATCAGAGAGCGTTATTAACATCATGAGGCACTCTGAAATGTGGGCTCCAACCTAACCGAGCACGTCTACTGTTTGATCTGTCTGTTTAGGTTGGAATAATACAGTCTGTTAACAGCCTCAAGTCAGTTAACAGTCAAAGTGTTTATTGACCTTAGTATCGAAGGTCTATCAGGTAGATCATCTTAGATGTAAACTTATTAAATCTAGGATAATATTTAACAACTATACTAACAGAGATTTGAGAAGATATCCAAGAATGTAACACAACTTACTAGTCACTCTTCTCATCACTCTCACTCCCCCTCTCCTTTCTTAAATTAATTTCAAACTGTCATTACTGAGTATAAGAAAGTCACTCAGAGAATTACGCTGAACAATGAAATAACAAAAACTGCGGATGCCAACACATTACTTTTTTTATTATTTTCAAATTTTAGAGGAAAAACGGATAAAATTATTATATTCAAAAAATATTCTCATATATATATACTAAAATCTATTCCTGAATAAGCAAATGTCTATGTTAAAACGTAAAGAAAAGTGGAATCATATTTCCTCACAAGGAAATGACTGAACATAGTATTTCACAAGTTGTAAAATAAAATATAGTCTGACCTCTCACGGATTTTATTAATTTTCGCTAGCCGACTTTCGAGGTTGCCCTCATCATTAGGCAGTCTACAAAAAAATCATCATTTAGCAACAAAGAAAAAGGTTTGAAGTCGTATTGATTAAAATCCATAAAATATTGTGGTAATAAAATATTAAATAAATATAAATTAATAAAAACTAACAAAAATTACATTGATATAATAAGCTTTAATATAAACATACCGAGGGCGCCGGTAGCTCAGTGGTATGCGTACTTGCCTTCTGAGCTCAAGATCGTGGGTTCGAAACCCGACCGAGGCCCTTAGTTTATTTTATTTGGGAGGTAAAATAAACTTAACCACGCCGTCCTTCGGATGGGACGTTAAGCGATGGTCCCGAGCCTGTACGATGTCAGGTACTCCTTAAAGACCCCTACCCCATGTGAATAAAAATTTAGGGTAGGCAAAATTTAAGACTCCCACAGTAGAGTCGGGCTCATGTCCACCAGAGTGACGAAAGAGCGCTCTGGTAGTAGGCGATATGATCTTGTAGTTAAAGCCCGGGCATGAGTCATAAAAACTAACCTAACTTATAAACATACCTGGTAAAGTAATTATACCTACATATTTTTTACCTGTTTCTTTGTTGCTAAAAAATGGATTTTTTTTTGTAGACTACATGATGATGAAGGCGATCTCGAAAGCCGGCTAGCAAACATTAATGAAATTTGTGAGAGGTCAACCATATTTTATTTTACAATCTGTGAAATAATGAAATAATCACCTCTCACTACATCAGCCACAACATTATGAACATTAGGGTGGCCGCTATTTTAAAAAAGTTAAAAAAATTTTCTTCCTCCGGTACCAAAAATATGTGTAGAATGTCGAAAAAATGTGGCCTGAATTTTTTCAGTTTTTTTAAATCATATTAACCGGTGCCTGTAAGAGGTCGAATTTTAACATGGGTTTTAAATGGGGGTTTTGAACTTTTACCGACTTTTGAGCGTAGTTTCAAATGTTTCAGACATAAAAATCTGAATATTTACATATTTATGTATTTGGGTCCGCTGAATTGAAATTCACCGTCAAAATTGAATTTTGACAGTTGTAACTCACACATTCTTCACATGTTTTTGGTACCGGAGCAAGAAAATTTTAACTTTTTTGAAATAGCGGCCAACCTAATGAACATAGGTACTTCATGTTTTAAATTTGCTTACTCAGGAATAGATTTTCTCAAATATCTATATATATATCGTTAAATCTATTCCTGAGTTAGCAAATTTAAAACATTTTTTATGTTCAGTCATTTTCTTGGGAGGAAATATGGTTCCACATTTATTTATGTTTTAACAGGCATATGCAAAGGCTCCTCAAAGGTTGCACAAAGGCTAACCAAAAAAAAAAATTGAAAATGTTAACACATCTATCTATAGGGGAGGTTGACGAAAATGGTGTTAAATTTTGGTTTTGGCAAAGGAGGAGGGGCCCCCATTAATATAGAGAAGAGAGAGTGTGACAGATGGATGATCACGGAGGAGGTGGATCGGACCAGTTCACTTGGGTTGGCAAAACGGGGGTAGGAGGCCGTACCGCACCCCGCACCCCTACGTCAATCTGCTTATTTATAACAACCTTGTCCAAAACTATGTCAAAGGGGATGAACATCTTCAACAAAAAATGTGAAAAATACATTATTTGCCTAATTAATTATTATGCGCTAAAAATGTACTTTGCTTAAATAAAATAAGATAATGTAGACAGTTATTGTGACTCATGCCCGAGGCTTTAACTAGAGGTCATATCGCCTACTACCAGAGCGCTCTTTCCTCACTCTGCTGGACATGAGGCAGATTCTACTATGGGAATCCTACACCTCCCAGAAATAAAAAAAACCTAAGGACCTCGGCCGGGTTTCGAAC
The DNA here is from genome assembly GCA_963662175.1 of Aradus depressus. Lineage (NCBI taxonomy): Eukaryota > Metazoa > Arthropoda > Insecta > Hemiptera > Aradidae > Aradus > Aradus depressus. Next base: position 95,330,936 of record OY759214.1, on the reverse strand, counting down.
CCGCGGTCTTGAGCTCAGTAAGCTAGCACGCTATCTCTGATCTACCGGCGCCCCCTATATATGTTATAATGAAGGGGGGTTCAGGGAGGGGACTCAATTCAAAAATCCTAATAAGTGCCGATATAATTAATTTATCGAAACAAAATTTAGTGTAAGAATTTAGGAGTCACTATGTAAGTCAACTATTGAATATTAGCGCAAACTGGGTTTGGAACGGGAGCAAAAAGTTACCTCATTAATCCCCTTCTGGGGATGTACTTTGCCGGTGATTCGACTTTTTTTCTCCTTTTAGAGGGGCCACATATTTTTGAAATTTCTATACTTTAAGTAGAGGCAGTAAATAATAAAACCTACGGAACCCTTTAATGTGTCTTGCTATGATTCACTTGCCTGTAATATTTTTTGCTGTTGTGTGAGGCGGAGATGCAATTAGAGGTTGTTGAGGCTGTTTTACAATGCAAATGTGGATCTGCCGGACAGGAGAGCCAATCATCGGTCTTCCCTCCCTCCCACATATCACCTACCAATAGCACTGGTGATGTTTGGGCACATCTTGTACCTACCTATCTATTGGAGTCTATATTGGACATGGAGCAGTACCACATAGCAGCTAGCTAGCCTTCCTTTGATCATCACTACAATCCAAAATTGCCTGCTCCATTCTAAATGCAATATCATCACCTCAGAATCAGTTGTTTTGTTTGTTTGTTTGCTTTATCGTCCTCATCGACTCCCAATTAGGGCACAATGGGCGACCTCTCTACAGATGCTGTTCGGAAATAGATTCATGAACCTTCGCACCATGAAGCAGTTATTCAAGCCATAAGGGGGCATTCAAAATATAATCACTTCATCCACAGATCTCTTTAGCAATAGATGAGGCTCACAATAGAATAGTAAAACAATAAATTTACATAAATGGCAATGTAAAAAAATATTTGCTTAACGAAATCGTCGTCATACATCTAGCTGAAGTGCAATCATAGTTGAACAATTATCATCTAATTTATGAACAGCTGAACACCTGCTTGCTAAATTTCTGCTTTCCAGCTTATCTTGAAGTGGCTGAGAATTTTCCAGTCACAAACACGATGTTTCTGCTTACTATCAGGTTACCCGGCTACTCTCGTTTAGTAAATTTAAGTTTCATAATTTTCATTTTGCTGAAATTTTCAATAATTTTGAGGACGTAGATGTGTTGTGTCACTTACCCGCCCCTCCCGACCATAAATAAAAATTTATACACATGGGCTAGGTTATATATTTATTAAGATATATAATTATCAAACCAAGGGTCATACCCAAAATTGTGCAGTCAGAAAATCACTGAAAATTTCAATTTATTTTTAAAATAATCTAACTTCAAAGTTAGTAACTGGGCTATAAATTTCCTAACATGGTTAATGTTTCTGACGAAGCCGGGTAACCTGCTAATGTAGGGAAGGCAATCTTTGGGAGGCTGTAGATCTGTGTTTGTTGAAAACGCAACTACAAATATAATTAAAATAAAAAAAATCATGAAATCGTGAGAGGCTCCATTTCTCAATAAAAAGTTGTCGGTGAATCATCAGCAACGTAATTTCCCCATAGAATTATTCAATTAACGTTCGCACCCCCTCCAAAACCAGTCGACCGTTTGCACTAATATTCAATAGTTGACTTACATAGGGGCTTCTAAATCCTCACACTAAATTTTGTGTCGATAAATTCATTACATCGGTAGTTTTTAGGGTTTTTTAATTGAGCCCCCTCCCTTGAACCCCCTTCCCTCCTGCCAATATCGCTGAAAATTGACAGGTTATGTCCTCATTGGGTTTTGTCTTTAAATATGAAATTTCAGCTGTTGTCCTTACAGGGTTTTAAATTCAAATGTGAAATTTTTTGTCGATATATTCATTACAAGGGCAGTTATTAGAGTTTTACTGTTAAGCCCCCCCCCCCCCCCCCCCCAAACTCCCTCTTTTCTTTGGTCGATTTGAAAATCGCACAAAGTACAAAATACAAAAGTTATCGGAGTATCTCTATATTATAGCAATAGAGAATGTACCAAAACATCGTATTATTACAAGTTAATTGTTTATTTTAATTCAATTTATTAAATTTTAAAATTCAGTTTCCAAAATTGGCTTCAATTTTAGTAAAATTCAAGCAATAGTAGAGGTACAAGAACAGGAGTTGAGCCAATATGTGGACATGTCAAAATTGGAGCCAAACTTTTATGTTTGGCGCAAAGATCAACAGCCTCCAATCGCCCCTCCAAATGGTCTTTGCCTAAGTGTTTTGGCCCAAGCTAGATGAGATTGGGTTTTAATTTGGATGGGTGAGACAGTAGGTGAAGATGACGGGGGTGGAGAAGGGGAAGGTTCATCAATAGACATTCCTGGCGCCTTACAGCTCCAACAATATTGTCGACGGCTGGAACAATCTTATACAGGAAATTACAGCATTTTCTCAGGAGGCCAATATTTCCTGGGGGAGAAGATGAGTGACTTTGAAACGTAGGACGTGAGGCTCTGCTACAGTGGAGATTATATAGTAGAAAAGGTGGCATCTACTTGCACCACTTAATTCTGATGAATGGTGGAATCCCAGGAGTCATTAGAGAAATGTTAATTAGTTATTGTATCATGTCCGGGCTTTAACTACCAGGTCATATCGCCTACCCTGCAAAAATAAATAATGAGAGTGGGGGAACATTTGAGGAGGGGCGACTCTGAATTCTTCCTGCACCTCCGGACATGAGGCCTGCTCAGCCTCGTTGCTACACCAGATCCCAAAAAGTAGAAAGATCTTAGAGTATAGAAATTAAATTGGAAAGGAGGAAGAGAGAGTCCGCCCTCCTCCACTCTAGAGAGGGGATGGGAGGTTTGTCCAGTCTCACGTACTCCGTTCTCCCAGCTGTGACTCAGATGGTGGACAGGAATAAGATATCTGTCCCCATTAATGAAATTTTAAATTGTTAATGTTGTTAGGGTTTTAGATAGTTTTTTATGTTATTTTCAAAATTATTTTATCAGCTATGTTTATTTTTAAACTCTTTTTATCAATTTTATTTTGTTAATTTGTATTTATTTATATTTATTTAACTCTTTATTGCCACAATAGTATATGAAATTTAACCAACAGGTGTTTCTTTGATGCTAAAGGATGGTTTTTTGTTGACTGCCTGATGATGAGGGAAACCTCGAAAGCCGGTTAGCAAATATCAATAAAATCTGTGAGTGGTCAGACTAAATTTCATTTTACAACCTGTAAAATAATCTCTTCTCCCTGTATCAACCATCTTCATATTAATAAGTTGAGTTACCTGGAAAAGTTAGCATGGAAAAACGATTGTTAGAAAAGGTTTTGCCTTTTGCATCATGTTGCATCGTGTTGACAACTTTGGAGTGCATTTTTACAGCTAATTGACAGCTACTGAATGGTAGAAGTCTAGGGAGGGAGGGATGTCTCTGAAAGAGGCCTGGAGGGCAGCCTCCCCGGTTTGCCAATGTCGGAGATGAGGATTGTCGGTGTGGAAATGAGGTGCCGGGTCCATTTCCCCGTCTGATTAGCTCTCCGGAAGTTGATATCCGGCCCTCCCCTCGTCCTCGTCACACTATTACCTTCCCTTTCGGTCCTCATTAACAGAGCCAGGGAAAATACTCAACTCACCTCTCCTAGTCTCCCTAAACCCGCTTTATTGTTAATTACTTCACTAGGAACTCCCCCTCCCCCCCCCCCTCTCGCAAATCACATCACTCACCATTGACATATTACATTTCCAATTTATATCTCTTATGAACTGTATATAGAGGGCGCTAGTAGCTAAGTCGTAATAATAATAATAATGATAATAATTTTATTTCCGTTAAACAATAATGAATAGTAAATTACAAGATGTCCTATTAAAGGTAAAGATTAGGATGATCCCTGATTTAGGATGGCTGGCCCAATTGTTAAAACTTAATGGCAGGCACCAAGCGTGAGTTAGGGATTGCAATCCCGGGATTGGAACTTGATCCCAGGAGGCTCGGGTTCGATTCCCGGAACTGGCATTATTCTTTGGTAGCCATGGTGGCCGTGCGGGCTAGAGCGTAGGGCTTTGGTCGCATGGTCTCACTATGGTTTGCGGGTTCGAATCTCGTCCGGGAGTGAGTTTTATTTCGTAGATAGAACTCCCTCCCGGGGCCATGGATAACGTAAATAACTAGATAACACAGTGACATGGCTAATATGCATCGTACATAAGGCAAAAAAAAAAAAAAAAAAAAAATTTGATACTTAGAGTCTAACTCTTAGAGTCTGACACACATGGATTAGAATTAACATTAATTAATTAAAAAGTAAAAATAAATTAATAAATAAATACTTGATAATATGATTACAAAAATAATAATTTTTTACAGTAGATTAAGTAGGTATTTAATAAATACAGTGGATATTTTTTTTTCATTAAATTAAAATTAAGATAATATTTTTTGATAACATTTCCGGAAGTGTCTTGTCATGACGACATTTCGGGACGTTCTCACGTCGCATCAAGTCACAATGTGCGGAATATAAGAAAAAGAAAGAAAATAATACTATATATATATATATATATATATATATATATATATATATATATATATATATATATATATATATATATATATATATATAATAGGAAGCCGCGATCCTGATATAATAATAAATAAATGAATGAAATAAATAATGTTTACAAAAATACATAAGAGAGAAAAACGAGAAAAATAAATTAGATTATAAATAATAAAAAATAATGATTAAAACGTAGATTTAACGGACCTTAAAGGAGGGTATCTGTGGAGGAACTCTGCCAAAGAAAAAAAAAAAAAATTAAAGCTATTTATCAAATAATGTTTTTTGAATATAAAACACGATTTTTTTATTATGGTTATATCACTATTTTTGAACAATGATCCTACATTCTCGGGACCAACGCTCAAAGCCCCATCCAAAGGCCTGTCCAAAGTTTTCTCCCAGATAAAAAACCTAAGGGCCTCGGCTGGATATTTTTTTGAACCCTTGGTAAGTACGTTACCTCTGAGCTACGGGCACCTACATAAACAATTATTAAATCTTAGAATCGGACACACATTTTGTTAATAACAAAAGTATTTGTAAAAAAGAAATGAAATGTATAAACAAATACTAGAAAATAGTACTAATAAATACAATAGATACAGGTTTTAATTATATTTCAAATTTAATAAATATATTTATAATACTTCCAAAAGTGACATTTCCACGACGATATTTCGAGATGTTTTTATGCCTCTTCCTCAGGTCACAATGTGCGAAATATAGAAAATAATAATAATAAATGAACCAAAAGAAATAAAATAAATGAGTAGATGTCTAATAAAAAATAATATTATAAAATGAAAAAATATTAAACAATGTTATTCTGATAGACCTTATACGAGGATATGTGTGGAGAAAAAGTAAAATTGACAGCAAATTATGAAATGTTTTTGTACAAGAAATATGACATTTGGATCATGGTTATTTTATTCTTTTTGATCAATGAGAAAAATATTTCATTTCCAAATAGAGAACGTTTCTTTTTAGATAAACATAAGCATACAACACAAGGAAATGTGCTAGGAAAGAGAAAATTTGAAGGGGAGGAGAAACCACCGGGGTTTGGCTTTTCGAAAAGAAATCACTCCTTCGGCACTTGACACTCATTTGTAAATAAATCAATGAATAAAGTGGGTTTTTTCATGTTATTTATACTTTTAATTAATTTACTTTGGCCCCAAGATATCATTCATTAGTTGTCAGGGCTGCATAAGAAGTAATCCCGGAGTAGAGTGCTTAACAGGGATTCTTAACGGGGTAGATTAAGTTTCCCTCAAATTTTTTTCAAAACTAGGTAACAGGGTATGCAAATTGGAAAAATGTTTTTGGGGAATTGTCGCTAATATTAAGTACATCCTAAGTAACAGGGTATGCAAAATGGAAAAATGTTTTTGGGGATTTGGCGTCAGTATTAGTACATCCTATGTAACAGGGTATGCAAATTGGGAAAATGTGAACAGGTGAGGAGGTGATATTTAGTCCCAGCATAACATACTACAATGGGCTGAAGGAGAAAATGATGCAGTTTGGACACTGTTGTGGTTGGAGAGGGTCATTGCGTACCTCCTTACATGTGAAAGTGTGGCTGGTATTGAAATGAAGAGAGGGCTAGGGACGGGCTAGCTACTTGAGGATTTCCCCGGAGTCCTCTCTCAGTCCTCGTTAGGAAAGGAGAACTCTAACTTGTCGGATTAACTCGGGCAAGAAACCCACATTATAACGGGATTAGCTCCTCCCTCCTTCCAGGTCCTCTCTTGTTTAAAGATCTCCACCGTCTCAGCCCCGATGTCTCTTTCAATTGAAACCTTACTGAAAAAAGTTAAGACAGCACCATTTCAAAACACTGCAGAAGGCTGGAGATCCCAATAATAAAAATAATAATAATAAACTGTTTTTATTACTTTGCCAAAAATACAAATACAATTCAAAATTATGGATAACATTTTGACAGATACCCTGCTACATACCATCGGGGGAAGTTCAAAGGTTATAATTTTTACTTCATTTTCTATGTATATAACAAAAGATTCAAGTAACATAATTTAAAAAAAATAAGAAAGTAAATAAATATAAATAAAAATAATGCCTGCCTTTACATTTTAAAAACAAAAAATAATATTATTGAAATACTCTACTCATAATTTTCTACTTTAAATCAATTAGTAAATTTAAGTCTAAATGACCAGCCTGAAATACTTCAGAACAACAGCTTTCACCATTCAAATACCGCAACAATTCACATTTTGACAAATAATCATGACTAGAATATATAATCCTATATTTCCGCAAGGCCGGACAACTGCACATAAAATGAAAAACTGATTCTACTTCATCTGTAGCACACAATGGACATATTTGTTGATCCTCTTTGTTGTGCCTTTTATAATTCAAATTTAATAACTCCGTTCTTATTTTAAATATCCCATGGAATAATAATATTAATATTATTACAGGTTGTAAAATAAAATATAGTCTGACCTCTCACAGATTTTATTAATTTTTGCTAGCCGGCTTTCGAAGTTAGCCCTCATCATCAGGCAGTCTGATAAATAATTTTGAATACAACATAATTTAAAATGATTTAATAAATAAGGTTTAAAAATTAAAATAAACGTATATAAAACCATATAAAAACAATTTAAATAAATTGTTGAGTTGTGACTCAGATGGGGAACAGGAATAACATATTTGTCCCCATCCATGCAATTTTAAATTATTTTTATATAGTTTTATGTATAAGATTTTTATATATTTTAAGTTATGTTTTCAAAGGTATTTTACCAGCCTGCCTGATGATGGGGCAACCTCGAAAGACGGCTAGCAAAAATTAATAAAATCTTTGAGAGGTCAGACTATATTTTATTATACAACCTGTGAAATAATCACTTCTCACTACATCACCCATCTTCATATTAATAGTTATTTCCCTTAAACCAGAAAATGGTATTTGGATACCTCATACGATTTCGTACACCAATATAGTTTATAAAACATTATACAACAACCGATATTAAATTACTAACATATAAGTATGAGATAAAAAAATAATATTTAAAAAAATAATAAATAATGGATGATACATGAATATCAAATACCTAGTAGGACGCTGATGACCTTTACTGTTTTGCGTCCTTAAACTCCAAATTTTATCCTATCAAATACCTAGTATTTGAAGATAAGTAGTACCAGGCCCGTGCGCAAGGGGGGGGGGGGGGTTTGGGGGTTCAAACCCCCCCCCATTAGGACTCTCTTGTACTTTATGACTATCATCATTAAAGTTTTTTTCCACGAAAATTTCATGTATTTTCAAAAGTTATATTTTGGATTCTTAAATTAACTGTACAGTTCTACAAAATAATTCTTTGTACTTTTTATTACTTGATATGTTAAAAAATTTTGTGAGTAACATCTCAAAATGTTAAGTGTATTTATATTAACTTTCAGATATCCATGCACATTTTGAGCTCGGTACATTCTTTGACTTCAAGCTTGAGTCGAGTACTTCAAACAGAAAATCAGGATCTTGGTAAGGCTGTTCAGTTAGCCGATGCTGCAAAAGAAGAACTGACAAAAAGAAGAGAAAACGCCACAGAAAACTTCAGAAAATTTTTCGAAACTGTAAGCCAAATCAGCGAAGAATACGACATTCAATTGCGAAAACCAAGGACAGCTTCAAGACAAACGCAACGTTCTAACGTGCAAACTGATTCAGTTGAAGATTATTTTCGAATTACGATTTATATACCATACCTTGATTCGTTTGTGACACATTTACAGGACCGGTTTCTGAATCATCGCAATATTTTATCGAATTTCGCTTGCCTTTTTCCGAACAAAATGAAAAAATTTGATGAAGAGTCATGTGAAAAATTATTCGAACCCTACTCTTCAATTTTGCACGATGATTCGCGTGACGCATGGGTGAATGAAGTCATACTCTGGAGACGACGCATTATTGAAAAGGACATCAAAAATTCTCTCGAAGCCCTTGAAATTTGCAATGCAGACGCGTTCCCGAACGTACACCAAATGCTTCGCATTATGGTCAATTTACCCGTGACGACAGCGAAAAATGAACGCTCCTTTTCAACATTGCGTCGTCTGAAAACGTACATTAGATCGACAATGTCTGAAGATCGGCTCAACGGCTTAGCCTCCCTCAATATACACCGTGAAATGGAGATAAATGTGCAAAAAATTCTGGAAGAATTTTTTTCGTTACCTCGAAGAATTAATCTGTTAAGTAATGAGAAATAAATATGAAGTTTTTACATGCAAACGTCTTTAAAAAATAAAATAACAGTTTGTGTGTTTTTACATATTATTGAAAAAAAACTTTTATTTCAAAACCCCTTAATTGATTTCTGCGCACGGGCCTGAGTAGTACTATTTATATTTTAATAAAAAGTATTTTATAATTGTATTTGTATATCCGCCACGACGTCTCAAGCGGGCCTGGCAGAGGGACCTGCTCCAGGACTAGCCTGGTCTCATAGATAAATCTCCTTTCAGGAAGATATTTTGGGGCTATCAGGGGCACCTTCCTCAGGTCTCAAAGAGCGAATTATAGAAAAAAAAACACCAAAAAACTTATATAAAAAAATTAACCAATAACGATATATACTGTACTGTATCCAGTAGTAGTAGTTATATACACTGAAATATGTAGTATATAAAAATGAAAAAAATTGATGATAACAATAAAAATATTAAATGAAAGTTATTACGATTATGGGATATTGATGGAGGACCTCTGCTAAGAAAATAAAAATTAAGAATAAAACCCAAGATTTAAACCCTTTATATAAGTTACACGACTTTTATTCAAGGCTATTTTTTCCTTTTTGAACAATGAGAAAAAAAAATCCTTTTCCGAATAGAGGATTTCCTCTAACATAAACATTTAAATTAAATTTTAAATTCTACTTCCCCAACTATATGAAGTATAGGGGAAGTTATGCAATCGGTTAAAAATTCGATGTGGAGTATTCAACAGAATTTCATGTTTTCCAAACTTTTGATTCCAAACATGAAAAAAACGACGTCAACACAATAACTCGAATAATTGTCGATGTAATGAATCTAATGAAACTTTCGAAGTAATGAATGTATCGACACGAAATTTAATATGAGGATTCATAGTTGTCTGTGTAAGTCAACTATCGATTTTTAGTCAAAACAGTCGATTGGTATTATTTCCTCTAAGGAAGTTAAAGAGAGGCGGACTGAGACAGTTCCTCAAAGCTGAAGGGATCCCAGGGAACATTGAACCTAATCTTTGAGTAGGATTACCGAAAGGTGTTAGGATCAGGAAATATCTATTAGCTCAGGATTATGCTCCTAATTCCTTGTGATACTGTAATAGGCTGGCTAGTGTAAATAAACCATACTAGTTATGCACTTAAAGATCTGAGCCAAGTGGTGGTCATTAAACAATAGAAAATGTTAATTTGCATAGCTTAGAGCAGGAGTCTCAAAGTAAGTATGTGAATATGTAATTAACCTTAAAAATGAGACAAAGATAAAAAAATTAATACAGTAATCTTTCTGTATCATCTTCTTCTAGACGTGAATCTAAATTGAGTTCATTATCTGTTTTTAGAGGAGAATTATCTGAAAATGATACAATAGCTTTAATAAGTATAAATATTATAACGCATAAAATATCAGCTGATGATATAATATTATATACTTTTGTGAGGAGCTCACGAAAATGTGAGGGTAAAAAGAGCATTGGCTGTGCCTTCACATCGTTTCCATCTCTAGCCACTAGATTCTATTGCTAGACCCAGGACCTCTAAAAACATGGATCATGGCATCTGGAAAGGTTTTCTTTAAATTGTCTGCAAAGAAAGACTAGAAGCAAGCTATTTAGACAGCTCTGTTATTGTTTCATCCTCAGTGTAGCCAACTAGATGATCACACTAAATAGAGAAGGGACTCACTTTTCTCTTCATTTTTCTTTTTACATTTCTTTGGAATGGCTTTCCTTTAACGTTTGAAACAAAGTAAATTGGGAATATTTAAAATGACTCTTTGTCCCCTTCTTCTTCTCAAACAAGGAACTAATTGAAAAATTCCACTCACCTGCCAAGAAGCCAATCTTCCTTACAGATCCAATTTATTTTAGCCAATTTTCCGATTTCCATAGTAGTGTGCTATTAGGTAAGGTAAGTGTAAGTTGGGGCATATTCCGGCAGACTGCACTGCCATCAGGATCCTATTACTGGCTAGATAGCCGAGCCTCTGCCTCTAGTTCCCCCTTTTCTCATAGATGCTATAAGAGCAATTTTCCAATTTCCACAGTGGTGTGGTACTAGGTATGGTGAGTGTAAGATGGGGCCTACTCCAGCAGACTGCACTCCCATCAGGATCCTATTACTGGCTAGATAGCCGAGCCTCTGCCTCTAGTTCCCCCTTTCCTCCTAGATGCTATAACAGCAATTTTCCAATCTCCACAGTGGTGTGGTACTAGGTATAGTGAGTGTAAGACGTGGCCTACTCCGGCAGACTGTTCTTCCATCAGGATCCTATTACTGGCTAGATAGCAGAGCCTCTGCCTCTAGTTCCCCCTTTCCTTCTAGACGCTACAAGAGCTATTTTCCAATTTCCACAGTGGTGTGATACTAGGTATAGTGAGTGTAAGACGGGGCCTACTCCGGCAGACTGCACTCCCATCAGGATCCTATTACTGACTAGATAGCCGAGCCTTCTTCTGCCTTACTTCCTAGATGCTATTTCTTTTAACGACCACCAACCTTCTCCGGATTGAGTATCGTTAATACCTTCTTCTATTAGGACTTTAAACTTTTATGTCTGCAGAGGATCCTCTGTTACTATATATATATTTTTTTTAATGTTGTGATCTTGACTAAAAATTAATTTCCGTAATGCAGGCATTATCAAGGTAAAATAAGAAGTACTGAAAGTCAGCAAATTTTATATGTTACCTGTACGGTTATGTGACAGCCTCATTCAAGCCCTGCCCTGATCCAGACCTATCTCAACCTATGATCGTGATGTTGCACATGTGCATGATACACCCAAAACGTTGATGAATATATAGCGTTTATTACGATTGGCCTGATCGATATTATGAAAACATTTATAGTATTATAAGATATATAAAAATCACCCAAAATAGGTCATCACAAGAGAAATCATTTATATTTAATAATAAAACATTAGAGGACTTATAAAAACTACCTTTAAAGTAGACGTCACTCTCCTTCCCCCTCTCTCCTCTCAAATTAATTTCTTATTGGCATTTATGGGTACATTAGAATAATGTATAGGCGTCAGCCATTTTCTGTGTTCCATTGTACAGAGTAATTCTGAGTGTGACTTTCTTATAGCCAGTAATGATAGTAAGAAATGAATTTGAGAAATGGGAGGTGGAGGGAGAGTGATTTGTACACAAGTGGTTATTCTGTGAACACGATAACTCCCTATGGAATGAATTTATCGTCACGAAATCTTACATGTGTATACATACTGATTTTCAGCTAAATCGGCCTAAGGGAAAAGGGGATTAGGGAGAGACTAAACACAAACCCTCTTATAACTGCCGTTATAATAAATGTATTGACACAAAATTTCATATGTAAATTGAAAGCCCTATGAGAACGTTTATTTTTCAGTGGAATCAGCCGAAGGGACCAGGAGGAATTTCAGAGAGGGGCTCAACTCAAAAATCACAATAAATGCCGAAGTAATGAATAGATCAACACAACATTCTTATCCTACGCCCACCTTTGGCGTTTCTGTCATACGATGTCTAACGGCCTAGTACAATAACGCCTTTTATTTATCGTGGGACATGTTACCCCGGTGGGATGTTGGGTAACGTCAAGCAGCGCAGAGCAGGTCGAAAGATGATCCCCCGTTGCCGATCGGGCATATCGGGGAGTCGGCCACTCCTGTCCTCTTCAGATGTTTCTGGAGACAGTCGTGTCCTATGAGCATCCTTAGGTTGGCCACTGCCACCCTCCTGGCCATGTCCTTAGCTACCTGCTGTTTCTGGGTTGCCATGTCGTCAGCTATCCGGTGTTTCGGAAGCAGGACTCTCCATCTCCTGCCAGCCTCATCTGGTGTTCCCTAAGCAGATCTCTGTAAGGCTTGTCAATCAGCTTCTTTGCAGTATCCAGGATGGTGGAGGTGGATGGCTGTTCATGTGGGATCCTTCTTCAGCCAGCCTATCTGCCTCTTCGTTACTAATATTGAGTTTTAGCTCAAACAGTCGATTTGGCTTTGGAGGGAGAGCAAAAACGCAATTAATTCGCGCTGGGGAAGTTTTATGTTACTGCGTTCTTGATCATTTTTCTTATTTTTTTTATATGATAATATTTAAAATAGAATAATTATAATATAGATTATAAATATTTTACACAACAATTTTTTATGGATTAATGAAGAATTATAATTTTATACATTGACAATTATTAATGTACAAGTTTTCCTGCAGGATCCTTCCAGTATACAGGATTCTAAAAAGAGAAATCTCAGTTAGGTAAGACAGGGTGCAGTTCTGTTTAGGACACATCTCCCCGAGCTGAGTTGATTGTATAAACGAGAAAAGTTTTCATAACCCTAACAATAATAATTGTGTCTTTACAACTTTACGATATGACGAAAATAGCTTATTGTTCGAACGGAGACCCAGCATCCAACTTTTTTTTTCCGGATAAGTGAGACTTTTTCTTTCTCCCTTGTAACAAACAATTCAAAATCGAGTTTTTGATCCGGATAAATGGGAGTTTTACTTCCCCAGCTAAACGAATGGGATGTTATGTAATCCTCGAAGTTTTCTATGGAATTTCATGTTTTCCGACCTTCTGATTCTAAAAATGAAAAAAAAAGCATGTGTATGTTTTTGATTGAAAATTTGAGAACGAGTTTTCAACGGATATAGTAGTGAAGAAAAGTAAATAAAATAAAAAGTATAACTCATAAAGAATTTAAATTCTTTAATGCCCTTCCCCACTTCATGAAGACCATAACAATAAGAAAATAAAACTAAAGGTGTTTATGTTAGAGGAAACCCTCTATCAGGAAACAGAATCTGGGAGGTAAAATAAACTTAAGCACGCCGTCCTTTGGATGGGACGTTAAACGATAGTCCCGAGCCTGTACGATGTTAGGCAAAATTTAGGACTCCCAGTAGAGTCGGGCTCATGTCCACCAGAGGGACGAAAGAGCGCTCTGGTAGTAGGCGATATGACCTCGTAGTTAAAGCCCGGGCATGAGTCATAAAACCTAACCTAACCTGTTCTTTCTATATATTCATTACATCGACAATTATTGTGGTTTCTGAGTTGAAGTCCTCTGATTCTTTCCTTCCCTTCGGTCGATTCCTTTGACTATTAATAGGTGTCGTTCTTATGGGAATTTTGAATTTACAACTGAAATTTCGTTCCGATACATTAATTACAATGGCGGTTATTACAGTTGTTGTGTTAAACTCACCTGATGTTAGCGCAACATTTAATTAATTTTTGATTTTTTGTAGAGGTATTTTTTCTTAAGTTTTCTTTCATTAATTATTCTAATAACTATTAATATTATTATCATAATAACTATGGTCAATATTACTCATGTAATTTATTCTTATGTTTATATTACATATACTGATCATATTAACAATTTGTGGGAAGAGCCTATGTATGTGGGGGAGTGGGGATTAGTTCGTTTTATGACCGCTGGTCAGTGTTGGACAGAGAGTCTTCCATGGTCCTTCAGCCTGTTGACATTAGGGCACTCCTCAAGGCCACCAACCCGCTCATGTTTTCCGACCTTCTGATTCCAAAAATGAAAAAAAAAGCATGTGTATGTTTTTGATTGAAAATTTGAGAACGAGTTTTCAACGGATATAGTAGTGAAGAAAAGTAAATAAAATAAAAAGTATAACTCATAAAGAATTTAAATTCTTTAATGCCCTTCCCCACTTCATGAAGACCATAACAATAAGAAAATAAAACTAAAGACGTTTATGTTAGAGGAAACCCTCTATCAGGAAACAGAATTGTTTTCTCATTGTTAAAAAATAATTTAAAAAAAATAGTATTTCATATTCAAAAACGTTAATTGATACATAGTAGGAAGTATTACAGTCGTACGAAAATTCGAGATCAACGTTTCAACTGATTTCCACGTTTCAAGGCCCCCTGAAAAAGTTTTGACCATTTTCGCGATAATGTCTGTCTTTATCCAGGTTTTCCAGTCAAAGACACTCAGACTCATTACCCAATGCTCCCCAAACGTAATTAACAGAACACTCCACAATGACCTCATGATAAAGACAGAACATGGCACAATTCAGGGTCTTTACAGACGTTTCCACAGCAAATTGCATACACACCCCAATCCATACATCCACTAACTTTCTTCACCACACAATCCTCCCAGGAGACTGAAGAGGAGATGGAACTGTGACTTACTACAATTCTAAATTGCAAGCCCTCACTTCTTGTAACTAGTAGGTTATTAACCAACTAACCTACATACATATATTATAACCATTATATGTAGTTGGTGGTTTTCAGAAGAACTGAAGATTTCAATCCCCCATCCTTACCTAGGTTTACGTAAATTACAAATATACACTTTTTTAACGTAAAGTTGCATACTATCTGAATAAACGGAATCAGCCAAATATGTATAACGTGAAAGTTGCTGTTAGCAAACCATAAAATTGAATAATTTTTTTTTTTTTTTTTTTTTTTTTTGGCTTTATGTACGGTGCATATTAGCCATGTCAATGTGTTATATATAATTATTTAAGACATCCATGGCCCCGGGAGGGAGTTCTATCTACGAAATAAAACTCACTCCCGGACGGGATTCGAACCCGCAAACCATGGTGAGACGCCCTACGCTCTAGCCCGCACGGCCACCATGGCCCCCGAATAAAAATTTTAATTTCAAGGTTATATATTGATATGTTTAAGTTAATTGTTCATGTCACCAAAATAGAATAAGTGATTTGCCACTAGATCTCAGCACTGGCTAGGATTTCACTTGTACAACTTTTTACCTGAACAGAACGTATCATTTTTGTACCCGATTATGCACTTAACAAAAAATTTTCAAAAATGTCACTTGGACCATTTTGATTCTAACCCCGTCATTTGTATACATATATATATAATTAACAATGCAATTATTCAAATACAACTTGAATACCACTCCTAATAGGTACCTACTACTTCAAGTTATGCTCGTGGTAGTTTATGCAATAAAAAAGCTAACTAAATTGGAAATTATTTAATTAACTTCAATTTAAAAGATATTAAGGATTTAATTTAAAAGATGTACATGAATTTAACTAATTAGTTGCAGTAAATTAACAAGAATGGGCTCAACTGTAAAACCCCCAATAACTGCCGATGTAATGAATGTATCCACAATTGGTGGCCGATTGCATAACTTCTTTAATATTACGTATAGCGAAGTAAAAAAAACAAGGGCAAACCATTACTAGCTACACACTGATCTCATTGCGAGGCATCTCCACTTACTTACCTTCCCATTCTTCTGGATCCTCGGCCTGGCGTCTCCACCTTCTCCCGCCTATCTTCCCGAGGTCATCCTCCAGCCAACGTAAGCGTGGTCTCCATCTTCTTCTCGGATGCCCCTACAGTATCGTCCTCGATATTCTGTCCGGCTCCATCCTTTTCAGATGTCTCAGCCCTTGCTTCACGAAGGCTCTTGTACAGGTCCCTCAGCTTTCTTATGGCCTATAAATCAAAACATTTACATGTAGTTTCCTTTCAAATTGCAAATATATATATATATATATAAAAGAGATAAAATGTTAATAATAGAGTATAATGGAGGAGGGTTCATCCGGTGATTCAATGGAGTGTTTGTCCATGGCAATCCGAGTGTAACTTCAACGTCCTCTTCAATTCTGTCATTCAACAGACGGTAGTCCGCGCTCCGACAGTCACTCAACCAAGGCCAGCATCCCTAATAGCATGTTATGAAACCCCCAAAAGTACGAATAAGTTATAAGTTTTCATTCTCTCTCACTCTCTGAGCCCAATTTATCGACATGATTGAAAATCATCGGGTGTCTTTCTCAGGAACTTCTGAATCATCAGTTTTTATACATTGGTTGCATCAACAGTTAGTTGAGGGCGCCGGTAGCTCAGGTGTATGCGTGCTTGTCTTCTGAGCTCAAGAACGTGGGTTCGAAACCCGACCGAGGCCCTTAGTTTATTTTATCTGGGAAGTTAAATAATCTTAAGCATGCTGTCCTTCGGATGGGACGTTAAGCGATGATCCCGAGTCTGTACGATGTCAGGTACTCGTTAAAGACTCTTGCCCTAAGTGAAAAAATGTAGGGTTGGCAAAATTTAGAACTCCCACAGTAGAGTCGGGCTCATGTCCGCCAGAGTGACGAATGAGCGCTCTGGTAGTAGGCGATATGACCTCGTAGTTAAAGCCCGGGCATGAGTCATAAAACCTAACCTTACAGTTAGTTGATAAAATAAATTTCCATAGGAAATATTTCAAGATAATGTTTAAATTGTATCGCGTAGGAATGTTAGTTAGTTATTATGACTCATGCCCGAACTACGCCTACTACCAGAGCACTCTTTCGTCACTCTGGTAGACATAAGACCGACTTTACTGTGGGAGTCCTAAATGTTGCCAATCCTAAATTCTTATTCTTGGGGGTCTTTAACGACTACCTGACATAGTACAGGCTCGGGACCATCGCTTAACGTCCCATCGGAAGGACAGAGTGCTTAAGTTTATTTTACCATCCAGATAAATCTTTTGAACCCGCGATCTTGAGCTCAGTAAGCAAGCAGAATAAATGTATACAAAAATATGACGCCAACACATTACTTTCATACACCCAATAACGTCAGTATAAGACCTCCCCCTCTTATACTAGAGAGAGTTAGTAAGAGAGAGAATAATCTGTGAAAACGTGATAGGTATAAGAAAGAACTGTTATGGCCATATAATTTAAAATAAATATTGCATTTAATGGATAGACAGAAAATTTTAATTAAACTGAGCTGAGTTTGTATGCAAATAATATACAATTAGATTCCCAAAAAAAGATAGCCCCAGAGACTGGTCTGGTCTCTCCACTCTCAATTGGCCAAAATTTCAAATTTCTTCTTATTACCTTCATATAATTACCTTTTGAAGAGGACTGTATCCTCTTGAAAGAATATTAAGAAACAGTTCACTTTAATACTCAGGTAATTGTACGCTAATTAAGCGGATAGTAGGCTAAATACAATTATTAGTGTTTAATTGGAGGATGGGGGGATGTTTGGAGAAGAGGCCAAGGAGAGGGGGGAGTGTATTGATCAAGGAGGGAGGGGGGAGGGGGGTGATGGGGTGGGTAATGACTGTGGGGGGTAGGAGAGGCTGTTTTCCCAGCCAGCGGTGGGGAGCCTGCCAGTGGTCTGACCCAGTGGCCTCCACATTTCTGTAGATCCAGCGCAGTCTGGACTTGAACCAACAATGATCACCTTCTTTATAGCTCAACGGAAACGTCCAAAGTCCGGAGACTGTCTCTGAAGAAATGTCAAAATAAACTGGCAAAAAGGCATTAAAAAAAAAAAACACTGGCAATGTACTTCCCCAGAACGAATTAATCAATTAACTTTTTTTTCCCCCTCCAAAACCAGTTTACTGTTTGCGCTAATATTCAACAGTTGACATAAATGTGTCGATAAATTCATTACATCGGCAGTTATTAGGTTTTTTTAATTAAGACCCTCCCCTGAACCCCTTTTCCTTCAGCCGATATCGATGAAATTTGACAGGTTATCTTCTCATTGGGTATCGAATCCAAATATGAAATTTCATGTCGATACATTCAATACATTAGTTGTTATTGGGGATTTCAAGTTGTGCCGCTCTCTGATCCCCCCTTCCCTTCTGCCGATTCTGCTGAAAATTAATTAGTGTCGTCCTTATGAGGTTTTGGATTAAATAATTCATTACAAATGCAGTTATTAGAGTTTTTGTGTTTTTCTTGCCTTTTATAGGCTTCAATGTATTTTTTATTAATATACTTCAGCCGACATGATGTATGAGCATATACAACTTCACACGTATTTAAGTATTGTAATAATCCATCGTTTCTCTCCTCAGAAGCTTGTTTCCTTAGGAACAGAAGGAAGTTCCCAATCCTCTTTTAATACCAACAATAGAATCTACATCATCACTGATCTGAGATCCAAGTGTTTCACAAAAAAAAAAAAAACTTTTCTTCAACATCTGCTGAATCACTATTCTTACTGTAACTAACATAATTAATAATTATCTGCAACAAGAAGTATTCGAAAAATTGGTAAACGGAAAGTCGAAAATGAAAAAGATTAAATAAATAAAAATGTACAAATGAAATTTTTTTCTATTACAATATAATATTATCACTGTAGCGACGTACGATGCATACGTTTCTGTCGGCGAATTAATCGACAATTTCAACAAATACTGCAAAAAAATATTCAAAATAACATTCCACGTCGACACAGGCACGATACTAAACTGTTTTCGGAGCAGAGCCACTCGTGTTCTCCACTATCCCTGCTTCCCCACCCTAATCCCTTTTCTATACCTGCAATGCCTAGTTTTCAAGGACGTTTGCTGTCTCTTTGTATACTTTATAGAAATTAAATAATTCTCGAAAGAAAAAATGAACTTAGCTGTAAAAAGAATATACTATACTGGAAGTAACGTCATTTTCAAAGGAGTATCCTTAAAAAAAAATATCATTAGCGGAAAGTTTCAAAAGGTAAACTTTTTACTTTTTAGTATAAGAAATTCAAAAAAACCGGAAACATTCAAATCCATTCTTTATAGCTGGGTTCTGAGGTATAAACCTAATTGCACTGGACTAATTGTCAAAACTGAAAAAAGTAACGAACTATCATCCCAGAGAAGCCTAAGAGACACAAGGAGGATCAAGTTCGTTAATCATCAGACCACCTGGAAAGGTAAATCTAAACAAATTATTATTTTGCGCTATGCTCTTCAATTTTTTAATATAGGTCAGAAATAAATTTTTTGAGTGTTCAAATAAATAGAACAACATTTTTTTTTTTTTTAAGTTGCCTCTTTCTAGAAGTTTAGGAAACGGGACTTGATAAGGTCATTATGGAGGGTGCGATGAGATACATAGAAGGGTGCATCGACAATAATTGTATATACCTAGTCAGTTTGTTCTCAACAGGAAGTATGGATATTCTGTTGAGCAGCCGATAGAGCTGTCCAAACCGTTAGTTAAGTTCTTGTCGTGTGTGGGGGATTCCACGTTAGTCTTCAGTCTTTAGTGAACTTGATCGGATACAGGATATTGTTGAAGAGAACTGGAGGGCAGAACTACAGAACCCTAAAATTAGTTACGGTGACTCTTACCCGGGCTTTAACTATATGGGCATATCGCCTACTACCAGAGCGATCATTCGTCGCTCTGATGGGCATGAGCCTGACTCTACTGTGGGAGTCCTAAATATTGCCTACCTAGGTTTATTCACCTAAGATCTTTAACGAGTACCTGACATCGAACAGACTCGGGACCATCGTTTAACGTCCCATCCAGGGCCCTGAAAATAAAAATTGTCAAATATGACTTTTAACTCTGAAAATTATAATATAATAATGAAGGCGGTGTGAAAGGACGCCCCTTCCAAATGGTGGACTGAACTAAGTTAGAAATGGTCAAGTAAAACTTTCAAAATTGATAATTTATTTACGGGAGTTGTACTCTGCGGTAATGAACTTATTAGTGTTGAACTGAGGGTAGACAATACAATTATATGTACGGGAGGGAGGGGGACCTCATTACTGGGGCCCTCAACCTCAAAGACGTCTCAGACAGACTCCTACCGACATGTGTTAGACCCTCTTAGACCTGGTTAGACACTTTCTTTGAACATTCAAACATACACCACACTCACTCCATCTCTGTCTGAAACATTTCTCATCAGTTGGATAACAATAATATCATGTAAACATATTCCTTCCTCCAATCAGGTACCTCGGGTTCTACTTACACAGCCGAGTGACGTGGAACCCACACATACGACCTAAACAAGAGTCGAATCTACGTAAACTTGGACCAAAATTAAAATGTTTTACGGCCAACAATTTACAAGACGCCCAATATGGAAATACGGTCTCGAGTTATGGGGTTCAACCAAACAATCCAATATAAACAGCTTCCAAGCTTTCCAGTCTAAAGTCCTCCTTTGAATTGTTAATGCTCCCTTCTTTGTCACCAATAAACTACTCCATGAAAACCTAAACATCCCAACCATCCAGAAACTAATCCAATCCCGATTCTTAACCATCCACAATAAACTTTCATCCCATCCTAACCCATTTCTCTCAATCCCAACCTGACAATCCTTCACTCCTTCTGAACAGGAGGTGGCCTCGAGATCTTAGTGAAATTTAAACATTTTACAATTTTCTAGGGAGTGTCAGCGTTGGCCGACTTGTGACATAGACATTTATTCATATAAATAGTTAACACATTTGCTTATTATGTATACTGTACATAGATTGCACATAAATGAAAAATAAAGTTAAAAATGTAAACATTTTGATGTTATGTTCAAATGTAGGACGGGAGTTCCTCTGTACCTCCAACGGATCATCATGGGGTGGGTTCCTTTCTGAACGGACGTTTCAGGTCAGAGTGAACTCCTCCATCAGTGGGAAGACGTCCATACATTCCGGAGTACCACAAGGGAAAATTCTAAGTCCGATACTGTTCAACCTCTACTGTTACGACATGCCAGACTCTCCATCTACGCTGTTGGCTACTTATGCCGACGATACGATGCTTGTGTCTCAACACAAGGATCTGTCTTTGGCCGCGGTGGCCCTTCGGCGGAGTGTGGAGAGTGTGACAGAGTGGTTCGACAGGTGGAACTTGAAGCTCAATACTGCCAAGACGGAGGCCAAAGTTTTCTCACTTCGTTAAATTAATACTAACACCACTTAAAGTCAATAATACAGACATACATTAGACAGACACCCATTGACCAAACAGTCAGATATCTCGGCATACACTTCGACACTAAACTTACTTGGACCCAACACATAAACAAACAACTCACACGAGCATACACCCGACTGACACAATTATACCCACTCATAAACAGAAACACTCCACTCAAGCACAAATGTACTACACTTCTTTACACCTCATTACTTCGACCACTGCTCACATACGCTTGCCCTGTCTGGCTGGGGGCCAGCAAAACAAACATTAACAAATTAAGGAAGTTTGAAAACAAGGTTCTCCGTTTGGCAGTAAAGGCCCCTTGGTTCGTCCGAAACAGTCAAATCCGGCGTGAGTTGGGAGCGCCGCAAGTTGCAGACCATATCACCCAGGTTACACAGCAGTTCCACGATGGTCTTGTCGATGTGCCGGCCGCTACCTTCTTCACCCTCGGTCCGACCACCCCCAACAGGCGACTCAAACCTCGGCTATACCAGGACATTATATAATAACCCTTGTATATAATATGATTTGTTTCTCTTTTAATGTGTAGAGCACTAAGTGTGCTGAGGCAATAAAAATGTTTTTTGTTTTTTTAACAGAAAAAATCAGAAAAGAATTTAACGATTGTTCCCAAATTAAATTAAATTATTTCTTAAGAATAACTGTTACTTCTTGATTAAAAATAAAATAAAAATAAAATTTTTAAAACCATAAGACATCAAAATTAATAGACCTTGAGTCCTAAAAAAAATATATATAAATATTTTGGACAAAGAAACATTCAAGTCGATGCATTGTTACAGAATTTATCATGAATGAAAAAAAATTGCACAACATTGCATGTATTTCTACAACCAATTTGCATCTAAATCTATAGGTCTAATGTTCACATCGAGACGAACATTGAATGAAAAAAGTGGTCGGTGAATCACCAGCGATATACTTCCCCAGCTTGAATTAACCAATTAAGTTGTTGCTCTCCCTTTAAAACGATGACTAAAAATCATGAACCCTCATAATAAATATTGTGTCCATGATACATTTATAATATCGACAGTCATTAAGGTTTTTGAGTCGAGCCCCCTCTCCATCTCTTCCTTTTTGCCGATTCCGTTGAAAATTATTTGTTGTCGACCTTCTGTGGTTTTGTGTCGATATAATCGTTTCAACTGTAGTTAATAGAGTTTTTGTATTAAGCCTCCCTCCTAATCTCCCCTTCCATTTGGTCGATATTGCTGAACTTCAGTAAGAATCGATCTTAGATGTTTCTGGATACACATATAACATTTCTTATACCTATTGAACTTCCATCATTGGCCTGTAAGAGCACAATGGATCAATACTAAAAATTCCTTAGCTTCGACTTTTTTTATCGCTCGTTTATCCTATTTTTTCTTTGATTCAGTAAATCGCGTTAACGGCAATAAAATTTGAAAATATAGAAAACGGGAGCGATTTATAGAACTAGTAAAATATAAGGTTCAAAAGTCATCAAAATTGGCCAAGTCTTTTGGGAAAAACATGGACCATGTAAGTGCTGGTTGTGCACCCCTTAAGGTATATATTTTTATTTACTTGGCATATTCCTCGACCCAGTGGGTCGCCTTGTTAACCCAGAGATAATTCAGAGCCCCATGTAATAAAACCCCGGTGTAAAAGTGTTTTTTCCCAACCCTTTATAACAATCTCCCCCAATCCTCCCCTCCGCCCACGACCTCAATACCACCAAGCAGGGACATTTTGCCTCATAACATACAGTGTTTACAGTCGGGCACTATGCTCAAAATCGCGGGTTCGAAACCTTAGGTTTTTTCTTTCTTATACCTTTAGTATTAGAAGGTATTGTGATCGTGCGAAAATCCGAGATAGTTTTTTTCAACGGATATTTACGCTCTGAATACGTTTTACTATGATATCTGTCTGTGCGTTTATGTATTTGATTGAAACTTTGTGAGCGCTCTCCCTAAATAATTGAAGCTATGAACTTCACATTTGGAATGAAGAAGTCACTTGTGCTAACTTGGATCTCAATTGGCTTATGATCGAAATCAGACGAAAGTTATCACTTCGGAGCCCAAGTACATTTCACAAGATACCGCGTATATTGAAGACAAATAAAAATCGTTCTTCAAAAAAAAAATTAGAATTTGGAAGGAGATTTGTGAGAAACAGGCCAAAAACTTCTTAAAATTATGCCTCGAAACCGATGTTTTAGACATTCACTTGATTTACTCGAAAACAGTTATTCCTCCCGAAAAATTGGGTTCCACATAAAATTTCTAATCGCTAATACAATCTTAGATTTGAGATAGGACTAATACGACTTATTTTTTTTTTTTTTTTTCCTTTTTCATTATAGGGGGGGTCGGTCACACCACCCTATATCTTCCTATGTTTATATTTATATGTATCAATACTTTATATATACAATATTTACGGACGGCTCGATGACTACGGTCCATTGTCGTCTTTGGTAGTTTTCGGCGCTTCACACCGAGTGAGGTCGGGATTTTGTCAAGGGTTCTTTTCTGCCTGCTTCCCTAAGCCGGGGGCTGCCGCCGTAGCGCCTGTCGGCGGTCGGCGGGGCCCCCGGCGCCGGGTTAGAAGGCTTTCTTGATTCTCCGCCAGGAGGAGACGAACCGACCAAAAGCCAGGTAACCAGCCTCCGTCATAAGTCCCGGCAGGTCCAGTCCCAGGTACGAACCTGTCCGGCGGATCAGCGCCGCCCTGGGCCCGTCGTGTAGCGGGCATTCGAGGACCACTTGTTCCGCAGTCTCGACGCCGCCACACGGGCAGGCAGGGCTGTTCTTCCTCTTAAAGAAGAAGAGCTTGGCGTTGAAGTCGCCGTGACCTGTTAGCACCTGTGACATCCAATGGTCTGGTTGTATCCATGGGGAGTCAAGTCGCGTCTGGACGTTCGGGAAATAGGCGAAGGTTGTTCGGCCATCTGTCGATCGCGCCCAACGCTGTAGCCATTTTTCCACGATCCATTCCTGGACAATGCCCCTCAGGCGCTCTGGTCTCGCCTGTCCTTGCATCTCCTCCTCCAGGGCTTGACGCAAGGCCACGTCCGTGTCTGCTTCCAGTGGTAAGCCGCGTCTGCAGAAGTACGAGGCGACGGCACCGTCCAAGACTAGGTCTATGGGTGGAGCCCCGCCAGCACCTGCAGCGCAGCCGTGGAAACTGTACGGTAGGCCTTGGTCACCCTGAGGAGGGCTGCTCTTTGAGCTTGTAGTATCAACGTACGCTGCCTTTTGGTGGGGCGATTCCACCATCCGGCAGCGGCGTACCTTGCCCCAGCCTCGAAAACTCCGGTGTAAATAGTTTTACACGCAAAGTAGCCGAGGCCCCATGTCACTCGGGCTAGGGAGCTCAGAGCGCCAACGATGGCTGTTGTCCTAACCTTGATGGCAACAGTGTGGGGCGTGACGTTGAATCCCGGCCCGATCCCCACACCTAGGTACGTGATCACTGCCGGAAATTCAACGCGTCGGCCGTGTACTGCAAGAACCAGGGGGTGGCGGGCGTCAGTTTTTCCTCTCATCAGCATGGCTGCTGTCTTGCTGGAAGAGAGGGTCAACTTGTTCAGTCGGCACCAAGTATCCGTAGATTCGATCGCGGCTTGGGCTCGGGCGGTTAGAGTGGCGCGACTGTCAGCGTGCACCGTGACCACTAGGTCGTCAACATAGGCTATTGCCCTGTGTCCACGAGTCTCGAGGTCACGAAGCAGTCCGTCAAAGAGTATGTTCCAGAGCGTTGGTCCGAGGACCGAGCCCTGGGGTCACCCTCTAGTGACGTTCACTGTAGTGCTGGTGAATTGCTGCCTCACCGTCGCAGAGCGCTCGCTGAGGAAGCTGGAGATGAGCCCGAATAGGTTCCTAGGTATTCCCACAGACCGTAGTCGCAAAAGGACGGCAGGCCACCAGGCGCAGTCGAAGGCCGCGGCTATGTCGAAGAAAATGCAGAGAGAGTATTTCCCTCTGCCCTCTCCGACATCCGCCCTCAGCATCCTCAACGCATCCTCGGTAGATCTGCCTCTCATGCATCCGAATTGTCTATGCGACACGAAGGCCTGTACCCGGGCCCGAATACCGGAGAAGATCAGAGTCTCCAGCACCTTACCAGAGACTGGGAGTAGGCTGATCGGTCTATAGCTGCCCACCAAGGAGAGGTCCCTGTCCCCAGGCTTGACAAACGTGCACACAAGTGCCTGTTTCCAAGCACTCGGGAAGTGGCCGGTCCTTAGGCAGGAGTTTACCAAATACGACTAAGGTTATAGTTACTAAAGGACTAATACGACTAAAGTTATAGCGCCACACTCCACTTAAACATACATGCGCCATTTTACTATACAACATACTTGTACATTCGCTTTTAACATATGTCCAGAGCACGCCATCTTTCGGATGGGACTTTAAACAATGTTTCCGAGTACGATGTCAGCTACTCGTTAAAGCCCCCAATGTTTGTATCTGTGATCACGATAACTCCCGATAGAATGAATGTACTGACACAAAATTTTATAATTAAATTCAAAACATGAAAAGGACGGTATCTATTATTTTTCAGCGGAAACGGGCGAAAGGCAGGAAGGGATCAGAGAAGAGAGGGTCGACTCAAAAACTATAATAACTGCCGATGTAATGAATGTATCGACACAAAACTAGTATGATGAATCAAAAGTCACTATGTAAATCAATTATTGATTTGTAGCTCAAACTATCGATTGGTTTTGAAGGCAGAGCGACTTCGATTATTTCTTGCTGGGGAAGTACATTGTCGGTGATTCTCCTATGACTTTTTATTAAATGATAACAAACAATGTTTTTTCCTTAGTATATGAGTGAGAGAAGAAAGTGTATGCTGTGTATTTCCTCTTGGATACATGGCAGGTTGGCTACCTGACACCAGATCTAGGTGTCATCAATTCGAATGTATATCTTTTGGTAAGAGGATCTTTGGTTCATTCAATCCTCACCCTTCAACAATGCTTTTATCATAAAAGCTGACACGTTTTTTTCGTTCGCTTTTTTTCATACCATAAAAAAAAAATGGTCGGAGAATCACAGAGAATCTCCATTTGGGCTAAAACTCAATATTTGACTGAATATTTGTGTAAAAACATTCATTACATCGGCAGTTATTAGGGGGTCATTGAGTCGAACCCCCCGTCTCTGATCCTCCCTTCCTATCGACGGATTTCGCATAAAATTAATAGGTGACAACATCCTTTGAATTTAAATATAAAATTTCATCTCGATACATTCATTACATCGGCATTTATTGGGATATTTGAGTTGAGCCCCCCTCTGAACCCCCCCCCCCCCCTCCCCGTTGGCTGATTCCACTGTAAATTAATAGGTGTCGTTCTTATATGAAGAGCACGGGCAAAGAACCAGGTTTGTCATCAGATGTTGAAATTGAGAAAACTGAAATTTAATGTTTGAAAGTCCGTATCGTATCAATTCCCCGCACGTCATATTTTCAGCTTCCGTTTTCGTAGTGACAAACCGTCTTTTTGAAGCCCATAACGATGGTGAATCGTGAAATATGTTTAATATACTAATACTGTAGTGGTGATATCTCACATTCGAGGAAAAAGTGACAAACCTGGTTCTTTTGGTTGTTTCCGGCATGTTTTCTCCAGAGGTGTCTTCTTATTTTTTCGTTGGACAATATTTCGGGACAATTGCAGGTCCCTTCTTCTGGTCACTGAGTGGGGACCTGCAATTGTCCCGAAGTATTGTCCAACGAAAAAATAAGAAGACACCTCTGGAGAAAACATGCCGGAAACAACCAAAAGTGGAACATCTCAGAGAAGTTTAAGAAACACATAAACCTGGTTCTTTCCCCGTGCTCTTCATATTGCTTTGAATTTACTTATTAAATATCCTGTTAACTCATTCATTGCAACGGCAGTTATTAGATTTTTTGTGTTGAGCCTCCCCCCATTGCCCCTCTTTGCTTAAGTCGATTTAGCTGAAAATTAATAATTGTCGTCCTTAGAGGGTTCTGGATACACATATATTTTTCTGGTTTAAATGTGTATTCATAACATGTCTAAAATGTTTTTTTATGTGAGTATTTCTTTAACTATGGCCCTCTTCAACGGACACCCCTGTATAACGAACATTAATATATGTTCTTTATAAGTAAATAAATTTCACTGTATATTTAAATTTTATTTCACAGTCGGTTTCGTTTTTTCTGCATCGTCAGGTTGAAGAAAAATTAGGGAGAATACGTGATAACAGCAATTTCCGAACGTCACTCACTGGTGTGAAGAGTTACCACGAACTCACCCCACTAACGATATTACCAACCCTTATTTTACTTCAACCACATACATTGCTAAACCAGGCAGGCAATCACTTTTATTCATCTTATAAAAAATTAATGTTAAGTAATAATAGAAACAAAAAAAGTGGTCGGTGAGTCACCCATAACGTACATCCCCAGCACGAATTAAGCAATTAAATCTTTGCTCTCCCTCCAAAACAGTTTAGGTTGAAAATCAATTGTTGACATAAAGCTTCTGGCATTATTCGAGGTAAAAAATGCAAAAATGTTCAACAATTGTATAATGTTATTTATGGATTACGTCCCTTTTTCGTCAATTGTCATAATAATAATAATAATAAATTTATTTCCGTTAAACCAATACATGGTAATAGGATAGGTACGTCAAAGCACTATTCATAGACTTCCGAGCTGCTTATGATTCAATACATCGGAAAAGTTTGTGGGCTATGATGAGAGAATTTAAATTCCCGGGAAAACTCATAAGAATGGTAAAGGCATGCACCGAAGGAGCAAAAAGCAGAGTTATGGTCCAAGGAGGACTTTCGGAGCCCTTCGATGTTATGAGTGGCCTCAAGCAAGGTGACTGCCTCTCCCCTCTCCTGTTCAACCTGGCCCTTGAGCGAGTGATAAGGCAGGTGATGAGGAACGAGGAAAGCACCCAGATAGCCGGAGAAAACGGATTCCTGGCGTATGCGGATGACGTGGCCTTCTTAGGAAACAGCCCAGAAGAAGTTAAAAGTAAGGCGGGAAAACTACTTAAGCACAGCTGCAGAGTAGGGCTGGAAGTTAATGTCGACAAGAGCGACTACCTTATAGTCAGTAAGAATATTCATCTGGAGCAGGAATTAAATGTGGGGACCTTCTCCTTCCCAAGAGTTGAGAACTTCAGGTATCTCGGGTCCACGGTAACTAGCATCAACTCGATGTTAGAGGAGGTGGACAGAAGACTTCTGCAGGCCCAAAGAGCGTATTTCTCTGTCATCAAGCTGCTACGGTCCAGAGCCTTGTCAAGGAACCTGAAGTATAGGATCTACAGCTCCATGGTAAAGCCCGTTCTGATCTATGGGTGTGAAACCTGGACCCTGACCTCACATCTGGAGAAACGTTTCCAGACGTTTGAAAATAAAGTGCTGAGGAAGATAGCAGGTCCGGTCAAGGATAGAGAAACCCAAGAGTGGAGGATCAGAACTAACAGGTAATGACCGTTATATTCAGAACCGACCGTAGTTGCAGATATGAAATCACGGCGCTTAAGATGGGCTGAACACGTGGTGAGAAGCGGACAGCAGACAGCCATAGGACGCATCATGGACGCTCAGGTCCAAGGAGCCAGATCACGAGGAAGACCAAGGCTGAGGTGGGCTGACCTGGTGAAGAAGGATGCTGTGGAACACCACGTGGTGAACTGGCGACCGGTGGCGCACGACAGATCGCGGTGGAGAAGGCTAGTGTGGGCGGCTAAGGATCTTCAGGGTTCGTCGCCAACGGAGTAAGAGTAAGTAACGTCAAAAGAATTTATACATTAAGATAGCTTATAAATTAGATTTGTAACTACTCGAGTCTAACACACGTATGATTAGTAGTAATAACAAAACTATTAAAAAAGGTAAAATGAAATTAATAAAAACTGAACAAATAAATACAAAAAAATATATGAGTATGAAAAAAAAAATTAATACGTAGATACATTTATAATAACTGAACACATTTTTCAATTTAATAAAAATTAAGATAACTATTTTTCAAAAAACTCTTCGGAAGTGTCTTTATCCCAACCATGTTTCGGGACGTTCTTACGTCCCTTCATCAGGTCCCAATGTGCGAGATATAGAAAAGAAAGAAAACAAACAATGTACTATAACAATAACTATAACAATATATAAAAAAATAAAATAAAATAAATATATATATTATATAAATCAGTTATAAATGAATAAATAAAAAAATATATAAATGAGTAAATAAAAAATTATAAATTAATAAATAGATCCATAAAATAATAGTAAGAATATGAAATGAACAAAAAATTGTATTTTTTTTTTTTAATAATAGTATATTTTTCTGAATATAATAATAAAAAATAAAATAAATAATAACAATACATTAAATAATATACCTAGAGGAATAAAATAAATTAGTACACATGAAAAATAGTGATTAAACATATCGTAGATTCAACTGACCTTTAAGGTGGAAGGAACTCTGCCCAAATCATGAGGAAAACAAAATGATGAATATGTACATTGTAAATCTAACTTTACGCAGCTTCTTTACTGCTCCAGCTTTATGAAGTATAGGGGAGGTTATGTAATCGGTCGGAAATTAAATGTTGAGTTTTACCTAAATTTCATGTTTTCCGACCTTAGATTTCAAAATTGAAAAAACAATTGCTGTCTGTGTGTGTGTATTTGTGAACATGATAACCATGATAGAATGAACATATCGACACAAAATTTTATAAATGTAATCAAATCCCTCTAAGGACGACACACATATTGATTTGCAGCCAAAAACGCTAAAAGGGAGGAGAGGATTGGGAGGGGGGGGGGGGGGGGGGGTTTGACAAAAACTGTAAAAACTGCCGTTGTAATGAAAGTACCGACATAAAATTTTATGTTTAAATTTAAACCCCCATAAGCAACACACCTATTAAGTTTCCGGGAAATCGGCCGAAGAGTATGGAGAGATCAGAGGAAGAGGCCCGACTCAAAAACCTGATTAGTGCCGATGTATTGAATGTATCGGCACAAGATTTCATATGTAAATTCAAAATCCCATAAGGATGACACCTCCAACCACCTCACAACAAAAACCCCAATAAATGAGTATTCAGAGGCGCCTATTTAAATTAACTATTGATTTTTAGTCCAAATGGTTTTGGAGGGAGAGCGAAAATTGAATTGCTTAATTCGTGCTGGGGAAGTACATGTACAGAAGTGACCCACCGACCACATTTCTCTTTCTTTTATCACTTTATGAAAGTTATGCGTTATTTGAAAAAGAGCATATATTATATTTATACAAGAAGAGTACAAATAGAAAGGTTAGTGCATTGAGGATGTTCACTTACGGATCCCTTTAATGTGTGAGCTGATAGGGTCTCCTCTGTAGTATTTTCTAAGCCCTTCTTCTCCGTCCTATAAGAACACATTTGGTGCTCGCCTCGCAGCTGTCCAACTTACCAAGAGTAGCGTCCTACTTCTACACACTAAATCACTCCAACTGTCCTCACTCCTACATAAATCTCAAGGGAATTTATTTTCTTTTTTTACTCCCCCAGCTATACAAAGTATAGGAGAAGTTATGTAATCGGTCAAAAGTTCGATGTTGAGGTTTCACCGGAATTTCATGTTTGCCGACCCCTTGAATTGTGTATTTTTGAGTTGAGACCTCACTCTGATCCCGCCCTGTCCTTCGGCTGATTCCGCTAAAAATTAATTGGTGTAGTTCTTATAGGGCTCTGAATGAAGATATCTCAGAATTATTAAATTTCAATAAAAAAACCAAATAACTGCCATTGGTTTAATACGAGGATTGGCAAGTCCCTGAGACACCTATTGATTTTCAGCCAAACTGACCGAAGAGGAGAAATGTTTACAAGAAATGTGAAAATATAGTTAATTACAAATTATGCAAGTTGGGGAAGTACATTGTCAATGATTCACCAAACAATTTTTTTTCAGAAACTAAGTGCTTGACAAAAAAATAAAAACAAAAAATACTTTTCACCTTAAGAAGAGCTTTTTAATATTCAACTTTTCCACTTCCACTTATATTTCAGTAGGATTACATTTAGAAGGGCTATTTTATTTTATGATGTTCCCTCAATTCCTGTTTTGAAATCATGTTTAATTTTTTTAATTCAATTTATGCTCATATAAATATAATTGTTCTTCTTACTTGGATATTTTTTAAAAGAATAAACGGAGGGTAAACCATCATGTGTTAGCGCATCCTTCACTTCTCTGACACTTTTCTCTGTTTTCCTATATTATAATATAGTCAGCATACATCATTTATATTTAATACACTTTTAGTTTTCAATTTCTCTTAGGATTGCTAAAAATAAAAGTAATATAGAATAAGCAAAACTGTTTTGTTATGGGAAAATGTTTACTGTAGGCACTGTTAGAAAAATAGGCTTAATTAATAAGTAAAATTGTTAGCAATTGGTAAGAACAACTCTTCAAAACGAATAAATTTTTCGCATTATAAATAATAATAGGCTTAATATGTAGTATGAAAAATTTCTAGCAATTAGTAACATTTTTTACAGCTCATTATTGTAGAATTGAATTGTTAAAAAAAATATACATATTCGCTTTTAATTCATATTCTTCTGTTAATCAACCCTAAAACAGATACTTCGAGGCACTTTTTTGATGTCTTAAGAACAATAAATCAAATTCACCATTAATTTATAGTTTATTGAATATTTTTGTTATACATTTGCTACAAACAGCTGAGTCAGTGAATTACTGACCAGTGTTGCCACACTAATCATTTTGAATTACATTTGTATTTTATTGTTATAAAAATCCTTATTTTGCTGCCTTGCAAACATTAATTTTTAGTGTAATTAAACTTTTGTTTATATCAAATTATTCATAATTCCTAATCTTATGTCTCATACTCCTATAAGGATGGTTGGTATTCCTGTAAGGTTCCTAACCTTCCTATCATTTAAGTTTTCCTGTAATTTTATTTATTTAACCAAACCCGTCTTATGGTCAAAAAAATTTTCGTTTTCTGGAGATTGTGCTCGTTTGATGGCTGTATTTAGTATTTTTGAACATTTTCTCTATTTTTGAGTTGAATAAATAACTTTTATGTTGCTGCCTGCTATTATACGTGGATGGGTTCTTCTGAGTCTAATTAGTATAATTTGTATTCATACATATATTGTACTATTATGATATAATATGTATATTGTATTATTATAATGACAATGACTATAGCAAAACCTAGGGGTTTTTTTAACTTCAACATTTTTTTTTTTTTTTTTTTGGCTTTATGTACGGTGCATATTAGCCATGTCAATGTGTTATATTATAATTATTTAAGACATCCATGGCCCCGGGAGGGAGTTCTATCTACGAAATAAAACTCACTCCCGGACGGGATTCGAACCCGCAAACCATGGTGAGACCATGCGACCAAAGCCCTTCGCTCTAGCCCGCACGGCCACCATGGCCCCCAACTTCAACATTTGAAGTTAATATTATCAGTAAGAATTTTTTGGATATTTCTCTTTAATTTTCGACTTTTTGATGAGTCCTTAAATTAAACTGAGACACAAACTGTCGATACAATTAACTCTGCAATACATCAGTAAATCCCTTAGTCAGGTTAACATAAGCAGACAACAAATAAGATGAATTATCAAAGTAATGCAAAATGAGTCAATGAAAGGTAGAGTTCAATGAAGCCAGCGTCTGTCTTGTCTCACCCATCATCTTTTGCAATATTCCATACTCAATTTGTATCTCACTTTCTCTACTGCTCTTTTCATAGGGTTCCGTAGATCCAGCTCAACAAACAAGACCATTATAACGTGTGGAACTAAATTAATAATATAACAGAAGCATAGGTGGTTAAAATATATATATATTTACTTATGGATTCCTTAAGTCTGCGATCTATACACTTCACTACATTATTGTAAGGTGGTACATTAAAAGAAATCTTTATAATCTCTATGGACTAATTAAAAAATATATATTTTTATAATATTAAATAAATACAAAATCCGTCCTCGAATTTGCATTCGGGAGTTATTTCATGAGCGGACAAAAATATTGTGAACGCCATTTCTCGGCTCCAAATGAACGTTGATCGTCATTTAATGGCTTAAATTAATGAAAACATTTTTATTTCTGACTGATGGTGCCGGTAGCTCAGAAATAGCGTACTAGTCTACTCAAAATCGCGGGTTCGAAACCCAGTCAGTCAAGGTCCTTATGTTTTTAACTAGGAGGTGAAAAAACATTGAGCACGCTGTCCTTTGGGTGGGAGGTTGAGCGATGGTCCCGAGCCTGTACGATGTCTGATACTCGTTATAGATAAGTGAATAAACCAGGGTAGGCAAGATTTCGAACTCCCACAGTAGAGTCGGGGCGCTCTTTCGTCGCTTTGGTAGTAGGCGATTTGACCTTGTAGTTAAAGCCCGGGCATGTCACAACTAACTCTATTTCTGACTGAAAATGACGATGTTTTTAATTTCTATCCTTGCGGTGGTCACGATGGCAGATTTTCGGGATTTTTCGGGATAACACACTTGATTTTCCTTTTTACAAGAATGAAATTACTTTAGATCAGCTGTTTTTCTTCTTCTGAAAAAATGTAAATCTCCAAATTATTTATAATGGATATCTCCCTAATTTTTGCAAAGAAATCTAAATTAACCATAATTTTTTTTCAAATATAAATGTATGCTATCTCGAACTCAAATTTCTTATTTCAAGTGAGTTGACATATTTTATTGACGAATTGTGAAAACTATATTTTAAAAAATTACACTCCGTCGGATACACTCTGATATATTAATGTTGACGTGTGACAACGATATCAACATTTTTCCAATTATATTTTATTTTATTTGTTTCTGAATTTCGAATATTTCCTCGAGTTTCCAGTGGATTAGCCCAATGCAAATGTCATTCATTTTTTAGTGAAAACAAATCTGTCTTAGTTTGTTTGCTTAGTGAGGAACGAAAAAATCTGTGTTAGTTTGTTTGCTTAGTGAGGAACGAGAAAGTAATTGTTCAAAGCCTTTGGTTCTCGTCTCATTCTTCAATAAAAACTTAATTCCCATTAATTGTCCGCACTACATTTCGTGAAAAATTAATACATGATGTCCTTATGGGATTTTAAATGTAAATATAAAATTTCAGGTCGATACATTCATTGAAACGGCATTTAGTAGTTTTTTTTTTGTTAAGCCTCCCCACTTATACCCCCTTCCTTTTGGTCGATTGTCTGAAAATCAATAGATGTTGTCTTTGGGGGGTTTCTGGATTCACATATAACATTTCGTGTCAATATATTCATTCTTTCGGGAGTTATCGTCTTCACAGACGCACAGAAATTTTATTTTTCATTTTTGAAATCAAGGGATCGGAAAACATAATTTCCGGTGAACATCGAATTTCTTACCGATTTCATAACTTCCCCTATACTTTCTATAGATGGGGATGTAAAAACCTGGACATGAGTTCCAAATACAACTAAGGTGCATCTACGGATCTTAAGATATGGTAAAATTTGTGTATGTATTGGATACATTTATTTTATTTGAAACTCGAAAATAAATTGAATATTTATATCAACGAGTCCATATTTTTTTTTGTTGCTAAATCATATGTTTTTCCTGTTGCTTTTTTCCATAATTTCGTAACCCCATTAGTAGAAATGCAACAAATCCATGATATCTGCTTTTATGATTAGTTATTTCATATTTCTAGCATGTTTTTTATTATTAATATTGAGGACGTCAAAAAATCAATGGGGAAAACCTTTCTAAAGAGAGTATTTCTATGTTTTTAAATATTTTCTGAATATATAAGCTCATATTTTTTTAAGATCGGTAATGAAAAAATATATACTTCGTAAAGCGTATAAAATGAAAGATGTGGAGAGTTTTTCATAATATTCTTTTATAGATGGAGGAGGATGAAGAAAACACTACAGTAAAGCATAAGGTGAAGTAAGTAACGATATATGTTATATAGATACTTACCTGAGATGCTTAGAATGTTTTAGTAGCGTAAAGTAGAAGAGATTTAACTTAACTCTCACTGTTTAGTTGTTTGAAGTGTATTAAATAATAAATAGAAACGCACATTAAATATTCATAAGCTATTTAGTTAATCTGATAGTCTTGTGCAATAGTTCCTTTATTTATATATATACTAGCTGCAGTAGCCGTATCATTCAGCATTTACAGATCATAACCTAAACTACTTTTACGTTTCGGCATTTTGAAACCTTTGTAACAACAATCTCACACATCAGGCCAAGAGGTAAAAAAAAAAAAAAAAAAAAAATCTCAGAAAAATGACAGTACTACATCTTTCAAAACCTGAATTGAATAACGCAAGTATTAAATGTATCAAAAGCACAAGAAATGTGCAAAATTACAAACGCCTCCTGATAGTAAAGCGTGAGGTATATGTAGCCTAAAGCCTTCCTTGAAAAATATTCTATATGTATAAAGCCTAAATCTGTTGACGGGTTCAGAAGTTTATCGCAATTACACAAAGATAGTCAGTTAGCTACACACAGAAATCGTATTTTATAGATGTAGAGATTAGGAAGAAATAAGGCTTGTGGTCGATAAAAACAAACTTGTAGTATTTCTGCCAAGCTTTCGGTACAGAGTAGGCCTTCAGGGCCTGTATTGACATATATGTGTTTTGTGATTAATGGTTCACTATTTATAATGGCCAGACAGTTTGAAAAATGCCCAAAATTAGAAAACATCATGATAATAACTTTTGAAAATGTTAAATTGACCGGGCATTATGAATAATATTCTTCATTTATTGGGCAGAGTAATAAAAATATGTTTTATTAAATTCTTTTATTGTCAGAATAATATTATAAAATCAAAGGCACGAATACTTAGTACTTTCACGTGACAAAACCTTTAGTTCTTAGGTAAAGTGATTGTTATTAACTGTATCAGTTTTAAGAATAATCAGATTTATAATTCTATAACAAAATGAAATAAGAGGCAAATTATTATTAAATATACATTTTATGATCTGCTTCAGATTAATTTCAAGATTGGTAAATCCATGCTAAAAAATTGAGTGTCATGTTCAATTGCTAGATGAGTGAGTGTCTTGTAAAATTTGAAATATTTCTTCTTTATGCACGTAACACTTAATCACATTATCTTCTTTAACTGGAACCATCAGTTTTTGTGTTTCTCCAATCGTCGAATCTTCGCAAACGCTGATAACCTTCTGGTTTCTTATTCGACACTTTACACTTAGACGATTTCACCAAAAACTGAGTATTCTGTCCTTTTGGTGATACTAACTCATTAATTCGTTCATTGAATCGATTATGTATGTCAATTAATTTTGATTTATCCATGCTAAAACAAGAAAATTATAACACACCAACAACCGTCCGTATCAGTTTTTAATTCGACACTAAATTGTAAACGTAAACAATAAGCAGGCTGTTTGCTGACAGTGAGTGAGACGCAGGATCTGATTGGTCAGCACGTGTCACGTGTTTGTTCCTGCTCCCCGCCTCCTGCTAAAAGTACCTTAATTATCAAATTGCGTAGCAATCTCATAGCAATATTCATAATGACGAGACATTGTGAATAGTTCACAAATAATTATATTTAAATACTTATTATTTACATTGCCCGATTCGATTTGTCATTATTCAAATTAGTCAGCGAAAAGTTAATTGATTAATTTATTCTGGGGAAGTACATTGCCGGTGATTCACATTAAAAAGAAAAATGGCATCCATATTATCCG
The DNA here is from genome assembly GCA_963662175.1 of Aradus depressus. Taxonomy (NCBI): domain Eukaryota; kingdom Metazoa; phylum Arthropoda; class Insecta; order Hemiptera; family Aradidae; genus Aradus; species Aradus depressus. The sequence goes on along the minus strand of OY759214.1, from coordinate 95,293,553 downwards.
CGTCGATTACAGTTCTTTATCTGATTGTTCGGTCTCATTCCCAGTAACCCTAGCTCAATGTTATTTTCTTACACAAAATTATCATATTAAACAATCTCAAACAGACTACTAAAATGTTGAAATCACTTCTCTATCTTCAGGAATAACAAACTGGACCTTGATCGTCCCTTCTGGTATCTGGGCGAAGGAAGAGGCTGGGGAGAGGGTAACCCTTGGGTTGGCAACTTGGACGACTATGACATCATGAAGACCCACATAGAGCGGCCACCACACACCTCCTGGATCAAAGAGATGGGCCTTCTGGAGCCAGGGGCCTATCTGCCAGGGCAGGTGGCCAAGCCCAAAGTGGACAGGGACCGTCTCATAGCAGACCTCAGTCGCGATGTCAAGTAAGTTCCTCCATATATTGTATCTGTTCTGGAACCTGGACCATAAGAATAGCGGATAAAGAGACCCATCACCCCTTTTATAGTTTGCAACCCCAGGATTAAGAACGCGAAAAAACTGGGTTTTAGGGATATGTCTCTTTTGATTTGGTTGTTTCTTTTCCTCTGATAATACCGTCGCTACTGTACGCGATCATGAGGGAACACAGTGTTTGAAAGTCTTGGAGTAGAAAACATCCGGCGATAGCATCTCTTTCTGGAATATTTTAAAGTATTTTCTAATCAGACTTTCGAATCTTAGGGCTTGGTCATATACAGGGTGGCCCAGATAAGCGGGCCACACGTGAAATAACTCCTAAACGGTTAGAGATATCAAAATTGTGCATAGGACTAAAATTGTAGCACTCGCCGAGAGCTATAGTATGGCGTCCTCGAAAAGACATAAATGACCCTTTTAATGGCTCAAACAGCCCTTCGAAGGGCGGGATTCCCTTTTGACCCTTAAGTTTCATTACATATTAAAGTACTAAAGAAACAAGGAAGAACTGTGCAAACAGATTTTTGATATGTCAAGTAGTTCTCGGAAAAAAAAGTTCAAAGTTGCACGTTTTTCTTATTCTGAAGTTATTAAATTCCAACTAACTTCAGAATAAGAAAAACGTGCAACTTTAAACGTTTTTTTTTCCAAGAACTATGTACTTGACGTATCAAAAATCTGTTTGCACAGTTCTTCCTTGTTTGTTTAGTACTTTAATAAAATGTAATGAAACTTAAGGGTCAAAAGGAACCCCGCCCTTCGAAGGGCTGTTTGAGCCATTAAAAGGCTCATTTATGTCTTTTCGAGGACGCCATACTACAGCTCTCGGCGAGTGCTACAACTTTAGTCCTATGCATAATTTTGATATCTCTAACCGTTTAGGAGTTATTTCACTTGTGGCCCGCTTATCTGGGCCACCCTGTATATCTTCCAACGCTTGGAAACCAAAGATTAAGAAAACAATAATAAAGCCTTTTTTAAATTTGTAAGATTTCTATTCCTAACAAAAAAATCTTATGTTCCAAAAACATAATGACATTTTTATAAGTTGATAGTAGCTTTGGACTTAACCTTCGGTCTGTAATGTAAAGATAGAATTAACAATGAATGCATTATCATGAAAAAATTAATTAGATATTAGAGCTTGCTATACAGGGCCAGATATGGGTAGGGTTCTACTTCTAGCATTGACAAACCAATAATAAAGCATTGAATAATATAATATAATAATTATCTTCAATATAATATAATAATTATCTTCAATATAATATAATAATTATCTTCAATATAATATAATAATTATCTTCAATATAATATAATAATTATCTTCAATATAATATAATAATTATCTTCAATATAATATAATAATTATCTTCAATATAATATAATAATTGAAGAGCACGGGGAAAGAACCAGGTTTGTCACTTTTTTCTCGAATGTGAGATATGGCCACTACAGTATAGTATATTAAACATATTTCACGATTCACCATCGCTACGGGTTTCAAAAAGGCGGTTTGTCACTACGAAAAAGGAAACTGAAAATACGACGTGCGGGGAATTCATACGATACGGACTTTCAAACATTAAATTTCAGTTTTCTCAATTTCAACATCTGATGACAAACCTGGTTCTTTGCCCGTGCTCTTCAAATTATCTTCAATAAAATATAATAATTATCTTCAATATAATAATTATCTTCAATATAATATAATAATTATCTTCAATATAATAATTATCTTCAATATAATATAATTATTATCTTCAATATAATAATTATCTTCATTACCTGTATTTGAATTCCTTTTTCTTTTTTTAGGATACATGAAACATCAATCGAGTCTAATCCAAAGTTCTTAGAACCATTGTAGATGCTCCCTTTTTTGTTTCCAATCTCAAACTCCACAACGACTTCAAAGTTTCTTATCTCCAAGACCACACCAAATCTCGTTTTTCCAAGTTCCACACGAACCTCTCCTTCCAAAATAATCCTCTTATCAAGTCCTTATCGTCAAAGTCCCATCCGCACAATCCTCCAAGACGGCTGAGGCGGCGTTGGCCTCGGGACCTATATTAATTTTTTCTGCTGCTGGTGATGACCAGATTCTCTCCTCATGACTCTCAGTCCTCTTGACGGCCCGCCTCCTTGTCTTCCTCCACTGCTGGTCAGTGGAAGGTTGGACAGAATAGTGCTGTTCTCCCGTGCTCTCCCCCCCACCTCTCCACTAGTTTCAGATGTGCCGAGAGTCCTACGGGTTGCTCTTTTTGCTGAGTTTCATGTATTCCTATTTTATTTTCTCTCGTTTATTATTATTTATTTTGTTATTATTATTATTTATCTTGTACATAATGTTTATTTCATTGTTTTGTACATATGTCCAGGGGGGCGTAGTCAGGATTTTGAGCAGGGAGGGGGGGCAAAGTTAGTAGGTTACAGGGGGGGGGGGGGGGGGGGGGGGGGGGGTATAGACAGTCCACAGTTAGTGCTGCAGACTTTTTGTTATTAATTTGGGAGACTCGGACCTCTAGAAGCCTCCCCTGAGGTAACCACTGACTGTAATACTTAACCTGACTTTACATGAGCAGCAAAAATGCAAAGCGCAGCAGCAGCAAATGCACGCTGTGGTTTCTGTGCTTCTAGAATTAAATGACTCATAGCCAATAACGTGCATTTGCTGCTGCTCCGCTTTGCATTTTTACTGCGCATGTAAAATCAGCTTTAAGAGTATAAAGTATAACATACATGAAGATTCTGAGAGAGGAAATGAAATGATCGAATTCATGTATATTTAAAAAAATTTAATATATCTTGTTTTGTACATGTACATTCAGGTAAAGCATAATTTTCGTTTATTCTCCGAAAATCGTGAAAGAACTTCCTCTTTGAAGTGTTCTCGATCGTTTTCTAGCAACGTTCTGTGCACGCTTAGCATGCAGAGACCATTGTGACGGTCTTGTACCATGGTAGATCTCAGCCATGTCTTCACACGCCTCAGGGTGCTGAATGTCCTCTCCATCGTAGCTGTTGTGCACGGCGGTCCTTGTACTTCAAAAAGGGCCTCACAATGAGTGAGCCTAGTACACCATGTACTAACCTGGGTGGAAATAGAACACAAAAAAGGCAAAACGGACCTTTTAGCCTTTTGGAATACTGCAACCAAGGACTGTAGAGCTCCAATCAGTCATGTCGAAACTTCCTTTTTAAATGTTTGGCATCTTCATCAAAATTGTAAGATTGAGGTGGGACCCAGCACCGTTGAAGCATTTCCATTCTTTGTGTTGATGTCATAAGTGAAGATCTCCCAACAAAATAACCAATGTCATTGTCCTGATATGAATATGTAGTAGAAGAGTAAATTCACTTTTTTAGCTAATTTCAAAAATTAATTTAACATATCAATTAATACATTTTTTTCTAGTCTGGCGGGGGTAAAAATTATATTTACATTTAATGTTTTTTTACATGTTTTCCAAGCATTTTCACCTTTAAAATTTGAGATGTTTGATGGGGTACCTTACTTTTGTGCCATGGGAGCTTGGACTATTAGGTTATCTGTCTGAATCTCTAGGCTCTTCAATTCAATTATAAAATAATTCAAGATACTTACTAAAAAACTTCCTAATATCCATGCTAATTTTAATAATTTTATGCAAATATGTAAAACTGTTAGACGAAAACTTCGTCAAAACCTCAAAACAAACTGTCACGTGAACACAAACACAGTGAACAGTTACATCGCATGGCCTGCGCCCTGCACTTACAACAGCTGATTGCTGATTTAGGAGTCAGAAGCACGGGAAATTTGATGATCCTATGGTAAATTGCAAGCAATGCATTTAATAAAAACTATTTTTTTATTTTATTTAATTTTTATATTGTTTTTTTCTCTGGCCAGGTGGGGGCACGCGCCCCCCCCCCCCCCCTGGCTACGCCCATGCATATGTCTCTTTATTGTCGCTTACTTCTTATTATTTCATTTATTTTGTATTACTTATTATTTTATAGTTTATTCTTATTTTCAACACTTCTACTTATTGTTTTTGTACAGATTGTAGAATGAAATACAACTAAAAAATTAAAAAATGTTCGTCATTCATCAATGTGTGATTTTTCACACTTGAAAGAAGTATAGTTAACTGTTTTGCACTCATTTCAGAGATAGATTTCTTATTTCTTACGGTTTTTCAAAAGGTTTCCGCCGCTATCATAGAGAGATTCGAACTTGAAGGTATTTTATAGGTTAGATTTTGCCGGGACTACAAGTCCTTAAATCACTGTATCTATCACTGTATTTATGTTTAAAAATAGTTATTATTTAAATTTTTATTTGTATGTTACAGATGCGAATACGAATGGAAGCCCTCTGCCAATTTTTATAAAAAGTTCACCCCGGATAAAGATCCCCTGTTCACAGTGGTAGGCACCCAGAGTTCAGTTCCATCGTTCAGTTCACAGAAGAAACCAGACCATCAACTACCCATTAAAATAGAATCTTTGGTAAGGAAATATAAATATATTAGCTGTACCCTTCGTTGGTTGATACTGATTACATGAAAATATGTTAATATTATTTATAAATAAATAAATAATTAATAATAAAATCTAAGGGGTTAGTTCCGCCAGTAAATATGTTACTGTTGTCATACCTTTCGGTGGATACCGTCGTCACTGGCTGCTGGTGACCAGCAGCCAGTGACGACGGTATCCACCGAAAGGTATGACAACAATAATAAAATGTTTTAATTCAATATTACTAGTAAATATACTCTTATATATTCCTCTCCTCTAACCTCCTCTTCTTCCCTTTGACCGATTTGGCTGGAAATCAATAGGTTTCGTCCCTATGAGGTCGGCAAACATGAATTTCCGGCGAAAACTAACACTGAATTTCTGATCGATTACAAAACTTCCCCTATACTTCGTATATCTGGAAATTCGAAAATGTACTATCTGCATCTGTATTTAAGCCATAAAAATCTGAAAAAAAATCGCTCTACTTCGTGTTTTTCATACGCTGTAATAAATTTGGGTCTTACGCGTGGGCTATTCCACCCTGAACGGGTGATTTCATAGTTTTTTTAGTATTTTCTCATATATATTTCAGAAAAAAAAAAAAAATTTGGAGTTGATTTATAATGAGAAAATATATTTTTTGTTCTTATAAAAAAAGTTTTACTTTTTTATGATTTATTAAATTGCCATGGGGCCTATGATATTAAATTATATTAAGAAAAACAAGATCTTAATCACTCGTCCGCTAACTGGAAAGCATGAATCTTGAACCTTTGATCACGAAACGGTAAAGCCCCAAAGGGTCTGGCACTGGGATGGAGTCTACACCTCATTACAAAAACGTACATACACAATGATGTCCTTTAACTTGTTGCAGGCTTCAGAACCAAGGATGAAACCCTACTGTAGCCCGCCCCTCAAGAAGAAGGTGGACTGTGTCCTTCCGCAGAGGAAACTGCCCGAGGTTGAATGTCCTGAAGACCTGGGAGAGGATGAGGTGTGTCTCAGGATCTGTGGGAAGGAGAACAGCTGTGTGACAAGGAGGATCAAGTGCAGACAGTGCCAGGATATAGCTGGGAAACACTACAAGATCCAGATAGAGGACATCAACCCCCGCTGTTTCAGGAGCTTCCTCAAGGAATAACCAACCACCAAATCTCAACAACTGGGTTCAGGTTCATTCAGCATCAATGTAATTCTAAAAAAAATTATGTTCAAATCAATAATAATAAATTAAATAGTGGCTGTCAAACTGGGTTACTATTAAAAATATATAATAAGATAATAGATGATGAAATATCATACTATGTTACCGGCCTAGGCCCTTACTTTATTTTATCTGGGAGGTAAAATAAACTTAAGCACGCCGTCCTTCGGATGGGACGTTAAGCGATGGTCCCGAGCCTGTACGATGTCAGGTACTCGTTAAAGACCCCTACCCGAAGTGAATGAAAATTTAGGGTAGGCAAAATTTAGGACTCCCACAGTAGAGTCGGGTTCATGTCCACCAGAGTGACGATAGAGCGCTCTGGTAGCAGGCGATATGACCTCGTAGTTAAAGCCCGGGCATGAGTCATAACACCTAACCTGTACTGGACGTTATTATTATTTCTGCTCTGGGACCTTTCACCCTGCCTTGCTCTCATCTCTTCTATTGGACGTAAGTTTAATTCTAGTTCTTGATTCCGTTTATTTACTGTTCATGTTATTTTCTATTGTAATCATAAGGTTTTCTTTTTGATTTTGAGTTCTGAACTAGTAATTGTTACTAATAAAGTAAGTTAGAAGATACATTCCCCTCAATTTGTAGCTTAATTTGAGTCTCCTTTGGTTACCTCAAGTCGATGGTTCTCTCGAATACGAAATCCCAGTCTCCAGATCCCTTACTAAAGTGGTCCCACCAGTCATTGCTCTGGAGCTCTTTTTGATACAACTCCAAATTTTTAAAGTCTATTAAGCAATTTTTTCATTTTTTCCTTTCTCCTTAGTCTCTGCGAGCGCCACCGTATCCATTCTCTTTTTTTCAAGCTCAGTCAGATCTATTTGGTTTCTCGTCGATAAACTTTGTACATTCCAAGTGCAATTTGTCGGTCTTTTAGTAGTTGTTATTACTTCTCTATTTATACAAAGTATAGGGGAAGTTATGTAATCGTTCTATATTCTTATCGTGTGTTTGTGCGTCCGTGTGTCTTGTATGTGAACACAATAACTCCCTCTAAAATGAGAAAACTACACGAAAATTTATTTGTGTATTCAGAACCCCATGAGGACGACATCCCTATTGATTTTCATCCAAATCGATCAAAAAGAAGGAGGCGGGAATTAGAGAGGATCTTAACTCAAAAATCTCAATAACTGTCGAAGTAATGAATGTGAATGTCAAAATCCCACAAGGAAACGACTTGAGGGAGGGGAAATAAACTAATAACGGTCGATGTAACGAATGTTTCATCATGCAGTTTAGTATGAAGATGCAGTCGCTGAGTAAGACATGTATTGATTTTCAATCAAATTGGTGGAGAGCGAAAACGTAGTTGATTAATTCGCGCGTGATTCACGAATGACGTTTTCTTTAAGTGAGCGAAACGCGAACAGGGGCATGAGCTCCTGCCAGCGTATCTGGAGGACCTCCCTATTATTCAATGCCAGGTCACCGGGTTGTCATGTTCATTCCATCATCACTTTATTATTCATCTATTTTTATTTTATTTTTCTTCTATGTTACGAGAATATTTCTTATTTTAGTCACTTTTCCTTTTCTCATTTTTTCTTTTTACTAAATATTCTATTTTTATTTATTTATTTTATTTTATTTTTTTCTCTTTCTTTTTTTTGTATTGCTTCTCTACATTAGCTTTCTTTATCCTTAGGGATTCTTCTATCTTAATATGTACCTACTTTATTAATGTATCGAGTCACTGTCATGTCCATTCTCATTATTATTGTTGATTAGGATTAGGATTAGGATTTATGACTCATGCCCGGGCTTTAACTACGAAGTCATATCGCCTACTACCAGAGCGCTCTTTCGTCACTCTGGTGGACATGAGCCCGACTCTACTGTGGGAGTCCTAAATTTTGCCTACCCTAAATTTTTATTCATCTAGGTTAGGGGTCTTTAACGAGTACCTGACATCGTACAGGCTCGGGACCATCGCTTAACGTCCCATCCGAAGGACGGCGTGCTTAAGTTTATTTTACCTCCCAGATAAAATAAACTAAGGGTCTCGGTCGGGTTACGAACCCACGACCTTGAGCTCAGAAGTCAAGCACGCATACCACTGAGCTACCGGCGCCCTCTATTGTTGATTATATCTAAGTATATATATTTGCTTTTCTATTGATATATTACTATTGATATATTATTACTATTGATATACTATTGATATATTCAAAGATATAATAATATGTAACAATATGTTTAATTATTAAGCGATGTACTGCTCCCTGCTAGCTGACTGCTCCCCCTCCCACACTCAGACTGGTAGGAGGTAGCCTATTTATCATTTGTCTTATTTTGTAAAAGATTTAAAGGTATTAAAAAAAAAAAAAAAAAAAAAAAAAAAAGACAACGAGTGAGCTTGCACAACCTCGAGGTACTATCGGGGAAAAAGACATTTTTTAATTTTTTATAACAAAATAAATGTGCGAACTGTGATTACATTTAACTCAACATTTCCAATGAGTTGAATATTGTTCAAATTCTTTAAATCTCCCCCATGGTGCTATACAAAGTCGGCTGCTATGCTCCAATGGTGACGATGGTAGGCAAGCTATCATTTAACTCAGTCTAAATTCAATAGATCGGGGGGGGGGGGGGGGGGGGGGGGGGGGGGGGGAAGGTGTCCCCATCTGGTTATGATGGGAAAAGGGATACTTTGTGTTGTGAAAGGACCAGTTGGACAGAATTTAATTAAAAAAACCGGGATTCTAAATTGAAATACAATCTTTGAAGGGTCAGGAGTTTGTTTGTAGTGAGGGCGCGATGGGCCTTTCGATAACACTCCATTCATCTGCGTGGATCCGCGACCATCCATGACCACTCGGTCAGCAATGGTCAAAAGCCTCCAATATTCATCATCTCTGACAATAGGTATTTTAGTTTGAGCTGAACAATACAATATATAACTTAGTACAAACATTTCTGCAACTATGACTTTAGATAAAGCTATGTGTTATAGGAGAATAACTCAACTAAATATAAGAAGTCATAGATGTAACTATACACCTAGGGACCTAAGCATACAATGCTCATCCCTTTCCTGGAAGCTCTACTGTGGGAGTAGATACTAAATTTTGCCTACCCAGGTATGATTATGTCTTTAATGAGCATCTGAAATCTCACAGGCTAGGGACCGTCACTTAAGCCGAAATGGGAAGGCAGTTTAGTTTGTTTCTGAGATAAAAGATGGCACCACTTTCGGCAGTAATCTTTTCCCCCCTCTTTTGCCTAGTACAAATCAACCTATTTTTAATCTGAAAACTGCATTTGTCTCAGTATGAAGGTCCAGACGAAGGGTCGATTGGCTTTTATTTTTTGATGTATTGGTTATGCAGAATTTTGATGCAAAATTTGTATCTATTACATTTTTGCAAAATCTGAGATTATAGACCCGTGTAGAAACAAAGTTCAGTAGATAGAACGGCAACAGAAATCTAGGATTTCAAATAAATAATTGCTGCCCGACCGCGACAATCAAAACATCTCTTTAATTACATGTTTCATCCAGACTGTTTGGTCTTCAATGGAGAATTTTCTGCCTTGGGTTGAGTATTTACCAACTTATGACATTGGGTACACAACATCGGTACATATTCGGAGGAGCAAAAATGTCATCTGTAAAAAGGAAAAATGGCGTACTTCTAATACTAAACAATAAACTTGCAAGTACGATATAAAAAAAATAAAAAATAAATGTTTGTTCTCTCTCTCTCCCCCCTCTCCCTCTCTCTCTTTCCCCTCTCTCCCTCTGAGAGGGAAGATATTTATATTTTTTCTAATGACCATTAATGGTTCAAATAGACTTCACTTGTAAGTCCCACCATCAAGTTAATTATGAAGTGTGAAATTCTTAAAATTAGCCAAAGACTTGGTCTCTTCCAAAGAGAGAAGAGAAGAGGTCTTGTACCGGTTAATGAGATGGCAAACAGTAAATCCGGGGTTATTCCTTTGTTTTCATTTCCTCTCTATCCAAGCCTCATAAAGATGAAACGGCAAAAGTTCTGTGGGGGAGCTTAATCAACTTTCTAAGCAGTTCTCTCTTTCTCTCTCTCTCCTCATCCAAAAGTATGAGATGAAGAGAGAGAAATAACAAAGCTTTCACCAGGGACTTAACGGGGCTTCTCACAACAAATCCAAACCAATTATTTGTACAAAAAAAAAAATAAAAAGGTCAAACATAATTTTCATCGTTCACTTAGTTATTATATGCAGGTATATCATATTCATGACCTCGGAAAAGATATTTGAAATAAATTGATGAAATTAATAGTTAACATTTACTGTAGAGATTTTGTAAATTGAGGGCGCCGGTGGTAGCTCAATGGTATGCGTGCTGGCTTATTGAGCTCAAGTTCGCGGGGATCTAAACACGGACGAGGCCCTTAGTTTATTTTATCTGAGAGGTAAAATAAGCACGCAAGCCGTCTTTCGGATGGGACGTTAAGCTATGGTCCCGAGCCTGTACGAAACACTTAGTTGTTTAATTCAAGCTGGGGAAGAAAATGAACATTGATTCACTGACTACATCATTTCTTTTTTTTTTTTCTTTTTTCTCTACAATTCTCTACGTTTTTTTTTCTCTCGAGCATATAAGAAGAAGAGTTAATTATAACAGTCGCATTTACAGAGGTGTAATTATACAATAAGGTTCCTTAAGCATCACCCTTATACACTAAATACAAAAAATGATCAGTTAATTAAAAACAATGCTACTGCTTAAGAGTAAATTTTAAAAAACTCTTAAAGAAAAAAGACAAAGCAACTGAAATTAAGGGAGTACTTCCGGTATTGTTACCCTCTTTTAACCACGACAACAAATATGTACTGCAAGTGAAGATATACTCGTACACGGAGGGTGTTAGATCAGGACCGTTTTAACAACTATCTTCTTGGAACATGCCCCTTTCTTCCTAATATTTTAAAATTTAATTAATTTATTTTTTTGAAGAAGAAGAAGCATCTAAGAGACTTATTTTATTACTCTAGAGTTAAATATTTAACGAAAGAAACTGAATATAATGAATAGAACTGATTTATGAACAATAATTTCAATACTAAACTAATAAAAGTGTTTATGACATAGGAGACACTTTATTAGGAGTTTTTTCAAAAATAATAAAATAATCATGATTTAACAACAGTCGTGCTTCATATACAATAACTTAATTGCATACTTAGCTTTCATTTTTTATTTTTTTGGGCAGAGTTCCTCCACAGGATTTTCAATATTTTCTACTAGTATCATTATTTTTTATGTGCATATTATTATTCTTTTTTTTTTCTTTCTTTTCTACATTTAATTTATTGTGACCTGAGAAATGGACGTGAGAACGTCTTGAAGATAACTAAGTTCCTAGAGAGTCCCTGTTCCCGGGGCTTTTCGAACGTCAGTTACTCGTTAAAGACCCTTAGTAGCCAAGGTAACTGGGAAGGGAAAAAACCTTGAGCACGTCCACCTTCGGATAGAATTTAAGCGATGTTCCAGGGGCTTTTTGAATGTCAGGTACTCGTTATTGAGTCGTTTCTTGTTAGACGTCAGGTACTCGTCAAAGACCCTTAGCCAAGGTAACTGGTAAGGGAAAAAACAATGAGCACACTGTCATTCGTAGTTGAAGCCCAAATAACTAAGTATCTAATTTATAGTTACCTATCATCGTTTTCGGTCAATAGCTATCCACCAACATTGCTGCCTTAATGTGTTTTTCAGAAAATTTTTGGAAACGGAACCACAAAGCCCACTTTATTCTATATTTCTTTCAAACGGTCGACTGGTTTTGGAGGGGGAGTAAAAAGTTAATTGATTAATTCGTCCTGGGGAAGTAAATATCCGGTGATTCACCGACGACTTTTTATTTAACGTGTATTTACTTCTCGCCCTTCCCCATCGAACCTCATCCAAAAAATGTTTTCAACAAATTTCAGGAGATCTTCAAAATAAAATCCTCTTGAGGGCACCTGTAGATCCGCCACTGGTAAAGAAAGTTCCGACATTTTTTTTCTCTGTACCGATGGGGAGCTCTCATGATAACCCAGAATCCCTAAATTTTTTGCTTCCTTTCTGTCTGTAAAATTGTCTTTGATCAATCCCTGAAAATGTCTTCTTCCCTCCTTTGGCATTAAATTAAAAGTGAAGAAATATATTTTTTTATTCAAATTGGCAACTTATTTCTTTACTCAAGTATCAGATATTTAAAATCTTGGGAAGCAAAGATCAAAGTAGGACATCAGTTATTTTTTTATTTGTTTTGACTTTTATATTCGCTCCTAAATATAAAGAAAATCTTAATCTTACCGCGATAGACTGATGGGTTTTCAGATTAGGTTGAAACAACAAGAAAAAAAAACTAAACCTGCAGCGATGATAGCTCAGAGAAAATTTGAATTAGTTTTTTCCTCCTATTTTATGACAGAAAAAGGGGGGGGGGGGAAGTCTTCGGTGAATGTACTTCCCCAGCACGAAATAATCAATTAGCTACTTATTCGCTCTCCCTCCAAAGTCAATCGACCAGTTGGGCTAAAACTCAATGTAGATGTTGATTAGCGACTGTAGATTCTAATTGTAGGAATATTGAGGGTCAGTCAAAGATGGAAGAAAACACTATTCAAATGCCAACGTTTCGATATATTTTATATCATCATCAGGGCCTACAAACATGGGGAGGAAATCAAGATTAGAATCAAAAATAAACAAAAATTTTTTTGTTGATAAACATTACTGAACGTTAAAAATACATTATAACAAGTTAAAAATTGAAACTTACTATGATTAGTAATGTATTCATAGTAGGTCACTTTCAATTTTTAACTTGTTATAATGTATTTTTAACGTTCAGTAATGTTTATCAACAAAAAAAGTTTTGTTTATTTTTGATTCTAATCTTGATTTCCCTCCATGTTTGTAGGCCCTGATGATGATATAAAATATATCGAAACATTGGCATTTGAATAGTGTTTTCTTCCATGTTTGACTGACCTTCAATATCCCTACAACTAAAACTCAATATTTGAGTTCTTCGAAGGGGCTTCTGAATCCTCATTCCAAATGTTTTGTTAATATAGTAGAGCGTCGGAAATCCGGACATCAAAAATTCGGAGCGTCGCAAATCCGGATCGGCTCGGCGGTGAGAGCAGGTGGGATGTGGGAGGGAGTGGGAGGTTTTTTTACCTTTTTTACCCAGTAAGTTTCCATTAATTACTGTAAATTCTTGTTTTTTTTTCTAAAAAGTATTGTAGAGTTACTAATCTAAATTACATAATGTACATGTTCTTATTCAATATACTTTATTAAAATATTTTGTGTTCTGTATTTTTCGAGCCCTTCAGCCTCTATTTTGCAATACAGTAGACTCCCGAGCGTCATGAGTCGATACATATTGCGTATGTATTCAGTTATTGAAATCACATTTGAAAATTCGGACAATTCAGTAATCCGGATGGGTCCCGGTCCCGATCGATCCGGATTAACGACGCTCCACTGTACAATCATTACATCGGCAGTTGTTAGGGCATTTGGGTCGAGTCCCCCATCTCTGTCCCTCTCTTCTCTTCGACCAACTTGGCGGAAAACTGATAGATGTCTTCCTTATGGGATTTTGAATTTAAATATAACATTTCATGTCGATACATTCATAAGATCGACAGTTATTGGGACTTTTTAGTTGAGCCCCCTCTGAGCCTTTATAGGGCTTTATACTTAGATACGAACCTGTGTATCAATTTTGTGTTATGCCCCTCCCTTAATCCCCTTCTTCCCTTTGGCCGATTAGGCTGAAAGTCATTAACTATTGTCCTCCCCTATCCAAGTTCTGGATACATTTCGTGTCGATAGTTCTATTGGGAGTTTTCATTTTCACAATAAGCGATAAGATCGTATGTATTTTTCAAAAATACAAAAAACATCTAAAAAATGATACAGGCAAAAATAAAACATGTACTAGAAAAATATCTGTTTTTTAGGCTTCTCTGGAACGATTGTTGATCACATTTTACCAATATTTCTGCCAGAAGTGTCTTAGTTTCACATTATTTCTGAATATTTTCTTGTCCCTTTTTCGGGTTGTAATATATCTTCCCTCTAGTATGTGTTTGGGGCAAATCGATCGAAGCGCCTCTATCGGCTTGAAGGTCGATGAGAAGGAAACTTTATTTTCAAAGAAAGACTTGTAGCATCCCAATTCTTTTTATATTATATCTTTTTTTTTTTAAACTCATATAAATACTTATTACAGCAAAAAAGAGTTACACAATAATACAGTAAACGAAGAGCCGTCTGTATAAAATGACAGTTCTTACTAAGCTGGAGACCTAAGGCTCAAGTCCCACGGTAAATCCACCATTGGTAGCCACTCGTTATAACAATCTTATTATAAAAGTCTACGTTAAAAAGAAACTTTTCTAAGGTTAAATTATTAGACTCCTTTTTAATCATGCCAAAGTTACTTAATCCTGGATAATTACTAATAAACCTTATGAGATAATCTGTTAAAGAAAGTTTTACAAGTAGTCATATCTCTATTATTGGAAATCTGAGAAAACTTTTCCTATTAAACTTAATAAATTTGAAGTTATTAGAATTAACTTTTTCTTAATGAATTTTATAATTCTCTGTGACACAGGTGTAGCATCGTTTTATTTTTTGTGTTTCGCAATGTTTACACATAGATACGTGTTTTGATTACAATAATTCACTGTGACACAGGTGTAGCATCGTTTTATTTTTTGTGTTTCGCAATGTTTACACATAGATACGTGTTTTGATTACAATAATTCACTGTGACACAGGTGTAGCATCGTTTTATTTTTTGTGTTTCGCAATGTTTACACATAGATACGTGTTTTGATTACAATAATTCACTGTGACACAGGTGTAGCATCGTTTTATTTTTTGTGTTTCGCAATGTTTACACATAGATACGTGTTTTGATTACAATAATTCACTGTGACACAGGTGTAGCATCGTTTTATTTTTTGTGTTTCGCAATGTTTACACATAGATACGTGTTTTGATTACAATAATTCTCTGTACCATAGATAAGAAATATGATATCTCCAATATTTTCTATTATATAATCAGCATAAACTTATAGCATTATAATCTCATATTCATATTGCATTATTTGTATTATTATTATTTTTTTTTTCTATCTGTAATATTATTATACTCTTAGTTTTTCTTCTCTTTCTTTTTCTTCTAATCATTATTATTACTAAATTTATATTAATCTCTGAAGCGCATCTGCATGGAGTTTACCTCTTTTTTTAAAGATAATCTAAACACACATTGTATGTATTTCTTATCTTATTTAATTTAACTATTTTAGACCTTATTCTCAGATTTAGTTTTGCATCAAAATGAATGAAGGGCGCGGGTAGCACAGTGGTATGCGTGCTTGCTTACTCAAGATCAAGGGTGGAAAAACTAAGGCAAAATTGAGGACTCCTATAGTTGAGTCGGGCTCATGTCCATCTCAGAGTGACGAAAGAGCGCTCTGGTAGTAGGCGATATGACCTTATAGTATAAGCTCAAGCATGATAACTAACTCAAAATAAATGTTTTTTTTTGTTTTTTTTTTCATTTTATTTTATATAGTCTTATGCATGATTTTGCCTACCCGAAAGTTTTATTCACCTAGGGCAGGGGTCTTTTATGAGTACCTGACATCGTACAGGCTCGGGACCATCGCTGAACTTCCCATCCGAAGGACGGCGTGCTTAAGTTTATTCTACCTCCAAGATAAAATAAACTAAGGGCTTCGGTCGGGTTTCGAACCCACGTTCATGAGCTCAGAAGACAAGCACTCATACTGTTTCATACTAGTAATTCACAGAAACAACACCATATCAAATTGCACATTTTGAAAATCATTCAAGTTGACATTACTTATGAGCTGATCTTGGTATTATTGACTATTATATCATTGTATACAATACTACATATAACAAACCGGTAGCGGGACGTCGGCAGCTCATAAATAGGTAGCTTGCTTGTCTACTGAGCACAAGATCGCGGGTTCAAAACCTGATTTTGAGGTGAAAAAAAACCTTGAGCACTCCGTCCTTCGGATGGGATGTTAAGCGATGGTTCCGAGCCTGTATGATGTTAGCTACTCTTGGTGACTAGATTTAGGACTAACTATAAACCAAACTCGAAAAACTCCGGGATCGCAAAGTCTATTCAAAACATTCGCCACCAACCCTTTCAGAAAAGGCACAAGAGGAAATGGCTTAAAGAATTCATCAGCTCCCTGTGACCTCTTGGCAACAAAAAAATGCAGTTTTTTGCCTTTGTTTACGATGTGAATTAATGATCCGCAGCGAATGGGGGATTATCGTCGGAAAGGTAGGGGGGAATTTAAGGGTCTGCTGTCCAGACAAGTCATTTTGTTGAGGTTGTCACTAAACTGACTTCCTTCACACTCCCACAGCCCAGAGCTTGTCTGTCTTAGTATGCGTCCTTCATCAACCCCAACACTTCCTAAGAAAACATAGTTTCACTGAGAATTACCTTGCGAGATGCACCCCAACCAATATCTTACACATCCTAGTACATTGTGGGATAAGCTAGTAAAATAAAGAGAAAATAAAATTTTTTTCGGTGATTCACCGGCAATTTACTTCCATAGAACGTATTAATCAATTAACTTTTCGCCCCCACTACAAAACCAGTCGGCCGTTTGCGCTAATTTTCAACATTTGATTTACATACAGTGCCGGATTAAGACTAAGCATTCTGAGCTTATGGTGCCCCCGCCTCACTATTAATAAGATTAGCGTCTTGCTTATGTTGGCAAGTTAAATACTAAAGCTCCATTGAACAAAACGAACACAAAATTAATTAAGCAAAAAAATATATAAAACACTAAATTTCTCCTTCGTCCAAATATGCCATTCGTTCAATCATATACGTGCTGCACTTCTTCAGAGACAAATACTTCTTCCATCCAAAGTTTACGGCAGGATATGAAAAAAATTATGCGACGTATAAATGTTAGTATAAACATATTAGTTCCTTTTTTTAATTAAAAATGATAGTAGATTTTCTAAAAAATGAAAATTAATTATTTCTCAATTTTATTTAATTATTTTAATTAATTTAATATTTAAATAAGTAACTATCAAAAATAGCATTGCGAACTTGGTGCCCCCGAGACGTGATGTCATAAACAATTGCTTAGTTTGCTTAAAGGTTAATCCGACACTGTTTACATAGGAGCTCCTAAATCCTCAAACTAAATTTTGTGTCGATACATTCATTAGAGGGCGCCGGTAGCTCAGTGGTATGCGTGCTCGACTTCTGAGTTCAAGAACGTAGGTTCGTAACCCGACCGAGGCCCTTAGTTTATTTTATCTGGGAGGTAAAATAACCTTAAGCACGCCGTCCTTCGGATGGGACGTTAAGCGATGGTCCCGAGTCTGTGCGATGTCAGCTACTCGTTTAAGACTCCTACCCTAGGTGAATAAAAATTTAGGATAGGCAAAATTTAGAACTCCTACAGTAGAGTCGGGATCATGTCCACCAGAGTGACGAAAGAGTGATCTGGTAGTAGGCGATATGACCTTATAGTTAAAGCCCGGGCAATAGTCATAATAACTAACTTCGGCAGTTATTAGGGTTTTTGAATAGACCCCTAAACTTCATCCGATACGACAGTTTATGTCCTCATTACATATACATCTTTTCATTATTTAAAAGATAATGTATCTGACTAATGCCCAGGTCTGGAGCGAACCCACAAACAAACCTCGGTTCAGCTTTATTGATGACATCACCCAACACTCCTCTCACAGTTTGTACATCTCATCTTATTAATATATACATCAGCAGTTTTGGTTTTTTTTTTTTAATTGAGCCCTATCTGATCCCCCATTCATTTTGAACGATTTAGCTAAAATCAATATGTAGTCCTTATGGGGTTACGTATATAAAATTTCGTGTCCATAAATTCATTCAATCGGGAGTTATCGTGTTCACAAACCGCCTACAAAACATTATTTTTTTTTTTTATTTTTGGTATCTTGGGGTCGGCAAACATTAAAAAATGAAAATTCCGTTGAAAAATCAACATCGAATTTCTGTTTTATTACATAACTTCCTCTATACTTTAGAAGTAAATTCTATCTACCTGTGTGTGCGTCTGTGAGCCAGTTAACTCTCGATAGAATGAATATATCTACACTATATTGTATTCCATAAGGACGACACCTATTGATTTCCAGCCATATCGGGCAAATAGAAGAGGTGCATTAGGTGAGGAGCTTAAAACATAAATTTCATATCTGCCGATTTATTCAATGTATTGATACGATTACATTTCATATGTAAATTCAAAACCCCGTAATGACGACACTCATTACTTTTGAACTGAATCGACCGAAAGGAAGGGGAAGGATCATAGAGTGGTTCAATTCAAAAATCCCAATAACTAATGAACGTATTTACATTTAAATTTATGGAGTTTTAACCATAAAAAAGCCCCCCCCTCCCAAGAAAAAAACAAAGTCAACTATTTTTAGCCCAAACAATCGATTGGTTTTGGAGGAAGCACGACTAAATTGATAAATTTGTCCAGGAGAAGAACATTGCCGGTCAAGTATATGATTTGTTTAGTCGTCAGTGTCTTACTGTGTGGATGGAACCATGGCTTTGTCGTTATTGTCTTCTGTACTCTGTAGTGGTATTGTCCTTTGGTTTGGGATATGTCAGTATATGTAAGACTCAGGACCGGACATGCCAGAACAAACAAATACTTACATCTAATCAAAATAAAACCATCCCCCAACTGTGAACACTGCAATGAGACTGAGGACGTAATCCACATTTTCATTAACTTCAAAAAATACGACAACATGAGACACTACTATCCAACGAAAACACATTTCTTCAAACAATAGCTAACATTAATAACATAGAAAACATTAACAAACTCATTAAATTTATTACCGAATCAAAAGTTGAATTGTAAAATAGACTACTACATACTCGCTCCGGCTTTATAGGACTACAATTAGTCTTACGGCATGATAAAAAAAAAAAAAAAAAAAAAAAATTCGGGTGATTCACCGAATACTTTTTTCCTTGAGTGACCTTGGATCAAACATCCTCAAAGTCGGGGTGGGAGTTTTGTAGAACACAGAAGCAAAACTACAGACAAAAAACAACATGTTAAAAGGAAACCACGTTCTGTGAATTTTACTCATTAAAAGTTGAAATTTTAAACTTTTAATAACACCACGTGAAAGGTGAGATGTTCCTCAAAAGTTTTATAATAAAAATTTGATATCTGTAGAGGTTTAGAATTTATTGCAAAGTTGGTCGTCTTCGTCTTTGTTTGTTTGTTTATCCTTTTAGGGCGAACTGATATTTTGTTTTATTGTTTCTTTCTCTTTGACTCTGTTTGTATTTATTCTTAGGCCACTTCGGTCCCAGAATAAGAATTTATTTTTATTCATTTCATATTTTCATTCATACATTCTCCTTAAATTCAGAGAGGCTATAAGAAGTATAAGGGAAGTTAAGTATCGGTCAGAAATTCGAGGCTGAGTTTTCAACGGAATTTCATAATTTCCGACCCCTGATTCCAAAAATGAAAAAATCCAAAAAAAATCTGTGTTTGTCCGTGAACAAGATAACTCCTGATGAATGTATCGATACGAGTATCCAGAACTCTCTAATGCCAACACTTATTGTTTTTCATCCAAATCAGCCAAAGGGAAGGGGGAGACTTAACACAAAAACTCTAACTGCCGTTATAATGAATGTATTGACACGAAATTTCATATGTAAATTCAAAGCCGACAAAGAACGACTTCTATTAAGCGGAATCAGGCGATGGGATGGGGGAGGGGGCTCAACTCAAAAATCCCAATAACTGCCGACGTAATGAATGTATCGGCATGAAATTTTATATTTAAATTAAAAAACGAACCCATAAGGATGGCACCTATTAAATTTCCACGAAATCGGTCAAAGAGAAGGAGGCAATAAAGAAGGGGTCTCGACTCAAATACACTAAGAACACTGGTCGGCATGAAAATCGGCCCTGACACTATTCCTGCTGATTCTTATGTAAAATGACCTCCTGAATCCGAATATGACCCCTGTTTTCCCCCATCACCCACCGTTTTCGGGGAAGCCCCCCACCACCTATTTTTATCACTTTTCGATAATTTGGAGGGATGAAAAGGATTATTTTAGGCTTTACAACTCTTCTGAGGGGCTAGAGAGGTGAAAAGTTCTAAACATGAACATTTGTAGAAAGGAGGTTGATTGGGGAGGGGGGGGGGGGGGGGGGGGTTGCCCCCTTAAATTGAAAAAAAATCATTCAAATGATAGATTTTTTCATTTTTAATTATAATTGCCGATGTATCGACACAAATTTTAAAACGAGAAGAGTTTCAGAAGCCACTATGTAAGTCCAATATTGCGTTTCAACCCAAACGCCAAACGGTCGACTCGTACTGGAGCGAGAAAGAAAACATAATTGCTTAATTTCATGCGGTGGAAGTACATAACCGGTGATTCACCGACATTTTTTCAAATTAAATTGGAAGGAAGGGATGAGAACGACCGAGGCTATGAGACTCATACTACGAGACCACGCTGGATCCAGTGTCACAAGGTGGGTGGGATTTGTTGCCCATATCTTTCTAAAGGGGCGACAAAACCAACCCAAGGTACCTATAAATATTCCTAGGTTGAAAAGTAGGATATGATAAGGTGAACCTTAAACCAAGGCAGTCTTTTTGATAATGTCACAGCCTTCTTATTTCTGAGTCTAGTTATGATTTTAAAAATAATCCACACTATAGTGAGTTTCAGTTTTATTGCCCTAGCTATACGAAGTATTGGGGAAGTTATGGAATCGGTCTGTTTGGAGTTGAGTTTTCACCTGAAAAGGGAAAGGTGGGATCAGAAAAGGGGCTTAACACAAAAACACAAATAACTGCTAATATAATGAATTTATTGACACATAGTTAGTATGAGGATTTAGAAAGCTTCTTAGAAAACGTAACTCGACGAACTTTAAAATATGATTTATGTATTTGTAGTTTTTTTTGAAATATTAAGAAAAATATGTTTTCCGTGGCCATTACGGGATTTTCTTATACCAACAACGCTCACAGATCACTCTCTGTCCACCCCTTCTCGAAATAATTTCATTTTGTCTCTTTGAACAGCGTTATCTTGAGAGTAGACATTCTTATATCCAGTAATGCTATTGTAGTATGTACTATGAAATAATTTTGAGAAGGGGGAGAGAGAGTGATCTGTAACCGTGGTTTGTATAAGAAAGTCCTGTAATGGCCACATCACAATTTTTTATTTATTCTCGTTTATAACCTCGGAGGTATCTATTTTTGTTGATAGTTGATATTCCCTTCGTACTGCTTTTCGTAGTCTGCAGTATTGAAAATAAGCAATTATATCTTCTTTATCTGAACTACTACTTGACATATTGCCAAAACTAGCTTCGTAACTATGAACTATGTGGACAGAGAACACCGACTGATCCAGAATCATTCGCGCTCATATGTGGACAGAGGTTGCATTCTGGTTGCAAACTGGTTGTGACTATTGTGAAACTGGTTTACAACTCGCGTTGCAAATCAGTCGCTGATTGGGGGGAGGGGGGGGGGGGAGTTAATTAATTACATCGTCCTGGGGTTGTACATTGTCAGTGATTCACCTACTTTTTTTTCAGTTTATTCACATCGTCTCTCTTAGTTTCTACAATAATCTTCTAGTCCGTGCCCTCCATTTTTCCACACTTCCCCAAAAACTTCTTAAGCGTCATTGGCCTAGAGCATGTATGGGCAACCTTTGACATGTTGCGGGGCAACCTTTGACATGTTGCGGGCCAAACTTTAGTGTGCAAATAAGTTCGCGGGCCGCGTAGATGGTTCAAAATAAAATAACGTCGGACTTTAAAATAAACTTTAAACTTGAGTTACTGAGTCCTCACTCGCCTTGCTCGCTCACTTGATTCCGCAGGAGCAAGCGACAAACCCCATCCTACTCGATCTTCCTAATTTGGAGTGAGTGTGAGTAAGTAGTGTAATATTATTTTTTTTTTAATTGGGTTTTTCAAAATGTCTCGCGGGCCGGACCAAATCTTACAGCGGGCCGGTTGTTGCCCACATATGGCCTAGAGACCTTCTTAGCAGTAGCAGTGACAATGATTAGTTACAAATGAGTGTAATCCCCTCGTTACGTTGACTTTGCCATCATTTCACCCTTTGGTTATTGTATTTATTTTTTATATGTGATGTGCATAAAATAATGATTGTGTAATTAACAAAATGATGATGTGGGAGTATTAATAAAATGTAAATCGAAATCAGAACAAAATAAAAAATATCACTTAACGATAATAAATATTATTGACTACGATAAATTATATATGGAATACAATTAACCACGAAATACATACATATGTGAAAACAGAACTAGTTGTGAGTTGTTAACAAATAAAATGACTCATTCATACAAATGTTTTTTTGGTGGCGTTGTTTGTTTCCGAATGGCTTTTTTTTGAGCAGAAATGGTGGTATTTGATGCCTTCGGTTAAATCAAAAATGTGACTATTGTTGATAATGAACATATGAGGAAACTCAATACATTTATTAACAAATAATAGAGGACGCCGGTAGTTCAGTGCTAGCGTAGCATCTATTTAGTGCTAGCGTAGCGCCTATTTAGTGCTAGCATAGGGCTATTTAGTGCTAGCGTAGGGTCTATTTAGTGCTAGCGTAGCGTCTATTTAGTGCTAGAGTAGCGTCTATTTAATGCTAGCGTAGCGTCTATTTATTGCTAGAGTATTTTACGACAATAAAGAAAAATAGTGAACATTTTTATAAGGGTGTTTTTTTTTTTTATTGCCGACTTTCGGCGGAGGCCATGACATCCGTTCGCCGAATCTTCTATGAAAAGAGGGACTAAAAGTTCGTTATGCAAATAAAGCAAAAAAATAATAAAATAATTTTTTGTTTTGCTGGGTATTTAGGGGCTAGGAACAACCACCGCCGACCATCTGCGACGATCGGCGGTCACTCCCAGCCCACCTTAATTTCCTTGGCTCGCCGAAAGAGCTCGGCTGTAGGAATATTCAATAGGATCAGCTGTAGATATATTTAAGCTATCAACAAATTTTTCACATAAATATAGTTAGAAGGAGAAAGTTTAACAACAGTTTACCCGTTAAAGATCCCTTTACCCTAACTAAAGCTAAAGTCGAGGAGGGGGCAAAAGTTAGCACTCCAGAGACGGGCTCATGTCCACCAGAGCGACGAAAAGCCCTCTGATGGTAGGGGGTACGAAGCCTGGGAAGCCCTCGATGGTAGGGGGTACGAAGCCTGGAAATGAGGCACAAAACGAACAACAACAATACCCTCTTCCTTAATTTTTATAAGTTCCATATTGACCTTCTTCAACTTGACCCAAATCAGTCTGATGTTGACAAATAAATAATTCTACTTATTTTTGCCAAAATCGTACTACTAGGATAATTAATTGTACCTACTAACAAAAAGAAAACCTTTCAAGCAACTGCAATAATCGCAGTCAAGGGAAAACCGTACATTTCCACAAATGGAAACCGTTTTTATAAAAATTTGACTTACAATTAGATGTTTTTAACGAAGTATCATAGTTGTTGATATGTGATGGCCTACCTTAGGCAGCAAAGGGGTTTGACTAGTAATGCAGATTTTCTCTTAGCAAAGAGATGAAATTTAAAGTAAATTTTCAAGGTTTTGAGAACTTTCCATAATTGCGAGTTCTATACATTCTGATGAAACTGGAGACGGCAGACATTTCTCTGAATTTAAGTTTGGAATCTATATTACCCAAAAATATTTTGATAACAGAAATCCTAATAATTGCCGGTGCAATGAATTTATCGATATGAAATATTATGTGTAAATCAAAAATCTCATAAAGATGACATAAAGTTTCAGAGAAATCTGCCGAAGGGTAAAGACCATCAGGGAGGCTTAACTAAAAAAAAAACTAAAAACTGCCAACGTAACCAATATATCGACATGAAATTGTATATGTAAATCCACAACCGCATAAGGACGACACTTATCAATTTTTAGCCAAGAGAAGGAAGGGAGAGGCGGAAAGAGAGGGAGACAGCGAAGAATCTACAAACTGTTGAAAGCTGTTAAGGTTGAATCATCACATCCCAGCAAGTAGCTGTGATACCCATCATTGCCCGGCACATACTAGCTGTGGTCGCGGCCGTTGTCCAGCTCATAAATCAATAATCACCTAAACAAAAACACCTAAAAAATTAAAATAGTGAAATAATCATTCTTGAAGTGAAACTTCTTTAGCGAGACTAGTGAATCGGAATTACTTCGACATAAAAAATAAAACATGAAACGCTAAGGAGAGGGGATGAGTAGCGCATGCGTACAAGTCAACTATCAGCTGTTGTCTGCGACGTGTTTGTATACGGTTTATGCGTTAAAATAATACGTTTGATTATAATTTAATACGTTTCGTTTTATTCTGAGTTATTGTTAAATAGTTAAAAATGCCAAAAAACTTCAACGGAAAGTGTTCGACAATTCCGTGCAAGACAAAATCAAATGTAGGTATATTATAACAGTGTACATATTCAAGATGTATATATATTATGTATATATGTAAATATATATTATATATATATTTCGTAACCCGACCGAGGCCCTTAGTTTATTTTATCTGGGAGGTAAAATAAACTTAAGCACGCCGTCCTTCGGATGGGACGTTAAGCGATGGTCCCGAGCCTGTACGATGTCAGGTACTCGTTAAAGACCCCTACCCTAGATGAATAAAAATTTAGGGTAGGCAAAATTCAGGACTCCCACAGTAGAGTCGGGCTCATGTCCACCAGAGTGACGAAAGCGCTCTGGTAGTAGGCGATATGACCTCGTAGTTAAAGCCCGGGCATGAGTCATAAAAACCTAACCTAACCTAATATATATATATTAATTTGTTTATTTAATTCGCATGGTTAATGAAGACAAAAAAAGTTTCACTTCAACCGTGCGCCTATATGAGTGAGGCACACATTTTTTTATTTTATTCTTAGGTTAGGCTAGGTTTTATGACTCATGCCCGGGCTTTAACTACGAGGTCATATCGCCTACTACCAGAGCGCTCTTTCGTCACTCTGATGGACATGAGCCCGACTGTACGGTGGGAGTCCTAAATTTTGCCTACCCTAAATTTTTATTCACCTAGGGTAGGGGTCTTTAACGAGTACCTGACATCATACAGGCTCGGGACCATCGCTTAACGTCTCATCCGAAGGACGGCGTGCTTAAGTTTATTTTACCTCTCAGATAAAATAATCTAAGGGCCTCGGTCGGGTTTTGAACCCACGTTCTTGAGCTCAGAAGTCAAGCACACATGCCACTGAGCTACCAGCGCCCTCCTTTTTATTTTTATAATTTAAAACCCAGGAATTAAAAAAATATTCTATACATTGAGAGACTAACACTTTAATCTATTTTATCTGTAACGACTGAAGCGAAGTCACCAACCTACGGATCCCCCTAGTAACCATCAAAAACGTAGGTACAGGGCCCCCTCCCAGCTTCACAAATGTCATAATCCTTAGGAGAAATGTAATATCAGATTTCAATCCGGTATGACATATATAAAGATCATATAATAAAAGACGGTAAAAAGGTGGTATATATGGGGATGTATGAAGACCTAAGAGGGCCTGATCAGGTTGGGTTTAGGGCCAGTGAAAAGCCTCTATAGAGGCCTCAGGTTATAGAGGGGGCCCTGCCTCTAAAGAAAATTGAGTTGCTCCACGACTCTACCGCTCTGGTAATTGGTATTTTAGAGAAGGAACACCGGACCCTCTCTCAAAGTTAACTATATTTTTTCTTTCCCCCCCCCCCCCCCTCTTATATCTCCCCCCGCTGTCCTCTATCATTTTCGACATGGATTTAGTGTGAAAGTTGAGAGCACGAGTAGAAAAGCAATGAAGTTAAAATCACAAGCTTCCTTATTTCTGAGTCTAATTGTGACTTATCTCTTGCCTAATAATTAGTTATTATGACTCATGCTCGGGCTACGAGGTCATATCGCCTGCTACCAGAGTGCTCTTTTGTTACACAGGTGGACATGAGCCCGACTCTACCATCCGAAGGACGGTGTGCTTAAGTTTATTTTATCTCGCAGATAAAATAAACTAAGGGCCTCGGTCGGGTTACGAAACCCACGTTCTTGAGCTCAGAAGTCAAGCATTCATAGCACTGAGCTACCGGCTCCCTCAAAATTATTATTTATCTATTGCCTAATAGATAATTATGTAGATATAATAGATTGTTATTTATCCATTGTCTAATAGATAAATAATCCAAACTGCGGTAACTATAAATTCCCTATTTTCAAATTGGCGCCCTCTCTATTGCCTAATATGAAAATAATCCAAAATTATTATTAAGTTTAGGTTTAGGTTTTATGACTCATGCCCGGGCTTTAACTAGGAGGTTAATCGCCTACTACCAGAGCGCTCTTTCGTCACTGGTGGAAATGAGCCCGAATGGCTACATTTACATAAATTAAATGGTAGTTCTCGGGATTTGAACGCAGGCTTCAACAATACAAAGCAATACAAACAAATATCTGCTTAGAAATTAAAAACTTAATTTAAAATAATAGGTTAGGTTAGGTTTAATGACTCATGCCCGGGCTTTAACAACGAGGTCATATCGCCTACTACCAGAGCGCTCTTTCGTCACTCTGGTGGACATGAGCCCGACTCTACTGTGGGAGTCCTAAATGTTGCCTACCCTAAATTTTTATTCATCTAGGGTAGGGGTCTTTAACGAGTACCAGACATCGTACAGGCTCGGGAACATCGCTTAACGTCCCATCCGAAGGACGGCGTGCTTAAGTTTATTTTACCTCCCAGATAAAATAATCTAAGGGCCTCGGTCGGGTTACGAACCTACGTTCTTGAACTCAGAAGTCGAGCACGCATACCACTGAGCTACCGGCGCCCTCAAAATTATTATTTATCTATTGCCTAATAGATAATTATGTAGATATAATAGATTGTTATTTATCCATTGTCTAATAGATAAATAATTAAAACTATAAATAATCCAAACTGAGGTAACTATACATTCCCTATTTTCAAATTGTACACGCTTAATCCCAGTCAGTCCAAAGGACGACAAGCGATGGTCCCGAGCCTGTACGATGTCAGGTACTCGTTAAAAGACCCTCTAAGCGAATAAAAATTTAGGATAGGGCTTTATAGTGTCGGGCTCATTTCCACCAAAGTGACAAAAGAGCGCTCTTTTGTCGCTCTGGTAGTAGGCGATATGACCTCGAAGTTAAAAGCCCGGGCATGATTCACAATAACTAATATAAAAACTACCATTAATAAAAATGTAATTTAAAATTCATTGCCATGCGTTACAATTGGAGCATTACCTTGAAATATTTCCTTCTGGGAATGTATTGTCCATTCTTTCTGGTCCTATTTCAAATCTGAGGACCACAGATCATTGAAATTGTAATAGGGAATATTTTTGGTAAGAAATTTGGGGTGTTCTCTGTATTCCAAATTTTTTTCAGAATATTCTCGGGAGGCTAAATTAATAAATAATTATTCAAAATACTGAAAAAAAAAATTATTGCAGGACAATGTTATTTACAACCAGTTCAATAATTTTTCGTTTATATAACCGTTCTTTAACATTTTTCTTCTTTTTTTTTCAAATGCCTAAAACTCAGAAGTCCTTTTTACCTTTTAGAATGTCACATAAATTAATGTCGACTTTAGAAAACTCCAGAAAATATGTTCTCTGGTGGAAGTATGACCTTTCCGTAGACCCCCCATGATAATAAAATTAGACTGAAAAAGAATTTTCAGAAAAGAAAGCTCCTTCAAAAGTAAAAGTCTATTTGTCGTTCAGATTTATACTCCCCCAGCTAACCAAAGTATAGGGGAAGGTATGAAATCGGTCAGAAATTTGATGTTGAGTTTTCACCTGAATTTCAAGTTTTTCAACCCACTAATTCCAAAAATTTTTAAAAAAATCCTGTTTTTTTTTTTTTTTTTTTTTTTTTTTACAATTTAGTAAATGGACATTTCGGGAAGAAATCCCAGCACAAGTATTTGTAATTTTCAGATCTTTATTGCATACAATTGTTTTCTTAAATTGATCAATATACTTTATGCAGAACATATATTACGAGTCGATCTCTGTTAAAACCTGTATATATATAGACTATTTTTATTATCAAATTGTATATGTGTTATATATATATAGGCGACACCTATTGATTTTTAGTCGAATCAATTTTTTTTCCCCATAAAAATGAAAATTGTTTTTGTATTGTCTTGTTTGTCTCATGCCCGGGCATGCGGACGCCACAGTGGGCAAACACGCTACCTCAAGTTATTGGACAAGGGAGTATGAGGTGTACCTTATGTCATCAGCAATTCACACGATCTCTCTTCTGATCACTAATCGGTGATTTTAAACGTAGGGGAGGGGGTGTGAAAAAAAGAAACCAATACTAACCCCCCATATTGGTAGTTATTGCTCTATTGCTACCTGACTCTCTGAAATCGCAGGAGAAGCTAGACAATGTCTGAGTATATTCGGATCAGGAGAAACGGGGAGCATGGCGAGTATAGCAACAGTAGTCTTGAAGGAAATAATTGTATTTATATTTATTCTTCGTTCTGTTCTCAGCCACTCATGGCGAAGAGGAACGAAGGTCAGATAAGTCTCTTATTCGCAGAATTCATTTCCTCACTACCCACTTTTTTTTTAAATTCTAAAAAATGCATTGGATCAAGAATCGATTGCGGAATTGTAAATTGCGTGTCTCTTTCTATGGTAAAGAGATAGACTAGAAGATTTCCTTGAGGGGGCTTGGCGGGACTTATAGGCTGGCGGATGGAGGGAGTCCTAATGACAGGTTCCAGGAATTCAACCATTGTTCAATCTTCTGCAAACGATGCCGACGATTCTATCGAACATACAAGAACGGACAAGATGTCATTCTCTTCAGGACGGAACTATCTTCAAAATGTCGATTTTTTATTTAAATTTTGCTAAACATTTTTGCCATCTGACTAAATTTTTTTCACAACTATATTAATGACTTTCCATATTTTCAAAATAGATTCTTGATCCAAATATATTTTTCAGAATTAAAAACAAACAAATGTGAGTAGCCAGGAAATGGATTATATGACTATGGGACTTTTCTAACTGTCGTACCCTTTCGCCTTAAGGCACCTGAGTAACTCATATAAAGTACTAAATACTGCAGAACTCAGCAGAACTTTAAAGGGAAAATCCCATGTAAGGGGCTTAAAAGAAAATTAAGGTAAATTGGGAGTTAACGAGTTGAAAGTTGGAAAGAAGTAGAGTTAGGTTCAATCAAGAAGAAGCTCATATAGGAACTAATGTGGGCCAAATGAAGAGTTACGGCTGAGAATAACCAACCTAGCTGGGTAAGCCAACCTCGTCTGGTGCAAGTCGCACGGATTAAATGGGAGACAATCCAGGTAGTAATGTGTACACATATACCTGGTTCTCGCTTTTCTCAACTCACCATATATAGATCCAGATGAAACCCATCTAACATAAACCTAAAACATAACATGTACCCCTCGAGAGGGCCGGTAGCTCAGAGGTACCATGCTAGCCTACATTTTTTTTTCGGAATTTCCAAAATAGGAAATAGGTCTGTTTTTCTGATTTTCATTTCATTTGTGATTATGTGGCTACGGCCAGTAGTCGGGACGATCGCCTGGGTCCTTCAACCTACCTTATTGGCGTCTCCCGAGGGAGTTCGGGACCAGTGCATCTATGTTATATTGCTGCGTTGCGCTGGGGATGGTCGCAGGTGGGCCGTGTTACAGCACCGGGCGGTCATCCCTGGAGTTAGGTTACACTGCCTTCTTTATCCTCCGCCAGGAGACGACGAATCTGGGTAATGAGCCTCACTCATCAGCTTCCGAGGGTTCAGTCCCAGGTACGATCCTGTCCGGCGTCTTAACTCCACCGTCACTCCCGTCGTACAGCTACGTGTTTCTGCAGACTCAACGCCGCCGCACGAGCAGTTCGTGCAGTCCTTCTTCTTAAAAACCCTCATGCTAGCCTACTCAGCACAAGATTCTGGATACACATATAAAATTTCATATCAATACATTGGAAGTTATCGTGTTCACAGTTACACACACAAGCAGAAATTTTTTTTTTGTATTTTTGGTCGGAAAACATGAAATTTTGCGTGTAGCACAGTTGGGGAACCGCTGTAATATATTATAAAAAATAAATGTTATTTTTTCATTATAATGCACAAATTTAATTTTAATCCTCTCATTTGAGGTGGGAGGGGCCGCGGCCCACTCACGACCTCGTGTCCTCAATTCTTTTCGCTTCAGCTCACGATGCTTTTTACGTTTTCAATTCAATTTTTTTATCCCAGCTTTGGACCGGGAGGATTATTATTATTCTATTTTTACTTTATTATATCTTTAGTATAAGGAAGTACTGTAATCGGCCGAAAATCCGAGTTCGAGTTATCGTCAGACTTATACCTTTCTAGGTCCCCTAAATTAGTTTTGACCATTTTCTCTCTATGATGTCTGTCAGTGTGTGTGTATGTGTGTGTGTCTCTGTTTTTGTGATTGGATCTTAGTGAGCGCTCTAACTCAGAAACGATTGTAGCAATGAACGTGATGATTCATGTGCTAACTTTGATTTAATGTGGCCATGACAGGTCTTTCTTATACCAACCACGTTTTTACACATCACTCTCTCCATACCCCCTCTCTAAATCATTCCATACTTGTGTTACTTGGTATAAAAACAGTAACTCTTATTAATTCGACTTATTAATAATAGGTTAGGTTAGGTTTTATGACTCATGCCCGGGCTTTAACTACAAGGTCATATCGCCTACTACCAGAGCGCTCTTTCGTCACTCTGGTGGACATGAGCCCGACTCTACTGTGGGAGTGCTAAATTTGGCCTACCCTAAATTTTCATTCACCTAGGGTAGGGGTCTTAACGAGTACCTGACATCGTACAGGCTCGGGACGGCGTGCTTAAGTTTATTTTACCTCCCAGATAAAATAAACTAAGGGCCTCGGTCAGGTTTCGAACCCACGTTCTTGAGCTCAGAGCATTATATATATTCTGTTTTATATGCGTTGCAATGGCTATTTTTGTAAATTAAAATTAAAAGTTGTCAAACCACTTTTTAAACCGTTCCAGTGATGTGTCAAACATAAACCATAAGTTTGTGCGCAATAGCTTTGACAGTTTCGCATCCTATAAGCCTCACACAGACGGACATATATATATATAAATTGTGATGCTCTTACCTCATATCAATTAACTTTAAGCTATACCCGGCGTAGTTCACCATACATTGAGATGATCTTACTTGGGTTCTTTGTAACTTTTATTATTTAATATGAAAATGAATTTACTTTTGGGGTTAACGTGCGTACTCAGAAGGTGAGCTAGGCTATAGAGGGTTCAGAGAACAATTTATAAGACAACATACATTTATTAAAACAATCATTGACCATATAATAGTGAGGCGTCCCTCCCTGAATCGCACATCTGGAATAAATTATCTATAAAACATGAAACAATTTATATGATCTTAAGTGTTCTTGTAACCCCCGCAATATGAAGATGTCTATTGATGATCAGCCCGCAATTCGTCTCGATGTCGGAGAAAAATGTAAAATAAATGGTTGCGTTACCTTAAAAATCTTCTATTTTCAAACCACACTCCAGCCTGCGGTCTCTCATCCAGAATTCACGAAGAGGTGAGGAACTTCCAGTCCCTTGGAAATAGACAGCGGGGATGATCTCCCTCCAGCAGATAAAATGAGAGTCTTCTGTCTCCTACGTCAGCTCAAACGGGAGTCTCCTTCCTCCGACAGCTCAACTCGAAGGTCTGTCTCCTGCGTCAGCTCAACCAGGAATGACTACCTCGGCCACTAAAACAGGAGTGACTATCTTCTCCGACGGCTCAACTATCAAAGTCCGTCTTCCACGGCCACTCAACCAGGAATGACTATCTCCTCTGACACTTCAAACGGAAAGACTGCCTACCTCGGCAGCTGAAACGGCAAGTGTCCGCCTCCTCCGACACTTCAAACGGGAATCTTCTCTTCTCCGACACAGGAACAGACTTGAATTTTCATCCCCTCCACCTTATGTATCTTCCAACTAGTGCGCTACTTGTGGTCGCTCTGAGAACTATATTTACCACTAGGTCTCTGATATTCAATATATCACAATATATATATAAAGCTTAAAAATGGTATTTGTTGATGTAGGTTTTGTTTAGTCATATTTAGTTTTTAGTGATATATCTTTAGTTAATTATAGCTTATATAAACTCATTGATAATGTATGTATGTCAATACAGGGCCTGAAGAAGGCACACTCAGTGCAGAAAGCTTGGCAGAAATTCCACAAGTTTGTTTTTATCGACCACAATCCTCATCTCTCCCTTAACAAAACAAAGTTAATTTCAGCCACTCAAGCATCCAGGCCTAACCATTTTGTGGCGTAAAGTCTTGAGTGGTTAAATCGTAAGCCACATTTTGGTTAAATTATGTTTTGCCGCCCCAATCATCTTTGAAAAGTTTTCAATTTATTAATTGAATTAGGATATTTCCTAATTCAACAAGGTCTTAAATTCGGTGAAGGCCGTCAGATTCGAGATCCTCATTTCGTTACTTTTCTGTGATTAGAATGAAGAAAACTAACTGCGAGATTACTAACCATGGTGCGGAAACCGTTTTCCATACGTAAGCTCCCCCCGTCCTGTTTGCAGTTTTAACGAACGGGGGTGGTTGCTTTTAAGCAGAACACCAAATGAGGTTGAGTCCTTGGTGAGGATGGTTGCTGATGGTCCTCAGGTTCTGCCTGGATTCAACATTCGTATATCAATCACTTTTTTACAGATATCTCACTCCCCCTCACCCTAATATAATTTTCATACTGACATAACTGGGTATAAGAAAGTCAATCTCAGAATTACGCGTTACAAGAAAACAAAGAAACCACTGACCCCAACACATTCCAGCATAGGCGTAGAAAGATCATTTTTGTTGTGGCGAACTCCCCCCCCCCCCCCCCCCCCCCCCCCCCCCCCCGACAATTATAATAATAATTGTTTTATAATTATTTATTATATCATTATAAGTTCTTCCCTTTGGTCTCAATTATTTTTTCCTTTTTTCTTTTTTTATACCTTTTCAGAAGGTTATTGCGGGGGCGAAACGATACTCTTGCCCTCACGACCCCAGGGTTGTGAGGGCGATGGCCCCCATGGAATTTACGCCTATGCATCCCAGTATGAAATGAATTTGAGAAGGAGGAGCGGGAGGGAGATTGAACTGTGATAACAAAAGTGGTGAGTATAAGAAAGTCCTGTTATGGTCACATCAGAAAATAGGCAAAAAAACAATCATAGTTAGCAAGAAATAGGTATAATGTGACAGTGATAAGATCATCGGTCAATTATATAAGGTAATAAATACAATGTGGACATATGTATAAGAAAGACGAAGAAAGGAAGAATGGTGTGAGGACTTAGTGGAGGTAGAGGTTAGGGTGGTCAGGTCTTGGAGGCTGCGGGTGTCTTCTTGATGACGGACACCTGGGTCTGTTTGTCGAAGGAGACAAACGGAAGAGCTCCCATCTCCCGAAGAGCTCTCGTTCGTCTGGTCAGCTCTTCCAGCTTCCTGTTCAACTCCATCTCCTCCACCAGTGAGCTCCGCATCCTCTCTCTCGTCTCTGTTAGCTCCTTCTTCTTCTCCATAACCATCTCCTCCAGAGTCCGGATCATATCCATCTTCAGTGATCGTTCCCTCTCCGTCATCTTAATCGGCCCACTCTCCGTCTGTTCAACAGGTGCATTGATTTTAACGCTCTTACTAACAGTAATACGTTTCTTTTTCACGTCTGAACTCTCTTCGTCTGCTGTCAATATTGATTTTTGTTCCGATGATTTTGAAGAAATTTCTGTTTCTCGAGATTCTTCTGCTGGCTGTACACTTTTGGTAACTGCAAAATATTTTAATTAAATTAGTATAAATATGCATACAAAATTTAACAACTAAAGGTTGGCCGAAAGGTGCTGTATGGTACAGTATATCTTTCAACCTACAGTTCGTAAGGTGCGAGATAATCTTACTTGTCCTTAAGATTGGTCAGCGAAGAATGTACTAATCCCTCTCAAAACCTTGATCACACTTAACTACAAATTGAAAAAGCGGGCGATGTTTTTGATACAAACTGAACAATGACATCCCTTTAACTCTCAGTCAGTCAGGAACTGACCCCCTGAAATTCCATTTTCAAATGAATTGTCGAAAGTTAACCTTTTTTTTAAAAAAAGGATTTAATTATTCCGCTTTTCCAAAAAAATAATAATAAATAGACTATACAGTGACAGTCAGCCGCGATGTATATATGAGTATTTTATTAAATATACAAGAAGTACCCGAATTTAAATCCAAAAACCGGCAGTTCTTATATTAACTTTGAGTGAAAACGTCTGAAAAAATTACGCCAGAATAAGCTTTTTTATTGTATTCTATTATTGAATGATAGTATAAACCAAAAATAATCTTCATAAAATTATCATTAAGGTTTTCAAATTAATTAATTGTAAAAAAATTTAGAAAGGTACGTCATCGAGAAAAGTACGCCAATAGGTACGATAGACGATAAAAGGTAAGCATTCCATACTAAAAAGTACGATCTGGCAACAATGCTCAATAGTGCAGACAGTCCGCACTTAGTTGAAACGGGCTGGTGGGGATAATCAAGATGGAGGAGAGCGGTGTTGCCAATTCTCCGACAAGTTATTCAGTTCTATAGCCAGAGTTTCTTTCCCACCACTCTCATAAATTTTTAAACCTCGCATTGTTTGAATGAAAATACTTTTATTAAGGAAAATTGAGATAATAATATTTTCTAAAAAAATTACTTCGTTTAATAACATTTATTTATAGAGTTAAGTACGGCAACGGCGGATTCCTCCCACTAGGTGGTTGCTTTGGAAACCAAGGGATGCAGACCTCTGATTGGCTCCTCACTAACTACCATCCCCAACTTTACACTCTCAACCAAGACCGGGAGATTATTTTTTTATTTTTGATAACGCTCACCCTTATGGAAATTCCTTTCTTTGGGCTGTGTGTAAGACGCAGGTTTGTAGCCTATTTTTAGAATCACAGGGGAAGGGCAACTACGTTACCGGGTTTATTTACAAACATCCATAACCCGGAAGAGAAGTTTTATCTATGAAATAAAACTCTCCTTCAGACGGGATTCGAACCCGCACCCATGGTGGTTCCGACAACTTTTTTATTTCTACTTTTACCCTTTTTGATTGATACAAACTTCTACACTTCTTCCGGCTACAAACCTAGTATTGAGAATCACAAGACTTACAATAAATTATATTTCTACAAACGACAATACAATTTTCGTTCTTCCTTGCCCGTGTCCGGTTAGGAGGGGAGGAAAAGAGAATTTTCACTGTACGAATTCTCGAAAAATAATACATTAATTTTTTTGTTTGAGAATCCTTTCTCGATTAAAGAACCCTTGGAATAGTCAGGTCCTTCATTTAACAACAATTTGTCACTGAAGAATAAGAAGAAATTTCTTTAAAAAACAGTAACAAAATTATTCATTATTTACTTACGCTTAATAGAAAAGGCATGAGAACATTGACACAATATTGTAAAAAGTAAAAGGTATGAACAATAATTTTGACTTTTTTTTATGCTAAAACTGCGCGTTAAAAATAGTACTTTATTCTATAATTTGTGGTTCTGCATATTAACATAATATTGTTTTACGAAGTTATTTTTAAGTTATATATAATATGAAATTGGTTTCATATTTTAAAAATAATTAACTAAACCATCTGACATTTGATTCATTAAAATTAAAATAAAGAGAGAACAACGAATAAAATGTATCTATCTAGTTAGGTTCGAGCAACGGAAAACAATAATAGTGGATAATAAGGATTCTGTGAGACAAGATTACTCAAAGAAAAATATATTATATTTTATATGTATTCATAGATGTGCCACTAATGATGACGCAATTGCGTTGAAAAGCGGTTCTGATTGGAAATAAAACAATAGGAAAATAACGTATTTTATTTCTTTGAATAATGGGGTTACATTATAGCTCGAACAAACTGAATTTATGACACCCTTCAAAAAAGTATTCATTACAGTCAGAATATAAATTTTATGACGGTGCCGGTAGTTCAGAAGTAGCGTGCTTGTCTTCTGAGCTCAAGATCGCGGATTCAAAACCGGGCCGAGGCCTCAGGTTTTTTATTTGGGAAGTGAAAAAATCTTAAGCACATTTTGTTCTTTTGATGAGAAGTTAAGCGATGGTCCCGAGCCTGTGTGATGTCAGATACTCGTTAAGGACCCCTGCCATAGGTAGACAAAATTTAGGACTCCCAGAGTAGAGTCGGGCTCAGGTCCACCAGGGTGACGAAAGAGCGCTCTTGGTTGCAAGGCGGATGTAAGACTTGTTAAGTAAGTAATAAAGAGGAATGCGAGGCGACCTATGTAGGCCAGTCAGGACGAAAAATATCTACTAGAATAGGGGAACATTTATCCAATTCTAGTAGAGTTTCCGATTTTAAGAACACCTGATAGCCGCAGGTCACACTTTTGTAGATAAGGGCCCCACATTCGACTGGTTCGAACAACTTAAAATAAAAAAAATGCCTATAAACACAAAGAGACTTATGTTTGAATAGGGTAACACAATTTGATAACCCCCTTCTTGAATTTTATTTTAGGGAATGGCATATAATCTGGCAATCAACATCTAGCTAGACCTTGAGATGCGTCTATAATTTATTTAAATTCTTCTCTACTTTAAGGTAATTTTTATGTATAATATTTTCATTCTAATTTTTTTGTACTTTCTGTGTCTATTTTGATACCACTAACATTTAATCACTTGTTATCTTTCTTAACTACTTGTTAATTATTGACTTGAACTGTAACAGTTCGTAAATTCTAGTAATTTTTTTTAAATATTTTTTGGTTTATGTGTATTCAGATTCATTGCCTGAGGATGGCACTTGATTGCCAAAACTAGTTGTGGTATAAATAAAATATATTGTTGGACTGATTCCTCAGAGGAGAGCACTCTGGCAGTAGGCGATATGACCTCGTAGTTAAACCCCGGACAGGAATCACAATAACTAACAAATTACATTTATAATCTACAACTTACTTTATCAATGTACATATTAAATGAATTACCTGCTGATTGTGGTTCAGGTTTTTTCCTATATTTGATATTAACCTGAATATCCTTATCGAATCTTCTGTAAAATGATGGTCCGGCTTGAATGGATGCAGTTCTGTTCTTTCCTTCACCACGGTAGAAATTTCTGCGGTGGGGGCGGACCATCAAGGGTGTGAAGGGGTAGACGGGGGGTCTGACACGTCGCTTGCCCTCCTCCAGTCGGATGGAGGCGGCTCGGTTCATCCTGGGCACTGGAGGCAGCATTACCACCTTCACCTCATGGCCTCGGCCCAACGATCCTTTCTTCCTCCTCTTCTCTGACGCCATCGAGAAACAAATGGAACACTCATTGGAACATGTTAACTCCTCGAGGAACTGGATTCTACTTGGGCTTCGACTTTTTTTTTTTTTGAAAGTGTAGTGGTTTTGTAGCCTTACCTATGAAGCGACATATTTACATGCTAAAACAGCTGTTTCAAAAATAATTATCTAGATTGATTTTGAGTGAAAACTCTTTCAAAATTTAACTCACTACATTTTATTTCCGTAAATCTAAAAATTCATATGTTTCCGAAAACATACATTTTTATTACTCAAAGCAATATTCATTAATATAAATGGGCGTCAACAAATCACTATTAACTATTTTATTGTTTTGTACTTTTTTTTCTAAATTAAAATAGGATTATTCGCATATCGTCGAAGCGGAAAAATCATGATGTTACTTACGAAAATATAAAGAAAAAACATTATGTTCCATTATTGACGAATTTTTGCTTTTACTTCCAGTTATATGAAATATAGGGAAAATAAAATTCCTTTTTCGGCCCCGAGATTCCATAAATTAAAAGAAAGCCTGATGTAATACCCGAAAAATGATTATATCAACACGAAATTTCATATGTGTGCCCGGTACCATACAAGGGCAACACCTATTGATTTTCAGCGAAAACCCTTATGTGTAATGAGAGTATCGACACGAAATTTTATATTTAAAACCAAACCCCATAAGGACCATATCTATCAAATTTCAGCCAAATCGGCTTAGAGGAAGAAGTGGGAACAGAGGAATGGGGCTCAACACGAAATTTAATATGAGAATTCACAAGTTCCTTAAATGATTGGTTTGAGGGAAGCGGGCAATCTTAGTTCATTAATTCGCGTTGGGGAAGTCCAATGGCGGTGATTTACCGACAGTTTTTGTTTTTCACTACTTTTATCATTTTTGATTGATACTTATTTCTTTTGACTACGAACTGTAAAATTTCATGAAAATCCGATTAAACGTTATGTTGATGTCAAACACCATCTTGTAAACACAGCTTATCTTTCAAAAAAACAAAACAATGGTATAATGAAACTTTTTTTTAGGCTCTAGTGGCCTGAGAAGGGAACAATTTTGAGAACTCCTGTTTTATAGTGTTTTTGTGTAGTTTCTCCCAATGATCGCCGCAGATATCCACTCTTCTATTTATAAAACTTTATTCTATATCTAGAAATATTCTTCTACTAATAACGACAGAATCGTCATCACTACAATAAAGTATTCGCAAGGAGGCCCCCTTGGCATAGAGGTAGTGTGCTTGTCTACTATGCTAAGGGTTGTAGGTTTGATCACAGCTGGGGGCTAAAAAAAAGAATGAGCATGCCGTCCTTCAGAAGGGATGTCCTGAGCCTGTACAATGTCTTACTACTACTTATTAAAGACTCCCTGCACTAACTAAATCTGGGTAGGCAACATTTAGAACTCCCACAGTAGACAGGCTCATGTCCACCAGAGGGATGAAAAGCCTTATGAATACTCAATATAATCAAGTAATTGAAGGGGGCATGAACCGCAAAAAAGTAGTATTCGCAACTTATTTCCATATACCTAAAAAAAAAAAAAAGTTACAAAAAAAAGAAAAAAGGCTTTTGGAATATTTTATTAAATTATAATTATTAGGGAAAAAAATATATTACACAATTCATTATCACATAGAAAACATATGGAACATTCAATTGTCTTTGGTAACGATTTATACAATTAAACAACTTAAGTTCAAGAGTACATTTCAAGATCATAATTTGAAAGCCGCTAAAATTACCAACAAATATCAGATTTTTTTTTGTTTTTTGTTCCTTAGATGATATAAATGCAAACAAAAACTAAAAAACTATCCTTTAAATGACTGGTCTAATCCCAAATCGCAACTAAATATCTAAAGGTACTTGTTAATACATAAAAACTACCAATATTTCATACAACCTACTTCTTGAGTATCTATACCCAGGTTCTATCCAAAACAAACATCAAATTTTTCTAAACTATTTACAGTCATTAGTTTCAATAACAACGATCAGATCTTGTATAATTGTTTTTTCTTTTTCTAAATATCACATTCAGAGAGCTGAGAAGTAAATTATAAATTACACCTTAAAAAAAAGGTAGTACAAAAAATTTATGATCCCATGTAATACACAAATGATTAGACAATTATGATAATTTCAGTAAAAAAACCTTGTTTCACATCTTAAAATAATAAAAAAAAAATAAACTACCCTAAATATGGCACTCGTTAAAATGAATAAAAACAAAAAAAATCAACATTAGAAAGAATACAAAATTTAGGGCCAGAAAGGGCCTATTCGATCTACGATTTGGGCCCTTTGTAGCCCTTCTATAGATAAGAAGTCGTAGTCACATAGTGTAATTGGTCATTTCATGAAGTGCCTGGGAGCATCAGAAAGAGCAAATACTCAACAGAAAACTAATTCTATTATCTGCTTGAAAACTCAATTTTTTATTTAATACCGTTGATTAAAAAAAAACAAAAAAACATTAAGGCATAGTCAAGGTCCACGCCGTAGATTTTACCTGAAAAAGTCGGGATTAAATAATTTTTTATTTTCTTTCGATGCTGCCGTAGCTCTTGCATTTGCTCGGCACTAGACTTTTTAGGTTTTTTAAATTCCTTTTGATGCGAGCTTTCCTCTGATTTGTGTTTTCTATAATTCCGCGCATATTTACGATTCATATGAGACATCTTTAATTTTTTTGGAATTTTCAATTTAATACCGATTTTCACATATATTTTGGCGAATATTTTTATCGTTTCACTTTGAGTCCTAGTAGTGCTCCTCAAGCTCTTTACAATGACACCCGAATCAACGTCCTATCTAACCGCGTTATCATGCTACACTAATTTCTAATTTTACACAACGCTAATTCGCAACAATCATCCGCCGGTGCCCACACTAGCCCGATAACGTCACAGGCAAAACAAACAGTGCACAACAAACACGTATAGACATGCTCTATCCATAGTGACCTCAACCGTTGTTATCGCATTATTAGTCTCGTAGTTATTATCGATTGAAATCTGACGGTATTTTGTAACACAAGAAAGTTTGACCGGCTATCATTGTGCTTAACCAGCGAATAGACGTTTTCACGTCAAACCCTGAAACTCTTATGGGGAACTTCTGTGTGTAGTCTGTTCGACAGAAATCACCACATAAAGATGTGCCTTCATGGCCCCGCAAATGAGAAAAATAGTCGGAATCCAAAATAATTAATTACTGACTAATTATTAGTAAAATAACTAATTGAAAATAATTGTTTTCCCTATCATGGCAAGTAGGATATCAAATCAAAATTCTTGACGCATTGATTAAGAAAAGGGAGAAACATGTTCACAGAAATTGTGACATCATTTGTCACTGAGACTTTAAATTTGACCCAAAGATCCACATTGATCGCACCGCAAATGGGAAAATAATCTAAACCTACAGTATTTAATCATAAATATACGTAGTTAGGAGGACAAACTGTCAAAAATTCGACATCGAGTTATCACCGGAACTTCATATTTTCCAACCCCTTAAATTCAAGAACAAAACTTTCTTTGAACACAATAACTCACAATGGAATGATTATATCACCTTGAATTTCAGCCAAATCAACCAAAACAGCGGGAGGGTTCAGAGAGAGAGAGAGAGAGCGTTTAGTTATTTGGGGTTTCTCCTTTCTGGAGGAACCCCACAGTTGAATGGGATATGTTGCCATTGTCTACACTAGATTCAGTAATGCGAGTG
Source organism: Aradus depressus (assembly GCA_963662175.1). Lineage (NCBI taxonomy): Eukaryota > Metazoa > Arthropoda > Insecta > Hemiptera > Aradidae > Aradus > Aradus depressus. The sequence goes on along the minus strand of OY759214.1, from coordinate 95,252,002 downwards.
TTGACCCTCGTCCAATGATTGGTTCTATTAGTTCTGAATCCTTCTTCCCTTCAACTCTCTGGAGGCTATAGATGCAAATATCGCAAGATATTTCAACATTATGGTAGTTAGATATAAAATCTCGGAATAAAAAATATTGGAAAAACGATGGAAGCCATTGAGTTAGAATATTTTCCCAATGTGTCTGGACACTTCATGAAATGACCAATTTCATAACATATGCAACCATAATGTTTCATAGAAGACAAAAAAAAATATATAAAAAATTACATTTCTAACAGAAATCAGAAAAATTCGCTGGAATATTAATTAAAAACATTATTAAAATTCATCAAAATAAAAGTGTATAGTTTACCAATATCTATGTGATATAAATATATTTTCCTTTTATATACATTATGTACATACAAATAAAAGAAAAAAACAACTTACAATTTTCAAAGAGGTGGACAGTAATTTGTTAACTTGGTAAAAATAAAAAATAAAAATACTAAATCAATTAAAATAATAACCTAATTATGACTTTACACTGGTAATAATTGTTAATATCATAGATCTATCAATAAACAATACCATGAGTAAGGGATTTTTCTAAAATTATTTCAAATTCATCAAGTGAACCCAAAATATGTGTCATATAATTTAACAAATTCGGATCCCGAAAAAATGAATTTTCTTCGAACATTTCCATAGTAGTTCGACAATTGGCAAGAACAGCAACGATAATATGCTGAAAGGTATGGTCCCTGAAATCAGAGAAGACATAGAAGAGGGTAAATGGAAAATAATAATTAAGGAGTTAAAGGTTGACAAAAAAATAAAACTATATTAGTTGATGGAAAAAATTACTCAACATGAATAAATTAAATTTGTTTTTGTTTGCTATCGTTGGCAATAACGGATATAAATAACATTTTGGAGAAGCGAAAGAGGAGAGATAGGGAGGGAGGTAATGGGGGTGGAGGGGAAAGTGAGGTGGATAATCTTTCTGCTCTTTGTCCGGGTATTGCACGTAATCAGCTTCAATTAATGTAATATTACGCAAAGGACTCCCAGGCAATCTGCTAGTTTTTTTCAATAAAAACCGAATATTCTTTTGAGGGCGCCGGTAGCTCAGTGGTCTGCGTGCTTGCTTAGTGATCTCAAGGCTCTTTGGTTTTTTTATCTCTGGGAAGCAAAAAAAAAAAACGAAAAAAAAAAAACCTTGAGCATGCCGTCCTTTGGAAGGGATGTTAAACGATGGTCCCGAGCCTGTACGATGTCAGGTACTCGTTAAAGACCCCCTACCAGAAATTTAGGGTAGGTAAAATTTAGGACTCCCTTAGTAGAGTCGGGCTCATGTCCATCAAAGTGTCGAAAGAGAGCTCTGGTAGTAGGCGATATAATCTTGTAGTTAAAGCCCCGGGCGTGAGTCATAATAACTAATTAACCGAACATTCTACTGATCCAACCTCTTACCCACATATCCTCTTAGTATATAAGGGGAGAAGGGCACCAGTAGCTCAGTGGTATGCGTGCTTGCCTTCTGAGCTCAAGAACGTGGGTTCGAAACGTGACCGAGGCCCTTAGTTTATTTTATCTGGACGTAAAATAAACTTAAGCACGTCGTCCTTCGGATGGGACGTTAAGCGATGGTCCCGAGCCTCTACGATGTCAGGTACTCGTTAAAGACCCCCTGGTGAATAAAAAATTTAGGGTAGGCAAAATTTAGGACTCCCATAGAGTCGGGCTCATGTCCACCAGTGACAAAGAGCGCTCTGGTAGTAGGCAATATGACCTCGTAGTTAAAGCCCGGGCATGAGTTATAAAACCTAACCTATAAGGGGGAAAAATTGTGAAAATCCGAAGAATGAAGATTAAAACATGAACAACTTTTCTTATGTAATTATTGTGTCTTTAGATTATAGTCATTTTCCCATTTGAAATAATAAAAAAAACAAAAATTCCTCATACCTGACGGCGAGACAAACAAATATCTGAAATTTTCCATCTTTTCCCAAAGACTGTCCAGAGTTCATAATGGCATCAATTAAATTATAAAAATACCGAACTGTGTCATCCTCATGAATTAAATTCTCCATTTCTTCTTTAACTCGCACTGGAAAAAAAAAAAAAAATACAAGAAAAAACTCACGTTTATCGAGCAAAATATTATTTTATTGTTAATAATAAATTTGTATGACTCATACCAATATAATCCCAAATGTATAGGTTTCTGCCAAAGAGGCGAGTCGACTTGAAACCATGCAGAAAGGCCTGCTCAAGACAGTTGACCAGTCCAGTCTCTCCACAAAGTAGCATCGTCAAAGAACTGGCTGTCTCCTTGTTTTGAACTCGGTAAAAATATTTCACCAAATTATTCACACAATCACCTATAAACAACCAATATAAAAATTAGAAAATCGGAAATAATTCAGGCAGAAAAAGAGCTTTAATCCTTCTTCTCCGGGAAAATAAAAAAAACTTCATTAAGAAAACGTAACGCAAACAATAACTGTTAAAATTCTGATGTTTCTTTGGTACCAATTATATTTATAATCCTTAAATGTTCTCCACATTAAGCTCAAGATCGCAAATTCGAAAGCCGGTCGAGGCCATTAGGTTTTTCATCTGAGAGGTAAAAAAACCTTGAACACGCCGTCCTTCGGAAGGGACATTAAGCGCTGGTCGCGAGTCTGTACGATGTCAGGTACTCGTTAAAGACCCCTAACCTAGGTGAATAAAAACGTCGGGAGGCAACATTTAAGGCTGCCATATTAGTCGGGCTCGTCCACCAAAGCGACGAAAGAGCGCTCTGGTAGTTGGCGATACGACCTCGTAGTTAAAGCCCGGGCACGGGTCATAATAACTAACTAAATAGTGAGTATAAACAAAGTATGGCTTCTGCGATATGCAAATAATGTTTTTTTGTATCAACTGGACAGAAAAACTTTATTTCTGAAAAAGAAATTATGAATTTTTTTTTTAAATTATTATTATGCGTAAAAGCTAACGATCTGATTTTCTGCCAAAACTTCAAAAGACTTACTTCAAGAAGGCTCCAAGATACTTAAGTAGCAACAAACCATACTTTTTTACTTCTTTTGTTTGTGGGCTTATGAACTTAGCATATCAGCATATACATCAAGTCGTCAAAACTAATAAAATATTCCTACGGGATCCTACGACAGGACCCGAGAGGAACCGATCCCAAGCAGGGGACACGCGGACCGCACCAGCTGGAAGACAAGGGAAACTAACCGGGCTCATCCAACCAATGTTTTATAAAAATATTGTCCATTTCACAAGATATATAAAATATATGGGAGTACTTTCGGTATTGGACTCAAGTCGTGGCTGAAGATGGTAGCAATACCGAAAGTACTCCCATATACTTTATATATCTTGCGAAATATACAATATTTTTAAAAACATTAGTTTTTCTTTATATTTTTTATTGTTTCACAATATCTCGGCGAAAATGTTAAATATCCAATAAGTTATAGGTGTCATATTAACTGAGATAATTTACGTTAAACATGGGTTTGAAAATAAGTTCTGAAACTAACAGAAGGTGAAAAAAAAAGAAAAAACTTCGGTAAATGAATTTCAAGAGAGCATGTGTTAATTATTCTAAGAAAAAAATTGAAAAAATCTTTACAAAAGTTCTGCTGCTTACCCAACATCTGTTCAATTTCACTGAGAGGTAAAGCACGCTTGGGAGGAGGCACGCTGGGACTTCTCACCCGACTTCCACCTCTACTTCGGTCCATGTCTCGTTCCTTCTCTCGCTCACCAACCAGAAGTCTTTCAATGGAGTCATCATCAATACCTTTCCCCAGCCATCGACCACAAGGAAAACTGAAAATTAATAAAAATTCTTTAGTGCCAAAATGCTAACGTCTTAGTCTACTATCGTTCAGAAAAGATGGGTCTCTTACAGGTTGATATTCTTTTCTAGCATTTAAATTAATTTAGCTTATGTAGCAAATAATACAAATACTAAAATATTATTTAAAATGGTACTTACTTATAAGTGTGGCCAGTAATTTCATTTCTTACTACAATGAATTCAACTAACCATTTAGGACTTAAGCCTGTATTATCGTGGCCAATTCTCAATGTGGTAAGGAAGCCTAAATTTTTATTCTATAAAAAAAAATATAATATATATATAAATAAAACAATAATGATCATTTTTTTAATGATTGTTAAAATATAATTCAATAAATGAAAAGTACAGGAGAACCATGAATGTCACACTTTACATGAGAGCTAGTCAATCTGACTCTTTGGACTGCCTGGTGCGGATATTCTGTTTTGGTCCCACAAAAAAATATAATATAATATATTTGATCATAAATCAAATTTTAAAGTTATAAGCAGATTGAATTTAATGGTTGTTTTTCCTAGCTGTTAAATAATTGTAAATTTGTTTTTGTGACATGCCCGGGCTTTAACCAAGTCATGGCTCTGTTGGACATGAGCCCGACTCTACTGCGGGATTTGTAAATTTGCCTACCCAAGACTAGTTTATCTAGGATAGGAGTCGCACAGGCCCGTAACCATTGCTCAATATCCCATCCGAAGGACGGCGTGTTCAAGTTCTTTTTTTTACCTTCCAGATTTATCTCTTTTAAAACCTTAAGGCCTCGGTCGGGTAATGATATACCTGTTAAGGTCAGTACAGACTAGGAGACAGCGTCCAGCGACTGTCGAGATACAGTCATGAGACTTTATGACTTTAGGTACAGCATCAACGCGTAAAGACCATCTTTCAGTGTTTCTAGGTAATGTACGCGTAAAGACCAGTGTTTCTTTAGGGACTTTTGAGGGTGAAAAAACATAAGCTCTTCGTCCTTCGGATGGCAGGTGCGACGTCAAGAACGCGTTAACGTCCCCTATCCTAGATAAGTAAACCGGCGCTCTGGTAGTAGGCGATATGACCTCATAGTTAAAACCCAGGCTTGAATCACAAAAACAAACAAAAAGATTACTGGTTATACAGTATATGTTTTATTCTCTTATTATATAAATGGATCATTTTATAATTGTTATTTCTTGGAATATTTTGTTAACAAATAATTTTAATCCCTGATGGTAAGAGTTTCACACAGTATAATTATCCAGTGTGAGAGCAATTACGGTGAAACATGGGCTAATTCTGTTATGTACCCTATGGTTCATCTCTTGTAATCTTCAGTATTTAGGATCGAATTGGAAAAGGAAATCTTACATGGAAAACAAACTCTAAAGCTCCTCTGGGAACAGGCACTCTATGAGTTTCTCCATTAGTGCCGGAGATGGCAATCCAACAGTTAGCAGTAGTTGAGGAGAAACTGCTCTTTCTCGAGGGGAAAACTGCAACTCTGTAAGGTATTCCTGGAAATGACAACAAAACACATGACAACAAAATAAAAAGTCGTCGGTGAATCACCGGCAATGCACAAACGAATTAATCAATCAACTTTTCGCTCCCTCTCCAAAACCAGTGGACCCTTTGGGCTAATAATTAATAGTTGATTTACATAGGGGCTTCTAAATTTTTAAACTAAATTTTTTATCGATAGATTCATTACATCGACAGTTATTAGGGTTTTTGAGTTGAGCCTCCTCCCCTGAACCCCCTTCTCCTTGACCAATTCCACTGAAAAATATTAAATCTCGTCCTTATGGGGTTTTGAATCCACATATGAAATTTTGTGTCGAAACATTCATAACAACAGCAGTTATTAGAGTCTTTTTGTTAAGCCTTCCCCCTAAACCTCCCCCTTCCCTTTGGTCGATTTGGCTGAAAGTCAATTGATGTCGTTCTTATGGGTTTTTAGATTCACATATAAAATTTCGTGTCGATACATTTATTCTATCGGGAGTTATCATGTTCACATACACAGACATACTTTTTCCCCCCATTTTTGGCTTCTTCTCCCATTTCTGACTGATTACATAACTTCCCCTATACTTCCTATAGCCTGGGAAGTAAAACTTAATGAGTATAGAAACCACTCGAAAAATTAAGAAAGCTGACTTACAGTATTTAGTTGCAACATTTTTCTCCCACTTCATATTGATTTATTTTTTTCTATACAGACGGCCTGCGAGCCCATGCTCAGTACGAATGTTTTGGTCGTCTATTAATTATTATATATACAATTTTTCCTCTCTTCCACGTTTTTCACCATTTCTTAAATAGAACTTATTTATCTTTTTTTAGTCAACATCTCATAAGTCTGATCGTCAGTCTTATCTCTTATGCTTTCGGCTGACGATGGTAGAAATACCGAAAGTACTCCCATGTATAAATATTATGTGAAATAGACAATACCACAAATAAACTAGTTTTATTTCATTCAAGTTCATTTGAATTATTTCACAATATCTCTGCAATAATTTCAGTTTCGATGAAACATTTAACATATAAATAATTAATAGACGATCAAAACATTGATACTGAGGATGGGCTTACAGAATAAGTAAAGTTGGAGAAAAAGAGCTGCAACTCAAAAATACAACTTAATTATAAATTTCTCAAATAACACAAATTCGAGCTTACTTGTATTTAAATAAGTGTTTGTAAAACAATTATAGTCAACTGCATTCAGAGTTAGTAAATGATATAGGAACTGTTCCTTCTCCTCTTCACAACGGAGAAAAGCGTATCTTTTGTACTGTGTTCTGAAAAAAAAATAATATATATATATATATATATTAATTGCACATTCAATTATTCATATTTTTTTTTTTGCATTGTGTAAGGAGATTCTAAATGTATGTATAATATATTACAACCCGGCCGAGGCCCTTATTTTATCTGAGAGGTAAAATAAATTTAAGCACGCCGTCCTTCGGATGGGACGTTAAGCTATGCCTTAATGCCTTATTGCCAGTCAAGTTATGCTCCCGAGCCTGTACGATGTCAGGTTCTCGTTAAAGACCCCTGCCCTAGGTGAATAAAAATATAGGGTAGGCAAAATTTAGGACTCCCACATTAGGGTCGGGCTCATATCCACCAGAGTGACGAAAGAGCGCTCTAGTAGTAGGCGATATGACCTCGTAGTTAAAGCCCGGGCATGAATCATAATCACTAACTACATATAATATATTACCTCCCAGATAAAATAAACTGAGAGCCTTGGCCGGGTTTCGAACCCAACTTGAGCTCAGTAAGCAAGCACGCATACCACTTTAACACGCCGTCCTTCGGATGGGACGTTAAGCGATGGTCCCCCAGGGCATGATTCATAATATAACATATTATCATAGCATCACTTCATCTATTTTTGCCTTCTCAAAAAATAGCAATTAAAAACGTATCAGGAAGAATTCCCATCATCAGTATCTATAACAAATATGTTCTTTAGGTCAACTATTCTTTCTTTCATTCAGAATCATCCTTTTATAGAACATATTTATCCTTCGTTGACTTCTATAGTTAGTTTTGACTAAAGAAGAATTTTGAATCATTTTTCCATGATAGTCTTTTTTTGCCATATAGTTAAGCAATATTCTGTTTTCATAAAAAAAAATAAAAAACATAATATTGTGAAATCAGTGAATTGCGGATCTACATATTAGTATAAAGCTTTTAGTTCGGTGTTTGGGCTTAACAACCTTCTGGTCGGTCTCTCGCTATGGTAGCAAGAACAAGCAGTATACACGTTGCTACTCTTCTATAATCAGATAATGGCAATTTTTATACTTCATTTTTACATAAATTAAATGGCAGTTTTCGGGATTTGAACGCAGGCTTCAACAATACAAAGCAATACAAACAAAAGTCTGCTTAGAAATTAAAAACTTAATTAAAAATAATATATATTGTAAGGTTACCTTAATAAAGTTGTTTCCGCTAATAGAGCTCTTAAATGCCTCGAAAGCAGTTTCTTCTCCAGCGAGAGTCTAACAAAAGCTCGGGCGTAGCCAATGTGAGTCTTGATATCCGTCATTGATTGAACACTCCTGAAAACAGATAAGAAAAAGTTACAAGTACCGTTAATGACTTGTTTACAATTGGTGGACTTTAGAAATAACTTATACTGTAACAATTAGAGTTAAATAAATACATAGAAAAATTGGATATGAAACTGGACGTGGGTACAGCCTGACCGTTGGATGTCCCAGATATTATCAAGTCACAGAGATTTCAACACCGAACTCTTTTTCTTTGGGAAAGAAAGGAACAACCCAAGATGTTCATGTTGGGGCATCGAGACTCCCGAACATGTGGACCAGATTTGAGTTGATTCGCTGTTAAGAACAGGTTAAGAACATTTTAAAATCTCTATATGAAATCAAAATACGGCATATTAAGTGAGGACGTTTTATCGGGAAAGTGACTAAGTTTTCCTCCATCACAATATTAAATATTACAAATTTTAAATTAGAAAAAATATGATCAATGTTCAATCAGCTCTTTTCAACAATACATCACACGTGCATATACGAAAAATAATTATAATAATAATTTAATGATTTTTATAAATAATAATTACAGTAAAACCCCTCTGCAACGGACAGTCATGGGACCAAGAAAATTGTCCGTTGCCGTTAAGTTAATAAACCAAACAGTAGGTATGTATGTCTGTTTCACAAACAGCGAATTCTACAAATAATAAAAAGCAATCAAAATTACATTTTTCAAATGAATTATTTTGTATGTGTCCGCGTAGGAGAGGTTTTGTCTCTTGATGACAACCAAAATTGGTTGTCTGCGTCCGTTAGAGGGGTCCGCTGCGAGGGGGGCAAAGATACATTGTTTTCCTATACTTCGGGCCGGGACATCGCAAAATTGTCCGTAAGGAGAGGTGTCCATAAAGAGGGGTTTTTCTGTAATAATTTTTAATTTTACATAACTAGTGAAAATTTCATGCACATAGCATGTAGAGTTTAAAAGTTAGAAGATGGTGATGTACGGACGGATGGACGCGTTAATATTAATCTGGAAAATACTTTAAGCGAGAAACTTTAAAAAATTAAGATAAAAAAATTATCCAATATTTTTTGCTTGTAAAAATTAAGAAATTCCAGGTTTGTCAACAATCAAATATGCATTCCATTTCAATTCTCACCTAAGGTCGTATACCAAAGAGTTGGGCAGAGGTCGGAGGGTGGGCTGCTGCTGAAAGTCCTCACTTAGCCGCCGAGTGTTGCTGGTCCTGCTCTCAGACCTACTCCGGGGGCAGCTCTTCGTCTCCGGGGAACTGGACTCGATAGACCCAGAGGATAAGTCTAGTCATCGCAAAATAACTCTCATCAACAAATAATTCACTTCTCCAGAAAAATAAATTAATAAATATTATGTTCAAAATAAATTTAAAAAAATTATGTTCATGAATTGCGAAAAAGCATAGTGGCTAGCCCAAACAGAAGCCTGGATTTTGCTAAGGCGAAATGCATTCATCAATATCGAGTTCTATTCTCTCTGGTACTCTCTATCAGTGTTGAATAGATTTAGAATCGCCATGGAAACCAAAACTATACAGCACTCGCCCTTCTCGAAATTAAACATGAGGTAAAAATCCTTCAGCATCCTTCAGAGGGGAAATAAAATAGCAGTTTCGAACCAGTGCGATATCAGTCGTTAAAGATCACTACTTTAATTATATCTGGTAAGAAAGATTGAAGTATTTCATGTGAGAGCGATCTAAGGACGCCCTGGAAGTAGGAGATATAACCTCATAACCCCGGGCATAACACAACTAAAAAAAAACCGTCGGTGAATCACCGCGACATACTTCCCACCACAAATTAATTAATTACGTTCTCGCTCTCCTTTCAAAGGGCTAAAACACAATATTTGATTTACATAGTGGCTTCTGAATCCTCATACTAAATGTAGTGTACATACATTAGTTACATCGGCAGTTATTAGGATATTTTCTATTCTTCCCTTCAACTAAGTTGTAAACAAACAATTTCTTCTCTTCCAAGTTTATTAAAATAGGTTAATGTTGCATGTATTTACAGGTGCTAAAATAACTTTAAAAAGCCTAGCAATAAATTTTATTAGCTTTAGTCAACACTTGCTAAATATAAGTTATCATTTGATGAAGGATGTTCGATATTTACGCACAGAGCTAAGGTAATACTAATAAAATACTGAGAAACTCCAACACACATTTTTTCCCACAAACCCAGTTATCAAGCAGTTAACAAAATAATTTTTTTAAATCTTATATTATTAAAATTAAGTGCGTGAGAATGAAAATTATGTTATTTTATGTGCTAAAAAGAAATAAGAAGTCTTAATGAAGCACAAGAATGTAGAATGTGTACTTGTGTAACATTTTATTGTCTATCCCCACAAAAATATATACATAATATAGTATAGTACATAGTATAGTACATAGTATAGTACATAGTATAGTACATAGTATAGTACATAGTATAGTACATAGTATAGTACAAAGTATAGTACATAGTATAGTATATTATAGTATAAAAGCAAAAATGAAATAGAAAACACTGTTAAATGAAAGAAAACTATAGAAGTAAAAAATGAGAATATTTCAAATAGGTGCATACTTAATGTAGGTACCAAAAGTCATGAAAAATAAGGACAAAAAATTACCGCGATTTGAAGGCGGGGTTCTTACATCTTTGAAATAAAAATGTTTTTTTTTCTCCACTGAAAAGTTGGGTTTTGACAAACAAAGTTTTGCAAACAACAGTGACGTTAAAACATATAGTGGCTTCAGTTAAAGATAAACTTACTATTTTTGAAAATATAATGGAACACACCCACCACTCATCAACCCCAATTTTCTCCCTAACCCTCGTTCTTCCATTTTACTCACACCGCGCCTTCCGACCCCAAAAGACTGTACATATGTAAAAATAAACGAGTTAACATTAAAAAAAAAAAGTAGGGTTCATAAACAATTAGCGAAGAACTTATGAAAATGCAATTAAAGCCCATAAAAACATCAAGTTTAAATTATAACAAATTAATATGCAAGAAATAAGAATAATAAAAGAAACATAATGAAAGAATGGAAATCAAAAAGAAAAGAAAGACAGCTTTAAGTTAGAAAAGCAACTCAAATAAAATAAAATTTAAAAATATTAGTTACATAAATTTCATTAATTAACCTGAAGCCAACTCACCAAAATTATTAGCAATAAATGTTGCAATATCCAATATATTGGTGGATTTAATGGAAGATAAAACCTTTTCATGGAAGCCCGTTTTAGCTGGTTCTGCCGACACCAAAAGCATAGGATATCCCAAAATATATGGTGTACATTATAAAAAAAACAAATGGATATAAAATAAAATAAAAAGCAAAGTGAAAATAAGCAAACAAAAAAATAAAATAAAAAAATAAAGCATAAAAAGCAAATTTGTTGCGTTAGCAATATTGCTCTGTGTGTAGAATAAACAAGCCATCCAGTGAATGTTAGTTACGATTGTTAATAACATTTAACAAACAGTATATTACAAATATTTACAAAATGTACGTACAATCCATTCTTTTCTTCAGGACATGCCATGCAAGAGCTGCGTCCAATAGAAAAATATTAGTATATTATTATTCAAAAAAATAGTGTTAATTATTAAAATATGTCAAACAGTGTATTAATTGTATTTATGAAAATATTTAAAAAAATAATATTATTAAAAATCTCAGGTTACTTGATTTTTTTTTACCCCAGTTTATTTGTATGTTAGTATTAATGTAACAAAAAAACAATAGTTAATTTTAGAAAAAATTCTATAGGAAAAGATGTTAAGTTTTATTTTGATTAAGTTTATTTATATATAATAACGAATACATAATAGCAATTATCATGAGTAAGATGAATGTATTTCAGTGGCCGTATTGCTACTGCTGTGACCAGGACGGGTCTAGTCGATACCACGTCTAAACAATAACAGCAACATGAACAAAAACCTGAGATTTATATTAATAATAATAGAAAACTTTCTTTCCCTCTTCTTCATAATTTATTTAATTGCTTCGCATGATTTTTTTTACTCCTTAAATATCCTAATTTCAAATTGACTTAATAGACATTCGAAGCGTACGAATAATGCAGTATGGACACATTTTAATACTTTACTTTGACATAGTTTCCGCTCGTAAACTATATTCCTATGTTGTTAAATATACATATATAATAAAAAGAATAAACATAAGAAATGGACAACACAGCAATATTCGCCCGCTCGTTAAAGTATCAAAAAAAATATATATATATATATATATATTGTAAGCGATTTTTCAACTATTCAATTATGGAGTGTTACGAAGGGGATGACATTTAAGGGATTTATTGTACACTCTAAGACCTTTTATTCAAAAGTATGGGCTCCACTCCTGTACCCCCAGAATCGCTTCGCTCGCATTTGCCTGCGCGGATTCTATAAGATAAATAAAAATAGAGACACATAAAACTGAGAGAGCGCTCATTGAGTAATTTTTTTCACTTTTTCGCCAATATTTCAACATTTAGAAAAAAGAAACTGAATCATGTTGAGGAGGACATCAATGAATACCTCTAATTTGGTACCCCATTTATAGTTTTAGAAAACTAAAACTTCCAGCACACTAGGATTTACCGGAGCCAATGTTTTTTTTGGAATTGTTCAATTTTTTTTTCCCTGCTTGCGGACCACTAACTACAATTATAAGCGAATTATGAGTTTACTAAGATATATAAGTATGAGATTTACAGATTTTCTAATAAAAACTTAATTTTTTTTAAAAATTATAGTTATCAATATTTTTGTTTTGATAGGTTTGGCTCATTGTTGATTGAAGCCCTTGAGACAGCTGTGAAGTTTACAAATATTTTAAAGACAACTAACGGATCTGACGCTCGCTAGGAGACTAAGCGAATAGTGCGCACGCATTCATCCCCTCCACCCACCACAAAACTCTTAACAGGGAATGATTTCATAATATAAGGTAGATTTAATATTTTAACGTAGAATAGATGATATATTTTACAAGATAAGCAAGAAAATAAAACAACTGCCACGTGTGTGAGGTGATGTCACTCTTCAAAAATTTTTGTATGATGGTACATTCAGTGAGAATACACAAAACAGACAAAAATATATTATTAATAAGACAATACCTGAATATCATTAGGATACAATTAATTGTAGTAAAATAATTTGTTAATATTTCTTAAAATAAATAAACGAAACATTTCCCACTTAAGGAAGTATGAAGAAAATACAATGTAATAAATAATTTTCCTCCATCTTGGGGAAGGTTTTTAAAAAAAAATGTGATACTGTAAAAGCAACCCTGATATAGAATAAATTGATTTTGTCATTAAATAATCAGGTAAAAAAGTACTCACGTAAATAAAATTAAAATCGAAAAGAAAACTAACACATTTGGATATACGTCCAATTTTCTAATTTTTAAAACAAATAAATTTTAAATAATGTATAAAGAATTTTATAAGAAAAGATTAATTATATTTAACGAATCAAAAAAAAAAAAAAATGAATAAATACATGCAAGGAAGCTTACCTGGAGCTAGAAGATTTGGGTCGATTGGCTTCGATGTGTCATTACAATCCTCGATTTCCAAATAGTTCATCAAATGGGCCCATAAGGCTGACTTACCCTGTAACAATATATGAGGTTACATTTACTTATTTCTTAGAATATATGTTACCTTACATGTCCAGAATAAATCATAATATGAAGTTAAAATTATTAATATAAACATATGGGTATGAAGTATAATTAGTCTATTGTGGCTCATGCCCGGGCTTTAACGACGAGGTCATATAAATGTCGCCTACTACCAGGGCGCTTTTTCGTAGCTCTGGTGGACTACCAACTCTACCGTGGGAATTATAAATGTTGTCTACTCAGGTGTATTCACCAAGGAGAGAGGTATGTAACGAGTACCTGAGACTGTACTGGCTCGAAATCATCGCTTAACTTCCCATCCAAAGGATGGGGTGCTCAAGGTTTTTTTACCTCCGAAATCAAAATCAAAAGAAAGTACGCTACCTCTGAGCTACCGGCACCCTCATATGAACTATAAATAATCAAAAAATAGCGTTATGGGAGTACCTGTTTCTTCTGGAGGCCATGAGACCAAACCCTTTCGAGTAGATCACACAAACTTGCAATCAAGGTGTTTTCTTCAACAATGGATGTTTGAGCACAGTGTCCCATTTCCAAAGCCTCACTGCCAAGTTTTTCAACTAACATTCTCTTCGTCTTCTGTTTACAATCCTGAAAATATTCCAATGCCAGAGAAAAAATAAATAAAAAGAGAGAAATATAATAGGGAAATTTGAAAATATTTCATCAAATATATTCTCATCTTTAGAAAAAAGCTAAGTTGGTGTCTCCTCCAAGTGAAATGCTAAAGTGACAGTCCCTTTATTAGCTTACTGATGTCAATTTGGTATCAATAAGTCGTCGGTGAATCACTTCCCCAAAATGTGTTAGTCAATCAGCTATAAAATTTCATGTCGATACATTCATTACGAAGGAAGTTATTAGGATTTTTGAGTTAACCCCCTCTCATCCCTCAACCCTTCGCGACTGATTCCGCTGAAAATTAAGGTATCGCCCTTATAAGGTTTTGAATTTACACATGAAATTTCATGTCAATACATTCATTACAACGGCTGTTATTAGACCTTTTGGTGTTAAGCCTCCCTCCTAATCCCCTTCCCTTTGGCCTATTTGGCTGAAAATCAATAGGTATCATCCTTAGAGGGTTCTAGATACACATATAAAATTCCACATCAAATTTCTGACAGATCACATAACTTCCCCTATAATTCGTTCAGCTGGAGAAGTAAAAGTTGAACAGGATTTTGCAAAATCTAGTCTAAGATGACCTGAAAATCTAAATGTCGCCATTTTGTTGGATCTAAAGAAACCATGATGTTCGGTTCTCAATCATTTTAGGTGAACACTAGACTAGATTCCTGTCAACCTTTTATACCGAATTGACGACTAGCTTATAAAGAGGTGTCACAAATATTTTGCTACCAATTTTCATCAATATTTAAAAAAATTAAGACGTCTGGCTGATATTTCAAGCAGTAAATTTTGAATTTATACAAGATCTATACTATGGTCTATATTAAATATGAATTTCTCCATGAGATTGTTATGATGGCTATATAGAACATAATATTTCCTAGTCGCGATCTATTTTGGGGCGTTTTTATTACCATTTTAAATATGTTCTATTTGCTTTAATATAAGAAGAATTTTATTTAAAAAACGCTCAGAGGTCACACTATGCCGTATATTTTCAAGGTCTGCACATAAAAAAATATAACATAAGCATTAAAATATATACATATTTTACATAATAAGTATACCTATATCTTAACAACAACAACATTTCATTCATTTTACCTAGACTGTTCACCTTTTTTTTTTATTCCAGATGCATCAATTTTTCACTGAACAAATATTTATACCATTCGCTCGTTGGTGTTAATGGTGAACCAATTGTAAACTTAAATTTTGTAATAAAGTATGTATGTAATCATTAAGTATTTCGACTAATGATTTCAGATATATAATAACCTTTCAGATTAAAATGTGCAGCCCAGCCCGCATAAAAACCTACGGTGCAGTATTCCTCTGGCTTAGTTGTAAGTCTGTGACTCATGATCGGGATTTTAACTAAGAGTTCATATCGCCTACTACCAGAATGCTCTTTCGCCGCTCTGGCAGACATGAACTCAACTATATTGTGAGAATTTAATTAGGTTAGGGATCTTTAACTATGCCTAACATCGGGAACGACCTCTCTTAGGTTAACTCAAGTGAATGAACAACTGACCTTAAGTAGTTTCTCCACAAAGTTCCAATTTGTCTGAGCTATGAGGGCAGGGCTGGGCTCCGACTTGGCCGGGAGAGCTGCAAGTCGATCCCCAGTGCCTCCCAGAGGTCGTGCCTCGGATCCGCTCCTTCTCATTGGTGTCTCTGTCTCCAGACCGTCAAAACTCAAAGAGGAGTACGAACTGGTCATTCGAGTATTCCTCTTTTTGCTCCTGAAATAACAAACAAAACTTAGATTTGCTCTGTTATTCTAGAAATTGTTGTAAAGCATGTACATGTGGATGGTCCCTACTTTTTGGAACATATTTTACTTCCTCAGATATATGAAATATAGGGAAAGTTATATAATCGGTCGACAATTCGATGCGTAGTTTTCAACGGAATTTCATGTTTTCCGACCTCTTGATTGCAAATATGAATAGAAAATCTGTCTGTGAACAGGATAACTCCCGATAGAATAATGTATCAACACAAAATTTCATATATGAATTCAAAACCACTCAAGGACAACACTTATCAATTTTCAGCGGAATCGGGAGAAGGGAAGGGATATTAATAACAATGGGAAGACAACGTCTTTTATATCTATCAAAAAACTCGTCCCACATCTTACTATCACATATTGACTACTTTCATCTGTATTTCATTGAGAGGAAACTTTTTTTTTCACAATTTTGTGATAAAATATATTCTTCTTTCCACAAAAAATCATGTTTTCAAAAATCGTTCAGGTTAACTACCCTTAATTATCACTACCCAATTTGGCAAAATTTTGAATAGGACCTTCTACTAGTCAAACAGATCTTATATATTAACTTTCATAAAACTCCGTTCAGTTGTTCTTGAGTTAGGCTTTTGACAAGGTTTTAGGGGTAAGAAGTACAGACAAATAAAGAGTAAAAAGTGATTTTTTTAACCTGAAACTTGCATACTCGTATGTAGTTCAATTTTATATTATTTTGAAGTTGTGGAGGAATTTTAATGCTTGCAATTCAAGTTCAAACAATTTTTCGCTCAGAAGCGATCACTAAGCTTCCTCTATACTTCGGATATAAGAGAAAACAAAACCGGTTAAAATGGTCAGAACGAAATCTGAATATTTAATACTGTAATTTTATTTTTTTATTTTAGTGTCGTGATACTCAAAGAGTTAAATGAGCTAATGGATGAGCGATGTAAGCCTAACAACTGTATGAGCATAAACTTATCTGAAGTACCTTTGGTTTGGTTCCTGGTTGAGAATGACGCTGTCCAAGCAGGGAAAGCCAGCCCTCGTGGTTCGAACAGCATGGTTGGTCAGCAGTTCTTTAGGAAGAGGCAATTCTGTGTCTATATTCGAAAGTCTCTTCTCTAGAAGCAGTTGAGAATCACAGAGAGTCGAACATGGCTCGTAGCAGGGCGTCCGAACTAATGATTCACCGTATCTTTTCCTAAATAAACAATTTAAAAAATGAGCAATTGTTTCACAATAAAGAGAAGAAAAAAAACACAATTTTATATTACCTTAGGAATTTGATGCGTGTTTCAAAAACTCTCAAATTAAGATCGATACTATTCCAATTGCTCAAGATTTTATTATCGACCAATGTAGCAAACATTTGGGTTTCAATAAATCTTGAAAGAAATGGTAAATGATGTTGAGGCTGGTCCGTGAGAAATGTTGCCTTGTCGAAATTTTGCATAGATTCACGGTTGTTCAACCATTCGTCCCTATCCTAGCAATAATAAATAATTGTCATCATTAATAAATAAGTTCTAAAAAAAAACGACCTTATATAAATAGTTTAGAACCGAAATGCACACTTAATAAAAATTCTTTGTGAACTTTAGAACCAGTTCAAATCATTGCCATAAGTGCCACTGTAATCAATCTTCAGATTCTTTGTAATCAAAAACTAAAATATATGTTTGCTTTTGTAACTCATGCCCGGTTACTACCAGAGCGCTCTCTCGTCACTCTGGTGGACATGAGCCAACTCTACTGTGGGAGTCCTAAATTTTGACTACCCAGGTTTAGTTATCTAGGGTGGGAGGGTCTTTAACGAGTACCTGACATCTCACAGGCTACGGAGCATCAATTAACGTTCCATTCGAAGGACAGCGTGCTCAAGGTTTTTTTTTGTCTAGGAGATATAACATATGAAAATTATTTTCGAATATATTGTTGCTAAAAATATTGTTAAATTTTATAATTAAAAAAAAAAAGTGGTCAAGTGCGACTCGGGCTACGCCGCCACTACCACGACTGAGGCCTCTCTCCATATCGACATTTCCTGAGAACATTGGCTGAGAATTTGGATGAAACTGTGTGCTCACGGGGGCCCCCCACCGGTGTCTACACTAGTTTGCATTATTGCTTGTATACTTGCGCAGGCAGGTTAACTGAACAATTTCATCCAAACCAGAGACAATTTATTAATGTATCTTATGTACCGAATTTTTATTTTACATTTAATTTGTTTATTTATTTTTATTTAATATAAAAATAAGGTTTCTGTAACCTCACAATTTTTCTCGTGTTATTTAATAGAGCTAGAACAAGTAAACTAATTTTTGAGAAACTTTGGGATTGTTCTCTTACTAATAAAATCCATTTAGCTTTTTTCTTATTTTATTGAGGCTATGTCTGCGGGCACATATAACCTACCTATAAGTAAAAGTTTAACTTTATAAGTTGGACGGTTCAAAAGTTATAAAACTGTGACAGACGGACACAATGAGCCCTATATAACATATGTGTTTCATTTTTACCATTTCTAGAGAGGAACTCAAAAAAGGACTTGGTGATATGTGGCTTTATGCTTCTATATAAAATTCAATATATAAATAAATATTGAAAAAAATAAACTCACTTGATTTGGTTGAATGACAAAATGTTCATAGGTTGAAAAAATCTGAACAAATCTATTCAGAAAAATTTCTCTAACTGCATTATTAATTCTCAGGTCTCTTGCATGTTGAGCTTCAGAACTGAAATCAGATTCTTCAGAAAAACCATCATCCACCATACTATCCCAGTCCCCATCTGGAACAAATCATATATTATTATTTTATTTTACTGGCAACTACTAATAAAATATCAGGGTGGGCGCCATAAAATGATATCTATAAAAAAATTCGCTAAAAACCATATATGTTTCTTGGAAAGAGGAAACATTTTCTTTATTGAAACCAGTTGTACCTTCAATTGTAAAATGTGATTACGTAATACATTTACCTGACTTTACTGTCTTAACTTTTTGATTTAGGAAAAATCTGTAACGAAATGTATAAGTAAAAAGTGGATATTTAACAATCTAAATAATGTATTTTTATTCATAGGACAAAAGTTTATATATTGGTTGGTTGACAATGGCTTGAAAATGTACTAATAATTACTATGGATTATAGAAAAAGGAAGTTTTGAAGTTGCCCGAATGGGAAACATAAACTAAGGACAGATAAGTGTATTATTTAACCAGATTTTACAATATTTGTTTTGTTAGCCATTTTGTTATTAATAAATAAGTTATAACAACCTTAGCCAAAATAAAAAATAATAATAACAATAATAATTAGAGACAAAACCTACTTATATCATCGAGAGCGTCAAGCGACACTCCAGTTCGTCTGGCCAGTGATACGATCCTCTGTAAAGTCTCAGAGCCCTGGGTCAGGGAGGGATCGTCTTCCAGTTCGTCAGCCCACGAGTGTTTCCTCGTCCGGATACTGATGCATGAACTTGTCATTAGATTGTCTCCACCACTGTTCAAATTCCTATCAAAATATTTAACTAATTAATTCATTTGTACAAAAAAATATATCAAGACAATAGAGATTTGGGGGGGGGGGGAGGGGGGTAAAAAAAATTAATGCAGAAATTCGGTCTTCTATCTTGTAGGAGTGTGCAGACTCATTCAATAAATTCAACTCCTCTGGATCCTGGGACATAGGGGAGTGGAAGGAGTGACGAACCGGGTTGTCGACGGTCGATAGTTCATTGAAAGATCAGACAACAAAAGAAGTACAACTCTTCTTGAGCAACCACGGAGGACATTGAGAAAAGTGATCGGGTACCTAACATGACAACACTCAGTAAGAAAACCTATCTTTGAAATGGATATTGTTTCGGATCAGTTCTGCAGAAGTTATGAAGTGATGGAGGAAACCACGCTACACATGCTGGGCCTGAGTGAATGTTAAGGTTATTCACATCTCTGATGTGAAGCGTTCCACATGGATTGAGGAAAGAGAGCTTCAAAAGAATCGTGCGCTTCATTAAAAAGGTAGGAGAGTAGGTAGTTAAATACTAGTGAGGGGCTGTTATATGGGCCTTCAGACTTTAGATAACATGGGTACAAAACCCAGATCCTGCAATCATTCAATCAATTACTCTTATGCGTCGTCAGCCCATTCTGTAAGATAAGTAAGGAGCAATACGTCAAGTGACGACTGGTCACGTAAGATGATGGTTGACACGGACACTTAATAATGATAACAAGGTTCATACTCGGCAGCCCGTCAACGGTACCTCACTTCCGTCCAACCTCATTTATACCGCCTTCTTAATATACAGACATTAGAACAATTATATTAATTTATTTTTACTTAAAAGAAATGATCAACTTTCGTTCAGTTATTCAAAAAGATTCATTTAATTTCTACCTGGAACCCACTACTTGGACTCAAATCTAAATTATTAATACAAAACAAATTGAATACATATAAAAGAATTATTCGGCCCATTTGGACATACATACTTGAACTCTGGGGCTCCACTAAAAATTCTAATATCAATAAATTCCAATCCTTTCAATCCAAAGTCCTCAGACGCAAAGCAAACGCTCCTTTCTATGTCAACAAAATCCTTCATAAAGATCTCAACATCCCTTACGTCCTAGATTTAATCCAGACCCGATTCAAGAAATCCCATACGAACCTCAGCAACCAACCTAATCCTCTCATACAACGCCTATTCTCACATAGTCACACTGACAACCCCCTACGTCGTCTAAAACGACAAATAGCCGCGGGACCTGTAGTGAAATGAACATTCATAGGGAGTGTCAGCACTGGCTGGCTTCTCCCATCTGATGTATTCAAGTTTTATTTTTTTTAATGTATATAGTCCCATGTTATACTTAAATGATGGTTAAAAATAATGTTTATAGAATAAAAGGCAGATAAATAAATGGTATCCTGAAAGAAAATTTGGGAAGAGGAAATCATTTGTTTACGGTGAGAAAAAACAATAGAGGTTCTGACGATTGTCTTAACGTTGAAGATTAATAAAAGATAAACTTACATATCCAAATGTTCTCCTGATACTTTATGTCGACGTAGAACATCGCATATTTCAGCAATGAACTCAGTTTTATGAGGAAAAGTTGGTAACTCTTCTGGAGTTTGTAGAGATCTTGTGTCTAAATCCATATAACAAAGATTTGCCTGAAAAAATAAAATAATAACAAATAAATAATGATAAGTAGTTTTGAATCAAACAAAGTTATATCTATACAAACGTAATAACAGTGTAAATTAAAATCGTCCAACAAAATATAATTTGTCTAGTATCAGATGGAAATAATTACAAAATAGGTTTTTTTTTTCCTTCATATAGTTTTGTTCATGATGTGTTTCGTTGTGAAAATCGTCCCATTCATCTAAGGACAAAGAGGCTGTAATCTAGAAAAGGATGATCCAGCGATACTACGGCAAAAGGAGAGGGGCAGAACAGAGTAAGTACCGTTATGTCCAGATAACGGACCGTCCAATTCAGGAGGGAAAAAGCTGTCAGTTAGTAGTTCTAGTTTTTAAAAATAGGATACCCAAAATCTGTTTTCTTTCTTTTTTTTTTACATATTCTCTTTTTCAATTAGATCAGACATAAGTATAAATGCGGCACTAGCAATAAGTTTTCTTCTCGGTGTCATTTTGACAACTGTTTTCTAGTCGGATCGACAACAAACGTTTGCAAACCTACTGCTGTTTGCAAACTTTTGGTTGGTGAAGACAAAATGTAAACATTCACAAACATTTAGGGGAAATGTTTTTTTGGTGGATATGCACCTCAAGAGTTAATATCTGTTTATATATCTAATAATTAGAATTTATTTATACATTATACTAGCGTATAAATTATTTATAAGCTAGTATAATGTATAAATAAATTCTTATGGCGTATCCTATTAAAATGTTTTAACGTAAATAAATATTATAATTATTATGGTTTTACTTCGCTAGGTATGTTGACTTTTGATTCTCTGGTGTGTAGGCCCATCACAAAAGGTACAGGAGCATCAAGGAAGTGATGGCAAGAAGCTGGGAGGATGGGTACATAGACATGAGGCCAGGAGAACGGAAGAAGGAGAGCCGTCAGTGACTCGGCCACCAGCATCAGTCTTTGGTATTCTGTTTAAAAAAAAAAAATAAAAATAATCTATATAAATAAAACTGAAACTCTCTCGCTGGTTCTGTTCGTTTATCCGGGCATTACGTAAAAACGGCTGAACATATATTCATGAAATATACAGAATGGCCCAACTTAGATTATAGAATAGGTGGCTTCCGAAAATTTAGGATTGTGTAAAATGAATTCAGTTTTTTAAATCAAAAAAGAAATAAATAACTATATCATAAAAAGTAGAGGTGAGTTAAAACAGAAATGTCAACATATCTGAATTCAGCACAATAAATTCTACTATTGCTTCTGTGGCAAAAACAGAAATTCATATTATTGATTTTTAATTCTTAGTCCAAAAACAGAGGATTTCAAAAAACATGGAATGGTTCAATATACCAAGCAAAATTTCTTAGATACCTTATCATTTGTGGTTTAGAATCAAAACGTATATTACTTCGAAACTAAAAATGCACTTCCTTACCTCCTGAGCAAAGTAGAATCTGATTTTCTAATAATAGGCTGGTAAAAAGTTGTATCACACAGTCGACTCCAAGTAGAGTGAAGAGCTCACGAAGAGGGAAATCGAATAGAGGTAGTTCGTCCAGAGTGGTGGGGGTCTGTAGGATGATCCGCTCCTGAGGGTAACACATGAAACTGATGGACCTTCCTGGGGGAGGCAGGAAGACATCGTAGAGGAGGCTGTACACAGAGCTCTCCAGACTGGGAGTCCCCTGGTCCTTCCAGCATCTGTACAGGAAATAGGACATAAATCGTAACATGTGGATATCGAAGAAACGTTTTTGTACAAATGTGGCTTTAAAAGTGGTTTAAGCCATTAGACAAACTGTTTTTTTTTTGTTTTTTTTTAAGAATCCGACATAGATATAAATAAGGAGTCAAAAAACACCATTCAGGAAAGAACCTACAAACAATTTAATTGTACAGGCTCGGAACCATCACTTAACGTCCCACCAAAAGGAAGGCGTGCTCAAGGTTTCTTCATCTCCCTGATAAAAAAAAAACATAAGGACCTCGGCGATCTTGAGCTCGTAACAAGCACGCTATGGTGATAGTATGCTGATCTCAACAACCGAATGACCAACTGCAAAAGCTGATTTATTTAAAAATCCGCTAACGTACCGATAGAGTCCAGCGAGGAACATGTGCGGAGAGTACACATATGGATGGTGCATGAGAAGCGCGATGCTCTTGGTAACATAGAGAGTGTCTTTGGTGTGGTCATAGTAGCCAGCAGCGGCCTTGGTGTGAGCACTCAGTTTGAAGTGACGAGGCAGGGACCGTGTGTTGTGCTCCATCGACTTCTTGAAACGACCCGATGACAGCTCTGTAAGATGCATCGCCTGAAAAATATATAGATACATAAATGAAATGGAGAAAACTAAGCCAGGCATTCTAGGAGCTCCAACTGGATTATCGTGTATAGCACCTGAAAGGCAGTTCACATCATCGTCATCCTTCGTCGAAAATATACCTGCTCTCCAGTGTACCTTAACAAAAATCCCATCCCTTTAAAAAACCAAGTCCGCTATCTAGGCCTCATACTCGACAAACGACTAACTTGGAATCCTCACACGAGACTGAAAAGACAAGAAATGAACAGACGTTATACACTTCTACTAAGACTACTAGACAAAAGATCCAAACTAACTTTGACAACAAAACGACTTATATACAACGTAATACTCAAACCTATGTGGACTTACGGACTTGAACTCTGGGGTTCTGCCAAGGCTTCCAATCTCCAGCGCATTCAATCCCTTCAATCCAAAATCCTTCGTACAATAGTCAATGCTCCTTACTACGTCTCCAAAAAAAACCTTCACTCTGACCTTAACGTACCTTTCATCACTGAAGTCGCTAAATCCAAATATAAAAAAATATTTTCCCTTCTTAGTTCCCACAATAATCCTCTAGTCCGTGCCCTCCATTCCGCCATACTTCCGTAACGACGGTTTAAGTGTCAATGGCCTAGAGACCTCTTGAGCAGAAGCAGTGACAGTGATTAGCTATAAACGAGAGAAAAACAGTGACTAGGGAGTGTCACCACTGGGTGATTTCTCCCCTCATGACATTTTGACATTGCCATTACCTCTTTATTAGCACATTTGCTTGTTGTATTTAATTGTATATAGTTGTAAATAGCTATTTGTAAATAAAAAAAATAAATAAAAAAAAGCACCTGAAAGGCAAACTAAATGTCCTGAAAACTCACGACACCAAGTCCCTCAATCTACAGTTCATCTCAAAACTATTACTTTCTTCCACTTCACATAATCGAATATTTATGTAGTTAGTAATCATTATTATTTATTTTTATTCAAATGTTACTCTTTTAATGTCTGTCGAATAATTTTCTTTTCGTTAAAGCCAACAAAGAGTTATTTTAAATAAAGACTTTCTTATTATTCATTAGAAAGAATTCATTCAACTTCTTCTAGATTCAAAGAAATATTCAATTAATTTAGGAGGAAAAATTAACGAATCATATCATATATTTATTTGTTGATTAATCAATTTATATTGTAAAATAAGAGTTTTCTTCACACGTTTTGTAAAAATAATTTTTATCCAATATGTCAGTTATCTATAATATTTTTCATGTTGAAAAAATTTAGAATATTTTCTAAAACAAAATGAAGGGGAAATTCAAAATGCTACTGGAAAGTTTTAAAATCATGGCCTGGTGATATCGGTATTGCTACCACTTTATCTATGAATTTTTATTTTTACCAATTTTAACATTGAATCCTTGTTTATTTTATTTATTTACATATATAAATATTTTCTATTACAAATATTAATTGTTATACAGGTATCAGTATTAAAAAAAAATAACTTAAAAATACATTTGCAATTGGCAGAACCAGGCAATACAATATCGCCAAAATGAACAGAACTTGCAAGATTATAATTTGTGTTTTATTCTGTCTAGGGTAATAATTTAATTAAAATCAGAGTGGAAAGGCTATATCGTTATGGCTCTCAAAATTTCACTTAATTTCTTCTTCCTTTCATATGAAACAGATAATATTTTCCTGTAACAACCATGTTGTTCTTTCTTTCACGTCCATCTGAATGACATTTTTTTTTTTATTACATTGTTATTTCTTCAAATGGACTTGAAAAAATAAAAAAACTTGTTTATTTAAGATATTGTCTAATTTCACTAACTATATATATCGGAGTACTTTCGGTATTTCTACCATCCTCAGCCAAAAGCTTAAGAGATAAGACTAAGTTAATTTTACAGAATGTCAAGTAAACAATTTTTTTTATTTTTTCAAGTCTATTTGAATTATTTCACAATATCTCTGCAATAATGTCAGTTTTCATTGTTATTTCTTGTTTATTGCTCTACATGGTAATGGCGTTAAAAATTAGAGGATGTTAAATAGAGTACAACTTTACTACAAGAATTATATATTCATTTGTTAATTAAGAGCTATCTTTTATTTTCTTGTATTTTATTATTATTATTTCCTATTATTTTTTATGTTTTTCTTATGTTCTAAAATGTATACATCAGCCCCGAACACCTTGCCTAAAAGATCTATTTCCTAAGGGCTAATAAAGAAATAGAATTGAATTATTTATTGCTATTACTATTGTTATTTATATTTGCTGTTTATCTGTCCTGTTATTTATTATTTCTAACTACATTTTATTTATAATAAATATATCTTATCTTTTTAGTACAATTGTACATGAAATTAATATTTTCTTCTATTTTCATAATTTATTCTTATAGCTAATGTTATTACTTTTTTAATGTTTAATATATTACTAGAAACTAGAATATCTTGTAAGTGCATGTGGTAATAGATTATTCATTCCTTCTTACAAAACAACTAATTTTTTTTTTCAACCCCTACCCTAGGTGAATAAACCTGGGTGGGGACAATTTAAAACTCCCAGGGTAGTCAGGCTCATGTCCACCAGAGCGACGAAAGAGCGCTCTGGTAGTAGGCGATATGACCTCGTAGTTGAAGCCCGGGCATGAGTCAAAATAACTAATATTTATGTCAGTGTGAAAAGATAATTGCATATGGCAAAAGTTGCGACCTTCAACAGAAAAAATAATATTATTTACTTTTACTCTCTCTAAGAGTTGAGTGGATCTAATCTTCAAATGCTCATTTTATATTTTTATTATAAGAAAACAATAAAAAAACTTATTATAGAATTGTCCTAAGTCAGCAAGATAATGAGGGTTATCAATCTGGGATTATACGTAACAGATCGTATGTTTTTTTTTACAATGCCTCAAACACTTGAGGCAACCAGAGAATATCGCATAACAAAATTTAGTCTTAACAATTTAGAGTTAAAATAAAATAATGAAAAAACTCGATAAACAACACAAAAAAAATCAAATATCAACCGGATTACGGAAAATAAATAATAAAAAATAGACCATTAATCTACTTGAAAAACTTCAACAATGTTTAATTTTTTCTACACAATTTAAAATTCTCACGGACTGTAAACACCATATTTGAGCGTTTGATCAATTAAATTAATTTATTACAATTTGCTTAACTTCAGTTTAAATAGGTTTCACGGAAATTAATCAAGTATATAGTCAAAATACATTATTTTTACCGTTTTTCGTGTAGATTATTGGTCGGGTTTAAGAGGGCAAATTATCTTAAAGATCTAACACCTTGTTTGGGTCTAGGGTTAAAAAATACCAATATCGTACCAAAAAATTGTATTCTGCTGTCTAAATTTCTTTTATTCACCGGACCACATTACTGGCCATGTTAAGGTCAAATTTTTAACACACGATGGATGCTAGATCCAAATTTAAATTTGTATAGTAATAATTAAATATACGGAGCAAGTATAATCTAGTGGTATCATGTTTTTAATAGAGAAATCAGTGTGAAAGTGTTCCCATACAATAGATATTCATTCTTGCTGAAACAGCATGAATATACATGAGAATGGAGAAAGTTCGAATTGGAGCAACGCAGGAAGTATCCTTCATCCAACTCTATATTATAACAAGTTATAATTAAGAATAAATAAAATTAAGAAACAAAAACAAAAGTTTTCTGAAAAGATACTACTTTATAATGTTTCTTGGGAGTAATTCCGTGTGGACACGCAGTTTCAAATTAATATTTTGGCCCTTCCAATGTCATTTTTAAACCAACAATTATACCTATTTGAACAGGAGAGTTTGCAATTTACGTTTATACAATTAGTTAGAACTATATATACTTTATTTAGTAAAAAAAATAAATAAAAGAAAAAAAGGCGGGCTTGTACTGAAGTTTAGACTTAGCATAACATCCGTTCGGGTCTGCCAATGAATAAACTTACACACTTTGGTACTTACCTCAATTTACCCGCCACCATATGATTTGTTCAATTAATATCATATATCCGAAGAAATCTTCAGTCTTTTTAATGAAGAAGTGGAACAGGTTCTCTCAAATGAAAAAAAAAAATGTAATAAACAAGTGCCGAAAATTCCACCTCACCTTTTTCATAGCACCTGTATTCAAATGTTTCATTTATGCCAGTACCTTGCCTGAATCTCATAAAATCATTACAAACAGTACAACGAGGAATCTGCATAATCAAACCTTGATCACGACACACTTTTCTTCACTCTCCAAATTTTGGTATAAATAAAAGAGGTTGAACATAATTATTATAACAGGTGTAACCGACTAACAGTTGTGATATCACATTGTCTCATTGGCGGGCCCATACGAAAGTTTGATGCTAAGCCTAAACTTCAGGACAGACCCGTCCTTTTTTTCTTTTATTTATTTTTTTATCTAAATTACAATTATTGTCCAATTGTATAAATATATATTTCAAATTCTCTTGTACAAATAGGTATAAATTTTGTTCTTAAAAATGGAATTGGAGGAGCCGAAATAGTGATTTTAAATAGTTAGCCCATATGGCAGTTCACCATATAATTAACACTGCAACAAACAAGCGACTAAGATATAAATAAAAAAAATAATACCTGTAAGGTCTGCATAGCGCTGCATATTTTTCTATTTCTTGTTTCTTCATAAAATATGTAGCTAGCTCCGTATGTTCGACGGCCATCTTCTTTAGTAATAACGAAAGAATGAAATTTTGGTTCCAAAGTGTTCTTCTGCGTTTTAAATTGAAGACCATTAGGAAGACAGAGCTAGATAAAACAAACAAAGAAAACGTGACCTCCAGATATCTTTAACGGTGTTCTATTGTCTCATGAACAAAGAATAATAACGGATTTTGAAACATATCTTTGTCTATTCAATTTCCACTTCCTTCCTCTTTCCAGGAAATGGGTAGGTAAATTATTATTTTTAGGAGAAACAATTTCTGTTCAAATGTCACTTTTTCAGCATGAACAAAAAGTGACGGGTGGGTTTTAATAGCTTGAAGCTGATATCATGTTTTGGATGCTACTCAGGACAGTAAATTCCAAAAAACAAAATCTATATATATGTAATCGAAAGCATTACCGAAATGACATATGGAAGAGTAATTTTGTTGCTCATTAATAATTATCTTACAGCAAGAAGTTCGATACATAAACACAAATAAAAACAATTTCTAAATAATAAGGACTTATCTAAAATAAAATAAAGCAGATAACATTAATTAGCAAAACTATGGGAGTGATTTCTTCATAATAAACTAAAATATAATTTTTGGGTTGTGTAAGGAGATTTGGTTAAAGATGGGTTGTATAATATAGTACATACAACGTATAATATACATATATGTATGTATACACAGGTGTTTCGTGCAAATATTCCCATCATCAGTTTCATTAATGTGTTGTATTTGTATCTTCCCAATATTTTTATGTATTATAATTCTGTCTAGACTGAATTTTCATCTAATATGTCGACTCAAATAACAAGACAATAACGTCATAAATAAAAATGAACCAACATAATAAATATTAAAAAGAAAATATCCAGTGAATACAAAAATAAAAGAATAAGAAACTGATGATATGTTTTGAACTCAGAAAATAAATGGGAGAATAATTTCATTATTAAAATATATATATATATATATAATAACAGGATTTTAAAAAGAAAAAGAATAATAAAACATATAATACTGATATTTAAAAAAATGTGAAATAAAATGAACATAAATCTTTCAAATAAATAAAACAAACTTCGTTTTTGGAAATATTGTCTACTCTACAAGAAATGTGTACATATACTACCAGCTTATATTTACACTATCGTCAGGATTAGTTTATAATCAAGCGTTAATATATAAATTTCTTGTGGAATAGACAATATTTCAAAAAACTAAGTTTTATTCATTTATTATAAGTTTCCAAAATATATCCGCGTTTCTCAACTTACAAATTAGTTATCTTCATATTAGAAATTAGTCTTTTAGTTTTCATTAACTACAAAGTTGTCAGAACAAACAAATAAATATGATGAAGCTTCTGTTCATCTAAAACTAATAGTAATTTTTGGGGATACCTCAGGGGACCAGGTCATACCTCCCCCACACACACTACAACTAAGAAGAGAACTCATAAAATAAATCCATGTCGATTTTTTCCCTGCTAGCCGAAGTTGGACGAGTACTTTTGCCTTATTTATAAGTCAATGTAACAAATAAACATATTTTTGAACAATTTAAAAAAAGTGATTGCTCAGACTGCCCCAAGTTTTGAACGAGATTTTTTGAAATTAATAGTGTTTTGCCCTCTGAGCTAGAATGCGTGTCCTAGCTCCTAACCGGTGATACTTGACCGATTTGAGTGAAAAAAATGTATGATGATCATAACGTTCATCAACAGTTTGGTTTATTGTGAAGAACAGGCGGATCGGAGGTGAGTAACGCGAATAAAAACAATCAAGAATTTTACAATAATTTAATACCCCCACCCCCCATACGATAATTCACAATATTCTTACTATTTTTACAGTATAAATCAAAGGATTCACATTAGTGCAAAACAAACCTCTCTATTACTGGACAATCTTTCTTTAAATGATCAATTGAACAAAAGGAATAGAAGGGAAATAATTGCTTTTTGATCCAAGTCTAATAGTGATATGGCACCACCGTTCGATTTGCAGTTAGCTTGCCTATATTATATCATTATTTGTTATGGGTACATCTTATCTTGAAAACAAGTCACAAGTGAGACGAAATGGGATATCTGTACAATATAATTATGTATTATTAGGAGTAGACCCTTTCAGAAGCTCCTGTGTGTAAGATACGAAATGGAATCAATATTCTCCCTTCCCCCCAGTCAAGTCTGCCAAACCCCTAATTAAACCTTTCTGGCAAAATCCCTAAAAATAATTAAGTACACGTAATGCTCAGCTGAACGTGATTATTGAGGAGAATTCGGTCATGTTAGATTCGCTGAAGACTTGCGTTTAGTATAGAAAACTTATCTAAAACGAAGCTAGAAAGAACTTGGCAAGCGAAAGGTGCATAGTCCAAAAAGACACCAAAGAAGTTACACAGAGATGAGTCTTTTTATGAAAGATCTGCAACACTTTACAAGAGCTGAATGCAATCAAACTCATAAAATAACTTGGTAGGTGTATTACGTGTATACTAGTTAATTACCATGCATACAGCATCTTTATCAAAAGGGCTCCAGGGAACACTTTCAGGATAATGTCCCAAAACTTTACATTTATAAGGTCGCTCTAAAGGTGTGCACTGCAATGTGTCACCTAGAAAAACAAAGAATCAAAATTGACACTATTAATTCAAATAAAAAATAAATATAAAAAAATGTTCTCATAAACATTGAGACTTTTATATTCAGAGGCCACTTCTTATGTACGACAGAAGAAAAAAAAAAAAAAAAATTGTTTTCTTATATATACTGCCTTTTAGAAATATAATTCTAAAGAATGAGAAATTATTGAGCATGAAGCCACTATTCTTTTGAATTGCAATAAAACAACTTTCACCTGTCTATTAGGAAAAACACAAAGAAAGTCAGAGCCAGAAACCAAAACATAATATACTCGAATTCGTTTTACACAAAATTAACAAAGGAAATTCTAAAGAACGAAAGTAATTAGTAAAATTATAATAAAGAAAGACATTAATTAATAAGAAACAAATAATACTGTACTCACCAGCATAGCTGTCAGGTTCCAAACCTGAACTTAAATCTAGACCACATATCACAAAATAGTCAGCAAATCGTGTTCTACCATTAAAATGATTATCTGTATCCATTACTGTCAAATACGAGCCGATTAAGAGAGAACCATGTTTACTACATGACATCCATTTTGTAATGTTATGGTATTGTGATAAAATGGGATCAAGATGGGATGGTTGGGAGATCACTGACGTCATCTACTCCTTTTTTTGTCATCGGGGGAGGTTGTGAGTAGTGTTACCCTGGGCAGGTTAGGGTTGTTGTTTAACCACAGGATTTAACTTTATTTAGAATGTTCCCAAGATTATGCAGATTATTGATTCCTGCGAAGAACAATTTTAGAAATCTTTCGGTCCAGGAAGATGCTTTGAGAAGTATTTATTACATTTAATTATTTTTTGTTCAGTTCACTTCATACTAATCTATTATAGTAATATTAGCCTGTAATTTTTTTACAGATTACGCATTGAGACAAACTACATGTTTGAGTACGAGAAGCGCTCATACTTCCCTAAAAGTTAAAGATCCTCATTTAAATCAGGATGACGATACAACAATTACCAAAGGTCTTTATCAAATTATGGGTAATATTTGTACATGCTCTTTATATATACTTATATATTTTTTTTTATTCTTTGTGAAATAACTTTTCTTATTTTGTTTAGATACGATTAAGAAAGTAAATGAACATATAAAAAGTGGCAGCGAAGGAAGACTATTTGCAGTTGTGCATCTTTGCGGAAAACAGTTCAAAGTAACACCAGAGGATATTATTATTGTTGAAGGCTATTGGCCTCCCACTAACGGAGATGAAATCAAATTGGAAAAAGTACGTTATTACCAATTGTTTTCTAAACTAAAATTTAAGTTCCTGTAAAAGAAGATAAGAAGTTGAGCTGAGTGCTATAAAATATTGATTCTGAAATAATGGGTTTAAACCGCTTGATTTTACCTGACGAATTTGTTATCCAATGTATAATCTATGCGATACCTCCCTCTTTCTCGTATGTTCTTTCTATGTAAATTCTTCCCCCCAGCATTGTCTTAATAATGAAAACAATCTTGGACTTCTATCTCGGCTTTCCTGGCAGAGTGAATGTCCTGAATCTAAAAGTAGGCGTCGTGGCGGATTTGTGGGGAGAGTATAATGGGTTGTAATTACTGAAGAGGTTTTATTTTTTGGCTGATCGACACCGTAAGTCCAGATGAGTTTTACTTTTGGTATATTGGTATATTATTTGTCCAAATCGACTTTTAATGTCTGTATTTCATTCTGATGTTGAATGTCTTGTTTGTCTAAATGAAGTTCCAGATATCGAACAATGTCGGATGTAGGAATGGGCTGGTTGTTAATGTAAACTGATGGACAAGTCAACATTTTTTTCATAGATATTGTGAAACACTTAAAATATTGTCCATTTCACAAATATATATAATATGGGAGTACTTTCGGTATTACTACCAACAAATCGTATTTGTTAAGTCGTGGCTGAAGATGGTAGCAATACCGAAAGTACTCCCATATTATATATATGTATATTTGTGAAAGAGACAGTATTTTTTTAAAACATACTTTTTTTTCTTTACTTTTTATTAATGGACAAGTGTTGTGTCTGAGACTGTATGTGGTTTGCAGGGATTTATTTGTCTCTATTAATTTGTATTCTCTATTTGTTGACCCAATCTGTTAGTGTTCCTGTAAGTGTAAAGTTGTTTGTGTTGAGAGAATGGTTGTGTCGTCTGCATATGTAGTGAGTAGTATGTTCTCGTGGAATGTTATTTTTAAGTTTAAAAAAAAAAAATTAATTGTGCAGGTGTTGCTGGTTGGAGGTCAGAATTTCACTCTAGTTGGAAGGCCAATATTGCCCCAGGATCTTGTGTCTGTCAAGGCTACTGTCATAGACAAAGACCTATCTCACACCAAGACAATGTTTTACAAGAGGAGACGGAAACAGTACATGAACATCAATTGTAAGTATACTTCTTTGCTAACATGTTTTCTTAAATTTATTTTTACTTGCTTCATTTGAATATCTTAACGTATAAAATCAAAATTGTATTTTTCTTTCTGTTACCTAATAACTCAAAAACGGCTGAGTTTATACAGTGGTGTATAGAATGAACATACTTATTGGAATTTATTATTTCGTTAAAAATATTCTATGCACTATGCTTTGTTTTAAAGTGCTCTCCACGCAAAGAATATCCGCACATTCAAGTAGAATAATTTGATAGATAAAAATTTGGAGTATAGTAGTTTTTTATGTCAGGTTTCATTTACAAACATTTATTTTAATAATAATAATTTATGGTTTCCAGATTTACTTTGTGAAGCTCCATTCTAGGAATAGATAATTAAAATATACAATTTCTTTGTCAAACTTCACTATATATAATATTTTAGATTTATTTTAATATATGGAAGAAATTAAATATGGTGTTCTTTAATGACTTGACAATGAGAATTGGAGCTGTCCACATACATTTTACTATAAGATTGTTTAATTTTTCAGTTTTCCGTTCTCAACTGACTATGCTTCGAATCCAGGAAGTGTTAGTTAATGGAAGAATCAACGAACATAAAACGACCTATCAAGTTGAAAGAATATAATTATATTTTTGTAAAAAGTGTTAAACAATAAATGTGTATAGTTTTTTTTTAAGTTATCAATATTTTTTAATTAATCCCCATATTTGTTTATTTAAGTGTTATGGATCCTTCGACAGTGGTCGGGAACCCTTGGGCCGTTTGCGTTTGTATAATAGAATTTATTTTGTTCTTTAACAGAAATTAAATTTATGTATAAATAATCTAAATATTGTGTGTACATAGTTGAGAATCCTTTTTTTGTTCTATCAGAAACTCGTTTCATGTTAGAAGCCTTAGAGACCTACAGTTAAATTTTTGTCTGTATATATGTATTTTTATTTGAGCTTCATAGGGCAACGGCTCAACATATAGATTAGGAGAGATGAGGCTTGTGGTCGATGAAAACAAACTTGTAGAGTTTCTGCCAAGCTTTCAGCACTGGGTGCCTACTTCAGGGCCTGTATTAACATATCATTAATAATGTATATATGGCAATATAGGCCCTGGAGAAGGTACACTCAGTGCTAAAAGCTTAGCAGAAGTATGGGGTGTACCCAAGGCATTAAAAGAGTGCTTGCTAACGCTTTTCCATATAGAATTCTTCTAAACCCATTTACAGTTACTAACTGGGCAACACAACCTTCCATAACAAATGTATTTCTAGTTGACATTTTCTACCTACACCTCTTTGTTTTACCCTTAGGGATGTCAACAGAACCAAAACTCGTATTAAATATATGTATACACTCAGTCCCGAAAGCTTAGCAGAAATTCTACAAGTTTGTTTTCTTCGACCACAAGTCTGATTTATCCTTCCATAGAAAATAAGCTATGTTGCATCTCAATGTTGCATCATAATATCTATATATATTGTTGACATCCCTAATCATTTTAAAAAATCACTATTTGGCCGTTTCGAAAACTCTCGACAGACATAATATTATATTATAATAGATACTGTTGACTGTATCAATCATTATATCTCTGGTGTTTGGGCAAAAGGGCTTAAGTCAGAATAAGCCTTGTGACACAAAGAATAAGTGCATTTAAATATTTTTACCAAATGTAACTCATTGTTGGAATATTTTACTTTGTTTATATTTAATACTTTTATTGAAATAATATTTCAACCGTGTTTTACCTGATTTACAAGAATCTTCCAAACTTTCTTTTCAGAAATCCCCCTCTTAAAATTCAGGTTTTCTGACTAAGCCCTTTTGCCCAAACACCCGAGATATATCATGGTACTTTTTCCTATTGATAAAATAAAAAAAAAGACAGGTTTTCGGGAAACTGAGTTGATACGTCTATCTTTTCTTTGAAATTTGGGGGAAGTCAAGGAATAAATTGATGATAATAATAATCTTTATTAACAAGGTATAAATTTTTATAAATGAGAAAATCAATAACATCCTTTTCATGACTATAAGGAATGAATAAGTAGGACAAATATTTCTCAAATGTTACGTATATGATACATAACAAAAGGAAGCCGCAAGAAATATATTCCTTGTAGTTTTTCTTTCTTTTATTTAAATAAATAATAATAGCAGTCGATATAAATTCTATATATTAAATTGACTACTGCAGTATTTATTACTGCAATTTATTTTAAAATTATCAAATTACTAAAACTATCAACAAGACTGTGAGAAGTTTCGTCCTTGAGATAGATCAGTTCCCGATAGGCGGGAGATGGAGAGAGTAACATTATTACGTTTGTTCCAAAAACATTAGTTGTTTACTTATTGCAAGATAAACAATCCAACAATTTACAAATAGTGGTCAATGTTTGGTGAGTGGTTACTATAGCCTACTGGTCTACCCTAA
Source organism: Aradus depressus (assembly GCA_963662175.1). Taxonomy (NCBI): domain Eukaryota; kingdom Metazoa; phylum Arthropoda; class Insecta; order Hemiptera; family Aradidae; genus Aradus; species Aradus depressus. The sequence continues at coordinate 95,216,276 of OY759214.1, read as the reverse complement.
GGACAAAGTTCCACGTCACACTATAGGAATAATTTGACATATTTTCTTGTTAATTTTTTTTTTTTGTTGCAAAAATCAGTTGTCACAGCTAACCACAGGGGTCTTGGCAACATATTATGAATGGCAGATAAACATATTCAAATCAATGTAACTTTTACAAGTTTCAATAAAAGGACAAGAAATTCAGTTCTATGCAAAAAAGTTTCTATTACTCCAAGTCCACGCTTCCAACGTTACGCGCTCCAAGTCGTCCAACTAGGTCAAAATTAAAATGACTTCTACAAAACTGCACATAAACCGACACATCTTGACTCCTCCAAAACATGATTGAAGCAAGAGAAATGAGAAGATAGTCATAATAATATTTTTCACAATAAGGCCAATTTCAGTTATGAAGTTTTGTTTATAATTTTCTAGAAAATACAGTTCGTAATTTTTGCGAACAATGACGCATATGAAGAGTTACTACAGATTAACAGAAGCTGAATTTCGTGTAATAGAAGCAGTAATGGGCATGAATAACTCTATGAATAATTTTTTTTTTCCGATTCATTTCTACTTGTTCTAATTGTTTTGGCATTTGTGACGCTTGGTTTCATAGGATTAAAGAGAAATAATCTTGATGGAGAATTGAATAAATACATTCATTTAGTGGAAAACAGAGAAAATGCAATTAATCACAGACATGACTTAATAAACTGCATTACTTATATTTTTCATTGAACACAATGATTAAATTTCAACTCAAGTGGGGAATGGTAGCCAATTTAGATCAAAATTCACTTTTCATAATTTCATTTTTTCACTTACTGAGGTTTCCAGAACGCAAAAAATATTTTTAGGGTAAAAGAAAAAGTCTGTTCTTATGTTATTTTCGGTCAAACGGTTGAATGGTTCGAAACCGAATTGTGACATGTAAATGGGAGGACCGCTTCTGTTTTTGGAGTATTTCACCGCTTGCGCAGAAGCTATAACTTTTTCTCGATTATCAAAATTTATGGAAATAATATAGGGTTTCAGTATTATTTGCCGATTTTCAAATTGGCATTTAATTTCTGATATCCCGTTAAATGCAAACATTAAAATTATAAGGCGCGAAAGTCCAAAAAAAAAAAATTGTGTTCCTCCTGCAGAACAAAATGAAGCATATTCGTAATTTCATTACCATTAAGAAAAATGAGCTCGCGAAAAATTGCGTTTTTTGCAGACAAGAGGTATAGAATTAGACGGCTGAAATATTTAGTTGAAGTAACGAAGACACTTACGGTGTTTGACTCGACTTGACTGAAAAGAGGGATTAGAAGTCCGAGGTCAGGTACTTGTTAAACACCTCTGTTAGTAGCTGATATGACCTCCGATTTAAAGTGATAATATGAGCCAGAAAGGTCGAGTTTCGTGCATTTTAGTCGTTATACAAGAAGCTGGAGAACTTCGTGTTAAGTCAGAAACCGGCGCACTTCCAGATCCAATTCTCATAGCTACATTTTCTGTTTGGGATTTAATTTTCAAAAAGACCCCAAAGTTTTATCCCATATTGAAGTTATAGGATATGAAAATTTGAGTTTTATAACATTTTGAGGTACCTCTGTCGGCCGATCAGTTTTACCGAAATTCGAAACAGAAAAAAAAATTAAATAATGGCGTAACTCTGTACCATAACACCTACCCAAGTCCCAAAACACATGTGCGGCAAATGGACGTGACTTAACTTAAATGGTATATATACACACGTCGCTGCGGCGCCGAGCATTCATATTTTGGCGGTGCCGCATTTCCAGTTTGGAGTTTTCAAGTTGTCAATACATTTTTATTATCCTCAACTAATTGCACAATTGATACAAAAGTGTGAGTTCATCAATCTGAAACCTCCATATAAGTATATAAAAAGTAAATATGTAATATATTATTACAATATTATCTGAAGTATAACTGTATCCTTGGGCTTCACCTCAGTTATTAGGTAGAATAGGAACGCAAAAATAACTTTTTGTCCAATACACATCCATCTGGGTTGCCAGGAATGTAGACTTTGCGGCATGTGGCCGCTATGTGCGAATGAATGCTTTGCGACACAGCGCGTCCATTTCCCGAAAGTGTACACCTTGTTACAAATACAATTGATCTAATAAAACTAAAATCCCGTATTTTTTTTTTGTTTTTCTTTACTTTTTTGTATACAACCCACTTTAGATCCAAAAAATAATTATAACAAAAATTATAATATTAACCTCTTGGTTTATAAGATATCTGTTTATAAATAAAATATATATTTTTTACAACATAAGCAATTAGTTCCACTCTGAAAACATTTCATGAAAATATCATTTTAAAAAAAGCCAACACAAAAACATAGCTAACTTTTAGGATGAGAAACAAGAATTTTTTATTGAAAAATTGTCTATAAAATTGTAAGCATTTACAACTGGTTTCGTTAGGCTAAATTAGTTATGAACTAAGACAGTTTGCTGAGCGCGAAGGAGTTATTATTTTAACTAGGAAATCCCCGTGGCAATTATGAAGTTGTTTGATCTGAAATATTTTCAACTATAATAAAAGTATAACATTTCAACAAGATAAACTAATTTATATGTGATAGGCGTTTTAAAACATGATTACTGATGACATGAGAATATTTAAAAAATGAAAATCAGAGGTTTTTCCTATCTTCAAAATAACTAAATAAATCAATAACAATATATGCAGATGTACATTGAAATTATAAATAATAAAATGACCAAATAGTGATAATATATATTCACTACAATACATGGTGTAGTGACGAAACCGTTAGTTGTAAGTATACATTTTTGTGGAATAGACAATATCTCATATAGAAGTTAGTTTTACTTATTCACAAAAACATAGTTATAATATAGTAAGAGTAAATATGGAAAATTATATAATATATTAGTAGTCGGAGGAATAATAAATACAAACTTATATAGTGAATCAATTTTTCTAGAACATTTTTTTTCCCCAGTTTATTGCAAGCCTGCACTAATAGCAAGGAATAAATGTCGCAAATGACTTAATGAGCGCGACTTAAAAAAATCAAAAATAGAGATATGTTTTTAAGTATGTAGTCGATTGTCAGTCGAAACCCAGGGCCGAAATCAGGTTCAAAATAGAATCTGCCTTAACCGCTTGTACGACTAATATGAAGTTCAAGACAATCATTTGTCTCCGTATCAAAAAAATAGCAAACAATAATAACATTAAATGCTATTATGACACATTTTTCAAATTAAATGTTGTGCTTTCTTCAAATAAACTTGTAACTTTCAAAGTAATATTATTCTACAAGCGAACAGAAGAGACTAGTAGCTTAATGAGACTGAAAACTCCATAAACAAATTATAATTTACATTTTCAAAAATAACAATTTCTATTAAATTAAAATACTGGGAATATTAAAATCCTTTTGTTTCCAGCGTATATAAAATCTAAAAATTATATTTTATATCTTTGGATTAATACTAATAAATACAAATTCTAAAAATAATAAAAACTTAAATCTTTCAAAATATATGAACATATAATTAAACATATTTTATGAAATTAATAAATCAATATAATCCATTTATGAAAACTTCAATGACTAATTTTCTATTCATTGCACGTATTGTGTGAATGTTTTAATACATATAGTAAAAACAAATTAAATATAAAAAAAAAAAATAATAAAAATATTAACATCATTTGGAGAAAATTTTCCTCTTAAAAAAGAAATGATTGAGCAACAAATGGTAATGCATAAACCCCTTAAATATATATCTATATATATATGTTACCATTTAAAATGCTTATCATAATTTGACTAATTGTATCACATTACCGTTTTTAACAGCTCTGTAAATTGCACCATTTTGAATACTCGGTACACTTGAAGCTGGTCGCATTATTTTAACAGATGGTCCTATTTTGGTTAATACCATTGTTTCTGAATCCAACTGTTTAAAATTGGAATAATTCGTTGTGATGGGCCTCACTCTGTTAGTGACAGGGATCTCAGAATAAGGCAGAGACTCCAGGGTCTGGGAGCTGGTCTTGCTGGAGGTCATCACTGGACACGATCTTCTTCTCTTGGAGGACTGAGGCTGTTCCGTGATGGTGTTCAGCGAATATCGAAACGACTGAGTGGGCGCTTTGATGAAAGTGCAGCTTTCCTCCATTTTGGCCGGGAAAAGTTCTTTCTTGACAGGTGGTGAGTTCAGTTGAAATCGTCTTTTGGCAGCAATAGACCCCTCCTCGTCAAATCTCTCCAACTCCGTACAGACAACCTCCAGCATGGAATCAAGTTTCTTGAACCCAGGAACATCTGAACTTGATTCTGAAACCGTAAAATAATAGTCAGCTTACAAGCAGAAAAGAATATTTACATGTTCTTTACCGAACATTTGATTCTCTTAGAATTAAAAAGTACATGAAGTTTGTCTTGATGGACGAGAAAAGTTTTAAGATATTCGAGAGAAAGATTCTGAGGAGGATTCATAGCCGGTCCAGGAGAATGGCAGATGGGTCAAAAATAATGCCGAGTTCGCTGTCGAGTTTGAGGAGCCAACAACAATAAGAAGCGATGTTGCTATATAAGAGGAGGATGATGGAGAATGGTACTCCAGGAAGGGTGATTTTATAGATCCCAGAGGGAAAGGGCACGTAAATTGCAGTCCATCGCACAACCCAAGAACAAACTTTCATAGTTGGTATATTCCTTAAAATAGTTCTTTTACATAAATTCGCAAAGACCTTATTAGTGCTCAATATTCATACTTTAAAACTCATGCAATTTGCAACACTAATCAGTAAATTTCAATGATTGTAGAATGAAATTGATATGTTCGATTCACATTCGGCTTACCTTCGATTCAACAGTCGACCCATTGCAATGACCCTTGTAAATGAGCTTAAACCGCTTCTTTTTACAATTATTAGTCTGATCTAAACTAAATTCCTAGTTTAAAACAAGCATATTATGATTTTTTATAATAAGAGAAAATTCAGCTTTAATTCTAGGAAAGAAAACAAGATTCAGTATTCTCACCCAAGTTAATCGCCAATAACAAAAATAAGATTAAAATAATCACCTGAACTAGTTTCATAAAAGTCCAAATTTGGAGTCGGAGGGTCTATAATTGAAGAGGACTCTTCTGAAAAAATGAAACTTCTGTTACGAACTTCTTCAAAACGCATGTGATACTTCTCTCTACTCTTCATTATTACATGCGTAACCACAAAGGGAGTTACTTCTGCGACAGGGTGATGGGGATGGTTAGGATAGGATGGGGAAATAACCCAAGGTTTATATAATAGTAACTATTTTAAAGTTACTATTATATTAACCTTGGAAATAACCGGACTCAGAAAACCACGAAGGGAGGTTACATAGCTCTGTGGTGATGAGGCGGAAAGTGTAGGGTAATATTTAGAAATGGAATTTGTTATTGGTAACAGTTACCAGTCACTGTTTTTTGGACTCGAACCCCCCAATCTTCATCTCTCTAAGCCTGCACTCAGAATAACAAAAACTCATGAAGAGAATTTATCTGTTATGTCTATCATTGCAACACAAGGCATTATTATTAATACATTTGATTATTCAGGGATATACGAATAATAAGGAAGTGTCAAACGGAAAACATGTAAATATAAGTAAACTTCAATGCAATAACAAATTATACATTACCTTTTTCATTAAGTACTACTTTGGGTCCGCAATAAATAAAACTAGGTCTTTTGTTAATTTTTCCATGCCTTTTAATAAGTGCAAGAGACTCTAAAACATTGGCCACATCGTAGAGTCGCCTCATTCCAGTCTTATCTCGAGTGTCTTTCGAGAGAATCAACTTGGCTACTGCCGCTAAATTCAACGCTCCACCCTAGAATAGAAGAACTTCGTAAGGCATCATACAAGTAATAAGTCGCAGCCCAATAAACTGAGTACTCTAATGAATAAATGTCATAAGTCATAAATGGTGATTATGTGGTAAGTTATAGTCAATCAGACCATTGGACTGGTAGAAACCAGTAAAAAATTCGAAACCCTACCCGATTTTACTTATAATGAAGTTTATCATCAGTGGACGAAAATGAAAAAATTGAAATAAACACATCTTGGGCATAAAATGAGCTTCACTCAACTCGTATCGTCCATTAGCTCCTGAGAAATAAGCATATTGTAATCGGATACACAAGGATCCACTAAAATCAACAAAGCACAAAATGCTTCACAAATCAGGGAAATATAATTTCAGAAAAATATTCTTTTCCACATTCTCTAGTAACACTAAAACACACACCTCCAACTTTTGTCGAAATCGGAATCGCAAGAATTTTAGCTGTGTTGACTAACAATTGGTGAACAATCCAACAACATACTGAATTTTTACTTTATTACATACATCGCCCACGAAAATTGCGGAAGTCTGTATTCGACAGAAGCTGCGAAATGTTCGCACTACTGAAATAGATATTCACATTTATTTTTAAACATTGTTTTTCTTCTGAGTGTGGCTCATTTTATGACCAAGATGTGTTTATTTAATTTTTTTATTTTCGTCCACTAATGATACGCAACATTGTAAGTAAATTGGTTCGGACTCGTGTGCAGGATGCCGTAGGACCCAGGAAGATCATGGAACAAGACCTGCAGGAAGGAGACCACGTGGGAGGCCCAGGGTACAATATCTGGAGTATATCTAGAGGCTGGGGCAGGACCACGGCAACTCAACGGCAGAGATGAGGGCTCTCGCCCAAGGCAGAGACGGGTGGAAGAAGTGAACGGAGGCTCACTTCACGCCGAAGGCATCCGGAGATAGGGAAAGAAGAAGTTTTCCTTTCGAGACCATATTGGCTACGGTAGAGACAAGTTGAAAGCTCCGGGGGCTCCACCTCCCTACCTATCAATATTTCGATAAATATAAGTATAACATTTTAACAACTCGTAAATTTTGACAATATGGAGATAGTTTTCATAGGTCTTACCAACTGGGCAAGTACATAAACTTAATTCTACTGAAATCCGCTAAAAAACACATTCATATTTACCTCTGTAGCTACTAGGAACAGCATCATAAATTTTTGGCACAATATACCGATTCGATTGTCTTCAAACATTTCATCTTTTATTTTAAATTTAGGGATACCTTCATAATCGTAATTGTGATCATCATTTGAATTATTTATTAAACACTGGTACTGGAACATTCTTTTCACCTGAAATAATAAATGGAAATACAAATTAATACAAGTTATCTTAGATTCTGGAATAGAGTTAGTTAATAAAGAAGCTAGTCTGCACAATGTTTAGTTTCTTTTAATAGATAGTTACATGGTTACAGGGATTATAAAATGATACTACTGAGTTAGGCACGCTTTATTCGATTCGGTTACCGCAGGTTAGCCATATTAGGAATACAATGACAAGACAATTAACTAAAAAAATGTTGAAGGAAAATCGATTAATGATTTTATGTTATTATTATACATTATGTTTAATGTAGTGTGGTTCGGGAGCGACACCCCGGGATCACTTCAGAGCTCTAATCACAGTCCCCGATAAAAAAATATGTATACATAGAGGGCGTCGGTAGCTCAGAGGTAACATGCTTGCTTACTGAGTTCCAGATCACGGGTTCGAAACAAAGCCGAGGCTCATAGATTTTTTATCTAGGTGAAAAAAAAAAAAACTTAACCATGTCGTCCTTCGAATGAGACGTTAAGCGATGGTCCCGAGCCCGTGCGATGTCAGGTACTCAAAAGACCCTACCCATGACAATAAACTTGGGTAGGCAAAATTTGAACTCCCACGGGAATGTCCGGCTCATATTCACCAGATTGACAAAAGAGCGATCTGATAGCGATATGACCTCGTAGTGAAAGCCTGGGCATGAACCACAATAACTAATTAATTAACAATGTATAATAAGAAAAACCTGAAACTAGCATATAGAAGGCTGTGAAAACCGAATGCGTCTCAGAGGTCCCCAAGTTATCTAACAAAATGTTACCGGAAAGCATCAAAACATTAAAATTAACTTAAAAAAAAACGATGAAGGACATTTTAGTTGATGATCCGGTTTGCCAATAGGTATTAGAGAATGTTGAGCTTATGTAGATATTTATATTTGTGGACGATTGCTGTAAATACATATTTTACTAATTCAATACAATTATATTATTATAAGCTGCGAGTGTTTTGTTAAACATTTGTCTAAACAATTTGGTTTTAGAGTGGACCCATTATTATCTCATCACTGTATTGAAAATTAATTGTTAATAATATTTTTCTTACATGCTCATGCAGATTGTTTTGAATTGCATAATGTTTCAATTTGTTAAGAGCTGCAGGAAGCTTTTGATACCCATACCAATTGTATTTATCTTTACAAACCTGAAAAAAATAAAATAAATAAATAATAATAATAATAATTAGATTTTTCACATAAATAAACATGATAATAATTTATTTTGCCAGCTACACAATTATGCTAATATACAGTAGTTAGTAAAAGCTGAAATTATAAAATGGGATACAATATCGGTTGCGCCACTTTTCATTGATCCGATTTTGATTCACAAAAAAACGTGAGAAAAGTCAACCCAGGACACTAAACTTTATCATAATTTGAATACAGAATAGAGAGAGAACTCCGTACACTGGGTGGGAGGGGGGGGATATAGAATATGATATTATACATGGTAATCAGTAGCGCAACCACATACCATAAACACCTCTTGCAAAAAGAACAACCTCCTTACTATTCCCAAAGCATGCTTATACAGGGTGGCCCAGATAAGCGGGCCACAAGTGAAATAACTCTTAAACGGTTAGAGATATCAAAATTGTGCATAGGACTAAAGTTGTAGCACTCCCCGAGAGCTATAGTATGGCGTCCTCAAAAAGACAAAAATGACCCTTTTAATGGCTCAAATAGCCCTTCGAAGGGCGGGGTTCCTTTTTGACCCTTAAGTTTCATTACATTTTATTAAAGTGCTAAAGAAACAAGGAAGAACTGTGCAAACATATTTTTGATACGTCAAGTAGTTCTCCGAACAAAAACGTTTAAAGTTGCATGCTTTTCTTATTCTGAAGTTAGTTGGAATTTATTAATAACTTCAGAATAAGAAAAATGTGCAACTTTAAACGTTTTTGTTCCGAGAACTACTTGACGTAACAAAAATCTGTTTGCACAGTTCTTCCTTGTTTCTTTAGTACTTTAATAAAATGTAATGAAACTTAAGGGTCAAAAAGGAACCCCGCCCTTCAAGGGGCTGGGCCATTAAAAGGGTAATTTATGTCTTTTCAAGGACGCCATACTATAGCTCTCGGCGAGTGCTACAACTTTAGTCCTATGCACAATTTTGATATCTCTAACCGTTTAGGAGTTATTTCACTTGTGGCCCGCTTATCTGGGCCACCCTGTATATCAAAATATTTATATAATTTATTAGGGTGTCCAGCTCCAACTTGAATTTCAATTCCCCAGGATCTCCCTGATTATATTTTTACTCTGAAGCACATAATTAATACAATACTCAATTTATAATTAGGTCCATCAGAGTAAAATAGAACTAAACAAACTATAAAAAAAAATAAAGAATCAACTGGATTAATACAAATGAAATATCAAACTATTGTTTAAACTCAATACAAAAATTGTCGATACAAACAATATTATTAATATAAGAAATAATGTATTTGAGACTCTTCAACATAATTATTATTTATAACAATAGATGTAATTCAAGCGCAACGGATAATTATATATAATCGTCTAAAAATCATATATATTAGACTATTAAACATTATATATCTGTTATATTGTGACTGGGGAAAAAATGATGAGACACATTAGTGGAGCGGACGGATAACTAACTACCAATGCAGTACTGTCAAAAATCACAATATCAACAGAAAACCGCGCTTTTATTAAAAATCCCCCTTTCCAATAAAACGGACATGTCTCGGTAATTAATATGTATATAGCATATTAGTTGTAATTTATTCCTTTGAATATGTCTTATTTAAGATTAATTTACTTTGATAGTTTGTCAATTATACATTTACAAAAGGAGTCAAAAAGAGTTAAGGATTATCGAGGATGTAAGTGAAAGGGGTGAAAGACTAAAAGGCTGTCACTCAGATAAGAACCCTCTCTCTTTCAGACAGAAAAGTGAAAGGCAAAAAGAATGTACAAGTTGTATTTCAAAAAGATGCCTAACTAATTAAAATTCAATAACCCTATTAATACCTCTCTAGCTTTTTTTTGTATTATATTCGGTAGTTATGTAATAAACTATTAGAATTGTCTCTAAAATATTAAGTTCTTTCCCTTTTTAATGAATATAGTAGAAATTTTAAATGTCTATACCCAGCAGTAATACACTTATTAATTTACAGCCAAATAACACAAAATAGAGGTGGTTATTATACACAAAAACCTTCGGGACACTGGCGGGAATAAATATTATGAATGAAGTTTTTAGAATTTAAAGTTAATTTAATGATGAGCCTAAGAATAAACTCTGAGACTACCCTACGGGGCGACCCTTCCAGAAAAACCAAATATAAAACGGAAGTTTTGTCTGTTTATTGTTGATAAAAAGCCGTTTAAATAAGGGCGGACTTAAGGGCGCTAGTAATCCAGAGGTTGCTTGCCTACTCCGCTCGAAGTCACGGATTCGAACCCGGTTGGGACTCATAGGTTTTTTAAAACTGGAAAGTAAAGAAAACCTTGAGAACGCCGTCCATCGGAGGGAAAGTTAAATGGTTGTCCAGACCCGTGCGTTGTCAGATACTCGTTAAATATCCCTACCCAAATTAAACCTGAATAAGCAAAATTTAGGACTCCCTCCGGGAAAGGGATAAAAGTATTGAATGCCTAGGTCTTCAACGGTTAATAAAATTTTCATGAAATTTCACAAGTGGCACTACCTTATAAGCGTTTTATTGTTTGTCCAGACATCTCAAGTAACCAAATGCCGATGTGGACGGGTAAGTCTATGGCCTCAAAAGTATCTAACTTACAATTAATCGGACAATATAGCTAATAACATTATAAACACTTGAACCAAACATATTTTTCAGTAAGTAAAGATTCCAAAATTTCGAAAAAGGTGTAATTTTGGTTGGGTAAGAAAAATGTATTACGCTAGTAAATATAATTTACATATATATTACAGACATTTTATATTTATATATATGTTTAGCAAACTAGTGAACAATAGACTTTTATCAGCTCATTATAAGCATAATACAAAATCTAACTAACATTAACCGTTCCACTTACATTTAGTTTAATCTTATCTATTGCTTATCTCAAGCATGCTTATCATCCCAACAATAGTTCTACAGAAAAAACAGTTGACATTTTCTTAATTGAATAGGGTAATCTACTGTAAAGAATATTTTCCAAGAAAAAGTTAAACCTATAATGCTACAAATGTTCAAAAACGTATACCTACATACATATATATTTTTATAATTATTTGAATAAAAACAATTTAAGGAATGTTTGTCCCTTTGGGCTTAACTTTCTTGAACGTATACCACTGCAAGTTAGGAAACATTTTAAATTTCGTCAGCAGAGTGAGGTGAAATTCGGCCTACAAGATTGCCGAAATGACGTTACCCATTTATATCTGGTGAATCAAAGGGTAGGGACGGCATTACAAAAAATATGATACATTTGTCATATTGTTCATACAGGAGAATGAAAAAGAAAAGTTTGAACTTTCAATAATAAAATATATATTCTGTGTAGACGCAATAACTCTTAATACATTTTGTATTGATTATTATAATTGTCATTCGACATGAATAAAAAAAATATAATAATTTCAAGGAATAAAGAAGGAAAAATATCAAGATATAAAAAAAAGTAATGGTACCTTAACAGCCATCTGCAGACTGGCTACAACATTAATTATATCATACACTCTTCTTTTTTCTATTCCTAAAGAAACTGCTAAATTACCTAAAGATATACACTTAAATACACCGGTCGGAATGTTAAGTTCATAAAGTAACAGAAACCTGCAAGAAAAAGGAACATTAATGATATCAAACTAAGCTCAATCAAGTGCTAAATCGAAATTCTCAAAAAAAAAACTAAAAAGCGCATGGATAATTTGTAAATAAATGACAACTGGTGGTAAACAATGTCTGGGATTCAATAAAAAGCAACAATAAATAACATAAAAAGACAATATTCGAGTCAACATCAATTCTACTTACTTTTTGCATATAAAACTTAATGATCTTAGTCTTCTATTGCATTTAGTGTGAATTTCGTCCTCATCTTCTTCACACTGTTTACTAACAACGATATCAGGACTTTCATCAACAAGAAAATGACTAGTAGCAACTTTAGTTAGTAACTTTAAATTCGCCATTGGGGAAATTGGAGAATTACCATTTTGATTATTCAAATTTCCTAGAATGACCCTTTTTGGTGGGCTCTTATAATTCAAAGACAAGGGATCCATCCTGTAAAATGAGAACGGGCATTAACCTAAGTAAATGATGACTCAAGTATACTGACAAAAAATGCAAACATAGCGGAATTTGGTAAGGTTCTGTCTAAATGGTGTTCCGAAAATAATAGTAATTTTTATAAATTAAGTAATTTATTAAAATTTTTATATAAGTGTAAATAAAATTCAGGTACTCACTAGGTACGTAAATTATCTCCCAACTCCTCAAGAGCCCCTAAACAACTCACTTCTCAAAGCATTTTGTTTCGGCGGTATGATCTTCCCCACTCAAAATGAACGTTTAGGCGGTTTTTTCCCATAAGCCAATGACGTCAACTATTTTTTAAAAATTACAACGCTTGCGCAGAAGGGTAAGTTGAAGGACCTGCCATCTACCGACCTTTTGGAGAGTTACAAATTGAAAACAGAACATAACATTAGTTAGAATTCACTAAAGTGGAAGGTAATAATGAGTGTTGTTCAGTGATGTATGTTTATAAAGTTCTTTTCGAGATATTTTAATATAACGGTGGTGAATTGAGTTCCATAAGTGTTCAAATAATTGTTTTACTTTCGTATAGATGTTTTGAGGGCACTATTTCCACTAACGATATACGCTTTGGATTTTCAAAGTAAGTGGACATCACATTTTATTTTTTTTTAAATTATTTCTATAAATGATGATTCTTCAATAGGCCTAAAGGTCTTGGAATAGCACATTTCAAAAATTGCACTAATTTATTTATTGTATATCTTTTTATATTTATATGTTTCTTGTTTACTAAGAGATCTCCACACTAAGTCTTATTAATTGACTGTCATAATTATTTAATGTTTTGTTTCAAGATAATATTGTTTGTTAATTTTCCATTTGTGAATATGACCTGTAATTATCAGCTAGGCCTAAAGAATTCCCCTCGGGCTGTACAGGTTCTTCAAAAACACCTGCTCATTCAACTTATTTTTCTACAGAATGTAAATTTTTTTTTTTAGTCAAAGAAGAAATGCTAATTTGAGGACTTCTGGATATTTCAGTGTTTTATTTTGATTTATATTTATTATTATTCTTTCTTTGTTTTTACTCTGCTGTAAATGATTATTAAAGTTCGCATTTTCTTGTGATTGATAAAATTTCGCAATCTAATTCACTTTTCGTAAACATATGTTGTTTTATTGATATGAAGCATGTTAGAATGCGATTCAATTGAATTTTTCGTATTCTACACACTTTCAAGAAGCTAAATAAAATTATTTCTTTTTATGTTATTGAACATGAAGTACTATAACAATAGCTGTCGGGCATCATATTCATTGTTAGCTTTAGTTAGTTATTGTTACTCATGCCCGGGCTTTAACAACGAGGTCATATCACCGACTACCAGTGCGCTCTTTCGTCGCCTGACTCTTGTGGGAGTCCCAAATTTTACCTATCTAGGGTAGGGGTTATTAACGAGTACCTGACATGGTACAGGGACAGGACGAAATGCTCAATGTTTTTTCACCTCCCAGATAAAAAACCTAAGGGTCTCAGCCCGGTTTCGAACCCGCGATCTCGAACTCAGTAAAAAAAAAACTAACAACAGAAGCTCAAGATCGTGGGTTCGGAACCCGCCGAGGCCTTTAGGGTTTTTATCTGGGAGATGAAAAAACCTTGAGCATGCCGTCCTTCGGATGGGAGGTTTAGGGTTTTCTTAATTTCTTATTAGTTTATTTTATCTAGGAGGTAAAAAAATACTTATGCACACCCTCCTTCGGATGGGACGTTAAGCGATGGTCCCGAGCCGTTACGATGTCAGGTACTCGTTAAAGTACCCTACCCTAGATGAATAAAGATGTAGGGTAGGCAAAATTTAAATAACTCCCATAATAATGTCGGGCTCTTGTCCACCAGAGTGATGAAAGAGCGCTTCTGGTAGTATGTGATATGACCTTGAACTTGAAGCCCGGGCATGTCATAATAACTAATAATATATTTATATATATGAGAAAGCAATTTTACATGGCAGTTTTTGGTTGAGAAATAGTAGTTTTTGGGTAGACGTTGTTTTGAAAATAACTCCACAGATGACTATGTTATTCATAATAATTATAAGAAATTTGGGATCCTATCCGATTGGTTTTGATTTCAGCAATGGCCTCTTTCCTACCAAATTCGGCCATTTTGCGTAAGGAATTCTTTTGGAATGTAGGCCAGTCTCCCCCCTCTGTCAAGTGTCACCATTCCTCTCGTGTTATTAGTTTATATCAACTAAATAATATAAAAGTACTATTTAAATAAATTATTTACATTTTTAATGAAATAGTCATTTTAAAAAAACATAATAATGTTTAATGATTTAAAATTAAATTGATAGTTATATTTATTGGTTTCATTCATGTTTCACAACGGTTCTTCTCTATTCGCACTAGGAGAAATGTATTACAAATGTGCAATTTCTAGTAAAATTGTATTTAATTCCCACCTCGAATTATTTGTTATCAATTAATAAGTTTTCGTAGTCTATCTAATTCCTCCGGGCTATTTGGCTGAAAATCATTAGGTGTCTTGATACAGTATACTCATACTCAACAACACGGTGGTCTGAAACGCATATCTAGCTGATCATGATAAAAGTTCAAACTTCATCCGGATATCGTTACGTTTCTGATCTTTTCATGCTCTACACCATATGTGGGCAACAACCGGCCCGCTGTAAGATTTGGTCCGACCCGCGAGACATTTTGAAAAACCCAATTAAAAAAAAAAAATAATATTACACTACTTACTCACACTCACTCCAAATTAGGAAGATCGAGTAGGATGGGGTTTGTCGCTTGCTCCTGCGGAATCAAGTGAGCAAGCAAGGAGAGTGAGGAAAAATTCATGTCATCGCGTGTTTATACACGCTCGTAATACCTCGAAGAAGACCATTTTCCGCAGCTTAGAAAATTCGCAAGAAGATTGATTTGTGCGTTTGGCAGTACTTATAAATGCGAACAGTTCTTTTCAATGATGAAAGTTAATAAATCAAAACATCTTACAAGGCTCACTGAAGATAATTTGGAAAATTCTTTACGTCTTTGTATCAGTGGAATTAATCCAAACATCAATGGATTAGTTTCCCAAATTCAAGCTGAAGTGTCTCATTGATTTCGGTGTCGCTACTTAACTTTCGTAGTTTGTAATAATTCCAAATTTCACGATTTAATTATAATATTGTACCTATTTTTTTTCATTTCATTTAGTTATTTTAATTAATTGTATTATAATAACATTGTCTTATTATTCCATGTCTGATATCTATCGCTAAAAATTATGAACACTACTTTAAAGTCCGACGTTATTTTATTTTGAACCATCTACGCAGCCCGCGAACGTATTTGTACACTAAAGTTTGGCCCGCAACATGTCAAAGGTTGCCCATACATGCTCTACACCATATGTGGGCAACAACCGGCCCGCGGGCCGGATCCGGCCCGCTGTAAGATTTGGTCCGGCCCGCGAGACATTTTGAAAAACCCAATTAAAAAAAAAAATAATATTACACTACTTACTCACACTCACTCCAAATTAGGAAGATCGAGTAGGATGGGGTTTGTCGCTTGCTCCTGCGGAATCAAGTGAGCGAGCAAGGCGAGTGAGGAAATATTAGCTATGTTTATATCTATGAATAATAATAAAAACAATAATAATAATTCATTTTGTTTTAAATTTTCACTCCAAAAAATTATTGTAGTGGGTTCAAATCTAATTTGGGGATATATAATTTTATATGCGGCCCGCGGGACTATAATGCAATTGCAAAGTGGCCAGCAAAGATCATTTGGGTTGCCCACCCTTGCTCTACACAATGGTGAAAGAAGATTTTCGTTGTGTTTTACCGTTGTGAGATATATGCACAAATGTACTAAAAATAAAAAGTCGGCTCCGTGTTCGTCCCCAGCACAAATTGATAAATTATTTCTCTCTCCCCCCACCAGAAAAAAAAAAAACAATCGACTGTTTGGGTTAAGAGTAGTTGTCTTACTTCAGGGCTCCTGAATTCTCATACTAAATTTTTATGTTGATATATTTAATGCATCAGTAGTTATTCGGGTATTTCAGTCGAGCCCCTGTTCTCTGATTCCCCCTTCCCCTCGCTCGATTTCGCTGAAAATGAATAGGTACCATCCTTCCGGATTTTTAAATTAAAATATAAAATTTCATGTCGATATATTCATTGCATTGGCAGTTATTGAAGGTTTTTGAGTTGACCCCCCCCCCCCCCCACCTCTGACCCCCCCCCCCCCTGCTTCTTCTTAGCCGATATGTCTGAAAGTTAACACGTGTCGTCCTTATGAGTTTCTGGATACCCACATAAAATTTCGTGTCAATTCATTCATGCTATCGACAGTTAAACTTGTTCAGAGAAACACGCACATAGGCAGTTTTTTTGTTAATCAGGGAGTCGGAAAACACGAAATTTTATTGAAAAAAACAACATTGAATTATTGATCGATTACATAACTTCCCCTATATATCGTTTAGCTGGGGAAGTAACATTATATATTTATAGACTAGAAGCCAAAGGAAAAACATTTTTTTCCTCGATTTTTCTTTCCTGACGAAATATTTACTATTGGGATTATCTGGATCACTCTGTATAAGGTGGGTTTCTTATGGGATTAGATTTTTTATCTGGGAGGTGAAAAAACAAAGTTTAGCGATTCCAAGCCTGTGCGATATCAGGTACTCATTAAAGACCCCTACCCCAGGTGAATAAACCTGGCAACGTTAGCAAAATTTAGAACTCCCACTGTAGAGTCGGGCTCATGTCCATAAGAGCGACGAAAGAGTGCTCTAGTAGTGGGCGATATGACCTCGTAGTTAAAGCCCGGGCATGATTCACTATAACTGGTCTGCTATTCCAGTGAGCCCCTGTGCTGTGAGAGGTACAAGGGCAGCTCCCTGTTGAGTCCCTCATCTGATGAGTTTCGTCATCAGTCTCTCTCTCTCTCTCTCTCCCCTCCCCTCCTGTGCCACATACTTTCCGTTGAGTGCTCTAGTAGTGGGCGATATGACCTCGTAGTTAAAGCCCGGGCATGATTCACTATAACTGGTCTGCTACTCCAGTGAGCCCCTGTGCTGTGAGAGGTACAAGGGCAGCTCCATGATGAGTTTCGTCATCAGTTTCTCTCCCTCCCCTCCCCTCCTCTGCCACATACTTTCCGTTGAGTGCTCTTTAAGGAAGTGTGTTTTTCGAGGCGGCTTCTTGACCTGCCGATTACTACGTAACCCGGGGACCACGTTCCTGGAACTCTCAACAGGTGTTTTCATGAGAACCAGCCACTAAATATTGCCCCTCTTACACCATAAATATATTGTGTAGGAACTCTGTCGACAAAAAAAAAATTACAACATAACTTTTTAACTGTTTTTTTTGGGGGTTCCTTAGGTCGAAGACCTCAAACGGTACCCTTCTAACGAGAGCATGATGTATGTGTTTCTCCTAATAATGTATTAGACATTACTGAATCTATTCAACCACAAATTTTGCCCAAAGTTAGAGGTATTTGTGCTTCACGAAACAGAATTCTTGTCCTTCCCCTCTCATCCAGATAATC
This sequence comes from Aradus depressus, assembly GCA_963662175.1. NCBI lineage: Eukaryota > Metazoa > Arthropoda > Insecta > Hemiptera > Aradidae > Aradus > Aradus depressus. Next base: position 95,198,219 of record OY759214.1, on the reverse strand, counting down.
TCCCCCCAAGGCTGAGGCGGTGCTAGCCGAGAGACCTGCTAGGTTAAGATAGCATATATAACTGGGAGTGCTGGTGGTGACCAGCTTCTCCCCTCATGAACTCGCACTTTCAGCTCTCCTTTCCTTCTTGATCTACCTCCATTGCTTTGCAGTGTACAAGTGGACCAAGATGGCGGGGGGATCACTCAGCCCCCTGTGGCCTCCCCTGCCTTCATTAAGTAGTAGGAATTGGGATGGCAGAAAACCGAGGGGGTTCGACCTGAAAGCTATTTTATTATTTATCCCATCTTTAAGAAAGCTCCATGTAGATTCATTCAGCATTAATGCACCCCCGCCCCTCCCGTCCAAAAGGGTCACAGCCAATTTTTAAATATTGCTTTTGCAACTACTATTTATATGCTTGCCCCTCCATATCCCCCTCCCGTTGACAATTTTTCCGGGGAGGGGGCTCAGTTCAAAATTCCAATAAATGCCGATGTAATGAATGTATCAACATCAAATTTCGTATTTAAAATTAAAATTCACTGAGGACATAATTAATAAGTTAACACTATTTTTTTTCTTAGCCCCTCCCCCTCCCGTTCGAAATTTTGGGATACCACATAGCCTATCATTCAATCGGGCTCGAAAGGATGCTACATGAGAAGTTTCATGAAAATCCGTCCAGGCGTTTGGGCGTGATGCTGGAACAAACATACAAACAAACCCCGTTTCAGCTTAATTAATATAGAAGTCGGGGGAAGAGAACGGGTAGATAAGAGAATCTGAATACAAAAATCCTAATAACTGCCGATGTAATGAATGTATCAACATCAAATTTCGCATTTAAAATTAAAATCCACTGAGGACATAACCTGTCAAATTTCAGCGATATCGGCTGAGGGGAGGGGGGAGTTCCGGGGAGGGGGCTCAATTCAAAAATCCCAATAACTGCCTATGTAATGAATGTATCAACATCAAATTTCGTATTTAAAATTAAAATTCACTGAGGACATAACCAGTCAAATTTCAGCGATATCGGCTGAGGGGAGGGGGGAGTTCAGGGGAGGGGGCTCAATTCAAAAATCCCAATAACTGCCTATGTAATGAATGTATCAACATCAAATTTCGTATTTAAAATTAAAATCCACTGAGGACATAACCAGTCAAATTTCAGCGATATCGGCTGAGGGGAGGGGGGAGTTCAGGGGAGGGGGCTCAATTCAAAAATCCCAATAACTGCCTATGTAATGAATGTATCAACATCAAATTTCGTATTTAAAATTAAAATCCACTGAGGACATAACCAGTCAAATTTCAGAAATATCGGCTGAGGGGAGGGGGGAGTTCTGGGGAGGGGGCTCAATTCAAAAATCCCAATAACTGCCTATGTAATGAATGTATCAACATCAAATTTCGTATTTAAAATTAAAATCCACTGAGGACATAACCAGTCAAATTTCAGCGATATCGGCTGAGGGGAGGGGGGAGTTCAGGGGAGGGGGCTCAATTCAAAAATCCCAATAACTGCCTATGTAATGAATGTATCAACATCAAATTTCGTATTTAAAATTAAAATCCACTGAGGACATAACCAGTCAAATTTCAGAAATATCGGCTGAGGGGAGGGGGGAGTTCTGGGGCGGAGCTCAATTCAAAAATCCCAATAACTGCCGATGTAATGAATGTATCAACATCAAGTTTCGTATTTAAAATTAACACTCACTGAGGATATAACCAGTCAAATTTCAGCGATATCGGCTGAGGGGAGGGGGGAGTTCAGGGGAGGGGGCTCAATTCAAAAATCCCAATAACTGCCTATGTAATGAATGTATCAACATCAAATTTCGTATTTAAAATTAAAATCCACTGAGGACATAACCAGTCAAATTTGAACGATATCGGCTGAGGGGAGGGGGCTCAATTAAAAAATTCCAATAACTGCCGATGTAATGAATGTATCAGCTAGTACGTGTTCAGGAACGCTGGGCCACACAGCTACTCGTAGTATATGCGTTGCAACGGCGACCAGCCCAGCTAGTAAGTTCTTAGTCCATTATACAGAATTATAATATTTATTACAAAAACAAAAAGTGTAATAGGATACATAACTGTGGTCCGTTGTTTTTACCATCCTCAGATTTGTTTTTGTTAACTGGAATTGGATGAATTTCTCATTAAGATGACAATCTGTCTTGTGTGTGTTGGCCAAAAACGTGTTTCTGTTTGTGTGATGTACATTACGACCGATGTTCAAAACGTGCTTGCCCAGGACAAGAGCAGCTTTTAAAAAAAACAGGGTTTAGGTCAGCTAGACTTTGCCTTCCAAGATGTTAGTTGTAAAAACTTTTTTAAACATTTACATTTACAGAGTGAGTTTGGGAAGAGCCTTACCCAGAACATAATAGCTCACCTAAAGTTTCGAAAAAAATATATACTTATCTACTCGCAGTAAGCAAATAGTTAACATATTCGGTTTTCTCAGAAAATATATTGTTTTTTGCAATATCCTATTTTTTATTTATTTATTTTTTTTTTTGCAACGTGATGTTTACAATTCTGTACATTTCAAAGTGAACCGCAACTTTCTAGGTTAGGTTTTATGACTCATGCCCGGGCTTTAATTACGAGGTCATATCGCCTCCTACCAGAGCGCTCTTTCGTCACTATGGTGGACATGATCCCGACTCTACTATGGGAGTCCTAAATTTTGCCTACCCTAAATTTTATTCAACTAGGGTAGGAGTCTTTAACGAGTACCTGACATCGTTCAGGCTTGGGACCATCGCTTAACGTCCCATCCGAAGGACGGCGTCTTAAAGTTTATTTTACCTCCCAGATAAAATAAACTAAGGGCCTCGGTCGGGAGCGCAACTTTCTAGCAAAAATGGTTTGATCTATATAGAGACGATCAGGTACTCCTTTCTTTTTTATATACACATGTTGTTAGTGATTTCAATAATAGTAAAACATAAATAAAAACAATAGAAAATTATTAGGTGTTATGACTCATGCCCGGGATTTAACTACGAGGTCATATCGCCTACTACCAGAGCGCTCTTTCGTCACTCTGGTGGACATGAGCCCGACTCTACTGTGGGAGTCCTAAATTTTGCCTACCTTAAATTTTTATTCATCTAGGGTAGGGGTCTTTAACGAGTACCTGACATCGTACAGGCTCGGGACCATCGCTTAACGTCCCATCCGAAGGACGGCGTGCTTAAGTTTATTTTACCTCCCAGATAAAATAAACTAAGGGCCTCGGTCGGGCTACGAACCCACGACCTTGAGCTCAGAAGTCAAGCACGCATACCACTGAGCTACCGGCGCCCTCGAAGAAAATTATTGTGCATAAAAATAATATTACCGTATTATACAGTTTTAATTATAATTTAAATTATGATAAATATTTTTTATAATTCTTCCGAAAGTGATTTTTTCACAACGATATTCCAGGATGTTCGTACGTCCCTTGCACAGGTCACAATGTACGAATTAAAAAAGATGAATAAAAAAATAATAACACTAAAAACATTTATTACTCATAAAAAATAAATAAACCAATTGAAATTAAATAAATGAGCTAATAAATATTAAAAAAATAAATATAATAAAATATTAAACAAAAGGCAATTTCGACAGACCTTATAGGTTATTTGTGTAGAAGCTAGGCCAAGAAAATAAACATGGAAGCTAAGTATGAAATACCTAATGTTTTTATATACAAAACAAAACTTTTATATGATGTTTTTTTTTTTTGTTTGTTTTTTTTAAGCAATGAGAGAGACATTCTTTTATCAATTATAGGATTTGCTCTAACATAAACATTTTTAGTTCAAGTATAACATTTTTTTATTGTTTCTATTGTCTTCAAGAAGTAGGGAAGGGTACTAAAGAAGTTGATTTTCGAATAGCAATGTTTTCGTTATTCAAAAATATTTTTTTCTTCCTGGTGTCATAATCATGATTAGTATTGTTGAGAGGGGAAACTTTTCTTATTTTTCCTAAAATAAGGAGTCCCTTACACTAAAGAAAGGCGGACAAATGAGTGAATTCTTAAACTAACGATAATAATTAAACATAATAAAAATATAGAGGGCGCCGGTAGCTCAGTGGTCAGCGTGCTTGACTTCTGAGCTCAAGAACGTGGGTTCAAAACCCGACCGAGGCCCTTAGTTTATTTTATCTGGGAGGTAAAATAAACTTAAGCACGCCGTCCTTCGGATGGGACGTTAAGCGATGGTCCCGAGCCTGTACGATGTCAGGTACTCGTTAAAGACCCCTGCCCTAGGTGAATAAAAATTTAGGGTAGGCAAAATTTAGGACTCCCACAGTAGTCGGGCTCATGTCCACCAGAGTGACGAAAGAGCGCTCTGGTATTAGGCGATATGACCTCGTAGTTAAAAGCCCGGGCATGAGTCATAAAACCTAAACCTAATAAAAAAATATATATATATATATTTTTTTTTTTAAATAATGTGTTTATTATAAATTTACACGCATAATGTAACAAAATGATTAATTACAATAGTTAGCTATTGTGACTCATGCCCGGGCTTTATATATAGCCTACTATCAGAGCGCTCTTTCGTCCTCAGTTGTTATGAGCCCGACTCTACGGGGGGAGCCCTAAATTTTGTCTATCTAGATTTATTCACCTAAGCTAGCATTCTTTAACAAGTACCTGACAATGTACAGGCTCGGGACCATCGCTTAACGTCTCATATGAACAATAAAAACTATAATTAAATTACTTTACCCAATATACCTTAATCATATTTTGTTTCCTTGATTTGTCTTTTAGGTCAAAATCACAAATCGAAACATCTTGGGGGGGGAGGTCGATCGCTGACATTGCCTCCCTCTGGATCCGCGCTTTGGGATGAGCATAGATAGTAGATTTTTTTTTCTTCAAAACATCACTCGATATATCGACCGTGGATACCTATCGATGGTTTACCCCTAGTGTAGAAGGAGGTTTGACAAGGTCAAAGGGTGATTCCGACCCCAGGCAGACGGCCATTTGAACATGACATTCACCTTGACACCACAAGCCCTACCACTCACTGTCAGATTGTCTCTCCTAGTCACAGGCCTCCTTCACACATTCTTTCTGATAACATTCTCTTGAATTTTATTTAAAAAAGAATGTCACGTGTTTACTCTTGTCTTACAATACATTGTTCTCACATCAGTAACGAAAAAAAAAAGTTGTCGGTAAATCAGTTACAACTCTACCGGACAGAATTCGAACCCACAACCATGGTGAGACCATCTCTCTCTTCTTCCCATTGGACGATTCCGCGGAAAATTATTAGTTGTCGTCCTTATGGGATTTTTAATTTACATATGAAATTGTGTGTCAATATGTATTCATTCCATCCGGCAATTGTTGGGAGTTTTTGTGTTAAGCGCCCCCCCCCCCCCCCCTGACCCCTCATTCCTTTTGACTGTTTTGCCTCAAAATAAATGGATGTGATCCTTATGAGCTTTTGATGACGTCTATAAAATTTCGGGTTGATACTTTCATTCTACCAAGAGTTATCGTGTTCCCAGACGTAGACGGGAAATATATATATATTTTTTTTCTTTATTTCGAAATCAGGGGTCTTATAAAAGCTCATACGCAACGCACAATAAAAAAAAAAAAGCTTTCCGAGTAAGAAAGGTTAATTATACAGTAAAAAATGATAAATGCACAGTAAAATGCAACACTGTAAATGAAATTTTATCCCAATAACTAAAAATGTATTGCCTCGTCAGTTAATCCAATAGCATGATTAATAAAGCGCAGTAGGATATTTCAGAACACTTGGTAAAAAATTTGAATGCCCAGTAAAATAAAAATTAATGAATAAGATTTAAAATGCACAGTACAAAATTGCAATTTATCGAGTATAATCCAGTTGTTGTATCCTAAGAAAAGAAATTTTGACCCTCCCGTCAGTCCTTTTAGTGAAATAGTCCAGGTTCTCCTGATATAGAGAAACCTCATTCGTTAAATATGTTTATACTAATATTTAATTTATTTACTGTGAATAATATCCTTCTTACCGTGAGTTTATTTTTTAACCCTCCACGCAAAAGGAGGGTTGTTATAAGTTTGAACCCTTTGTCTGTGTGTGTGTGTGTCTGTCTGTGGCATTGTAGTTCCAAGATGGCTGAACCGATTTCAAAGCGGTTTTTTCGTTTCAAAAGCCGGTATTTGCGAGATGGTTTGGTGGAAATCGGGTATGCCGTTTCCAAGATATTCAGGTTTCATCAGAGCCTCTGTAGGGATCTCGGCCTCTATTACAGCTAGAGACTTGGAGTTTGAGCTCAAATGTTTATAAGGTCAAGCCCCTCTCTCTCCCCCCCCCCCGTGAATTAATTTTTTTACTGTGAATAATATGTTTTCTACTGAACTTTTGAATTACTGTGCACAACTTTTTGCTATTGTGCATTTAATTTTCATCGAAAGTTTACCCCGAAAGTGGTGGTGCCATCTCTTCTCTCAGAAACACACTAAAGCATCATACCATTTCGCCTTATGGTTTTATCCTAAAATATTTGAAGTGGCTGTGTACTCTGGCCAAGTCATTTTTTTTCCTGTCTATCAATAATATAAAATGGAATGATGTCTGGTGACTGTAGGTGTTGGAGGTTTAGTCTGGAAAGATTTATAATATTGGTGATGCTGGGGGGGATGGAGTCCTGCCCTGTTCTTTTATTTATTCACAGTGTATATATTCATGAATGTAGGACGAAGGACCTTTCAACTTTGGTTATCGGACCGTCCATCTTATATCTGTAGAAAGAACGCTTTACATCTCCGCTCCTTGGACGTATCTCGGCTTAGATTTCATCCACAACTACCAAACATCTCACACTTAATGATACTGCATTCTTAGCTGACAGTATTTTCCATCAATTTTTTTTTTTTTTTTTAAATTCTACAGTGTTAAGTCAAGAGGTCGGCCACCTTCTCATCAAGGAGAACCCAGTTTTATTTTTTAATAAGATAACTAATAATAATAAATTTAATAGTACTATTACTCTCCACAGCGTAGTGAAAGGGATTTCCCTCTCGCATTTCATATTTTCTGATCCGTTGAACGCAAATGAAAAAATTTCATGAAAAAATAAAACCTTGAGCTGAGTTTTGTTCGATACATTCATTACATTGGCAGTTATTAGGGTTTTTGAGTTACGCCCCCCTTCGGTCGATTTCGCGGAAAATTAATGGGTCCCGTTCTTATGGGGTTTTCTGGTAGATGTAAAAATCTTGAGCACGCCCAAGCCTGTGAGATGTCAGGAAGTCGTTAAAGACTCCCTACCCTTGGTGAATGTATGGGTAGGGAAATCTTGGGACTCCCAGAGTAGAGTCTGGCTCTAGTCCACCGACGAAAGAGCGCAAGTAGGCGATATGACCTCGTAGTTAAAGCCCGGGCATGAGTCTTAATATTCTGATTACACAAATAAAACTTCGTGTCGATATTCCTTCAGTCGGGAGTTATCGTGTTCACAGACACAAACAGACAGACATTTTACTTCCGTCAGAAATTCGATGCTCAGTTAGACAGAAATCGACACGAAATTTAATATCTGTGTTCAGATCTCAACATTGAATTTCTGGACAATTTCATAACTTCACCTCTACTTCGTATAACTGGGGAAGTAAAACCGATGTTTGTTGAGTAAGACGCTTATTTATTTTTATGGACGAGCTAAAAGAGTGGGAGAGTTTAGAAGGAGAGCGGAAACCTAGATTATTAGTTTATTACGTATCATGTGAGCTAGAGATTATGATTGCCAGTGATTCCGATCACTGTTTACCCCTATACAGAAACACCGTGACTTTAATAACAGGTTCTAATGTAAACGGACCTCTCACAATTTTTATTAATTCTGACTAGCCGGTTTCCATGTCGCCTCCATCATCAGGCCGTCTACAAAAACGAAAAATTAAATCCATGATGCTATTTTTTTTTTCTATTATTTTTCTTTATTTTTTAAATCCGTTTTCAATTGGTTCTGATCATTATGTTTCAAAACTCAAAAAAATGTCAGTAGTGCAGAGAGTGCTGAACATCTGTCGAGTCGTCACACCAGTCCAGAACTGCCTCACCCGGTTTCATCCCCTTTTTAAAGTACCCTACTATCTTACTGTCAATGATGTGAAACTAACCAAAATATGATCATCCCTTTGAAAAATTTGTCGGTGATTAACAGGCCGAACCCCGGGACGAATTAATCAATTACGTTTTCGCTCTCCCTCCTGAACCAATTTAACCGTTTGGGCTAAAAATCGATAGTTGGCATATATGGGGGCTTTTGAATCCTCATACTAAATTTCATGTCGATACATTAATTACATCGGCAGTTATTTAACTCCCTCTTTTCCCTCTGGCTGTTTTCGAACACGATAACTACCGATATAATGACTGTATCGACACGAAATTTTATATGTGAATCCAGTACCACATAAGGGCGATATCTATTAATCTGCAACCACATCTGCCAAAAGGAAGGGGGTGGAGGTTTTGGAGATGCCACACTGCAACTGTTTATATAATGAATATATCGACACAAACGGTCTATTGGTTTTGGAGGGAAAGCGAAAACGTGGTGCTCAGTGTGTTGGGGAAGTACATTGCGGGTGATTCACCGACAACTTTTATTTCTTCTTTTTGGAACGGTGAGGGGGGGGTCTATATAAAATTCATCAATTTTTTCCTCTATAGTCCGTTCCAAATGATAAGAGGGAGAGAGAACCAACCTAAACTGTGTTCCAATTATGTTAAATGGCTCAAATGGTAATTATCTGGAGGAATGAGACGGAGCCAGACGGGCAGACCTACAGAAAAATAAAACAAAAATACATTTAATTATCTATAATAAAATCCCACTTACCTACAGTCGAAGAGGAAGGAAGAACCTCTCTCCTCCTCCACAAATTCATTTTTCTTACATATAATATAAATTTTTTTTGGAGGACGCCGGTAGCTCAGTGGTATGCGTGCTTGCCTTCTGAACTCAAGATCGTGAACTCAAAACCCGGCTGAGGCCCTTAGTTTATTTTATTTGGGAGGTAAAATAAACTTAAGTATGGTGTCCTTCGGCTAGGACTACCACCCTAGGTGAATAAAAATTTAGGGAAGGCAACATTTAGAACTCCCATAGTAGAGTCGGGCTCATGTCCGTCAGAGTGACAAAAGAGTGATCTGATAGTAGGCGATATGACCTCGTAATTAAAGCCCGAACATGAGTCATAATAACTAACTATATTTTTTTTAAAGAAATAAATGTCGTATCTTCTGTATTTTGCATTTTCAGAGTCGATTTAATGTCTTGAGTTGGCAAAAAAAAAAAAAAAAAAGATCATCGGTGAATCATCGACAATGTATTTCCCCAGAACGAATTAATCAATTAACTTTTCGCTCCCCCTACAAAACCAGTGTACTGTTTGCTCTAATATTCAACGGTTGACTCACATAGGGGCTCCTAAATCCTCATACTTAATTTTGTGTCGATACATTCATTACCACGGCAGTTATTAGAGTTTTTATTTTGTGTTAAGCCTCTCCCCTAATCCCCCCCTCCCCTTTGGCCGATTTGGCTGAAGATCGATAGGTGTTGTGCTCAAGGGGTTTTGATCACACATATAAAATATTGTGTCGTTACATTCATTCTATTGAAAGTTATTAGAGCATTTATGTTAAGCCTCCGCAGATTCCCCCCTTCACTAGGTCGAAAAAAAAAAATAGGTGTTAGAGGATTGAAATTTCATATTTAAAGTCAAAACCCAATGAGGACATAACCTGTCAAATTTCAGCGATATCAGCCGAAGTAAATGGGGGTACAGAGGATGGGCTCAATTCAAAAGTCCTGTTAACTGCAGATGTAATGAATTTATTGACACAAAATTTAGTATGAGGATTTACGAGCCCCGATTTAAGTCAACTGTTGAATATTAGCGCAAACTGTAGACTGGTTTTGGAGGGGAAGCGACAATTACCTGATTAATTCGTTGTGGGGAAGTACATAGCCGTTGATTGACATTCTTGTAGTAGCCTCTGAAGATAAGTTTGGTAAATGGTGTGATGCCCCCACCCCTGGACTGTTCTGTTTTGTTTCTGCTAAGAATGTGGTCCGGATGGCTGTGAACCCGCTCTAGAGCTGCTAGCCCAGCTTCCTTCTGCCGCTCCTAACTGCCTACTAGATCCCTAGACCCCACTTTCACTTTTACCTACTGGCCTTTCCAATTTCGGACCATTTTCAATACCGAAAATGAAAATTTTTAAGTTAAATTTACTTTTTTTATACCTATAGTATGTACATATATGTATTGTAATCGTGCGAAAATCCGAGATCGAGGTTCCACCTTTCAAGGTGTCTTAAATACGTTTTGACCATTGTGATGTATAAAAAATAAACACATTCAAATTATTAATATTATACAAATTAATTATATTTATTTATATAACGAAACAACTAAATTAGTAAATAAATATATGAATGAATTTTGTTTTAAAACAACCCATGAATAAAAAACAAAACAAGACCATCAGCTGTTTTTAAAATTAGTGTAGAGTCGAAGGTTGGAAGGTCTGAGTGGAGATGGAGTGAGAGTTTAGGCTTAAGCTGTGGTGAATTGATTGTGATTAGCCAGTATTTAGAAAGAAAAGAGACCAAAACATAAATGTAAAAAATTAGGTTGTAAGATTTCTTTTTGTAGATAATTTGATTTTTTTTTAAATCTCCTAGTTATTAATTTTATTATGTAGTTTAAGTAAATAACCCCATTATATGTTCTCGTAAATTCTATGCTATTCATTTTCCCTGTTAACCCAGTAAGATAATTGATACCTTTGGATTAGATTTAATATTTTTGCAAAATTTAGAAAATCAATATGGCATCTCTTTAGAAATCCAAATGAAAAGTTTGTTTATTGAAATTTTTATGTGCACTTTCTTTAAAATTGCACGTCTTGAACTTTTAATATTTTTTTAGGGCCCTTTTCGAAAACGAGGGGGGAGAGTGATCTGTAAGCGTGGTTGGTATAAGAAAGTCCTGTAATGGCCACAGCACATATTTTGTTTTATATGATTTTAAAGTGACACCATTTAAAAATCGTTAGAGACAAAAACATACTTTAAAAAAAAAAATAAGGTAAAAAACTTTTTAAAAAAACTATCTATCCGGTTTCTTAAACTTGTCCTAAATTCTAATCCAGTTTATGTGTAATGATAACAATTGATAACTATCTATTTATCAATTATCAAATACCATATCCGATTGAAAATTTCCCTGTTTCTTTCTCTGGTTCCCTTGTTGGTCAACAAGCACTATTATTCATGTTGTGGTCTGGAGAATATGCAGTTAGTTCTGGTCCCATCTGTGTTATGTAGGATGAATAGATGACCTTCAGTGTCTGTGTTCACAACATTGAAACGTCCTTCACCGCCCTTCCACCTTAGGAACCACTATGTCTGTAAAGAATGTCTTAGAGATGGAAAAATAAAACAATAAAGTTTGTTGGTGAATCACCGCTAATGTACTTCCCAGCACGAATTAATCAAGTTTACAGTCTCGTTGACTTACGTAGGGTCTTCCGAAACCTCACTTTGATATTTATGTAAAAACAATTTTTTAACTTCAACTACTTGGACCAAAATGGAAACTGACTAACTACATACTTACTGTTTACAAGACTCTGGTAGGACCTACGGACTCGAACTTTGGGCTACAGCTAAACAATCCAACATCAATTGTATCCAAGCATTCCAGTCCAAACTCCTCTGACGAATTGTACACAGACACGTCGGTATTCCCACTGTCAATGAATTAATCACATCTCGATTCCAATTATTCCTCAGAAAACTTTCTTCTCATTCAAATCCTATCGCTTAAGACCTTTCCCATTCCCATCTTGACAATCCTCCCCGCCGCTTGAACAGAAGGTGGCCTCGCGATCTCTCGGGTGAGTGAATAATGATAATTAACTTTCGAGGGAGTGTCAGCGCTGGCTGGCTTCTCCCATCAAGTGACGTTATATTTTTTTCTTTTTTGATCACACATCTGCTTATTATGTACAATAAATTTTAAAAAAATTCATATCGATAGTAATAATAAATATAATATTTATTTCCGTTAATTGGATAGTCATACGATTTTGTACATCGAAATAGTTTGTAATATATATACAACAACCGATATTAAATATTAGAATACAAACACATAAGTATGAGATAAAAAATAATATTTAAATAAATAATGGAAGATACATGAATATCAAACTATTAGTATTATAGCAAATCTTCCTCAGGCCACAAAGCGAAATTTACAAAAAGAAAAAGAGGGCTAAAAAATATATAAATATTGACAAATAACGACAAATGAACAGTGGTAAGTTCGAATATTAATACTACAAAATGGAACTTCTAGAATTCCGTTGTTTTGAACAGAGAACAGAAGGTCACAATAATCTATTCTACATACATAATAATAGAGATGGACCGTAATTAACGGAAGATGGAGGGGGGGCTGAGAGATGAATGATGATGTTTAAGGTTGTACAAGAGGGCCATCAGAGAAGAGCCCCCCCCTCGAATTATCAGTCAGATCTCGGCGACTCCGGATTAGGGTTTTAAAACCAGTTGGAGCAACCCGGATCAAGAGAAACTTGCTTTTTTTTTTTTTTTTTTTTTTTTTTTTTTTTTTTTTTTTTTTTTTTTTTTTTTTTTTTTTTTTTTTCCTCTTTCTAACGTGTTTGTATCTAATTGCTGCATCATTTTTGATACCTGAGAGACGTTTGAAAGTCACTTCAAAACGACAGGCGACCGGAATTTTGTCAAAATTAGACCTCAAAAAAAAAAAAAAAAAAAAAAATGAAAATTTATTTCAATAATGTTATATCTGTAAGGTGATACACCTCTTTGGAAAATTCAATAATTTAATTACAATAAAATCGAAATTCAAGTTACTGATGCCGGAACAATTGAGAGCATTGAGTTAATGCGGTTCATGCCCAGGCTTTAACCTCGAGGTCATATCGAGCTCCACTCTACTGTAGGAATCCTCTATTTTGTCAAACCAGGTTTAGGATAGATATTCAACGAATACCTGACATTGTACAGGTTCACGACCATCGCTTAATGTCCTATTCGAAGGAGAGTGTGCTTAAGATTTGAGTTGAGTAGAGGATTATGTGACATTTTTGCAATTCCCGGTAATGCACTTCCCCATCATGAATTATTTAAGTTTTCGCTCTTCCTCCAAAACCGAACAAATGTTTTGACTAAAAATTAATAGTTGACTTACACAGAGGTCTCTGAATCATCATACTAAATTTTGTGTCGATACATTCGTTATATCATTGGCAATTAATAAGTTTTTTTTAGTTAAGCCCCCCTCTGATCCTCCACTTTTTTCTGGCTGACCAGAATTAAAACTGATGGGTATCGTCATTATGGACTTTGGCTTTACATATAAAATTTTGTGTAAATACATTCATTACAGCTGCAGTTATTAGAGTTTTTATGTTAAGCCCTCCCCCCTTCTCTTTGACCAATTTAGCTGAAAATCAATAGGTATCTTCTTTATAAGGTTCTGACTGTACATATTTTATTTCGTGTCGATAGATTCATCTATCGGGAAATATCGTATTCACTGACACACTCACAGATTTTTTTTTTATGGAGTTAAGGGTTCGGAATAAATGAAATTCAGATGAAACATATCTATGGTCCCAGGGAATAAGTTAAGTCTTAAAATGGCCAAAATGAGTTAAGTGTATTATGATCATCTCTAAAGCCATCTGCGCACTGTGAAGAAGGTGGGGAGCTCAGGACTCAGTATTTAAAAAACTATGGTAAATAATTAGGTGTGTTAAAAAATTAGGTAAGTGTGGTCAATAATTAGGTAAATGATGGGGAATGATTAGGTAACTAAGGGAAAATCCAAGAAAGGATTAACAATATTAATTTTCAATCACTCCTATAGATTTAGAAGGTATATGATTAATAATGGTGCAAACACAATTTATTTATTCCAAAAACTGGATTTACACGATTAATGCAAAAGTAAAAAAGTGCTGACCTGAAAACTTACGAATTAAGACTTACCAATTTATTCCCTGTGACCAGATATATATGTATAAAATTGCAAATTAATTGTGAATTTAAGTAGTATATTAACGTTTAACAACTCTCTCACACACACACACACTCTTGTCTTTTCTCTCTCATTTTCTGAAGCATTTCAACTTGTAAATATAAGTCCGGACCCTTGAAGTTATTTCATTCTGAGCGATAATCAAATATGTAAATGGTGATGAATTTCTCCGGCATATTAATTACTTGTTTGTGACCAGAAAGTGGAAGAGGGTTGAATGGTTGATTTAAAGTTGAAAAAACAACATCTCAGAATTACCATGTGAAGTAACGTATCTGTTATTATAGTGTAGAGGGGGTAATGGAGCACATTCTTGGGGTGGGACACTTTTTACCTTCCTTGTCACCGTCAGATGTCACTTTACCATGTGAAGTAACGTATCTGTTATAGTGTAGAGGGGGTAATGGAGCACATTCTTGGGGTGGGACACTTTTTACCTTCCTTGTCACCGTCAGATGTCACTTTACCATGTGAAGTAACGTATCTGTTATTATAGTGTAGAGGGGGTAATGGAGCACATTCTTGGGGTGGGACACCTTTTACCTTCCTTGTCACCGTCAGATGTCACTTTACCATGTGAAGTAACGTATCTGTTCTTGGGATGACTCAAGTATGTATTTTTGTCACAGTTAATACGCTTTATGACTACTATTGGAGTTGATGTCTGAAGGTGGTGATGATGAATTAGCACTAACGATATTGATCTGGAGGATGTTGTGATTGGAAGTAAGAAAGGTAGCCATTCTCTAACGGACCACCCTTTCTCTAGATGATGATCCTTGAGTAGATATCGTGATGCAGCACACATTGAGAAGCTGATGATATGATGCAGCACATATCTAGACAGTATATCCAATGTGTGTTGTCTCTCAAGGATTTCATCTGAGGCACCGCCCGCCCCGTCATTTGGCGGCTGGAAGAGGGTGAGTCAAATTCTACTTTGTCAAAAGAATTCGGTGTTTCCCACTCAAAAATTTCTACCGTGTGGCCAATAAAGATAAAACAAAAAAGTTTTAAGGAGGAATGTTTTTCTGGAAAGAAAATTCGGAAGACCCAACATATTTAGACAATGTATTTCTGCAATGGTTTAAGGCCCATCAAAAGAAAAATGTTCCTATTCACGGCCCGATTTTACTTTTTTTTTACATTTTAGCTTTCTTCCAACCATTTAATGTAAATAAGTGCTATTTTTTAAATAAATATAATGTGTTGTTTTTAAGAAAAAAAAAAATATATGTATATTTTTTTACTTGAGTTAATAGTAATTAGGGAGACTATTCCTTCCGTAATATAAGGCTTTCCTATTTATTTATTTTTTCACGTGAGTTAATAATAATAAGGGAGACTATTCCTTCCCTAATATAAGGCTTTTCTATTTATTTATTTTTTCACGTGAGTTAATAGTAATAAATGAATAAAACAAACTTATTTTTGAAATATTGTCTATTCCACTAAAGATCTTTAGTGGAATAGACAATATTTCAAAATAAGTTTGTTTTATTAATTTATTACAAGTTTCCACAATATGTCCGCGTTCCTCAACTTAGAAGTTGTTAATAGTAATAAGGGAGACTATTCCTTCCGTAATAGAAGGCTCTTCTATTTATTTATTTTTTCACGTGAGTTAATGGTCATACGGCTACTATCCTTTCCTTGATAGAAGGATTTTCTATTTTTTTCACTTGAGTTAAATAGTTTTGTGTCTAATGTAATATAATTTTGAATAATGAACTCAGGAATTGTCCAGGGGTTTTGTTTGGTGTCCTGTTGGTTATTTAGATTTTCGATATACCTTGTCCCCACCACTAAAGGAACTCTTTATAGTTTACGGCTAGAAATAAATCTTGTATAATTTCAATTTCACTTTAGTCTGAGGAGACTAATGTTTTTTTTTTTCCTTCTAATTGTGATCATCAAAGGAACTTGAGAAGTTGACGTCTAGACATCCAGAAATACCCCCGGAAGAGGGCCCCCGGAACTCCGCCCTTCACTGAAATAAAATAGTTGGTTATCAGACCTGGACGGCATTATGTTAATCAACTGAGTCCAACCGTGAGAAGTTCTCTGTCCGACCTATTAGACACTTGGAGGTTGAAATCCATGGCTCCTCGTCCGCAGGACGGCACTCCTTATTAGCATGTGAAAATATCACAATGACATATTGCTGAATATTGTAGGAAAAAAATATGTATATGGCCATTATAAAATATATGGTCATTACAGGACTTTCATGTACCAATCACTCTTTCAGCTCAGGTCATCTCTCTCCTCCTCCTTCTCAAAATATTTCATACTGACATTACTGGGTATAAGAATGTCCCTCGGTGAATTACAATGAACAATGAAACTAAATAACAAAAAAATTATATTTTGTTCCTACGCGATACAATTTATACATTATTTTGAAATATTTTCTATGAAAATTTATTTTATTTTGGATTCTATGAGTCGCCATAACTTGCGTCGTATTGATCTTACTTCAAATATGAGTCTCATCAGCGATTGGAAATTTAATATTGAACATTTTTTGTAAGAAGCACTTTTTTGATAGGACTAACAGTTTTCGGGTAAATCATAGAAAACGACATTTCAAGACAGTTTCGGCATGTATCTCGAAAACCAGACGACCTACAAAAAATATCTAAGCATATGTGACTTCTCCAGTCTATATGTCAAGTTCATAGCAACAATAGTTTCTACGTTATAGCGCTCACAACTTTCCATCACACAGACAGACATCATGAAAATGGTCAAAACGTATTCAGGGCACCGTGAAACGTGAAACTCCCTTGAAAACTAGGATTTTCCCACGATTACAATACTTCCTTATACCTATAGCATACTACTTACTATAGGTATAAGAAAGTAAAAAAAAAAAAAATAACAAATTTAATTTAACATAATTTTGATTTCCTCGCGCGGTTGTGAAATCATTGTATAATCCATATTTTGGCAAGTTTTGATTACATTATTCGAATAAAATTTGCTCAACTTTTCAGTTTGAATAGGTTTAAGTTCCCCGACCGCGAAATTTTTAAATTAAATTGTTGATCAGGATTTTTTTTAATTTAATTTATTTTGTAAGGTTTTTTAAGAGCATTGGTAAATTATTCCTAAGATGTTACATCTGGTTAGATGTTAAACATCTATTGTTAATAAACAATAGTCGAAAGTGTCAGGAAATTTTGAATTTCACTTTAAAAAAAAACTGCCCATGTATCGACAAGAAATCGTATACGTAAATTCAAAACACAAAAAGGATGACACGTTTCGATTTGCAGCCATTGTTTTTTCAGGGGAAGAACGAAAGCTTAGTTGATTAGATCGCTCTGGGGATGTACATTGCCGGCGATTCACTGGAGACAATCTAATTCCGATTTCATAACTTCTCCTATACTAAGTGTATCGTATACTATGTACTTATGTCATGGGATGGGAAATTATTCCTAAACCATTCATCATTGTTACGTTTATGCTATTCTTGTACAAAATCCATTAACAAAAAAAAAACATATAGGTTATATAATGACTGATAAAACTAATGATTGTAATGGTTGCATTGACCGTTGAGTAATGATAATAAACTCTATTTATCATTATAATGGAATGACTGGTTTGAAATGACTTCATTGAAATCCCTTGTGCATGTCGCCTCATCAGTGCGGTTGTCTTGCCAGGTCAAAAAATTGCAACGAACCGCATATTTATTATTTATTTTCGGGTGCCAATTTTGATCTATGAATAAAGTAAAAAAAAAAAAAACAATATATATTTTATAAAACATTGTTTATTCCTATGAACCTCATACATCTGAACAACATAACTAAAACACACATCCCTCTAGGTCAACAATCATAATACTAAGATAGCGTCCCCACGCTTGGTCGGCCATCTTTTGAAAACATAGTAATATGTACAGGATTACATGATTTACAACAAAATATCTAAATGACTATATAAACTTATACTATTATTGTTGTATTTAAAAGTAATAGGAATTAATATATGTTCAAAAATATATAATAAATATATGTACTAAAAAAATAGTTCCTTTAATAGCATGTATTCAATAAAACACTAAAATGAATTAAATCTAAAAATAAAAATATACATATATAATTATGATTTTTATAAGTGACCCTTCACTTAAATAATTTTAAAGAACGAATAATTAAAAGATAGCGGGTTCGAAACCAGGCCCTTATGTTTTTCATCTGGGGAAAAACCTTAAGCACGCCGTCCTTTGGATGGGACGTAGAGCGATGGTCCCGAGCCTGTGCGATGTCAGGTACTCGTTCAAGACCCCTACCCTAGGTGAATAAAAATGTAGGACTCCAATAGTAGAGTCGGGCTTAGTAGGCGATATGACCTCTATGTTATAGCTCGGCTATGAGTCAAAATAACTAAAAGAGATAGGCGTATACATATAGAATGTTAAGCTGATCAGGTGTGCACTCCTTCCCTCCCAAGGTGAATAAACCTAGGTAGGCAAAATTGAGGACTCCCGTAGTAAGCGATATAACCTCTTAGTTAAAAGCCCGGGCATGAGTCACTATAACTATCTAATAATATAGTTTTCAGAAGTTCGTAAATGGCAATGTACTTTACTTGTGTTCCGGAAATAAATATATATTTTGTATTAACGTACTCTTTGTATAGTTGATAATTTATGAATTATTTTCCGTTTGGAATGATAATATAAATCAATATGCCACGAGTCCGTGTTTATTGAAACATTACCTATATAATATTACCGGACAAAACTGTCAAGTGCAACTACTGTCAACATCTCGAATCTAAAATGCATCTCGAGAGTATACATCAGAACTTGGTGTAAAGGGAGGTTACGAAGCGAAAATGAGGGGAAGGGGGTAGTGATCTGTACAAAGGTGGTTGGTACAAGAAAGTATTGTCATGGCCGTACCACATATATTTTACTTTCTCTCTCTCTCTCTCTAATTTTTATGAAGGGGTAACGCTATAATCACTGTTAAACACTTCTCCAAAAATGACGTCATAGAAACTATAGGTAAATAAACACTGGCGAACCTCCTCACCACTATTACCAATCTGAAGCACCATTAGTTCGACCCAGCCAAATTTTCGAAAATCCACTCCCTTTTTTTCTACATTCGTATTTGCAAATTCATAGCATAACCTGTAAGTTTTTTCACGTGTGGAGTAAAACATTTTTGTGCGTTGGTTTGATCTGGACAATCGTAAATAGACTATATATATTTTTTGTTAAATTTTTTTCTCTTTGTATGAGCGTGGACAGTTTATTTAGTTAGTTTTTATATATAATTAATTGTAGTTTTTCTAGCAATATGAATTTATTTTAGTTTTTACTTTTCATTTTTCTGTAAGAACATTTTTTTTTCTTTTAAATTTATTTTGACCCCGTTTTTCTTAGTGCTAGTTATTCGTAGATATTTTCCTTTCTTTTTTTGTGGCATGCTCAATTCGTATATATTTGTTCTTACTAGTTTTTATTAAATTTATTCTCTACTATGGGAGTCCTAAATTTTGCCTACCCTAAATTTTTATATATACCTAGACAGAGTTCTTTAACGAGTAACTGACATCGTGTAGGCTCGGGACCATCGCTTAACGTCCCGTCCGAAGGACGGCGTGCTTGAGTTTTCTTATGGTAAACATGTATTATTATTAATCAAAGTTGATTAAACGTTTCATTTATTTTATTTATTTCCAATCGTTGTTTGTTACGTATTTTTTTTATTTTTAACCCACCTTGTAATGGATCGAGGAGAAACGTAAAAAGGCAAAAATATTATTTGTGTATTATTTTTCACTTTTTACTCCACGTCATGATATTGAAGTTGAACTATCGATGAAGTACTTGGAAGTTATACTTGATAGCAAACTACGATGGTTCTATTTTGATGATGCTCATAGGGTGAGATATTCGTGCTAGGGAGGTACATTGCCGGTGATTCACCGACGACGTTTTTCTTCTTCATTTTTTCAAATTACCAGTTAAGAGGTCTGATTGAGGCAGTGGAAGGTGGGATGGGTGGCTGGAATGTTCAACTTGCGAAAGATGCACATGCATTGGTTCCCATTAGGGAAGACATGCCTCTCACTTGCATTCCTCAAGGCAGCACTCTTGTTAACTCTCCCCTTCATGGGAGCTCCTGCCTTGCAACAAAGACAGGATAATGGGGAAAATTCTCTATTTTTCGATATGTATTCGGGATACAGTATATGGAAGTACGAGGGAAGGTGTCTAATCGATCAAAAATTTATAATTTTGAGTTTTCACCGGAATATCTTATTTTCCACTCTTCCTCTAAACCCTTTTTGTCCGGTTTTAATGAAAATGTGTTGTTATTATTATTAAAGTTATCTTTGTTCTCCCGACAATCCTCCTCGAAGATTCAGGCGAAGCTGGCCGAAATACTTGTTACATTAAAGTATGTAGCTATTATTTAGGAGTACAGTTCCTCTCATGACCATTTATATTCAGCTCTTCTTATCTCTCTCGGTCTGCCTACTATGATCGTTCTTAGTCGATATCTATCCACCAACATTACTGCCTAAATGTGTTTCTCAGAAATTATTTCGAAACGTTACCACAAAGCCCACCTATATTCTATATTTCTTATTAATCAATTTTAGTTAGATGCAATAAAAATATTTATTTTATATTTACATATTTTGTCTAAAGAGCTCAAGATTGGGCGTCGAAATCTAGCCGAGTCTTATAGGTATTTAATCTGAGAAGTGAAAACTTTGAGCACGTCGTCCTTCAGATGGGATCTTTGGCGATATTCTCTGGCATTTTCGAATGTCAGGTACTTGATAATGAGTCGTATGTCCATGTGCGGGTAAGGGTAGGATAGAAAGAAGTCTCAAACATTTTCAGTGCTCCATAGAATCCAATACTGAACATTTTATGCCAATTCGTGCAATGATTCTTGTTCCCTAAGCGAATGAACAAAATGCAGGGGTGGGTGCGTGGATGGGGTAATAAAACTATGTTCTAAACCTTCTCGGTGACTCGACGAACATAATTGCTGAACATAAGAACATCTATAAAACACACATAAGAACGTCTGTAAAACACAAACATACAGACATTAGATTTTATATATAGAGATTGTTTTGATTAGGTTTTTTTAATTTTACTAGACTGCCTGATGATAAGGGCAACCTCGAATGCCGGCTAGCTAATACAAATAAAAAATCTGTGAGAGGTCAGACTACTTGTTATTTGACAACCTGTGAAATAATCACCTCTCACTACATCAGCCATCGTCATATTATTTTGAACTCATACCGTCTTCTAATAGAGTGCCCTTTCGTCGCTCTAGTGGACATGAGCCCAACTACTATTTTGCCTCCCAAGGTTAATAGGTTTCTTCGGATCTCAATTTTTAAGACCCCCCCCCCTTTATTTCTTCCTCATTCAGAAAATATTTCTGTCATAAAGATCAATTGTACACAAATTGTCTAATGAGTTGGTAAGAATAGGAGGCATTTTGTATTTTATGTTCGGTATGATTTGATTGACAGTTACAGGCAAGCATCTATTGAGTGAGTCGCGATTACTTGTGCTGTTGTTAAGTAGACATTAAAATGGTTCATTATGTTAATATAATGCGGAGTCTAAACGTTAAAAAAAAATGACAACAGTGGCTATGATGAATTATTCAAAGGGAGTTCATAGGTAAGACAATGGACAAGAGAACGATGCGTAGCTTCCTTGAGCACATCCTGGGTCACTTGGGGGCGCGCTATTCAAGAGAATGGGGAAACAATTTCCCGCCAAAATAAACGCGGGATCTCTATATAGGTATGAGAACAAAAACAAGTATTGGCTATCTGGAACAGCTGTTCCGGAACGTACACACACTTATCTCATTGTGTAAATGTTTATCAACAACTTTGAATAGTTATAAAAAATGGTTATTATATAGTTTTTTTTTTTTGTTTTTTTTTTTCAAATTGCTTTTACTTGAATTTTTACTTTCTCAATTATAGAAAATATAGGAAAAGTTATGTAATCTGGCAAAAATTCGATGCGAAGTTTTCAACAGAATTTCATGTTTTTGCAGATTCTAATTCCCGATAGAATGAATGTGTCAACATTAAATTTTATGTGTGACTCCAGAACCCTCTAACGACGACAATTATTGATTTTCAGCCAAATTTACCAAAGGGAAAAGGGGAATTAGGGGAAGGCTTAACTCAAAAACTCGAATAACTGCCGTTGTAATGAATGTATCGACAAAACATTTCATATGTGAATTCAAAATTTGATTGTCGCCCTAAAAGAACATGTAAATATGCGATGTATAAGTAAGTCCTGTTTTGGGCCAAATCACATACATATTTTACCATTGTATCATATGAGATTATCTTCACTATTCATAGAAAAATGTGCCATGAGTGGTTTAAGGTTAGAGAGAGACAGAGAGTTTGACTTAATTGACTACTTAGTGTGGCCATAGAGTTGGAGGGGGGGGGGGGGGGGGGGGGGAGCTGGTGGAATGCGAGGAGTGGAGAGGGATGAATGGAATTTACGGTATTACCTTGAGAGGAGGTTAGAGCCAAGGGTTCAGGCATTCAGGCCTCCTGGAGAAGCATTCCTCATCTCCGGCAGTCAGGGAGGGATCGTTTGAACACCTAGGGACCTAAGCATCTAACCCTTCCCTGTTAGCTCTACTGTTGCCCTATCCAGGTTTAGTTTCCTAATGTAGACGTCTTTAATGAGTACTTGATAGGCTCGGGACTATAGCTTAACGTCCCATCCGAAGGAAAGCGTGCTCATAGTTTTCAGTTCCCAGATAGAAATCCTAAAAACCTCTGAGCTACCGGCGTCATCGGATCCATTTTTAGATGAATTTAAAGATTGTATTGTACCCTACTTTATCCGGGTAAAATCGTACTAGATTACTTGTACATCCTATAGGCGATTCATTGACTGTACATTTATGATGTTCATGGATATGAGACGTGTTGACGCCAATGGACATGAGACGTGTTGACGTCGGGGGGGAAGGTTTCATTATTATTATTTTTCTTTCTTTTATACCTTTAGCACATTGTGGTCTGAGAGAGGGATGTTTTTACTGTTATTGTCATTACTAAACACACATGAGTGTCCGACTCTAAGATTTAATTTCTAATTTATAAGCTATCTGTATATATACATTTTTATGACGTATCATATTACCATATATTATGATTTAACGGAAATAAATATTATTATTATTATTATTACATATAGTTGTTACGCATTCAAAATGTGCTATGTGCTATTCACTAAATGTTGCAGGAGTGGCGAAAAACTGTCATAACCATCAGACTGATCTTTTTTTGCACATAGCGAATAACAGATTTTTGTCTATCGGAACTACTTCTTTTGAATTTTTTAAAATATTTTATTCACTTTTTTTTTTATAAAATTACTTGTTTTATTTCGAATGATTTATTTATTTCCTACTTTTCATTGGGCCCTGAGGGAGGGACTTGGAATTTTCTCACAATTCGATTCCAATCTTGCCAAATAAGAACCGTTTTGACAGATTGAGAAGCAATTAGTTCAGAGAGAGACAGCAGATTAGAAATGTAAACATAGGTATTTTCATGTTTATATTTGAAAACAATAGGGGCCATGCGGGCTTTGGTCGCATGGTCTCACCATGGTTGCGGGTTCGAATCCCGTCCGGGAGTGAGTTTTATTTTGTAGATAGAACTCCATCATGGGGCCATGGATGTCGTAAATAACTAGATAACACAGGGACATGGCTAATACAAATCGTCATTAGGCCAAAAAAAAAAAAAAAAAAATCCCCAGCTATGTGAAGTATAGGGGAAATTGTGATCGGCCAAAAATTCTATGACGATTTTTACTAGTTTTTAAATTATATGTTTATATAGTTCGGAACTGCACGGAACTTTACCATATGCCTGTTATATAACTAACCAGTATTACATATATTGTATTTGAACTCATTCCGAAGCGTTTTTTTGAAAAATAGTTATCTTAATTTTTATTCAATTGAAAAATGTGTCTGCTTATTATAAACGTATCTTGTATTAATTTTTTTTATATACTCATACATTTTTAAGTATTTATTTGTTCAGTTTTTATTAATTTCATTTTACTTTTTTTAATAGTTTTGTTATTACTACTAATCATAGATGTGTTAGACTCAAGTAGTTATATATCTAATTTACAAGCTATCTTAATGTATAAATTCTTTTGACGTATCCTATTACCATGTATTGGTTTAACGGAAATTAATTTATTATTATTTAATCGAATTGGGAGCATTACTCAAACTTTCCAAAGCGCACAAACTGCCCTATGAGAAAGTATCATGCAGCTTTAACCTGCAAACATTTTTTTTACCTTTATCAGTTGATTTATTATGTGCACTTTATATAAAATTTATTTTTAGTCTAATGAACTGTAGTGAAACACTTAATCTTTAAGAGCTATTTATAATGCATATTATATACTTTAAAAAAAAAATGGTTATTATAAAAAAAAATGTCAGTAATAACTAGGTTGTCAGTATCTAGGGGATACAGATTACCTGAATCGAAGGAATCGGCATAATTTATGCAAATATATTAGTGGGCCTGGTTCGAGGCCTATAACGAAATTAGTTGAGGGTTGTAAACATTTTTATTTTATTTTTAAACTTCGTATCAATTTGTTGCTAAACTAGTATCTGAAGAATTTCTTTGTTTTTGCTTCCACAGTTATACGATGTATAGGGGAAGTTATGTAATCCGTCAAAAATTCGGTGCGGAGTTTTCAACGGAATTTCATGTTGTCCGACCTCCAGAATACAAATTTGAAGAAAAAAAATTCTGTCTGTGAACACGATAATTCCCGATGGAATGAATTTATCAACACGAAATTTTACTAAGTTGTCAAAGGAATTTTATGTCTTTTGACTCCCCTGACTACAAAAATAAAAAATAAAATCTCTTGTGTGTGATTCTGACAGAATGAATGTATCTTCAAGAAATTGTATATGTGTATCCCAGAATCCAATAAGGACGACACCTATCAATTTTCAGCTTTACGAAGTATAGGGGAAGTTATGTAATCAGTCAGAATATAGTTGAGAATAAAAATACGATGTTCAGTTTTCAATGGAATTTCATGTTTACCCTGACTACAAAAATTAAAAACAAAATCTTGTGTATGTGTCCTCCTGAGAACACAATAACTCTTGATAATTTGAATGTATCCTATTGATTTTCAAGGGGGGGATGGCTTAACACAACAAATAACTGTAATGAATGTATTTAAATCAAATTTATTATTTACATTCAACACCCCATACAGGCAACACCTATCAATTTTCCGCGAACTCGGTCAGATGTAAAGGTGGGATCAGAGAATGGGACTCAACTCAAAAAACCCTAATAATTGTCGATGTAATGAATGTAATCAACACAAAATTTAGTTACTTATTTTCAACCAAATACTGTCTAAGCAGGTACTGTTTAAACAGTGTTATAATTTGAAAGATGTCAGAGAAGAGGATGGCAGAGAGGGTGGGTATGTTTGTGGTTGTGGTTGGTAGGTAAGTGGTTAGCGTTATTTGCTTGAGAAGCCGTTAGCAACAATAAAGTTACAGTTAGCAGGACATGTTTGGAAACGAGGCTTTACAGCCTATTAATGAGTTATCGACTTTCTCAGGAGACTCTCTGGGGATCAGTCATCCTGAGAATAGTCGCATAGCTAAGTGGGAAATGAGAAACCACAATAGGAGTTCCGCTCACTCAGTTTTACTTCTCTAGATCTACCAAGAATAGAGAAAGTTACATAATGGGTCAGAAATTCGATGTTGAGTTTTCATCGGAATTTGATACTTTCCGACCTTCTGATGCCAAAAATAAGAATCACGCGCAATGTATTTTCTCAGAACGAATTAATCAATTAACGTTTTGCTCCCCCTCCAAAACCAGTTGATGGTTTGCGCTAATATTTAACAGTTGACTTACATAGGGGCTCCTAAATCCTCATACTAAATTTCGTATCGATAAATTCATTACATCGGCAGTTATTGGGGGTTTTGAGTTATGTCTCTCTCCTAATCCATCCCTCCCCTTTGGCCGATTAGGCTGAAAATCAATATGTGCCGTCGTTGGAAGTTGCTGGATTCACATTTAAAATTTCGTGTCGATATATTCATTCTATCGGGAATTATTGTATTCACTGACACACACAGATTTTTTTTTTTTCATATTTGATATAAAGAGGTCGCAGAACATGAAATTCCGTTGAAAACTCCGCATCGAATTGTTGACTGATTACATAGTTTCCCCTATACATCGTATAACTGAGGACGTAGAATTGTCTGTGTGCTTGTTTGTGTCTGTGAATACGATAACTCCCAATTGAATGAATGTATCAACACGAAATTGTATGTGTCGCCAGAACCCTTTAGGATCGACATCAATTAAATTTCAGCCATATCGGCCATAGAGAAGGGCGGATTAGGGGGTTGTTTAACATAAAACTTCCGTTGTAATGAATCTATTGGCACGAAATTTCGAATGTAGATTCAAAGCCTTATAAGGACAACACCTATAACTTTCACCGAAATCAGCCTAAGGGAAGGGAGGAATCAGAAAGGACTCGACTTGGAAATCCCAAAAACTGCCGGTGTAAAGAATGTATCGATATGAATTTATGGATTATATTTAAATTCAAAACCCCATAAGAATAACTAATAATTTTAAGGGTGATCGGTCGAAGGGAAGAGGATTACTGAAATTTGGTATAAGGCTTCAGAAGCCACTATATAAGTCAAATATTAAATTTTAGTCCAAACAATCGATTGGCTTTGGAGGGAGAGCGAAAACATAATTGATTAATTCGTGCTGGGAAAGTACATTGCCGGTGATTCACCGACATTTTTTTAAGTGACTTTGTGAAATTGGATCAAAACCAAAAACTAATTAGGTTCTTGTAAAACCAGACG
Organism: Aradus depressus; assembly: GCA_963662175.1. NCBI lineage: Eukaryota > Metazoa > Arthropoda > Insecta > Hemiptera > Aradidae > Aradus > Aradus depressus. The sequence goes on along the minus strand of OY759214.1, from coordinate 95,171,108 downwards.
TGACAGTTATCGTACCACTCACAAAGTCTGCTGCTTCAAAATAGAAATAGTTCGCTTCGTTTAGTCAATAGTCAAACCACTTATTTGTGTACATACAACAGGTGTGAGGTGTTTATTGTGGATATATGTGACCCAATAACCTCATCATTGTTACTGCAGAACAATGGTATTGTCTCCTGCTATCCGAGTCCAGCTGACAGTCCTGTCTCTACGTATATGTCAGTATTTTATTGTCTGTTTCACCTTATTAAAACAGCTCATTTATCCACATTAACATTATTTCTATTCATATTGAATTTGAAACGTTTAAATTAATCTGAAATGAACTCAGTATTACTTTTCCAGTTATACGAATTATAGGCTGTCAGTGACGGGCAAAGGCAAGTTTTAGGATGGGGCGAGATCCAATTATGGCGCCCCCCTTGCTTGCCCCTAATATATACCAGTTGTGCGTGCAAGCATGGAACTTGGAAGATCTCGACAACATCTTAAGTCTCTGTCTAATTTGTCGATTGAAAACAGCCATACTCGTTGGCACTGTTCTCTTCACAGTACCTATAGGAACAGTTGATGTAGAATGACAAACAAAATATGTAGGAATTAAGGTTCATTTATTTATCACACAAATTACTTATATAAAGAGATCATTCATTTGTATTATTTTACTAACTAATAAAACAACAGATAATGTCATTCACATACCATACTAGCCATACGATCCCAATCAAAATATCGAATAGCGAAAAAAATATTTTTTCCTTTATATTTCTTTACCACCTGGGATTTGGCGCCTGGAGCCAAGGTTCGCCCTGTGGTAGGGCCTGCCCAGGGGTAAGTTACCTAATCGGTTAGAAATTCGATTTACAGTACTGCATTTCTGCATATTTCAGAATGCTTCTAGTATGAATGGTTTGACCTTTAGAGAGAAGGGCGCAGACTGTCATTCCTTCTATTTCTCCAGCTACACGAAGTATAGGGGAAGTTATGTAATCTGTGGAAATTCAATGTTGAATTTTCACCAGAATTTCATGTTTTTCCACCCCTTGATTCCAGAAATGAAAAAAAAATAATTTGTGAACACGATAACTCCCAAAAGATTGAATCTATAGACATGAAATTGTATATATTGTGATAATAACTTGTTTGCTACCACATTTCCTGTAGAAATTTGATCTCTTTTGTTTATTTAAATTTTGATTTCTACAGTAGTTTGCCGAAAATTGCCCTAAAAAAATATTATCAATAATTTAAGACGTGCAATTTTTAAGAAAGTACACGTATACAACAAAAAAAAAATTCAATTAAACGAACTTTACACTTGGATTCACAAAGAGATACCAATTTTTAATAATTTTAAATAATATTAATTTCTAATCCAAAGGTTTTTTAAATGATACTACTGGGACAACAGGGAAGATGAATAGAATAGAATTTGAAGAGGACAAATAATTGGGTTATTATCTATATTTACATATTTAAATTTAAAAAAAACTTATTTGAACAAACAAAACAAAAATTTACAATGGCACAAAAACATTAAATTAATACTTAAAAAACTATTTCTTTTTTTATTTGGGCATATTGAAAAATATATATTATTAATTGTACCTTCTCGACGCCTCTACCACAAAAACCAGACCCCGTCAACTCTTCACTTTAATTCCACCCCAGTCAACTTTCATCTAATTGTTCAACTTCATTTTTATTTAAAAAAACATATCAAAACACATTGCACCGTTTAAGAGCTAGCTCACGACTCCATTACATTTAACACTATTTCACAGCTGTTTTTTTATATGTTTTCTTGTTTTGTTTCTCAAACACCTTGATATATATCTAATATATATATGATATTAGATTATAATAAAAAAAAATTACCTCTTTTCATTAAAATATTCATTAAAAAAATGTTCCGTAGTGTACATCACATTTGCCTTTTCCTTCTTTTTTAAAAAAAAATGTTTGTTCACAAAATTTTTTTTTTTTATAAGTTCTTTCAGATTTAATTTCTTCCTATACACAGGTTGATTAGTTTCTTCCTCGAATCCACATGATAAGCTTCCTCCTTCAATACACAGATGGATTAACGTCTTCCTCCAATACACAGGTAGATTAGCTTCCTCCTTCAATACACAGATGGATTAACGTCTTCCTCCAATACACAGGTAGATTAGCTTCCTCCTCAAACGCACATGTTGGCTGGCTCCTTGGTGTCTTCAACTCATTGCTCAACGATGTATCGAAGTCTCTCTCTCACTTACACTCACTGATTTATTTTTATTTTTTATATGCCCAATTCGACGCTCTTTTTATACATATATGCCCATTTTTTATATTTTTATAACTATTTACAATTATTAAACTTATATATATACGTACCTAATTTCTAATAAACAAAAACAAATATTAATCTAAAAATTTACAATTGATCCTTAACCTAAAGAAAATGTTAACTTAAATTTATAAAAATTTGAACTAATTGAACATAAAAAAAAATATAATACTAAATTTTTACATATTTACAGGATCAGTCATAGTCATGAAATTAAGTTTGGAAATAATCATGTTGGATGCAGATTTAAGAAATTGCCAATTAATTTTACTTTCCGCCTTTACCATCAATATAACATTTGTATGTATTCAAAATAATTATATAAAAAGATTGTATATAAAAAAATTTACTTGAAATAAAAATTAAATAAATCCTTTTTTATTTACTTCATCACACTTCCAAAATATTACTTAACAATCAAAATTAGGCCTCACGCCGGGTAATAAGGAATACAAATTTAATTTATTTAATATATATAGTACTTGTCTTTTGAGGTATTAAATTCTTTGAGACGTCCTTCATACTTCCTAACTAAAAAAAAAATGTATCTCACATATATTTCAATTCAATTTACTTCCCTAACTAATTACACCCTAAGAATACTTTCGTCGATGTAGCAAAAATACGGTTCCTCCTATCTCAGGTAGGCAACCAACATTACAATATAAATCTCCATTATATCGCTAGTTCTTTCTAGTCGACATACAAAAATCATCTTCCACGCAAAAAAAATATATATCTCCAATATATCGCTAGTTCTTTCTAGTCGACACACAAAAAAAATCATCTCCCACAGATCAAAAAAAATATATATCTCTAATTAATCACTAGCTCTTACTAGAATTAAAAATAATATCTCCCAAAACAAATCTATATAATCCCGACGTCTAAAAGAATGTCATCAGCAATTTAATTTCAAATTTCTCTAATTAATATTACCCTTCGTTTGTTCCTATTCCTAAAGTTATATAATGTGCTCCTACAACTCTTCTCATCTACTCTCTCTATTAAACAAATTTACGTAGAAAAACATGTTACTCAGAATAATAAATGAAATTGTCTAAATAATAGAATTTATAATAACAAAAATTTACTAACCTATGCATACATACAATTTATATAATATATTATCCTTTCAAGGCTTCTATACATTTTCGTTCGTCTTTCTAATTTATAATATTATTATGATTTAGTCACGTCCGGTATCCTAGCTGAACAGTTCCGAAACACAAAATCTGTCCCCTTGACTCGGCCTCAGGAAGTTCGTCATGTCTCCAAAGAGATCTAGGCATCTCTCAGCCTGCTGATTTTATCTTTCTAACATTTGTAATAAAAAAATATAATAAAAAAATCTATCTTCTTCCATATTATGTTCGTTCAAAATCAGCTGTCTAGTTGAATAGTGGGCTCGTCTGTCCACTCTGCTATACCTTCAATACTTCAATTTGGTTCAGATCCCTAATGAACTATTCCCCCCCTTTTTCTTAAAATATGGCTTTATTAGTGTCGAATGAAATTTTCCTCTGTCTTTGTCCAAGTTTTCTGGGTCTGTAAGTAAGTATGTCGTGTCCCCATAACTAATTTTGATCCTGTACGGCCCTTCATATATATTTCGGAATTTTGTTGCTTGAGTCAGAGTTTGGTCCAATGTTCTCAACGATTTTACCAGTACTAAATCCCCCACCTGAAATTTATAAATTGTATGACTATTGTCAAATTCCCGCGCGTGTTTTTCCCCCGCGATTTTAATATTGTCAAACACCCTTTCCCTTAATCTTCGTAAATACCCCTCATTAAGGTGTGTGTCGTCTGTTAATATGTCACTGTCTTTGTCCACTGTTCGATGGTACAAGTTGGACCACGGCGTCCTATGTTGGGTCCCTAACATTACCTCACAAGGATAGGCTTTTGTTGTCATATGGAATGTGTTATTGCTAATGAACTCTATGTCTTTTAAATGATTGGGCCAATTTGTGTGTCGGTCAGTCAATACTGTCCGTAAATAGTTCCCTAAGTCTCGGTTCGTCCGTTCACTGAGGTTACTTTGGGGATGTCTGATGGAGGCATACACATATTTGATGTCCAGTCTCTCTAATGTCTGTTGCCATAACTGGCTGGTGAACTGAGTTCCGTGGTCCATCAGCATTTTCGTCGGTTTTCCTACGTCCTTTATGTACTTGTCAACACACCTCAATGCAGCCCGCGTAGTCGCCTTTCCTATATCATAAAGCCTAACAAATTTTGAAAAATTGTCAATCATGACCACGATATATTTTACACCCCTTCTACCCCTTGGTAAAGGTCCCATAAAGTCAATGCTAACCAATTCCAGTGGTCCCTTGGTTTCTATCCAATGGTATTTTGAGTAGTAGGTCCTGTTCGGGATCTTATTTAGCTGGCAGCTGTGACAGGTCCGCAAGATGTTACTGATCTCATCCATGAGGTAGGCAATGTGGTAGTGTATGTTGATAAGCTGGAAAAGTTTCTGTATGCCAATATGATAATATGTGTTGTGTATTAATTCAATGAACTGTGATGTTAATTTGGTTGGTACAAGTATTCGAAAAGGTTTGCTTTGTTTTTGTGTTAAGATGACCCTGTTACTGTATTTATATTTTAGTGTTTTGTATTCAATGATAGTGTCAGGATGATCAATTAATTCTATGTGTAGCTGGTTGGGCACATCCTGTTCTGTGTATTCCCTGTGAAATGACTGTATTAATTTGTTTATTGGATGATGCTGTACGTTTTTAAATATATTGTTTATTTGTATTTCTTGATTCTTATGTAATTGATTACATTCGTTATCTGTACCAATTTGTCTAGAAAGTGTATCTGTTACCACATTTGCCTTTCCACTAATGTGAGTAATTTCAAAGTTATATTGTTGTAAGAGCAGACACCACCTCAGAAGTCGGCTGGTCGTGTTCTTACAACTTTTAATAAAAGTCAAGGCTTTATGGTCAGTTTCTATTATAAACTTCCTGCCCGCCAAATAAGTCTCGAACTTTTGGACACTCCATACCACAGCTAAAAGTTCCTGTTCAGTCGTGGTGTACGCTCTCTCTGCTGCTCTTAGGACCCTGCTAGCATACGCGACCACTCCCACTATGCCTGCATGGTCTCTTTGATACAGTTGAGCAGCAATGGCATATCCACTAGCGTCCGTCTGTAAGTAAAACAGTCTGGTAAAGTCTGGATGGTGTAGCATGACATTTTCTAAAAAAATTCCCTTAACGTCATTAAAAATGTCGGTTTCCTTTTCCCCCCATTGCCACTTTATTCCTTTTCTCAACAAATGAGACAACCTACTAATCTGCTCACCGTATGCCTTCGTGAACCTTTGATAGTAGTTGGTGAGCCCAATAAAACCCTTCAACTCAGAAACATTCTTTGGAATTGGAAATTTTTTTATGCTTTCTATTTTTTCCGGTTGAGGTTTGATACCTTCCAGAGTTAATATAAAACCCACGTAATTTACTTCTTTTTTAAAAAAATTTGACTTCTTTATATTAATTGTTACACCATGCTTCCTTAGTGCCAGAAAAAGGGATTCTAATAAATTTAAATGTTCTTCTATGGATTCTGATAAGCATAAGAGGTCGTCGACATATAGATGTATTTTATTGTAAAATTGGCTTATAACGAACTGCATTGCTCTACTAAGAGCAGCTAAGGAGATTGACAGTCCAAATGGGACTCTACAAAATTGGTAAATCTTTCCTTGGTGCATGAAAGCAGTAAATATCCTTGATTCTGGGTGAAGTTCTACCTGCCAGAAACTTTTAGTAAGATCTATTGTACTTATGAAATTTTTGTTTCCACAACGTTGTAATATTGTGTCTATTGTTTGGGAAGTCTCGTAATCAGGGACTAGCCTAGAGTTTAGTTTTCTGGCGTCGAGACATATCCTAATTTGTCCATTGGACTTACTCACAACTACTATCGGGTTGACGTAAGGACTACGGCTATATTCTATAATACCATTTTGTCGCATTGCCTGTATCTCAGCATGGACAGCCTCCCTCTGATATTCCTTAATTTTATAAGGCTTAATGAAATAAGGCTCATGATTATTCACTATAAGTTGATATTGATAACCTCGGATCAATCCGGGGTTTTCTGAAAAAATATCTTTATATTTTATTACTAGATTTTTAAACTCATTTAACAGCTGGTCGGGCAGAAAATCATTATTCGCTCTAATGTCCTGTAATTTGTTGGCGATTGGGTCAACCCTGGATTCGAAGTTCGATTCTTCGTCCATACATATCAACTTCTGGGTTGTATTTTTCTTTTGGTCAGCCTCTCTCACAAAAGGAATTTCTATGATTTCTCCGGGAATTGAATTCAACTGCACACATTGATCTTTAAAATTTAAAATAACGGAATTACTATTCAAAAATTCACTTCCTATAATGACATCATAACTCAAGTCGGGGATGATCAAAAATCGAATATTCGCGGAATGATTACAAAAATCTACTTTAGCTATGATTTGGAACCTGATGGGTTTTGATTTTTTATTGGTGGCAGTGATGATAACTGTATTTGAAACTGGCAAGATTTCGAAGTTAAATTTATTCTTATTTATGTTAAAAAAAATTTCGTTTATACCGTTGACCATAGAACCGCAATCAATCAAAGCGTTACTAATAACTTGCCCGATTTTAATTTTGACTTCCGGACAGTAATTAAACTTCTCTTCCTGGTTCCATGGATCTTCATACAATAATAAATCCTGAAATTCCCTTCGTAAAGACACTAACCTATCTTCAATACCAGAGCGACCCTGATTCTCTGCCCCTCCGAGCTATTTCTTTTTATCTAGATTCTCTTTAAAATTTTTATTTTGGAATTCCTGAGTCCTTAATTGATCCGAGTTTTCCATTGTCGGCCGCCCAGGTGGTCGATCATAAGGTCGACTCATCTGTCGCCATTCCTGATTATATCTATTTGTCCTAAGTGGCTCATATTTTCTATTGTCTATAACTGGAGGGTAACCACACCCACGATTATTATTGTAGTATCCTATGTTATGAGGTTGATAATTTTGATTTACATTTGGAGGATATCTAGGAGCAGGTGGTTGATTGGCATTATTTTGGAATTGATTTGAGTTCCCATTATAATATCCCTTATGTCTCTCTTGTTGCCATCTGTAATCTACATTATTTCGGTCCACCATGTGACTCCTACCTTCCTGATCTATTCCCTTCTCCACATCCTTAAACTTATCCCCTTTGAACCCTTGTCCCTGACCGTTTATTCTGTCAACTCCCACCCTGTCCAGTACCTCAACAAATCCTGCAATGGTCTTTATCCCTTGGTGTATAATTATATTTTCAATTTCTCTCCCGAAATGACCCGACATGCTCCTACAAATATATTCTTCTGGCATCTTGTATTGACAATCTCGAGCCCTGATCACTAACTTTGAAAAATACTCTTGTGGAGTTAACCCCTTCCCTTTTTTAAAAAATGATCCCTGACCCAATTCATTCATAACAATTGAGTCAAAATTAGTTTCCCAGAATTTTCTTTTAAATATAGTCTTAAATTCCTCAAAAGATTCTATTTCATTACAATTAATTTGCCAAAAAATAAGTCCTTCTTCTTTTAAGTGATTCTTCATAAATTCATTTAATTTTAATTTCCCTCCATACAAAAAAAATTTAGATTCTAAGCTTTCTATAAATTCTTTGGGATTGTCCTTATGACTGTTCCGAAATATACAAGTGCCTCCCCCCGATAAATTTTGTTGCATCAATGTCTGGTTTAATAGCAACAGAGATTGGGATAGGCTAGAGTCAGATGCACTATTTGCTGCACCTCCTTGATCTTCTATTGGGAGAGCCTCCCTTCCCCTAGACATCTGTTCCTTTATTAGTTGAGGCAGTTCCTTAACCGTCCTCTCTTGCAACTCCATAAATCTCTCACTAACTTCCTTCTCTAACCCTTCTTCAATTTTTTTTTGATTTAGCTTCATCTCTATTCGATCCTTCCCCACTTCCTCACTCACTTCTCCCTTTAATTTCAAAATATTTCCCTCTATTTGACTAATCCTTTCAAAATTTGATTCTACTTTTTTTTTTAGCTCTACAACGTCCTTGGTTCCTTCTTCCTGGACTCCCTCTACATGGCTTATTCGTTCAGACATGGCAGTTAACGGAACTCTATTTTCCTCCCTTAAGTTTTGTGTTACTTTATCTATTCTATTTTCTAAACTTTTATTTTCTATTTGCAATTTCTCTACATGGTCCTTCAAATTGTCCACCTTTTTATCTAATCTCGCTTCCAAAAATTGGATGTCACCCCTTAAATTTCCCATCTCTCCCTTTAATTCTTTTCCCTGTTCTTCTATTCTCTGATTTATATTTTCCAAATCCCCCCTTAATTCTATTCCTTGCTCTTTCATATTCCTCCTTAAATCTCTACCCTGTTCTTCTATTTTTTGATTGATATTTCCAATATCCCCCCTTAAATTTCCCATTTCCCCAGTTAACTTTGTTACAAAATTTCCTAATTTATTACTTTGCTCTTCCATTTTTTGATTCATATCCCCTCTTAAATTTTTCTCTAGATTTACTAATTTATTACTTTGCTCTTCCATTTTTTGATTCATATCCCCAGTTAACTTTGTTACAAAATTTCCTAATTTATTACTTTGCTCTTCCATTTTTTGATTCATATCCCCTCTTAAATTTTTCTCTAGATTTACTAATTTATTACTTTGCTCTTCCATTTTTTGATTCATATCCCCAGTTAACTTTGTTAACACAACACGGAGCCATTCCATATCAGGAGCAGCAATGCCCTCTTTTTCTTTATCTTTATTTACCCCCTCCCCTTGCGACTCCTCACCTGTACCCTGCATGGACTCCATTGCGGCTGGAGTCTCCCTTTCTCTATCTTCCGATAACTCCATATCGGATCTTTCCTCCGAACTTGACCCTTCCTCTCTACTTTCCTCCTCTAATCTCGCTTGTCCTCTGGTAATTGGCATTTTCTTACTTTACTAAATATATAATTACTAAACAAAAACAATGTTATATAAAATAGTAACCTTCTTTTGAAGTTGGCAAAAAAAAAATTTATTTCTCAAAATTAAATGTAACCCTTATTTGTCTCTATTCTATCCTTTTCATCTTTTTCAACCTGTTTCCCTACTTTAATTAATATAAAAAAATTTTCTCCCATCAAGGTTTTGCCAAAATATGATGGGGCTTTGTGGCGAAAATCGTCCACACAAGGGAGATGCCAAAAATGTGATAATAACTTGTTTGCTACCACATTTCCTGTAGAAATTTGATCTCTTTTGTTTATTTAAATTTTGATTTCTACAGTAGTTTGCCGAAAATTGCCCTAAAAAAATATTATCAATAATTTAAGACGTGCAATTTTTAAGAAAGTACACGTATACAACAAAAAAAAAATTCAATTAAACGAACTTTACACTTGGATTCACAAAGAGATACCAATTTTTAATAATTTTAAATAATATTAATTTCTAATCCAAAGGTTTTTTAAATGATACTACTGGGACAACAGGGAAGATGAATAGAATAGAATTTGAAGAGGACAAATAATTGGGTTATTATCTATATTTACATATTTAAATTTAAAAAAAACTTATTTGAACAAACAAAACAAAAATTTACAATGGCACAAAAACATTAAATTAATACTTAAAAAACTATTTCTTTTTTTATTTGGGCATATTGAAAAATATATATTATTAATTGTACCTTCTCGACGCCTCTACCACAAAAACCAGACCCCGTCAACTCTTCACTTTAATTCCACCCCAGTCAACTTTCATCTAATTGTTCAACTTCATTTTTATTTAAAAAAACATATCAAAACACATTGCACCGTTTAAGAGCTAGCTCACGACTCCATTACATTTAACACTATTTCACAGCTGTTTTTTTATATGTTTTCTTGTTTTGTTTCTCAAACACCTTGATATATATCTAATATATATATGATATTAGATTATAATAAAAAAAAATTACCTCTTTTCATTAAAATATTCATTAAAAAAATGTTCCGTAGTGTACATCACAATATATATATTCAGAAACCCATAAAGACGACACAGATAGAATTTTAGCCAAATCGACCAAAGGAAAGTGGGGATTGTAGGGGGGCTTAACACAAAAACTCTAAAAACTGACAATGCAATAAATCGACTCGAAATTTAGTATGAGGATTCAATAGTCCCTAAATAAGACACTTATTGATTTTCAACCAAAACGATTAATTAGTTTCATAGGGAGAGAGAAAACTTACTTGAATTTGCGCCGGGGAAATATCTTGTTTGTAGATACAGCACGGATTTCGTGCAGTAAAAAAATTAAAAACATGCAAAAATGTGCAACAAAAAATGCCTCCTGCCATTAACTGTTTTTCTGAAAAAAAAAATGCGTCTAATGTGTAAATTAAATAACTATTTTCTCGGCATAAAATTGGGTATGGTTTAAAAATAAATCTATAAAATAAAAAGCCCCCCCCCCCCCCCCCCCCCCCCCCCGAGAATAATGCTAGCTACGCCATTGGTCACCTGGTTATCCTCACTTGAGGTCTATAAATTGACTATTGGGGTTGAATGAAGTATGTACTCGTGTGAGGAGGGAGATTGTTTTGCTACGTTTGGCTAAGCTGAATGAGGAATGTGAGAGATGTGGAATGTGCTACAAGTGGGTTGAGGAGTGGTCCCACCTATATCTACCTCCACTGGTCATTGGTCAAACTGTTATTGGTCATTTCGTCAAATTGGTCTGGCATTTGGCCAAATAAATTAATAATAATTATTATTATTTCCGTTAAATTATAACATGGTATATAATAGGATACGTCATAAGAATGTATACATAAAGATATATTTAAAATTAGGATCGGACATATATATGCTTAGTAATAACAATACTAGTAAAAAAATTGTGTCGGTGAATCACCGACTATGTACTTCCCCAAACCGAATTAATAAATTAACGTTCCCCCCCCCCCTCCAAAACCAGACGACGGTTCGGGTTATATTCAATAGTTGACTTACATAGGGTCTCCTAAGTCCTCATACTAAATTTTGTGTCGATAAATTCATTACATCGACAGCTATTACGGTTTTTAAATTCTGCCGATCCCGCTGAAAATTAATGTGTTTAATGTCACACATAAAAATTCCTGTCGATTCTTTGATTCTATCGGCAGTTATTAGAGTTATTTTGTGTTATGCCTCCCCCCTAATTCCCTCCTTCACTTTGTTCGATTTGGCTGAAAATCAATAGGGGTCGTTGTTAGAAGGTTCTGAATTCACATATAAAATTTCGTGTCGATACATTCATTCTATCGGAAGCTATCGTGTTCACAGACAGACAGATATAAAAGTTGTTATTCCTTCCCTGGAAACTCTATAGTTAGAGTCCTTAATTTTGCCAACCACAGGTTTAGTTAGTTTCCAGATCGCTATTCAATGTCCCTCGAAGGACGGCTTGCTCAAGGTATTGTTACGTCCCACATAAAATAACCTTAGAGAACCCAGCCGTTTGGACCCGCGATCTTGAGCAAAGTAAGCAAGCACGTTACATCTATTGCGCTGTTTGAAATTAAAATTAGTAATTTAGGGGATAAATTATATTTCCGTTTTTTTTTTTTTTTGGGATATCTAAGAAAGAAAATAAGCATTTAACTGGGTTTAAGCTTCATATTGTAGATCAATTTAAGCAGCCCTGTTGATTAAAATTCCCTTTCTACACCTCATGTGTGAGTTTTGTCTTTGTCTGCGGGCGCCCGTATACAGTTAAGCACCGTAACTTCGCCTTTCACGACGGGAATTGTATTGATAAATGATAAAACCTTATTAATGAATAATATGTGGGAATCATTTCTAGTATCTTTTTCAGTCATGGGATGTTTTAAATTATATTTTAATAGCTTCTTTTTGCGTGGTGTAACTCATTTTTGATGGTACCATTAACCTACTTAGTGAGGTAAGTCCGACATTACGTGAATCACTAGATCTTTTACTTCCCCAACTAAACCAAGTATGAAATGAAAATAAATTTTATCCTGGGACGGAGGTCCTCTAAGAATAAATACATGAAAGTCACTGAACAGAGCAACAAATACAAATAAAATAAAATATCAGTAATGAGATAAAAGTGCTACAGTGGATAGAAACAAGAACAAAATGAATATACCCGAATAAGAAAATACAATAAAATAAATAACGATGAAATAAGTAAATAAATAAATAAAATAATTATACAAAAATAATTAAAATTACAGCTTCTGAAGAAATCATACGAAAATAAATGTATCTAAATAAAAATCAAGATTATGAAGGAGGAGGAAATCTAGACCAGTCTTGCAATAAAATTAATTTAAGAAAAACTGATGAAAAAAATAATAAAATAAATACGGAAAAGAAGAAAAAAAAAAAAAATGATGTTAAGGAGCGAGAAAGTATGGAGGAAGGGGAATAAAAGGCTGATCAGAGGGAGAAGATTGTTAGAGGTTGATTGAGGAGGAATTGGAATAGCGAGGATTTGAAGGGGAAATTATGTAATCGGTCGAACATTCGATTCGGAGTTTTCAACGGAATTTCACGTTTTCCGACCTTTAGATTCAAATATGAAAAAAAAAAATCTGTCTGTGAATACGATATCTCCTGATAGAATGAGTGTACCGACTCTGGAATTCAAAACACCATAAAGACGACACGTTTTAATATTAGTAAAACTGCTTTTACTTGAATTTTTACTTCCTCAGTTAAACAAAATATAGGGGTGTTTTGTAATCTGTCAAAAATTCGATGAGAAGTGACCACGTGCTAAAGACTGCTATATTGGGCCCTGGTATTCCTCCAGCCTCCTCCCACTTGCTAAAGGATGCTATATTGGGCCCTGGTATTCCTCCAGCCTCCCACTTGCTAAAGGCTGCTATATTCGGCCCTGGTATTCCTCCAGCCTCCCACTTGCTAAAGGCTGCTATATTGGGCCCTGGTATTCCTCCAGCCTCCCACTTGCCCGGTCCCACAAGGGGAGATCAAAAGACAGGGACCACGTGCTAAAGGCTACTACTGACGGGGTCCTAATTGGGCTGGCTGTAAAAGTGGTGGGACCCGTTAGATCGGGCTACCGTCCTACCCAGCATTCCTTCATTGTTCCTTCAGCCACTTGCTCTGTCAGCCCACTCACTTCCTCGCATCCAAATCCTGAACAGGCCCGGCGAATCATTCTTCAGTCGGAAAAGAGATGGTTAAAATCCCTGTTGGAGAAGTAGTTTCGAATCTGTATGGCTGTGTCTTTAGCCCGTAAGATTTTGATCAATCGCCGGTAAAAAAATCGAAATAAAAGAATCACCGACAATGTACTTCCCCAGATCGAATTAATTAAGTTTTGCTTCCCCTCCAAAACCAGTCGACCGTTTGCGCTAATATTCAACGGTACTTACATAGAGGCTCCTAAATCCCCATACTAAATTTTGTGTCGATAAATTAATTATATCGGCAGTTATTAGGTTTTTTTAACTGAGCCTCTGCTGAACCTCCTTTTCCTTCATTCGATATCGCTGAAATTTGATAGATTACGTGGGTTTTGACTTTAAATATGAAATTTCATGACGATACGTTCATTATATCAGCAGTTATTGGAGTGTATGACTTGAGCCCCTCCTGTGATCCACCTCTTCCCTTCTGCCATAATTGATGTGTCGGCAGTTATTAGATTTTTTGTGTGATACCCCCTTTGTGAAACTTACAGGGCGTTTAGAAATAACCTTCTAAAGCTTATTTCATGAAACACAACACAACTAGTTATTTTCCCGGATAAGCGCCCCCAAAAAATATAATTATCAATTGTTTTTCTTCCCCAGCTATACGAAGTATTGGAGAAGTTATGTAATGTTATGTTTTCGAATCTCCTAATTCCAAAAATGAAAAAAAAAAAACAGCGACATGGAATTTTATGTTTGTATTCAGAACCCTTTAAGGACAACATCTATTGAATTTCGGCCAAATCGGTTAAAGGAAAGGGGGGATTAGGGAGAAGGCTTAAAAGAAAAATTCTAATAACTGCCGTTGTAATGAATTTATTGACACGAAATTTTATATTTAAATTCGAAACCCCATAAGGATAACACGTATCATTACGGGACGAGATTCCTTAGTAACTAATAAAACAATTTGAGATTTGTTTATTTCTTATTTGAATTGGGGTTTAATGTTCTGATTATGGATGAATAGCAGAAGTGGTTCATCGGAACAGATATGCTGATCTAATAGATCTCTGTCGAGACAGATGGTGCAGAGTTGAGCTAGCCTCTGTGTCCTCTTGTCAAACGTATAATGAGCCAAGCTATGAAGGATGAGTCCAGAACTGGTTTTCAGATAGGTTCCCTCTCTCTTCCACATCTCCTGATCTACTTATAATTATTCCCTTTAACTCCACTCTTGGTCTATCTTCACATACCTACATACTCGTACGTGATCCCCCGGTAGAGGCTCTTACCAAGTACTTGAGTACTGACTGTTATACTACTCAAATACTTGATTGAGCCACCTCTTCTTATGAAAATACAGTAAAATACCTCTTTACGGACACTCCTCTCCGACGGACACCACTCCTTATGGACAATTTTGCGATGTCCCGACTCGAAGTATAGGAAAACAATGCAACGGACGCGGACAACCAATTTTTCGTCATCAAGAGATAAACGTATCTCTCCTAAGCGGACACATACAAAACAATTCATTTGAAAAATGTACGTACAGTTTTGGAACAAATTTTGATGCCATACCCAAAACATCCGAGAAAATTTCATGGCATGAGCCAATTGATATCAACATCTTCAGCCACTTCTCTGATTGTGATTCGGCGATTGTTCATAATCATTTCGTTCTTTTTTTCCACGTTTTCATCGGTTTTCATTTTCGTTTTTTAATTCAGGGGTTCAGAAAACAAAATTCTGATGAATATAATATCTTATTACTGACCGATTACATAAATTCTCCTACACTTTGTGTATCTGGAGATGTAATATGAGCAGGTATATTCCTTCAAGTTCAACATTCCTGGGAATGAATAAACTCCTTTGTTATGGAAACTGCTGTGGACGTTCAGTTGGCCGCAGTGGTTTGTGGGAACTGGTGTAGACATACAGTTGGCCGCAGTGATTAGTGGAAACTGCCTTGGACATACAGTTGGCCGCAGTGGTTTGTGGGAACTGCTGTAGATATGCAGTGGTTAATGGGAACTGCTGGGACCTACAGTTGGCCGCAGTGGTTAATGGGAACTGCTGTGGACGTTCAGTTGGCCGCAGTGGTTAGTGGGAACTGCTGGAACCTATAGTTGGCCGTAGTGGTTAATGGGAACTGCTGTGGATATCCAGTTGGGCGCAGTTGTTAGTGGGAACTGCTGGGACCTACAGTTGGCCGCAGTGGTTTGTAGGAACAGCTGTAGACGTACAGTTGGCCGCAGTGGTTAATGGGAACTGCTGTCGACGTTCAGTTGGCCGCAGTGGTTAGTGGGAACTGCTGGAACCTATAGTTGGCCGCAGTGGTTAATGGGAACTGCTTTAAACGTACAGTTGGCCGCAGTGGTTAGTCAATAATTAAACCAGACCCTAATGAACAATCTATTATCTACTATTTCTTATTTTCATTTATTTATTATTATTTATTTTTTATGTTTTTCATCAGATATCTATGATTATATTTAATTACATTGATTAAATTTTAATTCTTCTGTTTATAGGTCATAATGACAGTTGTAAAGGAGTCGACGTAGAAATGTCTTCAGAAGAATCGCTTATCAAAAGATAACACCCATGCGGCTGTATCAGTGGTAATTATGTTTTTTTAAATTCACTTATTATAGATTTTAGTCTCATCTTTTCATTTTTTTTATTTCCCCCTCTGTACGACGTATAGAGGAACTTACGTAATATGTCAGAAATTCAATGTTGAATTTCTTCCGGAATACCATGTTTCCTGTCCAGATTCCAAAAATGAAAAAAACAAAAATCCAGTCTGTGTACTTGCGAACACGATAACACCCTACAGAATGAATACGTCAACATGACATTTTTCATGTATATCCAGAGCCCCATAAGGACGACACCTATTGATTTTCATCCAAATCGGCCAAAGAGAAGAGGGGGTTTAGGATTTTATATTTAAATTCAAAACTCTATAAGGGCGGCACCTATTAAATTTCCGTAAAATCAACCGAAGGGAGGGAGAGTTCCGAAGAGGGGGACATCTATAACTCTAGAAGCCTCTATAAAGTCAACTATCAACGGTCGATTAGTTTTGGGAGAGCGAATACTAAAATGATTAACTAGCTCGAAGTACATTGCCCGGTTAGTCACCGAAAACGTTTTTCATGTCTGTGTTAGATCTGGGGAAAAATTAGTATCTTATTGGTAATTTACCCTTCTCCCCCACATATCTATAGAAATATTTATTCGAGGGGGAGGGGCCTCAACTCCAATACCCAGTCGATTGGTTGGAGAGACAGCTTATAAATTTGTTCTGGGGAAGTACTTTCCCGTCGATTCACCGTGGACTCCCCCCCCCCCCCCCCCCTCTTTTTATTACTGTCTAGTGTACATTAAATACCTAGCCAGTCCCTTGATGTAAGACATAAAGCCGCATCAGGAAACATTACATCATACCCTGGCCAGTATTGTATTTTAATTGAAAATTCCTCAACTGGTGTTCAGTTAATACTAAGGCTTTAGATAGATACAACTTTTAAATCTACAGTTATTTATTATGAATCATGCCCGGGCAATGCATGTACGAGGTCATATCGCCTCCTACCAGAGCGCTCTTTCGTCAATCAGGTGGACATGAGCTCGACTCTCCTATGGGTGTCCTAAATTTTGCCTAAGCTAAATTTTTATTCACCTAGGGCAGGGGTATTTAATGATTACCTGACATCGTACAGGTTCGGGACCGTCGCTTCATGTCCCTTCATGGCGACGTGCCTAAGTTTAGTTTACCTTCCAAATAACAAGCAAGCACGCATACCACTGAGCTACCGGCGCCCCTAATCTATACAAATATTTTTTTTAATACCACAGCTATACCAAGTATAGAGGAAGTTGGTTGGTTTATTTGAGGGGCGAACAACTGCTTTGGTTATTATCGCCCCACCTTGTTATATTCCTTGTCCTAACTGAGCCAGCGAACTCTTTATACTAATGACGAGAACAGCCATGATGGGATCCCACAGGGGGCCAGGGGGACCGGGGAAGGGCAAAGCACAGGACCCAGGGCAACCAACGAACAGGCAGGCCAGGCCAGGAGGCAAGCAACAGCAACGCCGGGCCACTCTCTCAAGTATATGTAAGCACTTAGCTTAATCGTGAAGATGAGGGTGTGCATGTGAGGAAAGCCGTCCACACCCTCCAAGTCCGGGACTGTTCCGGCGGAGCTGCCCCCGGCCCCCCGATCCAGCCAGCCGCGCACGCCAGCCACCCGAGGGCCCCACGCAGGACCTCCCCCGGGCCCTCCGACCCCCAGGGGGTCCCCACATGGGCAAAGCCACTGTTTAAATCCTACTCAACTGACAGAGAGACCCAAAATAGGCAAATAACCACAGACAGAAGAGTTAAAATTTTTCGATATACGATAGGAAGTTATTTAATCGATCCAAAATTCCGACCTCCAGATTTCAAATTTGAAATAAAAGTGTGTCTGTGACCATGTTAACTCTCGATAGAGTGAATGTATCGACACGAAATTTTATATATGTGTCCAGAACCGTCTACTAGTCGCCGGTGAATCACCGAGAATGTACTTCGTACTTCCCCAGACCGAATTAATCAAACTGTTAATCAACAGTTGACTTATATATGTTGAGCTCTTAAATCCTTTTTTCATATTTGGAATCCAGAGGTCGGAAAACATTAAATCCCGTTGAGAATCTGCTTCGAATTTTTTGCCGATTTCATAACTTCACCTATACTTCGTACAGCTGAGGGAAGTAAAAATCTTCTTTGTTCCTGCTTTTTTTCATAATCATGACTAGTATTGTTAAGAGGATTTTTTTTAGTTGTCAAAATAAACAGTTCTGGCAAAAAAATATATATTTCTCTTCTGCTGTAAAAGGCGGAAGAGGAATAATTATTGTGAAAATAATTCAAGATATGGCTAATTGTATATTTGTTATTGTGATGTTCAGGAAATGGCTACGAGTCCTCCAATGCCCGAGTTTCGAGGAGCTGACCACTACAGAGGTCCGACATCCATCGAGGCAGGGCATGAAATAGTCCGACCCAAACCACGCAGGTATGACAACATTCATTTTGATAACTGGTTAGGGGAATTTTGAAAGCACAAAATGATTCGCTATACTCATCTTTAACGCCCAATGTCAACTTAACTAAAATCAATTCATTCAATATTACAGGATTTACTGTCATTTTAAATTTAATTAATGTCTGGAATCTCTTGAACTATAGCTAGTTATTATGACTCATGCTCGGGCTTTAACCACAAGGTCATATCGCCTAATACCAGAGCGCTCTTTTGTCACTCTGGTGGAGATGAGCCCAACTCTACTAAGGTAGTCCGCGCCCTCTAACTAACCTCCCCTGTACTTCGTATAGCAGGGGGGAGTCAATGTAGTTTTTTTTTTTTATTTAGTGGGCCAATGCCCGAACGTAGAGGTGACAGTGAAGAGGGGAGAGGGAGGGATGTGCAGGTCGAACCGTTTATTGTACCAAACCAGAACCATGGTTCAGTGCCCAACCACCGCGGCGGTAATGCTCTCTACAACACAAATACCGTTTTTTTATTTGACTAAAAAAATAAAATAATGATAATCGTATGTTTTCTGAAGCCAAATATGATATGAAAAATATATAACAGAACAAAATGTCTCTGTGGACTTGATGATAATTTAAAATTGTTATCCATTAGTTGGGATCCGCTCAGAGGTAGCGTGCTGGCCTACTGAGCTCAAGATCGCGGGTACGAAACCCGGCTGAGGCCCTCTTCTAGTTTAGTTTATCTGGGAGGTAAAAACAAACAAAAAAACTTGAGTACGCCGTCCTTCGGGTGTTAAGCGATAGTCCCGAGCCTTTGCGATGACAATTAAAGACCCACCTACCTTAGATAACTAAACCTGGGTAGGCAAAATTTAGGACTCTCACAGTTGAGTCGGGCTCATGTCCACCAGAGTGACGAAAGAGCGCTCTGGTAGGATGCGATATGACACCCCGGGAGTAAATCATAATAACTAACCAATATTTATTAAATACATTTTCTGACCTGTAGTGTTTCTTATCACTGTTTAACGTTTTGTATTATGGAAGTTCTCAGGCAAAAATTTTATAGTACTAAAAGTGCATATATCAGTTTTCAGTCTAAAAATATAGGGCTTATTGAATGATAAAATCGAGTGTTTTTTTCTCATAACTAAGAATTTAATCTATTTATTTTATTATTATTATTATTTTTACTTTCACAGTTATACGAAGTATAGGGGAAGTTATGTAATCGGTCAAAAATTCGATGCAGGGTTTTCAACGGAATTTCGTGTTTTTCGATCTCTAGATTCCAAATATGAAAAAAAAAATGCTGACCGTTTATCTGTTATAGAATGAATGTATCGACACGAAATTTTATATGTGAACCCAGAACCCTGTAACGAGGACACCTATCGATTTCCAGCCAAATCGGTCAAAGAGGAGGGCGGGAATAAGGGAGAGGCTTGGCTCAAATTCTCTAATAACTGCCGTTGTAATAAACGTATCGACACAAAATTTCATATGTGGATTCGTAATCCCATAAGGACGACACTTGTTACTTTCAAGCAGAATCGGCAGAAGAATCCTTGAGTATGCCGTCCTTCGGAGTGAAAGTCCTCTATCTTACATGAATAAAAATTTAGAGTAGACACAATTTTTGACACTCCCATCGTTCAGTCGGGCTCACGTCCACCAGAGTAATGAAAGACCGCTCAGGTAGTAGTTGATATAGTAGGCGATATGACCTCGTAATTAGGTCCGAGCATGAGTCACAAAATTTAACTAAAAACTTCAGTAATGAGATACTCGTGTCTTCTGATGCACTATTTATATTATTATCTCATTCTATTCTATAAGAAAGTGCATATATATCAAATTAGGGAAGTTGGCATAAAAGCTGCATTATTATGTCATTGTTTTTTCTTTCATAATTAGTATAATTAAAGATGTGGCTGTTAATTGCTAATCAGATTTCTAAAGGATCACTCTTGTTTTCAGTATCTACTTGCTCCCACACTGTTCGCAGTCCCTCAGAAAGTCCTGAGAAACCCCCCCCCAGATTGTGAGAATCAATTTTAACAATTATAGCAACATTTTATTCTTTTGTGAGAATCCCTCCCCCCTTCTCAAAGAAAGTCACTTTCTTTTTCCGAGGATTTTTTTTTTGTTAATTAATATTTCCTTCTTGTATTATGTAAACTTTTGTTAGGTTTGTAATATGTAATTTATAAATTAATAGTAAAAACAATAATAAAAAATAAAATAAATACAATAGAAGATTTCTTTCTCGATATTTCACGATATATAAATACATAAATAACTAATAAGATATAATAAAAATAATGATATTAATAATAAAAATATTAAACAAAAAGTCAATTTCAAAATTTTTTTTTTTACTTTTTGTTTAATATTTTTATTATTAATATCATTATTTTTATTATATCTTATTAGTTATTTATGTATTTATATATCGTGAAATATCGAGAAAGAAATCTTCTGGTTTAAATAATTTTATTGTGTATGAAATATGACTTTATTCTTTTTGAACAATGAGAAGAAAAAATGCCCTATAATGACATTGACTAATCCTGATCATACTATCGGTTGGATTAAGTGGTGTAGAAAGGTTTCTGAGAATGGAATGGGATGGAGGAGGAGAGAGGATAAACGTTTTGTCGTAGTCACTGTTGCAAGTAGCCTTGACGGGTGTCGTGAGACTTATGGAGCTGTTCAAACGAAAAGAACCTTCTTACTGTACAACGTTGTTCAAATATGGCCATCAGGGTCTGGATCTAATACAATCACGACTCCTCTCTGGCAAGTCAACAGACATACGAGTAGTGGAGAAAATAATAGCTACATTTGAGATTAAATCAGGAGATTGAATGGATATTTGGAGGTTTATAGGACCACTTGATAGTAAAAAGTTAATTTAATAGTATCAGTAACTAGAACGGATATGAACAGTGCATGGTAAGAGAGAACGGAGAGGGAGCCGCTTTGTGTGCTTGTTTACTGAGCTCATGATATCGCGGGTTCGAAACTTGGCCGAAGCCCTTAGGTTTTTTATCTGGGTTGTGAAAAAACCATGTTCAGAATTAAAAATAATCTCGGATGTAGGAGGCTGAAACCCCAAGATCCCGGAGGGAAACAGGGGACGAGAAAGACCCAGGAAGAGACGGATAGATGCAGTCGATGGGGACGCAAGGAATCTTCGGATGCAAAACTGGAGAGCGATTGCGCTGGACAGGAATCTTTGGGGGGAAGTCTCTGGAGGAGCACTTGAACCTTGAGCACTTGTTCCTTCGGGATGGGGCTTTAAACAATGGTCCCGAGCCAGTACGATGTCAGGAACTCGTTAAAGACCCCTGTCCTAGGTGAATAAAACTTTAGGCTAGGCAAAATGTTGGACTCCAATAGTAGAGTCGGGCTTAGTAGGCTATATGGCCTCGATGTTATAGCCCTGCTATGAGTCAGAATAACGAACTAAGAAGAGAACGTTGTACACGTATAAGAATGGGTTAGGGAGAAAGTTAAGCTGATCAGGTGAGCGAGTGCACCCCTTCTCTCCGGGGGGGATCAGAAAGGGGGCTCAATTCAAAAATCCCAAAAACTGCCGATGTAATGAATGAATGTATCGAATTAGCTTAAACGGCTGATTGGCTTTGGATGGAGAGCGAAAACGGTAACTGGTCAATTAGTGCCATTGAAGTTAGTCCACCATGTTCTCTTATACTCGATGTGTTGTGTGAAAGCCTTGTTTTGTTCTTCCTTCCCATTTCTCCATCTAATGGCCCATCAGATCTCAGATCCTCTCTTCCGTGTATGGAAAGTTACCTCCTGAGTGGTGATGTTCGGTTCACATCCTGTGAACTTGTCTTATGATAATTACCAATTGTTTTCCGCCCCTCCTCCTATGTTCACATCGTCTCTTCATGTTACCTTATCCAAGACCCTTCCCTCGGATACTCTTCTTACTTTCAGTTGCATTTCAAGTTTTCTTCTGTTCACACAACAATACTCTTATCTCTCGCAGCATTTCATAGTCTTGTGGCCCCCCTTTTTTTTTTTTGTTTTTCATTACATCACGAAATATGTTTAAAACATTAAAATGATGTGATAACATCTAAAGATGCTGTGTAATGGTGATTGCATTTGTCATCTTTGTCGAGAACTTGACTCTAGCCCATGTTTTATACCCGGAGGAATTTTTACACCAAATAATAATCCTAATTTTATACTTCGTCAAAAGACTAAATTATACAAAAGTGTTGTGGTTGTTCCAGGACCCGAAGAAAGATCTGAAAGGTACATTCTATATATATTTTTTTTTTAATTTTTGGATTCATAATTGAATATTTAGGTCTCTATACATCGTTTGGGGCAGTGTAGGCTAGAGGCCTTTATTTAATTGCATGGATCCACCACGGTCGCGGATTCAAATCTCTTGGGGATCCCTTCCATAAGGGTGGGCGTTAAAAAAATGAATAAGTTGGCCTGTGAAGTTGGACCTTGTAGCACATGGTGACCCTCCGTTTTGTTATTAGCCAATCAAACCGCGCCACAGTATTTATTTTATCATTCAATAGCTGTCGCTGATCTAATCTTGAATTGAGGCTCTTCCTAAATTAAAAAAGTTAATAATAATATTAAAATCTTATGTAGAAATTACTAATTTATAAAAGATTATTAAAATGGTTATTAAAATTAAAACCATTGAATATCCATTGGCATTGGCGTAGTCAGACAAAGGAACCCTTCAGTGTGTGATCTGATACCTCTCTAATATTTTTTATTTCTATTAGCAATATTTCATTGAAATAATAAAGATAATAATTATTCATCACATGGGAGAAACATTCAACCTAAAAACTTATATTTTGTTCGTTAGATGCACGATCGGAGGTTGGTTCATTTCCGTTATCTTCCCGCCAATTTGGTGTATGATAACAGTTTAATAAACATCACCTTTACTCACTTACTGACTAAAATGTATTTCTAATTAAAATATTGCCCTAGGACGGGAGAGTAGAGAGGGGTTAGACAATCGTGGAGGCCTCATTGGATGTATTAAGACACGGGTTGTATCTCAGAGAAGTTTTAAAGACCACTGCCAGCAAATGGACTAATATTCTCCACTATAACCAATGTTCTTCTGACCATATATTAATACGGTTTGGTGACGCCAAATCTGCGGATCGCTTTTTCAGTAATTTCTGATAAAGATCGAAGACTGAAACTTTGTACATAAGTCTCTTTCCAGAGATAATGCATTATATCAAAATTTCAGTGTGAGTAGTTCATCCGTCTATCTGTTGCATGTCATTTTTTCTTTTGACGTTTATTTAATTTATGCGAAAACTGTTGATTCTATTGAAAAATCATCTATTACAAAAAAAGGTCTATTATGAAATTTTTCATTTACAATTTTTTGTCAAATTGTGCAGTTTTTTCTTTTTCTCTTTTTTTTTTTTGCTTTATGTACGATGCATATTAGCCGTGACTCTTATAATGGTGTTACCTAGTTATTTACGACATCCATGACCCCGGGAGGGAGTTCTACCTACGAAATAAAACTCAATCCCGGACTGTGCACAGAGTTACATCGCTTCTAGATTGTTTTCCCTTACTACAAGAAAAAATAGATATTAACCAACAGCTGTTAAATAAAACAAATGATGCGTTTAAAATGCAGGTAAATAACTAAAAAATAAGAAAATATAAAATAATTTAAAAAACAAGTTTTTCCAAACACAATTACACATTACATTTCATATTATTTACTGTACATTAAAAAGTCGTAAATACATTTTTTCTTTCCGCAGGCTACCGGTTTTTGGACTGGAATACAAATAATAGACATTCAAAAAATAAATTCCAAATTAACATAAGTTGTCGGTATTTATTTAATGTTTTTATGCATGTAGTTAGTTATTATGACTCATGCCCGGGCTTTAACTACGAAGTCATATCGCCTACTACCAGAGCGCTCTTTCGTGCGTGGACTTGAGCGTTCTTACTCTGGTGGACATGAGCCCGACTCTACTATGGGAGTCCTAAATTTTGCATACCCTAAATTTTTATTCACCTAGGACAGGAGTCTTTAACGAGTACCTGACATCGTACAGGCTCGGGACCATCGCTTAACGTGCCATCCGAAGGACGGCGTGCTTAAGTTTATTTTACCTCCCAGATGCATAATTATTTTTTAATAAACTATTTATGTTCAAAAGTTTGTACAAAATTCTATGACAAAAAAGCTTTAAGTAGTTTGTTAAACCCTCAACAGATGTCAATTCAACTCTCTGGGTTAGTTTGTCATGTCCTCAACAGATCTCATTACTTGGCTCTCCAGATTAGTTTGTACTCCTTAGAGCTGTCAGTGGGCTTATGCTATTATTAATATAAGAGATAATATGGTATAAATATATATATTTTTTTCAAAACTTTTCAACGCTCTGAATTATGTATGCAATTGGTGCATATTTATTATTATTATTATATCTGGTATTATGTTTTGTTTTCAGGCCAAGCGGTGCTGCTGGAGGAGGTAGCCGAGAGTTGGTTGGTGGCTTCAACAACAAAGTCGCTCCTGCCTCTCCTTCCTCCATCTCCACTCCTGCTGAGGCTCCTGGTAGCTCCCAGCCCCAGCCTGTCACACCCAGCAGGGCAAGTACTCATTAAACAGATCTGCACTAGAAAGTGCAACACCAGCGAGAAAAAACATCCGTTTGGGTTAAAATTCCTTTAAGACATTAGTTAATGCTATACTAAGACATCATTTAACTATATATTTCGAGGGACCTGTCTATATCGGAAGTAGTAACTTTTTGTGCATCCTTTCCCTCTTTTAGTGTTGCATTTGATGTGCCCTCATACACGAACTATACCCCATACATAGTCTCCCATCGTAGCACAGTCCCCTATTAAATATTGAATAGATTCCAGACGTACTTCTATGTTGTCAAAAGGACACTCCAAAAGAATATACATTGTTCGTTAGTTTAGATCGCGGGTCCGAAACCCAGCCGAAGCCCTCAAGTTTTTTTTTCTGGGAGGTAAAAAACTTTGAGTAAGCCGTCCTTCCGGATGGGAAGTTAAGCGATGTTCCTCACAGAACTTTGTACCAAGCCCAATTTTATGTTTCACTTGTGCACAAAGAGAATCTCCTTTCCGTCTAATGTCAGAAGTGGCACATCACCGAGATGGAAGATGGTCGGGTGGTAAGATCCTCAGCGACTTGCTTGCAGATTAGGGACCGTCCAGGTTAGGGTCCCATACGTCTCCCCTCGCACCATCTGCAACCAATTATCGAATCAGAATGTGACTCAAAACAAAATTTAAGCCCCTAGCCCCCTTTCGCCGCCATATTGCCTATACAATTTTGAGAAAAACATACATATTTGATCTCTATAAGCTTTCACATGACACCCTACTGTTTTCTCGTCACTTTCGATGGAGAAAGGGTATGTAGAGTAAGGAATGAAGACATAATGGTTGTATTTTCCAGGTGACTGGTGGGGGTGGTAGCCAGCCGGCTGCTCAGAGCCCTCTCTCCTGCAAGGAGTCCCCCCGGAGTGATGAGAGCGATGTACGTCAGCCACCCTCCAACCCCACCTCAACCCTCCCTCACTACCACATCAACGTCAATGAACTTAGGATACTTCAGGTAGATAAATAAAATTATATATTAAATTATATTTGCCCTAAATTAGTCACATCCTAATATAGGTAGAAGTCTGATACTTGACACATATGCTTCATTCCGGTCACAATGCATTATATATAAATTTCAGCCAGATCAGTCGAGCGGTTCATCGTCTATCCGTTGCATGTCATTTTTTTCAGACATTTGCTTGATTTATGGGAAAACGATTGTTTCTATGGAAACATCGTCCATTCTTTTGAAATTTCTGATTAACAATTTTTGTCAAGTTTGAAGGAGAACCAACCAAAAAAGAATTTTATTTCTCGCGGACCGCAGAAGAGGGCTGTAGTTGATGCGACGTTAAACCTTAAGAAAAATAAAAGATAAAGTTGCTCTTATCCTATAGTATAGAAGATACAGATGAAAAGTTTTCACTATCATGGTGACTTATAAGACTTTTGTTCCAGCGAATTGTTTAACATCGTTGTACAGACTACTGGATATTGTGTTTATGCATTCAACTATTTTGTTTTTAATTTAATATTCGGATTTGTGGGTGTATAGAGAAGGGCTGATTCAAATGGGAGCTCTTCAGATGACAACAGAACCTCGGGACATGCCTCCATGTCAGACGGCCATATTAGTTCCTCCCCGACCACGGACAGACATCAGCACTACAGGCCCCCACTCAACTCTGTTCCTGAAGATGAAAGGTTATTGTCTTACATCAAATATTTTACAAAATATATTTTTTTGGACGTTTGTATGTTTATTTATTGAGTTTACACATTGATTTGGTAAGTTGGTGATCATAATATTAGAGTGGCTTATCGAATTTTATCTTCTTTACTTCCCAGCTACACGAAGTATATGCGAAGTTGGTTATGTCTCATGCTCAGGCTTTAGGTACGAGCTCATATCCCCTACTACCAGTGGACATGAGCCCGACTCTAAAGTGGGGGTTAACGAGTATCTGACATCTTACAGGCTCGGGACCGTCGCCTAACGTCCCATCCTTAGGACGGCATGCTCAGGCATCGGTCGGGTTTCGAAACCGCGATCTTGAGCTCAGGAAGCAAGCACGCTACCTCTAAGCTGCCGGCGCCCTCATATGGGAAATTATGTAATCTGTTAGAAATGTATCTGAATTTTCTTAATCCAATACTATAACTATCAATAGATATTGATACGAAATTTTATTTTTATATCAGAACTCCTCAAGGAGACTGCTATTAATTTTCTAGAGTGAAATCAGCCAAAGGGAAGGGAGGGGAGTTCGACTAAAAAAACCTAATAACTGCTGATTTAATGAATTTATCGACATGAAATTGCATATGTGGATCCAGGAAGTTGGGATCAGAGCAGCTCTCAACGAAAACTCGTAACAACTACGTAATGAATGTATCGATGCGAAATTTTGAATGAGGATTCCAGAAGTCCCTGAATAAGGAAGTACCCCTCTCAAATCTCTCACTCTTTAAAATTATACTAACAAAAAAAAACTTTAAAAGTTCTGATCTTGAATCAAGGAGAATATGGCTGGGAATGCAACGTTTTCGGATGTTGTTATTGTATTGTTTTGCGAGGAAGTGGTATGTCAATATATTACATCTGTATTATGGTAATGCCAGACTGATGAGAGGCGATAGGCCATACAAACACATTAAACAGTTTTTTTTTAGAATATTTGAATTTTTTAACAATCTTCTTCATTCTAGTGGCCCCCCAACATGGCGGGATTTGTGCATCGATCACAGGTGATAGGAAGAGGAAGCAATCCGTTATCTCTGTGTTGATAACTCACACTGTTTTATGGAGATACTCTTTCTCTTTTACTCCTATTGCTACTTGAGCGCCATTGTAAGTTATTTAAATAAAATGATAAAATATATGTTGTCAGGATATCAGCTAACGCAATGTCTGGCCAGGGGAGGTCTGGGAGGAAGAACGTGCAGAGCAGGAGTCGGCACAGAGCTACACCAGCCAAGGTAGGAGATCTTTAAGTAATTATTACTTCCCCAGCTGTACCAAGTATAGGGGAAGTTATGAAATCGGGCAGAAATTTGATGCCAAAAAAAAAAAAGGTCTGTGTACGTCTGTGAACACGATAACTACCGACAGAATAAATGTGTCGATACGGAATTTCATATGTATATTCGAATCCCTATGAGGACGACACCTATTAATTGTCAGCAAAATCAGCCGAAGGGGAGGGGAAAATCAGAGGGGGGCTCAACTCAAAATCCATTTCTGGTTGTTCTGGAGTTCTAAAAGTTGCCTATCCATATTTATTCACGTAGGGTAATTGTCTTTAACGAGTCCTCGACTTCGCACAGGCTCGGGACCATCGCTTAACTTCCCATCCGAAAGACGGCTTACTCAAAGTTTTTTACCTCCCAGAAAAAGGGGTTTCGAGCCCGCGATCTAAACTAACGAACACTGTATATTATTTTGGAGTGTCCTTTTGACAACAGCAGTACGTCTGGAATTGGTTAAATATCGATATCACTTGGTGTGTTTTCAAAATAATGTGGTGTTTTGTATTGTGTTGAACAGTTGATACCTTGCGGCTCGGGTATAGACGACATCAAACTGGCCATCCAGCAGCTGACGATGAGATCGCACACCTCCAACTCCACTTCGACCTACTCTTCACTGAGTGGGAGTGAGGGTAGTGAGCCCGTCGTGCGACGTCTCATCCGACACTCCTCCTTGGAGACCATCAACACCAATGTCACATCAGCTGATGAGTTTGTCTGGGTCGACAGTCACAACAGGTACCTCTTATAATCTTTACTTTTGTCCTCAAGAATTAATTGGGAGTTACTTGCAAAGAGGACCCAATCCCAAATGTTCGATACACTAATTTTTTATGTCGTGTTTTTAGAATAATTATTATTCTTACAGTAACTAATTATTATTAGTACATTATTATGTCTCGATCATGGCAAGTGGCGTATGAAATTAAAGGTCTTGATTCACTGAACAAGAATATAGCATATTTTTGGGGGAACCTTGCCTTTTTAATGGTTATAAATACGCATAAACCCTGTTTTTAAACGTGTTCGCAGAAATTGTGACATCATTTGTCAGAGAAACTTTACTTTTTACCCTACAATTATATTTTTTAGTTAACGTTGCTGAACAGGTAAGATATTGTTTCCCCATCATTGCAGAGCTGACATACTGTCTTGAAATTCCCAAATTCGTTACAGAAAGTAGTGCTGTCTCGTGTGAACACTCTGAAATTGACCACTGCGACTCTTCTAGATTTCAGTGGCCACTTATATGCCCCTTCTTATTATTATTTTTTTCGTTATTATCATATTTTATTTATATCTAATCTAATTGTGTTTTGTTATTGTATTGAGGCTGGTAGAGCTTCAGCAACTACCCTGGTCCAATCATGACGTACTGAAGGTGCTCCAGAGTGGCCGGGTTCGATGTAGCATGGAGTGGGTGGCCATGGAGACAGTGCCTAGACTCTCCTACCTGCTGCAGAGAGCTCTCGTCAGGATTGGTCGAGAGGCTCAGCGGCTCTCCAAGCCTTTAGCTATGTGCGGCAAGCATGAGGTACACATCCATTCACTACTAAAACTAAGTTTTAGTATTTTTTTTTACTATTTATATTCTCTTATTATAACGATTCAAACCCGAACATTAGTAGTTCTGTGATGAATATTTTGAAACAGGTAAGGACGACGTTTCATCTCGGAACTGGACGTATGGTTTTGAAATTTAATTTTGTCAATGTAGTTACTCATTTTCCTGAAACTGTAAGATTCCCATTAAAAATTATTTTTCTTTATTTGAACTTTATTATAACTCTAAATACTTTTATCTATGTTTTATTATCTTTATTTTTTTTTTACTTCTAAATAACTTTGATAGTATTAAAACATATACTTAATTTATTTCAGCATGCTTATTTATTCACAATTAAGCTCTCATGGTCTATTATTTACGAGCGAATATTTATATGTTTCTTCCTTTTACATGTTTCTTTTGTCTTATATAATTACATATACTTTTTCAATAATGGTGTTAAACAAGTTGCGAAGTATTAACCCATCACTTTTTTTATAGATTGCATCTGCCCTGAGGATCATATTAAGTCCAGTTTTGGCTGATTCCTGTATTAAGGTAAGTTTTGCTGCTATATATATATATATATGGGGGGGGGGGGGGGGGGGGGGGGAGTAAAAAAAATATATATATATGTATATATATATATATATATATTTTTTTTTTTTACTTCCCAGCATTATAGTTATTATAGGGGAAGTTCGCTGAGAAATTGTGTGTTTATGTCTGTGGAGGTATACATATATATGTATATCCAGATCCCGTAAGAACGACAGTAATTGAATTTCAGCCATATGGGCCAAAGGGAAGGAGGTAGGGGATGTTAGGGGTAGGTTCAACCCAAAAACCCTTATAACTACCGATGTAATTAATGTATCAACACGAAATTTCATTTGTGGATCCAAGTGGCAATAACGACGACACCAATTGATTTTCTGCGAATTCGGCCCAAGGGAAAAGGGGTTCATTTTCAGCCAAATTTTCTGTTTACCTATGATTTTTTTTTTTTTTTTTTTTTAAGTTACTATATTATTTTGTATATTTTAGAAGGATATGCATATGTAGTTACATATTTTTGTTTTCAGGCCTGCCTGAGGTCTGGTGCCATGTTCGCCGTGTCTGGTGACCAGCTGAAACAGAGCAAGTCCCAGAGAGCTGGTCTTCATCTCAGTGTTGGCAGGTTTCACAGGTGGATGGTCGATGTCCGCCTTGGAAAATTTGTACACGAGTAGGTTCTATTTTATATTTATATAGTTTTTGTTATTTAAAATTATTTATTTTTTTGGAGTTATATGAGACACCAGGGTCTTGATGAAACACAAAATGATCAAATCATCATTCAAGGATGCACCAACTTAAATACTTGAAAGCTATGGGCATCCACAAATGGGTGGATGAGGGTATCCACAAATATGTACGGTGGGCTGGTGTTTTACACCTAGGGACCTAAGCATCCAGTGCTCTTATCCCTTCCCTTGAAGCGCTGGGCTTCCACCTTACTTTGTTACCTGTTTGTTTATACTACCTAAACCAAGTCCTTCATGAAGTACCCAGTCTCCCAGTTTCCTTAATGAACCCGGGAATGCTCCCGTGGTCCAATCTTCTAAAGTCCTCCTCTGTGATCACATCTTCACCAAAGATGTGGTATCTCGTTCGTGCATATCCCGAGCAGATGCCCAGGAAGTGTGCCGTCGTCTCGTCTTCTTCCTCACATCTGTCACAGGTGGGACTGTCCTTGACTGCTACATTGTGTGTCTATTGAACGGATCGTGTCCTGTGAAAACTCCAGTTAATTCCGAAGCGCGTTCCTTTTGGGGTTCAGGATGGCATCCTTCAACACCTTGGACTCCCCTCCCAGGAACATCTTCGACTGTCTGCATGTAGTTTTTCTCTCCATGGATGCTCCAAAATGTTTTAATCCAATATATATATATATGTATATTTCTTTCTCTTTTTAATGTAATACTTCGAAGGAATTCGACGAGACAAGTTCAAAACTATATATATTTTTTTATAAGGGGGTCAGCCAAAAAATAAATTATTTATTTTATAATTCTGCGCAAAAAGTTCCTCGAACGGCCGCGAAAAGGAGGGTGATTCTGTTCCGGAAATGTGACATCAGCCCTTATTAGATTCTGTATAATTCATTATATAACCTCATATTATCAAGTTTTGTGTATACTTTTGATAGAACCAAATAAGTAATAACACGCAGAGTTACTACCGAATTTTGTTGTATTTCTTTATTTTATTGTTTTCTCTCTAATGTTATTACTTTTAATTTATTTCCCTATTTAAATTGAAAATAATCTCTGAGGCGTATCTTCATTGAGTTTCAACTCGCTTTGAAGATCGATAATTGTGAATTTTTTACCTTTTGTATTCGTTTATTCCCAATTTTAGTTTGTTTTATCTATTTATCAAAATTAATGTATTTTTTTAAATTTTATTTATATATTCTTCTATATGATATAGTAACATTACCGTTCAGTTCAATCTCAACTTTTGAGTTGAGATCTTGTATGTTACATATTTTAATTGCAATGGTCACTGATTCAGTTGTGTACGGATAATTTTAGCAATAAAATTATTATTAGTTTTATATTATACATTAACCAATAATTTAGGTGGTTATTTATTTACTTTGACTATGATTATAATGCAATACGTGTGTTTTAGCAAAAATTACTTACTTTTTTTTTTCATTAAAATTTAGGTATGCTGCGGTCTACTTAGCTGCTGGATTAGAAAATCTTCTAGAAGAAATAATACTTCATTGTCTACCTTCGAAGCCTGACACCGTTCTTACTGCCTCCATGTTTGAGCATGCCATCGCCAACAACAGCGATCTCTGGGGACTACTTCAGCCGTATGCACATCTCAACACTGGCAGAACTGCATCTGGTAACTTTATAATTTTTTTTTAAATCAAAACTATTTTAAACAAAACGATATATTGAAAAATTTTGAGGAGTTTCAAAATTTTTCCCACCATGGAAATAGAAAAAAAAAACGTAATGTTAAAACAATTGACAATAGGATTAAGTGGTAGAGTTCCATGCATTGGTGCCCCATGAATACGAAAAATTCCACCGTTGTTTTTTTCCAATGATGTTTATAAAAATCTGGTTCCTGTTCCTGTTGGAACCTAATAAATTAGGACCCACGCATCAAAAAATAAATAAATAAAAATAGCTTACGATAATTTTAAAGAGAAATTTCAGGAGGGTATGCATCATTTTATCAAAAACAATTATTCTCTGGTTGAACTTCCGTTTAGTATTTATTAAGTCGAGCTGAAGATGGTAGAAATACCGAAAGTACTCTCGAGGATGGTATAGGTTAGCATATGAAAACTCAAGAATGTGCTGCATATATTTTATCGTCAGTGTCCTAAGACTTTCCTCAGGTATTTGTTATGAAAACGTGTTGGATAATTCATCCTTAGTTTATTACGCTAACAGTTTTTATTTAATTTTCGCATTTTATGTCTTGTACGACGAATGACTTACTTTACTTTCCCTGGCGCTATGGTCCTTGTAGAACCTGGGCCTCCGCAATGATCTTCCGCCGTTCTTCTCTATTCTCAGCCTCCCGTCTCCATCTTCTCACACCCATCGTTCTGAGGTCGTCCCCCACGTCCTTCAGCCAACGTAAGCGGGGTCTACCTCTTCTTTGTCCTCCCGGGTGTCTCTCCAGTATCCTCCTCGGCAATCTGTCTGGCTCCATCCTCTGTAAACGCCCCATCCATCGCAACCGCCCCTGCTTTACTAAGGCCAGCAAGTCCGCGCTCTTGTACAGGTCCCTCAGCTCCCCATTGGTCCGTATCCTCCATCTATCCCCCTCTGGAGTGGGGCCGTATATCTTCTTTAATACCTTCCTCTCCCACATATTGAGTGAGACTTCTTTCCTCCTAGTAGGTTTCACTCGCATATGTAACGACCGGTCTCAGGACTGTTTTATAAATTGTTATTTTGGCGTCTCGGGACACAGTCCTCGATCCGAGCACCTTCTGCAGTGACCGGTAGCATCTATTCCCGGTCGTTATCCTCGCTTTGATGTCTTCTTTAACAACATTCCTTTCCGTGATAACGGCCCCCTTGGCTTAAAACGTTAAATTTAATATCTCGGAACCATGTTTTTGTAATGGTCTTATTCCTCCCAGTTTTAATCAAAATAAGAACTGATTTTGTTGTATAATTTTAATAATTTCTCTCAAATGATATTCTCTTCTTTGTGGATAAAACATGTACAATTACTTGTATAAAATGTAGGAACGTTGGCGCTACCGCGGTGGGCGAGTGTAAGTTCCGTCTCAACAGACACAACGTGCAGCTCCAAGCGCGACCACAGCCTCCTCACGACCTGTGTGGCCTCCGTCACAGAGTTGTCCGACTTACTGAGGGCCTCCTCTTCTCTGCTCGGAGCACGTCCGCTCTTCTCTCATCAGGCCATCCAGGCACTCTTCTACTTCATGAGGTGTTCTCAGGTTAGACCAATATCAACTATCATTAGAAGATATGTAATCCGGAAAAAGTCGGAAGCAGGTTGTATCTCAGGAATGAGTTGTGCGATTCGACTAGCGTCGGTCGGGTTTGTGGACACCCTTATTCATTTGCACTCAAAAACATTAACGTTTGTCATTTGAGATAATTAAATTCACATCATAATTCATTAGTGTTTTTTTTTTTTTCCAAGATACGAATTTTTATTGTCACCTGTGAACACGATTTTATAAGTGTGTCCAGAACCCTCTAAGGACGACACATTAATTTTTAGCCAAATCGGCCAAAGGGAAGAGGGATAAGCGGGGAGGCTTAACACTAAAACTCTTAATAATTGCCGCTGTAATGAATGTATTGGCATGACATTTCATATGTTTATTCAAAGCCCTATAAGGACGACACCTACCAATTTTCAGCGGAATCAGCCTAAGGAGAGGGGGCTCAACTCACAAATTCCAATAACTGCCGATGTAATGAATGTTTCGACACAAAATTTAGGGTTCAAATCCTTGGAGGGAGAGCGAAAATGTAATTGATTAATTAGTGCTGGGGAAATACATAGCCGGTGATTCACCAACTACTTTTTTTATTAATTCTAATTATTTATTTTTATAATATAATTATTTATGTGGTCAGTTGGAGCACTGTGGCTCGGTACAGGAGCTGGTGTACGAGCGGGCCTACGTGGTGCTACCCCCTCTTCTAGAGTGGGTGAGGGTGGCCTCCTCACATGCCCAGTACCGACACTCATCCATCATCGACCAGGATGACATCATGCAGGCTGCTCGCCTCCTTCTGCCCGGAGTCGACTGCCCCATCAGACAGCCCGGGTCAGTTTAGCTTCATAGACTACACGATGCTTTTCACTAATTCCTTTTATGAAGGTTCTCGAGAAAGTTCCGGGCATGAGTCCACAATAACTAACTAATTCACTATAGAAATGTGATATAATGGAGTCAGATAGAAACGAACCTTTTTGGATATAATAGCCAGATAGAACCGAACCTGTTTGGATATAATAGCCGGATAGAACCGAACCTCTTTGGATATAATAGCCCAAACTCACTAGTTTGCTGCGGGACCTATTTTTTGGCACCTCTTGGTTTCATGTTCCCTGTATATTAGCCATTAGTCTGCAGACTGAAGGATGATACTGTCTGTGTAACAAGTATTTAGGAATGAAAAACACATGAGAGAGAAATCACCTCAATAAACAGTAGTGCCGTCTATCGGTGACTTCAAGTAATATCACATTAATATAAATTTTATTTTGCTGATAGACTTTTAGGAGAAAATATTTGAAATTCGAATACAGTCATTTATTTATTTTAAAGAGATATACCTAAATTTTCGTAAATACACCCCAACTCATTTGTTTACGCCATTTAAAAAATTTTAATTTGGCAGTTTATTACAAAATACTTAAATAATTTGTGTGAACTCTCCCTGTTATTCCTTATTTATAAAATGTTTCCACGGACCGCCTAAGACAAATATATTGGTACATTATCCATTATATGTTTGAGCGTTGTCTTATTATTGATTGTAGGTGCGACGAGAGTCTGTCAAGAAGAGCTGGAGATGAAACGGAGACTGTAAAGAGACTCAAAGTTGCTGTTGCATTCCGGATGCTGGCGTCTGGAGTTCGTGAAATGGTGCCTCATGCCCTTCAACTTCTTCCTTCTACAAAGGTATTGTCCTTAATTACACTACAAATATTTACATTTATCTACTCTAATAGTAAAGAGTAGCTTTCATCTATTTGATTTTCTTTTCTCTAAACGTCAATGCTATCGTGAAATCGATCATTTACTCGTTTGAATTTTCCCTTAACAATCAGGAAAAAAAAAATATATATATAGAAAAAAATGAAATTACATTGAAAAAAACTTTTCTTTCAAAGGAATGCAAGTGCGAAGGTTTAGCTTGAATACACATCTACGTTAATAGTAATAAATAGTAGTACAATAAGAACTATTTACGAGGGCTACTTTCAAATTTTATGTTGTTTTCTTGAAAACCTTTTCTAATTATAATGGAGGGTCAATGGTTCAAATGTCTTTGTCTTCAATGTGTGCAAACATTTATCAAATGTTACATAAGGTGTGTTTTACTTCCGCAGCTGTACGGAGCATACGGGAAATTATGTAATCGGTCCGAAATTCGATATTGAGTTTTCACTGTTGTTTCATGTTTTCCGAACTCCTGATTTCAAAAAGGAAAAA
The DNA here is from genome assembly GCA_963662175.1 of Aradus depressus. Classification (NCBI taxonomy): domain Eukaryota; kingdom Metazoa; phylum Arthropoda; class Insecta; order Hemiptera; family Aradidae; genus Aradus; species Aradus depressus. Next base: position 95,134,547 of record OY759214.1, on the reverse strand, counting down.
AAAAAGTATGTATGTATGTCCGTGAACATGATAACTCTCGAAAGAAAGAATGTATCCACACGAAAATTAATATGTGTATCCAGAACCTCCAAGAATGACACTTGTGTTGATTTTCAGTCAAGTCCAAAGGAGTCTTGAAATTTTCTATGAGGTTTCAGAGATCCCGATGTAAGTCAACTTTTGATTTAGCCCAAACTTAGTCCTGGGGAATTACATTGACGACTTATTTATTATTTTGTGTTTTTTTCTTGTTGCCAGTTAAACACAGTTTGCGACAGTGGACTCAGTCCGCTAATGTTAGCTTGTGTCAACAATGATGAGAACACAGTGAGGATACTGCTGGAGTTTGGTTGCGATCCAGATTTGGAAACTCCACCTCAAGGCTCTCAGGTACATCTTACTGCTATTTACAGAGGGACTGCCTCGAATGCTGTATAATATATCCATTTATGAGTCATCTCAAGAACAAAAATTACCTTTTAAAATGCAGTTATAACATATTTTACCCTAATATATTCAATCCAACTTGTCAACTTCAGCCATATCTAAATTTGAATGCTCATTTCTCAGACATCAACACCATCTCACTGGAAAGTGTTGTCTTAAAATTACCTTTAAAAATAACGTTTACATCCTTAATCCCCAGGAGCTGTGTACAATCTGAATACAAACGAATTGGAAGATGTATACCTCCTATTGATATCCTGGCCTATTTACACTCCGATTAGAGGCCACTTCCTGCTTCCGAGTGTCACCATAGACATATCCAACTTACATATCTTACTTTTGGCCCATGATAAATATATCCAATATTTTCTATTATATACCTAGCTAGCTATGAATCATCATGAAGCATAGAACATTATTTTCAATTAACAATGTATTTATTTTCTTTTTCATATTATCATTTAACTTGATAAAGATGGTTAGATATACAAACACTTGGTCTTTATGTCTCCCAAATTATATTTGTATTATATTTTCATTTTGATCTAGTTGACGGTTCTCCCTAGAGAAACTAATGTATGTAATAATTAATAGTGACGAAGAGAAAACAAATATATGTATATATACATATCTGTGGCGACATGCCAGAACCAGTTATGTCCAATTTTTTTGAAAAATTAGATAATTACGGAAAGTTGTATATTTTGACGTGAACTTTTGTTTTTTTACAAAAAATAACCGATTTTGATGAACATTTTTATAGTAATTCTGGGAAAACTTAATGAGTTAACTGCCATTTACACGCCAAAACCAGTTAACTCCATTTTTTCATGCAAGAACCGATTAATTGGATCAAATTCGATATCATCACGCGTCGTTTAGATTTTTCTGTGTAATGAACAACAAATAAACTCATTTTAATATCTCTGAGCATCTTTTTATTATAATTAATTAACCAGATAAGGTAGAATAACATACGTTAACGTTATAAAATTGTAATTACAATGTTATAATACATGGAAATGACTTTTCAATCTATAATTCATAGTCTTCATAGTTTACGATTCTCATTTGTTTTATTCGTTCTGATCGACGAGATGATTAGGGAGTTGCAATTTCTTGATCATTATCATGTGGTTGTTTCTGTTTCTACTACGGATTAGCGCCATGAAAAGGAAACGCGCGGCGCCACTGTCAAGCAACTGCTCCAAATCAAAACATTGTTGACATTCTCATATAATATATATGACTATATTATAATAATACATCTAATATGAACGAATTCATAATCCAAATTAACAATGAAAAATTAATTTTTTTTTTTTTTTTCATAATTAAATTACAATAATTATAATTTTATAAAATTATTCGAACTTTTTAAAGGCGTAAACAATATTCAAGAAGAATTAGAACTTTTTATTTGAATATAACAGAAGTAACACAAAAAACTTTAAACCGTAATTTCTCAAAATCATGTTTAATGGAGTTAACTTGTTCTGGCATGTAGCCACAGATATATATATTACAGAAAAAAAGTTGAGCAAAGATATCCCTGATTTAAGACATGTTTAAGATTTTTAGATAAATAAACACTAGCAAGAAAATGTCGGATTATCTAGCCAACTAGTCTCAAATCAAGGATATCTTTCCTCAACTTGAGATTATCATTTTATTTACTTTTTTTCTCTGTAATATTCTTACTCTTCATTTTTTCTTTTCATCACTATTTTCACTTACTTATACCTATTTAAATTCATAATGAATCACTGACTAGGGAGTGTCACCACTGGGTGGGTGATTTCTCCCCTCATGACATTTTGACATTGCCATTATCTCTTTACTAGCACATTTGCTTGTTGTATTTATTTGTATACAGTTGTAAATAGCTATTTGTAATTAATAAAAAAAAAAATGACTGAAGCAATCTGCATAAAGTGAAACTCGTTTTTAGAGTCGAGTTAGACAGATATTTTGCGTATTTTTTTCGTACAGTTTCACCTTTTTACCTATTTATCAAAAATAATGTATTTTTTATTTAATTTATATAGTCTTGTGCATGATGTTAGATATTGTAATTGTAATGATCATTGACTCAATGTTATAACATTCCTTATTCAACCTTATTATTTTAACAATCTTAAATAATATCGCTTTAAACAATGAAAAATATTATTATTATTATAATATATCTGAAGAAATATTGAGAAACATCTCAGATACAGAAACACACTTATTTATTAGTTTTTAAATATATCAGAATAGATAATGATGATTTTGTTGTTGTCCAGGGTTGTCCTACAGTACAGGCAGAGAATCAGCATTGGACTGCCCTTACATATGCATCTCTTCAAGGGAATATCTCCATAGCGAAGTTACTTCTGGAGAGAGGTGCTCACGTTGAAGGAGGCGCCAGGCTCAGTGAAGAAAAGTCAACAATGACTCCTCTTCAGGTTCGTTTTAATTAGGTATTTTAAATATGTTTTGGTTTAATAGTTTATTTATTCCACACCCATCGTCCTGAGGTGTGGAATAAATAAATGTGCGGGGTCTTCCTCTTCTTTGTCTTCCCGGCTGCCCCTCCAGTATCTCCTCCATCTGTCTGGCTCTATTCTCTGTAAATTTCCCAGCCGTACAGGTCCCTCAGCTCTCTATTGGGCCGTATCCTCAGGACTAGGGCCGTATATCTTCCTCAAAGCTTCATGCATATAGTTAATGAGTATATTTGACTTCAGGTGGCAGCAGCTTCAGGTAACCTGGAAATGGTCTCCCTGTTGTTATCCCACGGTGCTCATCCCTTCCTGTCAACTGTCTACAAAGATTCCCTATCCTATTCTGGAGCTGCACAGAGGGGATGTTACAGGTAACAATAGAATACTTTATTTTATTTTTGAAGGCTTGAAATAAGGGAAATATTTTTTCTATATTAAATTATTCTGTTTAAATATGCCGTGTTCTGAAAAATTATATTCGAGAAGATTTCAGTGTCATTGCGATGGACAGACAAGCCATAGGAAGATATTTATTTCCGAATACTTTTTTGCGATTGTCTCGATATAACGATTAGCTGATAAAATAAATAAAAACAAAGAACTTGTTAAACTTTTATATATTGTCTTATTCCACAAAAATATATACATAAAGTGTACCAGTTTCGGCTTACGCCATCGTCAGCACAAAGTTCAAAAGTGATTGATATGTCTCATGTATTACTTGAATTTCAGAATGAACTGAGGAAAGAACTGAACACAAAACCAAGTTCATTTATCTTTCTGTATATCCAATTTGTGATGGAAGAAAACCATCACTTTCAAAATTATCATATTTCATCACGTAAATCAATAATAATTAACCAATTGAAGAAAGATTATTTAAACGTTTTAAATTGCACTTTTTTTTTAAATACTTAATTATTTAATACTGTTTATTCTTCTAACAGTAAACATTTATTTTTGTAAATTAATGAAAAATGAATAACAAACAAGGAACCAAAGTTGAAACGTGTAAAAAAGAAGATTCTACAAACACAAGTGAAGTGGCACCAGTACCTACCAGTGATGCCAGGCCATGATTTTGAAGTCACATCCAGTAAAACTGAACATTTCAAGTTTCCCCAGATTTTTTTCTAGAAAAATAGCTATGTTGCTCTACATAATATATATTATATTGGAACTAAATATGTAATTTTATGTACTTAACGGAAAAATGTAAATAAAAATTAAATATAATATTAATTTCGTGTGAAACGGCAACATTTCTACTGTTGAGAGACGTAAAAATCCTATGTTTTTGAGACGGACTAAATGATATACCAACTCGTGAGCGTGCTCTCGCGAGCGCAGGTGCACAATTTGACGCCTACAACTATATGCTTTCATACTGTTTGCAATCATGGAACATTTCTGATTTTTTTTTTTGTATTCATGTTTAGCTCCAGTAAATTCAACGAAAATTGTACAACCATAATTCCAGATTGATAGATTGACATTTTAAGTATTTTTTAAAATATGTTTCTAGTGCTTTTGCCGTGGCTGCTGCCCATGGTCAAAGAACTGTACTCCACAAGCTTTTGTCACACCCTCTCAATCCAAACACGAAAGAGGTCTTATCATTGGAGGAGATTCTGGCTGAAGGAAACAACCAACTAACAGCCGATAGGAGGGCCGGATCTCGGCAGGTATGAACCCATTTTATATTTGTTTCAAAAATCCTCATCCCCTTCCTGTGTAACCTTTGTGCATTATAGAATAACTGTCGCATCTCGACTCAGATCTACACAAAATTTTGCGTGAAGTGTAATTAATTATCTCACCGAACAGAATCTTATGGTGTTTGTTTGTCACTTCAAAAAATAATGAAAGCAACCAGTTTTCTCACTCAGTTCTACTGTCAATCAATGTTGTCTAATGGGCATATATATATATTTTTTTTTCTGATGGAATTGCGTTTCATTGAAAAGGTTTCCTTCCAATGAAAGTCAACTAAGTCATATTTTGGTACATCATAATTCCAAAACATAAATTTATTATTTCTTAAAAGGCAGCTCCATTGTAAAACGAACTTGATTGAAATTGTGATCCGTAGGTTTTATCTATGTATTTCTTATTTATCATTAGCTGATAAAATATAGAAGACGTCTATTCTCTTTAAGTTTTCTTGAAAATACATTGTAGATTTTTATTAAATCTTTCGTTTTAAATAATGTTAAGAATATAAATAAAAATATTGTCTATTTCGCAAAATATATAAAATATATGGGAGTACTTTCAGGATTGCTACCATCTTGAGCCACTACTTAACAAAAGCATCATTTGTTTAGTTGTGGCTGAAGATGGTACTAATACCGAAAATACACCCTCATGTATTTGATATATTTTTTAAAATAGACAATATTTTTTTAAAAAACTATGTTATTTTATATTTTTTATTAAGTGTTTTTTCACAATATCTCTGAAAACAATATTAAATATCAAGGTTAAGAATACTCTTTTATTGATACATTAGTTATTTTCTTTTACTAGTTACATTTCGCATTTGTCTATTTATTATTATTTTTTGTGTATTAAATCTATTTTATTTTATTAAGTTTCTATTTATATCTTACTTCATTACTTGTAAGATATTTCTATTTTTAAGCAATAAAATTTCATTTATAAATGTTTAAAATTCAGTTTTCAGCTTGATTAGTTTAATAATATTCTAGGTTTCTGTGAGTTTTATGAGGAAAATTTTGGCGAAGGAATTATTAAAATATGGCTATTAAAGAGCTCTGAGCAGAAGGATCTGTATCTATTTAGAATCACATCGACAAAACAATTGATTTGACTGAAGCTTTCATTTATGAATGCACTACTTCAAATCATCAAATATAAATATTATTTTTTTGTTATATTGTTGAGGTCACCGATCCATGGATCTACTATTTTAGATTAATTTTTCATTCATTATTTCATATTAACAATTTGTATTATGTTTGTTGCAGCCTGGGGATAGCAATTCGGGTCAGCTGTTGAAATTAAGCAAAGCGCAAATAAAATGTCTTCAAGAAGCCATGTATCACAGTACAGAAAACAACCATCTAGGTATGTTGATATCTCTATGTACTGTTAGTAAAATGACCTGGTTCTGGTAGAGTTTGGTTGGTCAGTTTGTTATGGACTATGGGTTCAGTGTGTTTCTTTAATTTATGACCTAATTATGATTTTATGACAAGGTCCGAAAATTCAGGCATATTGCCATAAATACACATTTTTTGGCCCTTTCTATTGTAATAAAAAAAAAAATTTTTTTAGGCATAACTTATTTATTTATTTATGTATATATTTTTTTTTAGCTCAATCATGGATCTGAGTAAGTACTGAACAATGAGTGCTATATAATATATAGTAATTATTTTGTATAATTTCGACTTTCGATAGTACATTATTATATTATGTGTTTTTTATTTTGGACTCTTCAACCGTTATATTAAACTATTAAACTAGCGCGGCCGTCTATTCATTCACTATTGACGTTAAATATCTTAGTAAATTACCTAAATTTTAGTGGTTTTCTCTTGCTCTCCCCAAACAATCTGCTACCATATCTCCTGATTTTATCATATTTTTACTTTCTCAGCTAAACGAAGTACAGGGAAAGTTATGTAATCGGTAAAAATTTTGATGCGGAGTTTTCAACAAAATTCAAAATATCATGCGGAGGAAACTTTTTAATTTTCGTCAAAATCAGCAGAAGGGAAGGGGGTCTCAGGGGAGGGCTCAACTCTAAAAACCGAGTAACTGCCGATGTAATGACTTTATTGACACTAAATTTAGTATGAGGATTTAGGATCCCCTATGTAAGACATATTAGCGCAAACGGTTGACTGGTTTTGGAGAGGGAGCGAAAGGTTAATTGATTAATTCGTTCTGGTGAAGTACATTGCAGGTGATTCACCTACCAGCTTTTTTTTTTGACCTTATTTACGTTGCATATTGGTCATGTCTCTATTTACAAAACATCCATGGCCCCGGGAGGTAGTTCTATTCATGAAGTAAAAAATAAAACTCTTGGTCGGGATTTAAACCCGCAACCATGGTTCTCGCCCGCGCACGGCACCTCGATTATATCATATTATGTTGCCCTTGCAGAGATCACCCTGGACCTGAGGAACCTCGGGGTGAGCTGGAGCCTCCACTGCTGGATGTCTACCCTGGCCACAGCACATGGACACATAGAGAGTATGATAGACCAACTGTTGCAGGACTTTCTCCATGTCTGGCCTGATGACTGCTCCGCTCAATTCGTTGATGAATGTCTTCCACTTCTATTTAACATATTTAGATACAGTAAGGTATGTACTCACCTCATTATTCTCATTATTAGTATTCCTTGAGGCCCATGATTTATTTATTACATTTAGTAGGAATTCATTTTTTTATAAATCGGCCGATTTTTTTAGATATTGGGTTCCTTAAATGGGTTCGTACCTTCGCTTTAATGAGGACTTATATTACAGAGAGCTTTTTAGAACAAGTTAATAAAGATTATTTTTTCTTAAACTAACACTTTTTATCATTTGTTCTGTTTTTGTATCTCATGCTTGGGCGTTAAGTGCGATGTATCGCTTACTACCAGAGCGCTCTTTCGTCGCAACAACATGAGTCTGACTCTACTGTGGAAGGTTTAATTATCTAGAGTACCTGACATCTCACAGGGTCGGGATCTGAAAGACGGTGTGCTCAAAGCTTTTTACCTCCTAGATAAAAAAAAGAAGAGGGCCTCCGCCAGGTTTTGAACCCACGATAACTTTTTATTAAAGTAGCGACAACTGTACAAGATAGCCCCGAATGAAAGGATGAAACACTGGGGTCTGTTAGCAAAATTATATTCTACGGAAAAATATTTCTATGAATATTGGATAATTTGGGACGCCCTTAGTTGTTGGGCTCTTCTCCATCAGAGTGGCAAATATTTTTGTGGTATTCAATGCCCGGGGTCTGAGTCACAAAAACAAACCAGGAACATAACTACACCTTAACAAGAATTCGCAGTTATGTAATTCATTTTTTTCTTCATCTTATAGAGAATGAAAATAATGCATAAATAACTTATTGGTAGTTTGTTAACCATTTGTAATTATTCTAACAAGCATTAAACACCTTACATGAAGTTGTTATAATTTTAATTCTAATTATCTGATTATTATTTTCAGATTGAAGGAACCACGTTACTTCTGGCTGACATCTTCTCCACTTGCTATGGTTGGGAGCCGATCCGCCCTATCAGAGACTCTACACTGAACGGTGGGGCTAGGATTGATCCCAAATTTGTCAATAATCCAGAACTCTCTGATGTTCAATTTCGTGTAGAGGGACGGGTTTTCTACGCACACAAAATAGTGCTCGTCACTTCATCTCCACGTTTTCGCGGGATGCTTAGCTCGAAACTTTGCGAAGGCAACCCGCCCATTGTTCAGATTAATGATATCAGATACCACATATTTCAAGTAAGTTACTCCTTTACTTTTATTTAACTATTTATTGTGTGATAATGTTATTGTGAATACCAAAGGCTCGGAAACCTATTTTTTTAAGCAATAAAATATTCCATTTGGAAAAAAAGTGTATATATAACGTTTTACCTAATAACGAGTATGAATATAAACTAACAATTTGTGAACTTTTCTTGTAATTTAACACCTTTTTACCCTTAAGCACGCCGTCCTTTGGATTGGACGTTAAGCGATGGTCACGAGTAGTAGGTAGCCGTAGGCTAGCATGCTACCTCTGAATTACCGACCTCCTTTTCCATAGACCTACATAGATATGATTTTTTTCTATTTCTCGAATTCACGGGGTTGGAAAACATGACATTTCCATGACAACTCAATATCGTATTTTCGACATTGATTACATAACTATACTCCCCTATACTACGTATAGCTGTGGTCGTAATAATATTCGTATCGGCTCGAAAAAAAAGTTGTATTTCTTTAAAACCTGGAGCTTTTCATCTCTATTCACTCTTATGAGTCACTCCTAGCGACACTGAACTCTATGCACTTCAAATCGGGTGGGATTTACAATATGCCCTCTCTTTTAATTTAGACTCAAAAGGAAAAGTTAGTTCAAAACAGCATCATTCACCTACCACCCAATCAAACTGCTTGTTTTATTGTCAGTAAAAGTAAGAGGTGAGACAACGAATTTTATTGGATATTAGATGTGATTAATGCGACTTCAACCCAGCTTGATGTCTTAATAGTCAAATCTTAGCTACGAAAAACAATCAGAGCTTCTTGTTTTGAAATTTTTAAAATGTATTATTCTTTGTTCTTTCAGCTGGTGATGCAGTTCCTGTACAACGGTGGCTGTGATGGCTTGGAAGTGGATCAGAACGATGTTCTCGAACTAATGGCGGCTGCTAACTTTTTCCAGTTAGATGGACTTTTGAGATTTTGTGAAGCTCAATGCTCCAATATGGTTGATCTGGATAACATTGTTTCTATGTACATCCATGCTAAGGTAATGCATTCTCGTACTCAGTAGATGTTGAATTAAGTTTCAAATTGCACTATATATTAGCATAAAAACCAATAAAAGCAAAGAACCTGTTGAACATTCATATTGTCTAATGTAATACGTCATTCTCAGCACCAAGTCCAACAGTAACATTTTAGACTTAAAAAATAATAGCAAGAAATAAATTAGAGAAATGACATTCACAATAAAGTATATATGAAACACACAATATTTATAAAAAATAATTGAAGTAATGGCATTATGAAACAATATCGAAGTTATTTGAGAAAAAAATAATAAGATAAATGTGTACTTAAATAATATTGAAGGAAATCGAGGTTCTGTCGTGTAAAAGAAAATGCGAAATTTGGCCAACGTTTCGAAAACTAATGAATAAATGGTGTGGACACATCCACTCAAGTCATTATAAGGCCCTGAAGAAGAAAATAAATAGTTTTCGAAACGTTGGCCAAATTTTGCATTTTCTTTTACACGACAGAACCTCGATTTCCTTCAACATTGAAAATATACTGTCGACTCTATTAATCAGTGCTTAAATAAGTATACAATATGTTACATTATATATGTATATATTAAGAAAATATATAAGATTAATAAATAATAACACTAATTGATTAACCTAGTGGCGTTAAAAGAGGTGAGAATTTGAAAAGTGTTAGGCTTTTTCACAACGATGGAGGTACCTTATTTCCGTTGCTTTTTTGAAAATATGACTCATATAGTTGATATTTTATCTTTAGCTAATGTAGAATTATCCCCTTTTTTTGTCCTATATAAACCTAACTGCATTATTCGCATTCGAGCTAGTACATTCCACTGCACTTCTATTTTTATTTTACACTTAAATGTTTTTATGTATTGATGTACGAAAGTGGACCTCCCTGAATAAGTCAATACTATTGATTCTCAGCATAATTGGCAGAAGAGGAAAAGAGTTTAGAGAGAGAGAGAGAGAGGAAAAACAGTTAATTACAAATAAGTCGAGCTGGGGAAGTACATCGTCGCTGATTCGAGATTTTTTAAATTTCATATCGCTCATTTGCTGCAACAACGACATAACTAAAAAATGGGTGATTTTGAGTTATGGGCATAGGAAGAACCATTCTCACGTATACTTTTAGCGGGTAGAGCGACACATGAGCTTCAACTGCTAGCCGAGAAAACAATTATTGCTTGCCATAATTCAAAGAGAGGGTAGTTATGAGGTTAAGGGAGAAACCTCAGTAAGGTCTATAGCTGTTACTGTACATTTTCTCTTCTTTTATATTGTATTCTTCCAATAAAACATGCTGATAAGTTATTTTCTAATGAATGCGTCAAGTTATTACACGTCAAAAGTTTGAATTGCTCCTCCTGGAAAATCCCAGTTTTTGAGTTATGTAATCTGAGCAAATGAGTGATATGGTCTCTCTCACTCTCTCCCTGCCACTTTGTCTCTCTCATACACACTCACACACTCTGCCACTCTTTCTCACAAGTCCACCTTACTCGTTTTGAAACCCTCTTTGCTAAGAATGTTTCCTATCTGTTGAGAAATTCATAATATGGTAAATGACACACCTTCCTATTAACTTTTCGTTGCAATTAATTGGTTGTAGGTTAATTAAATTGATTCTTCCTATTTTTTTTTTGCCGAACTTTACGTTCACCTATTGAGCTCTATTTACCTCTAGTATTCAGTGGAAGTAGTGTATGCGCCAAACAAAATAGTTGAACTTAATTTCGATGGCGCAAGTCGACACTGGTACACTGTATGTATATATTTTAATTAAAATTAATGTTAATCATGTTCTTTGTTTTTATTTAGCCTGTATATACTCAGGTTAGGCTTGCAGCACGAAACGTCTTAATACTTTTTAAATAAATTGGGGGAACAAAAAGGAATCTCCTTAAACATCACTAACTCTAATATTAATTTTTTTTTAAATTAATTATCAACATCGAATGGTGATAAATACTATTGTAAAGGGGATATTATATAAATTTTTTTTTTTTTTTTTTTTTGTGCCAGGTATATAACGCTTGCCAGTTGATGGAGTACTGCCAAGGTTTTCTTCTCCAGAATATGGTAGCTCTTCTTACCTACGATGATTCCGTGAAAAGACTTCTTTTTGGCAAAAAATTGCACAACCATGACGTTCTGGCTGGACTTTTACTTACACTTCAGTCAAGGATAAAAGCAAGAAATAATACACTGCGACCAGGACCCAAACCCAAGTCGTAAATTTCATATATTTTCATGTATTTCAACTTTTTTTTTTTTTATAATACATATTAGTCTGATTTTTAAAAAAAAATATATATTTTGTCAGATTAGACATACATGTATATACGTATGTGGGATAGCATGATTAAATAATTATTTATTTAAGTAACCCTTTTGGGAATTTTTTATATAAAAAATGTATGTGATAATGATTTAAAAAAAAAATAGATATTAGAATAAGGTCAGATTGAGTTTGAATTTTGGTTAAGTTTATGAAGTAAGGGCCATCCTACGTCTATAATAAGGTAGGGTTTAATAATATTATTACATTTACTAAGTAAAACAAATTAAGTAGGGCCATCATAATGATCATTATGTCATTAAAGCCATCATAATGATCATTGTCATTAAGGTCATCATAATGATCCTGGAAAGTATACGTTCAACAATAATTTGTAGAAACATTAATTGTAAAGGGCATCATGCTTCTAGATAAGAAATATGCATCTTGGAAATATGTATAGATATATTTTTTTATTATAAAATGATTTTCATAATTTTAGGTGCAATCTAAGTTCTAATGCAGAAAGAACTTTTTTTTTTTTTACAATGTTTCCAGAGTAAGAAAGAATTTTAGAATAGCATTTTACTTCCTATATCCGGATTTATGAGGTCCTTTTTTAATTCTTGGAAAAGGCTTTTGAAGATCAGCGCTTGCGCAATTTTTTGGGAACGGGAGGTCCTGTTCATGTAGGAACTTCGGAGAGTTTCGATGTATATATTTGGCGTCAAATAGCGAGACGCCGTCATTTCATGTAACGCCCGGCATTTACTAAAATGAATTACAAATTACTCTTTTTAATTGGATTTTTAATTAATTTGAGGTTCGCTATTTTACTGTCAAATCACATAATAGCTGCATAACAGCTAACAATATTCAAAGTAACAGTATTTCACGATTTTTTTTTAGGGGTCGATTTACCTAACTTAAACTTTGAGGGAAGTTTCAGTTATATAACTTGAACAAATCCCAATATACCACCATCAGGGGTGGGGGGGATGTATTAAAAATAACATAATTTAAAATTTATTTCAGTATATGCCAATGGAAAGACTAGGCTTACACCATGAAATGATGTGATACACTATTTGACGCTGACGAATATAACTACTAGGCACTAATCAAAACACTAATTTATTTTCTTGTGGCAATTTTTTATTTCATATTTTAGGTTATTAGTTATTGTGACTTATGACCGGGCTTTAACTACGAGGTCATATCGCCTACTACTACAGTTTGCATACTTATCATGAATTCTATGAAGGGCACATACCGTCTATAACTGAACCCTATAGGATACTTGCAATCATATTTTTCAACAAAGGAATCTCGGACAATTTTTGTCATTTTCATTATTTGAGTTAAGACTCAATGTAACTGTTAAGACTGCTCTCAATGTTATTTTTGATGTCCTTTCCTTTTTTACTCATATTCTTCTTAAATCGAATTGAACATTTTTTATTTCATATTTTAGGTTATTAGTTATTGTGACTTATGACCGGGCTTTAACTACGAGGTCATATCGCCTACTACTAGTTTACATACTTATCATGAATTCTATGAAGGGCACATACCGTCTATAACTGAACCCTATAGGATACTTGCAATCATATTTTTCAACAAAGGAATCTCGGACAATTTTTGTCATTTTCATTATTTGAGTTAAGACTCAATGTAACTGTTAAGACTGCTCTCAATGTTATTTTTGATAATTTAGATGTCCTTTCTTGTTTTACTCATATTCTTCTTAAATCAAATTGAACATTTTTTATTTTATATTCGGCTTCGCCCGGAGTAACTTTAAGTTTTATGATTTTAGAAATAAGGGGAAATTTTCAGTGATGTTGAGGCCGGTGGTTTGTGATGAACAGGCTTTATAAGGATGCTACATATGAAATTTCATCAAAATAGATTAATTTGTTTTTGTGCCAACTTGTTACAAACCCACAACAGACAAAACTGCAGATTTATAAACAGAGATAAAAACATTTACTGGAGGCTATTTATTGTATATTGGTATAGGCTACCGCGGACTTTTTTTTTGTAGAAGTTTTTATTTTATTGCCAACAGTTCCTTCATACATAATTTTGATATATCTTCAACGGCTTAGGCAGCATATACAATAAATTGCGCCCGGACGACTTTTTCTTCTCCGATTTGCTTCACTTTTACCATCATTGCTTAGCTCATAAAAGTAATTTTCTTCTCTTCTTCTGGATTCATTATTATAACATAGGTTGTTTTTGTGTAAATAACATAATTTATTTTTAATACTAAATAATAATATAATCGTAATTTTGTTTTCCATTTAAAATATGTATATTTTCTTAGTATTAAACTCAAAGTGCCAATATAAAGAGGTGTTCACATCACATATTAGTTATATTAGAGTTAGTTATTATCACATGCCCGGGCTTTAACTACAAGGTCATATCGCCTACTACCAGAGCGCTCTTTTGTCACTCTGGTGGACATGAGCCCGATACTACTGTGGGAGTCTTCAATTTTGCCTACCCTAAATTTGTATTCACCTAGGGTAGGGGGTCTTTAACGAGTACCTGACGTCTTATAGGCTCGGGACCATCTCTTAATGTCCTCCGAAGGACGGCATGCTTACGTTTATCTTATCTCCCAGATAAAATAAACTAAGGGCCTCGGCCTGGTTTTGAACCCATGACGTTCAGCTCAGTAAGCAAGCACGCATACCATTGGCGCCCTCAGTTATATTAGATTCCATTTAAATTGAAGAAAAATGTATAATTAAAAAGAGAAAAAAATCATAAATGCTTGCCATTAATTGTTTATTATTATTATTATTATTGACTATATACCTTTTTGAATATAATGTACATATATAAGGTTTCTTGGGAGTTGATATGTTATTAGACATAAATAATTAAAATGTTTAAAAAAATAATAATAAAATATACAAATACCATTCCTCAAGATCGTTCATCATTGCGTGCCAAGAAATTGAGAAAAAAAGTATTACAATATTGTGCCAAGGTAAAAATAATATGTTTCCATATAAATAAATGTACGCTATATAATTTCTTAAAGTTTCAGATATTTATTTTAGTTGTGATTTATTTATTTTATTTTATACTTTATAATTATTTGTGTAGGTTTTGTTTTATATTTTCCTATTTATAAAATAACACGTGTTTTAATATATATATATTTTTTTCTTTAGATATAATTGTATCCACTTATTAAATTAATAAGTGAAAAAAAAATTATAATAAAAATATAGTAATAAAAGTTTTTTTTTTTTTTAAATATATTTATAAAATAAGAGATTATTGCTCATTACATTATTTTTTATACCTTCTTTAAATTTAAAAATATTACAGGCAATTTATTATCAGTCTTCTAAGGCGAAAATAAGAAAAAATATGAAGCTGAGTTTCGGTTAGGAAACTAATACCATAATTTATTTTATTTTGTCTTTTCATTAAATACGCAGGTAAAACAAAAAGTGAATTTTTGTGGCGATTATCATTATCAAAAACAGAGAGATAAAAGGGTCTTTAGAACATAAGAAAAGCAAGTATTGATGTGAAAATAAACAAAATCTAATTCTTAAAATTACACACAAATAATAGAATATGTATAATTTATAGCAATATGAAAAATTATCAATTAGTATTCTGTTATTACATATTATTTGCTGTGATTATCAGATAAATTCGAATTTTATTATTTTATATATCAAATTGCAGTTGAAAATAGACTACTTTATTTTATTCATTTTTCCTATTACTTCTCAACAAAACTGACTCGAAATCATATCATTATATTAATAAAATGAAAAGGCAAGCGAACTATTTTTGGAATTTCTTACTATTTTAGTACACTTTCATATTTACATTTTTTGTTTCCATTTTTAGAAATTAACTCAGTAAAATTGCTTTCATAAACAATAGATAGAAATCTCTAATAAAATTATACATATAAATTTCAAAATTGATTCTTACTAACAAACTAATGGTTAAGTGTAACAAATCCAAACTATTTAAGGCATAGTCTACAAAATGTATATAAGTATCAAAAGAATCATTTTACAAACATAATTCTTTTTACTATAATAGCGAATTTATAACCACATTTTTTTTCTCAAATATAAATATACATTAAAAATACATAACAGAATGATATAATAGTTAATATATTATCACAGATACAATACAATTCAGTTTATTTTCTCAGGGTAACAGCTATAATTATTGCCAGAATGACACCAACTGCGATCGAGAGGCCCAGAAGAAAGATAGTCTTCTTCCTACGCTTAGTCTATAAAAAAAATTAAATTTAAATTATGTAAATATATGAGATACATTTAATATAAGAGACAAGCGGTTATTTAACAAAAATATTCAGCTACGAAATTTATATTTATAAAGATATTCATGAATAATTATAGAAAATGGCGCCTTGAAATCTCACGGACTTTCGGTTATCTTTTTACAAGTTTGCTTGAAAACTTACTCAATCCAGTATCCATAGTATTTATTATGACTCATGCCCGGGCTTTAATGCAACTAAGTCATATCGCCTACAACCAGAGCGCTCTTTCGTCGCTCTGGTGAACATAGTAGTCCTAAATTTTGCTATCCTACATTTTTATTCACAGAGGGATCTTTAACGGCTACCTGACATCGTACAGGCTCGGGACCATCGCTTAACGCCCCATCCGAAGGACGCGCATGCTCAAGGTTTTTTCACCTCCCAGATAAAAAAAAACTTAAGGGCCGCATACCACTGAGCTACTGGAGCCCTCTTTCTTATTTGTATAGTTTTATGTCATATCAAAAATAATTGGGAGACCGAAAGGCCATGTAAAGAAGTGTTACAGCCACCATCTTACTTAGAAGACTCTTCTCTTGAATAAGAATTTTTTTTTTCAATGAAGAATCTGGAGTGTCACCACTGGATGATTTCTCCCCTCGACATTCTAACATTGCTATTATATATATATAATATTTATGGAATAACAAGAGATCAAACATTTGTTGCGGAGATACATTCTTTTTATACAGATAAATGTTGTAAGTAAATTTCGTTGCGTTTACTATCTCATGAATATTACTACATGTAGGTAGGTATTACTTAGCCCAATAAGGAACTTACATGGTATACGGCAGCCTTATCTAGTTCAGCATTTCCAGCCTCCACTGCACCATGAACGGTTTCTATTGCATTTTCAATAGAATCTAGAAAATATGTAATCAAAATTAAATTTAGTTAAGGAATTAAATTCAAATAAATATATATCAGTGCCGTTCTAAGACTTTCCAGGGGCCCTGAGGTAGACTTCATCCGTGTGCCCTTGAATTATTTTTTCAATATTACCCTCAACTTTGTTTTTATTAATTTATATAATACACCAGAACATTCTAGAATCTTACAGAAAGGCAATTTGCAGTATGCCAAGTTTTGAAATTCTTCTCCGAAATTATTTTTCATTGTTTTGCAAGAATGTTAAGGTTGAGAGATCTTCAAAATTAAAATGTATAAAAAATTATCTAAGAAGTTCCAAGGGCGAATGCATTCGCTTTATTTTTGATTGAGCATGAAGTTATGAATAATTTAAATTATTGATGATTTCGTTCATGTAAAAAGTAGAAAGAAAGCAATTTCATCATCACGTGCATCTTCTGTTGTATAGAAATATAAACATGATGTAAATTTTGAAATAAATGTGAACAATTTTGTCATTTCTTAAATCCTTGTTTTTTGTTTGTTCCCTTTTTCTAATTTATCGCTGTTTAATTAATTGTTTTAATCGAACGGGGGCCCCCTGAGCTCGGGGGCCCTGAGGCGGATGCCTGACTTGCCTCGGGGATAAATAGGCACCAATAGAATCTAGTGCTTGGTTTAATATTCTCCTATATCGTCAACACGTCAAGTTTATATATAAATTATTTTATAGCAATTCGTGGCATAATCAGGGGAAGTTTTTTTTTATTTTCAACTTGCTTTCTTGTAAAATACCAGAATTTATCCACATGGAGATTACTTAAACTCCGAAGAAAAAATAAATAAAATATGAATTTTTAATTTATTAAATTAAATCAATTATTCAAGTGATCTACATCAAACGAATCGTCAGGAGGGGAAACACGTTGAGATCAACTGCGCCATAAGCATAAGCGAATCCGGGAGAGGAAAATCGAGAAGAATTATTACATCTGGAAAAGAACTAACCAGAAGCAGTACCAAGAGCATGATTGAAATTAATAAGAGGATATGTAAGCAGGATGGAGGATAACGAGATGGTCGTGGAGATATTGGCTGGACACTCTGTAGGAGAAGACTAAGAAGACCAAGGCTCCTCTTGATGGACGATACTGAAGAAGAACTAACAAGGAGATGGAGGAGGCAGAGATTCTGCACATACCTCCTAGTCTATATAACACGTCAAGAAGACAATTCTCCTCAACCAGGAAGTTGACTGAAACAACAGAATCACGCGGTATAATTAATACTAAATAAATGAAAATTACTTATGTCCTCAGCTTGTTTGTAGACCATAGCCCCGACTTCTTTCATGATTTGGTTGACGTCCAGTATACAGCTCTCCACGTTCTTTATCCTCTGTTCTCTTTCCCGAAGTAAACCTTGTTCAAATTCTAAATTATTTGTAGCCATTCTTTCTGCGTTTGGATCCTCGACTTCAGCACTTGATTCGGAGGCTTCTCTAGTTTTGTTTATATCATCCAATAGAGCGTGTTCTGAGGGCAGAAGGTGAGTTCGCATTTTCTCGGCCAATTGCTTTAAAAAAAAAAAAAAAATTATTATTATATAATATACAATGGCTTTTATGTTTGTTGCTTGGCTATTACGATTAAATATTTGTCAAGCCTTTTTAGTAGATATTTTCATATTTGGTTTACTCCACAACACCGGACAAGTGATACGGGTTTAATCTAATTTAAACTCTTCGAAAAGCACACAATTGGGGCAAAAATTAGGAATATTTCCGAAAATATAAATAATAAACAGTTAACAAAGGGATACAATGGTGAAAGAACAATAATCCTTTTGATGAATAGTTATAGTCTTCTATCGAACCAATAACAAGAAAAGAAGAGAAGGAATTGTTCCGAATACTGTTGAGTAAGCGAATATATTTAACAATTATGGATTGTAAAGAATAAAATAATGGATGGCGTTGTGCCCTTGGCTTTGTTATGCTATGATACAAGAAAAAACGTTGTTTCCAGCGAACCCGACTCGACTATAGTAGTTCTAAATTTTGCCCAGCCTAAATTTTTATTCACCTAGGATATAGGTCTTTAACGAGTACCTGAAATGGTACAGCTCGGGAACGTCCCATCCGAAGGACGGCATGCTTAAGTTTATTTTACCTCCTAGATAAAATAAATTAGGGACCCAGCTATCTTGAGCTCAGTATGCATGCACGTATACCACTGAGCTACCGGCGCCGTCTCCCTCTATAATATATAACACCAGAATGGCGCAAATAGGAGAAAATATCCATGTATATATTAAGAAATATAAGAATACCTTTTGAACTCTAGTATACATCTGTACAGCCTCTGTAAAATTATTCATTAGTTTTTCTACTTGAAGCTTCTGTGGTTTTCCAGCTTTTCTAACTATCCCAGTTAATTTGTTCAGATCTTTGGTTGTGTGATCAACGACTTCATTTGCACTAAGTAATTTTGCATGCCTAAACAATGTCAATTTATTTACAGTAAAACATTAAATCTGCACCATCAAAAAACACGCAATAATAATATAAGCTAGACAATTCATCTGATACTTACATTTTAATACGAAGTTCTTGAGAATCTTTTGGAGTGCCAATTGTTTTCAAAACTTGTTCCAAATCTTTGCGTTTAACATTTATTGTAAAAATATTAGTTGTAACTTTCTCCGACAAATCGACCATCTCGGTTGGACTAAACTGTGCCTCAGAAAATGTAACATTGGGAACTCTGTCACTGATGGCTCCGTAATTCTTTTGAAGTCCAGCACTGCTGGCTATACCTTCCTCAGACATTGTCTATAATTAAAAAATACAAAATATAATTAAAAGACACAGGTGAAATTCTGAAATATTACTTGAACAGTATGCTACTCAATTAAAAATGAATGAGGAAAAAGTTTGAATTTAACTGTATGTTTAATGACTAATCTACTCAAATGCTAGAACAAATATTTTTCTCGAATGGCCTTATTCAAATAATCGAGGACTTCGAATGGGGAATTCCGTGTCAACTTCAACATATTGAAGTGATCTAGATTATTCAAGATTCAATTAAAACAAACATTATGTAGCCTCGCATAGAAATCTCCTCCAGATGATTTGTAAGATCTCTGAAGGATTTCTTTCTTTCAACTCTATAGGTGAACATCTTGAAAGTCATTGTAGGAGCACAGAAAGTATTGTTATAAAAAAAATGTATGTAATTCTACATTTCAGAATAAATAAGAGAGTATGTAATATTGATGTTTTTGACAATGAAGAGAAATTTCAACGTCAATTAATTAATTAAGCAAATAAAAGAATAACACCACAGAAGGATCTGTAATATAATAACGCGGCAAAAAGCTCATAAGACTAGACTTGACGGGAAAAATTGTCTTCTAAACCTCTGATAGTCGCTCCCCTTCCTCCAGAACCTTCACAACAGGAAGACATATCGTTTTCTCTCCAAAGGCGAACCTCCTGAAAGCAGTGCTCCCGTTTGGGACGGCAACAAAAAAAGTCGACAATGAGAGGAAGATTATTATGAACTTCTATGGATCCTTCGCCTAAGTAAGCAACTACTAGCCAAATCAACCACCAAGGAAGAAGACTCGAGATCTCCCCAGTATCTGCCTAACTGAGAGCAACAACGCTCTCTCCATCAGAGACATAGAAGCACAATCGGCCAGTGGTGCGACTAGCGACTAACTCAGTCCGTCAAAGACTGCTTCCATCGCCACCAGAACATGGAAGTAGTCTATGAAGACTTATTCAGTACAACCGTTGACAGGACCTAGCGGGCTCATGGACAACCTCCGGCAAAGGCGAATACAGAGTAACATTTTAAAAATAAACTTATTTTTCTACAAAAAAGCTTTATCACAGTACAACATAATAACTGCATCTCTGAATATAAATGAACAAGACAAGAACTCCCGCTCGGCCTGTATTGAGTCAAAAATAGTTTTATTTCACAATATTTCTTCTCTTTAATATTAAATTGATATTAGGAGGAAAGTTGAAATAGAATTACTATTGACAGGTACGTACAAAGTTTGTTTTGACGGATCAAATATATTATCTTAAATAAGTATATCATATTTATTCAACTACATTATACAAATGCCCGGGCTTCAACTACGAGGTCATAATGCCTACTATACTCTCTACTTAATAAGGGCATGCATACATTTGTAAGAACTAAACTTTTTTCAACTTATTCCAACTGTAAATCAATGTACGCTCTTCGGAATAGCATTTCATTCCGCCTTGAGAATTTAGAACTACTATTAAAAAGAATGACGAAATATTTATTTAAGTCATACACTAGCAAAACAAACAATGACTCAACGACAATTTTCATGAAAATGCAGCTAACAGATAACTGAATACATTTTTGATACGTCCTTATCACCTTTATGTGTTGACATTAACGTATGAACAAATAAAGAATAAAGTTATTAACAAATTTTATTTCAAATAAAAACCAGGAACTTACTGCTTGTAAATAAAAATGAGAGCGCTAATAACCGGTAGTGCGCTGAATGAGAGCTTACTAATCACATCAATCTACTTATACTTAAAAGTTTTTCATTTCATTAATTATAAAACAGTATTACTTAAAAATGTTGACATTCATTTCATAATGATTCAATGGATCTAAGTACGAACATTGTAAATCATAATAAAACTATATGTGAAATTGTCACGAAAAATAAATTTTGCCAAACCAGAAAAGAATAAAAAGAATGAGACACAATACAAAACAGAATGAACTGGGGCCAGTCAGCTGTTTCTCACATTTTTTGGATGTTACTACTCAATAATATTTTAGATCTATATTTTTTCTAAGACAATTTTATTGAAAAAATAATAAAAATTCGAGATAATAATAGTAATCAGTTTTCAGAAATTTTAATTAAAATACAAAATATACTTGAATTATCAGCTGTGTAAATTTACAAAAAATAAAATATGAACTTAATATTATTGGAAGTTTGCAAGAAAAAATATTATCTTTAACATAAATTTTAAAAATATTGTGTAAAATGAATTTATTTAACATCAATTGTATGAAAAGAGGTTTTTCACATTTTTTTGGAATCGTGCATGAACGCGATCTAGTTACAATTGTACGGTCTGTCGTCTCCCTTCTACTTTCGTACTGTGAGTATTTCTTTAAATTTATGAGTATTTGTTCCAAAAACGCAATGTTTTACTGTTTCAAAGAAGTCTTATAAATGGATCTTATTTAATGGATGTTCATAATAACAAGTGTATTTGTACTGTTTAATCAAAGGTATTGGCGTCATTGTGTCCCGTATCGAAATATTTTCCTTTTTCCGTTTTGTTATTCAATTGTTAGTATGTTTACGTTCAATTGTCGATGATTTATCCGGAACTGTGTACAGAAATATCTTTAATTCGGCTGTTGTAATTTTGTAGGTTTTAGTGTAGTGTTCTTGATTTGCAAATGGCGTAGTGGTGCTATGTTCGTACCTTTCTTCGAAATACGCACATCAAATATATATATAACATTGTTTGGTTGAGTTTCTTGTAAATATACGTGTTTGTTTTTCTTTTGCACTCAATGATTTTGTTTCAGGAAGTTAACAAGTTAAGTTTACATATCATAACCTCTTTGTTCACTGCCTTTTCTTTGTATGTATCCACGGATGACTAAGCCTTGGCCTTACCAAGTTAGTCATCCACTTCTCTTGTAAACTTGACTACCCTCAATGTATTATTAAATTAAAAAAAAACATATATGAAAATTAAATCAGCTGTCCTCTTTCTTTACACTTACACATTCATAACTCAATAACCTAAGCATTTTTGACATTTTATTCAAAATTTGAGTGACATAACATTAATAAACTAGAAGATACACTTTTTCAAATAACATTGTCAAAATTATATTTGTAAGTATTATTGTCTGAATTATTTTTCATATAATTAGTCATCAGTTATGTAACTTTAGTTTCGCCTACAAGTAAACAAGTTGATAGTTTCGCTATTCGTTGTGTTTTTACTGTTTAATGGGGTGGTTTTTTTTTTTGTTTTTTACTGTCCTGAGATTGAGTCAGTAAATTAGTCATGTATTGTGCCTAGTAAAAGAACATTATTTAGGAAATGCGTGGAATATGGCTGGATAGAGTTGTTTTCGTTCTGCGAAGTCTTCATCCCTTCAACAGCTACTGAATCGCCGCTGTTGCCTTACAAGAGGCATTATTTATATTAGTGATTAGGGGTTCATAGAAACCGCAATTTTCTGGATAATGCATGCATTTCACAGTGAATACAAAAATATGAACATTTGTATTATAGTTTAATTAAAAATAATCTTCATTGTTTTTTTGACTTCATATTAAACTAAAAATATACCCAAATTTCCTGCAATACTTCCTACTGGCAAGGGTCCAAGAGAGGATATTTCTGTGTAGATTTGTTTATTTTTTTTGCATTGTTATCTTTTTCGTAATTGTTTCTTATATTGATGTGAATATTAGTTTTTAACAATAAAGAAAATATATATTGAACCAAAAATAAAAATAAGAGTGCTTATCATTAAAACCGAAATGTTATAGAATGGAGAATATTAATTTTTTTATCATTAATCATTTTAAATCAATACTAAATAAACGTGATATTTGCTAAATATGTATTATTGTAGTTATTGTTACATATTTGTGTGCCATTTGAAGGTAATGGCCAGTTAACTTTGGGTATTTCCTAGAAGTCTTCAACCTTCAGGGCAATGTCCCACTTCAAGGTCAAACGTGCTCTCCTTATTTTTATTCAGCTAATTTTCGATTATCAAAAATACGTTTTTTGCTCTTGTCATTTATTTATACGTTGTAAACATAGTAATTTTAGAAAGTATACTTTTTTTTCTCGTATCTAATTTTTTTAGTTTCTTTCTAGACATTTGAAGAGTGTGCAAAACATGAAGATTAGAAATCCAATTTTTTGAACAATTCAGAAATAATTTTACTAGTTATTATGACTCATGCCCAGTCTTTAACTACAAGGTCATATCGCCCTCTACCAAAGCGCTCTTTCGTCACTCTGGTGGACATGAGCCCGACTCTACTATGGGAGTCTTAATTTTTGCTTTCCCTAAATTTTTATTCACCTAGGATAGGGACTTTAACGACTACCTGACATCGTAGAAGCTCGGGACCATCACTTAACGTCCCATCCGAAGGACGGTATGCTTTTTTTTTTATCTCAGATAAAAATAAACTAATGACCTTGGAATTCTTTTACTATTGGTTGGACACTGGACAGTTGCTAAGCCCCAAAATAATGGAGATTTTTTCTTTTAAATGATCCTATTTGAGTGCGTATAATTTTTGATATATTTAGGAAATAAATTAAACGTTTTTTATTTCAGTTACACAGGACATATTACAGGAATTAAATGGGTATTGTATTGATTATATTATGTACTAAACTCCATTATATATTAGATTCTTGGTCCTTTTATCTGTTGTGGATAAACTGTTACTTTGACCTGCCCATTTTAATTCCCTGGCTCAGTGTAGTATTGGAAAAGTTAGGTAATCTGTTAGAATGATTGTATCAAAATGAAATTTTATATGTGTATCTAGAACCCCGTAAGCGATATATATTGTGATTTTCAGTCAGGGAAGGGGGGGAGGGGGGCTTCACTCAAAAACACTAAAAATCCCGAAATAGTGTACAGGGAATTTCATACGTTGATTCAAACCCCCAACAGGACGACATACTCACCTGAATTAACATAAAACATAGCATAAAAAAGAGCGAGAGAGAGAGAGTTTATCTAAAAAAAAAACCTAGTATCTGCCAATGTAATGAATGTATTAGTTATATGTGAGTCTAGGGTCGTTTAAAGATGATTCCTATTGATTTCCAGCGAAATGTACCCAGAGAAAGAGAGGATCTCTTGTAGAACTGTATGGAAGTTTATGTCTCTCAGAAAGACTCCTTTTGTTTTTTTTTTAGTCAAATAGGACGATTGGGTTTAGAGGGAGAGCGAAAACTTATTTTGTCTATTTGTGCAGTTCTGTAATTTTCAGCCAAATCGACTGAAGAGAAGAAGGGTTTATATGGAGATGGAGAATGTATATTAAAACATATTTCGCGCTTGGGATGTACATGGCCGGTAATTCACCGACGACTGCTTTGGTTGTTTGCGGCAGGCTGTATGGTAACCACCCATTGTCAGAACCCTTGCATTTTGGTTTAGTATACAAGGCCGCTACCTACTCATCCACCGATCCCTTTCCATTCTGTGTTAAGGTTGCGTAGCTAATAGTAGCCACTTCCGGTTTAATTATTCATCTAGTTTTTATTTTTAGCATCCTGTAAATAGAAGATCCGTTCATTGATTTGTGTTGATATCCTTTACTTTCATTGTGTCCTTTTAATCTTTTCTTATGTTTAAATATACATATAATGGTTCTTCTTATAATATTTTCTTGTCTTTAAATGTACACATAATGGTTCTCTTATAATCTTTTCTTGTTTAAATGTACATATAACTGTTCTTCTTATAATCTCTTGTGTTTAAATGTACACAATGGTTCTCCTTATAATCCTTTCTTGTATTTAAATGTACACATAATGGTTCTCCTTATAATCTTTTCTTGTGTTTAAGTGTACACATAATGGTTCTCCTTATAATCTTTTCTTGTGTTTAAATGTATTCGTAATGGTTCTTCACTCAAGATCCCATACTCAACATTTTAAACGAGTTGTAATTATTTTTATTTGAGCATCCTCCTGTGAGCTGTCTGAAAATTTTTCTTTTTGAATCACAATTAATTTTCAATTTTATTCCTGCTACACGAAGTATGAGCCCCCAGAAACAAAGAAGTCATTCTCATCGGTGAGTCCTTAGAGGGTCGGTGGTCCAGTAGCTGGATGAGTTGGGATAGAGATAGCCACCCCTTAGCTCCCTATAGAATGATTATATCGACATGAAATTTTATATCCAAAACCTCATAACTATAAATTCACTATCGAAGAGATGTTGGGGAGGAGGAGGATGGGGGCCCAAATCTAACACCCTAATAAACGTCGATATAACGAATATATCGCACACGAAATTTTATATCCAAAACCTCATAACTATAAATTCACTGCCGAAGAGAAGTTGGGATGAGGATGGGGGCCCACATCTAACACTCTAATAAACGTCGATATAACGAATATATCGACACTAAATTTTTTATCCAAACCCTCATAATTATAAATTCTCTGCCGAAGGGAAGTTGGCGAGGAGGATGGGGGCCCAAATCTAAAACCCTAATAAGGATCGATATAAAGAATATATCGACACGAAATTTAGGTTGACAGTGCAGATGTCCCTGAGACACCTCTTGAATTTCAATCAAATCGGTTTCAAAGGGAGTGCAAAAACTTAGTTGATTACCTTGCACTGGGGAAGTACATCGTGATTCACCAACAACATTGTTTCCTTTGTTATTATTGTCCAAGCCTTTTTCCTCCATACGTTACTGCCAATGTATGAAATGACTAAAGAGATTGGAAAATTCAGTTTGAAAATGTCTTCGTGTAATAAAAGTCAACTATTGATTTTTAGCCAAAACGGTCGACTGATACTGGGAGAGCGAAAACATAGTAGATTAATTTGTGTTGGGGGTGTACATTCTCATTGATTCACAAAAAAAGAAGTGAAAAAAATCACGTCTGTTTGAATGTTGGGCTTATGAGATTCAGTAAATTGAAAGGTTGACTAATGTTGACAAATAAAAAATACCTATAGTTGGAATTAAACTTTAATTTTTGTAATAAAAGTGCTTGGCTAGTTGACATGATTTTTAAGGAAAATATAATAAAAAGATGGAGTGGAACCAACATTTTTTAGGTTGTATTAGAGACAGTGTGGGAAATGAACTCATCTCATACTCATTGTGATAATAAATTTGCTGCTGTACAAATAAGAAAACGTCGATGAATCACCGGCTATGTACTTCCCCAGTGTTAGATTGATCTATTACTTTTTCTCTCTCCCTTCAAAGTCATTTTGGCTAAAACCCAATATTTGACTTGAATAGTGGCTTCTCAATCCTCATACTAAACATGTCGATACATCCGTGGTTATTAAGGTATTTAAGTCGAGCCCCTCTTCTCCTTCCCCCTCTTCTTTGGCTGATTCCGTTGAAAATTAATTGGTGTCATCCTTATAGGTCTTTGAGTTTACATTTGACCTCACTGTAAGATTTCAATGCCAAAGGAATAAAAATACCTCTCTTACAATACTAATTATATGTACCCCAGTATATTCGAAAAGCATTAGAAGTTAATACAAGACATTGTCATCCTCCGATAGCGTGTCGAAGAGAGTATCTGTGAATTTAGTGCTCTGTTTAACTGTTAACAAATAATCAAAGGCTAACATAACGTTATGAAATTGTTTTACGCTATACGAAGTATAGGGGAAGTTATGTTAGTTATTTTGACTCATGCCCGGGCTTTAACTACGAGGTTATATCGCCTTCTACCAGAGCGATCTTTCGTCACTCTCGTGGACATGAGCCCGACTCTATTGTGGGAGTCCTAAATTTTGCCTTACCTAAATATTTATTCACCTAGGGCAGGGGTCTTTAACGAGTACCTGATATCGTATAGCTCGGGACCATCGCTTAACGTCCCATCCGAAGGACGGCGTGCTTCAGTTTATTTTACCTCCCAGATCCATGATCTTGAGGCTCAGAAGGCAAGCACGCATACCACTGAGCTACCGGCGTCCTGGCGGAAGTTATGTAATCGGTTAGAAATTAGATGCGAAGTCTTCAAAGGAATTTCATATTTTCCGTTCTGAAAATTCTGTCTGTATGTTTGTATATGAAAAAGGTAACTCCCAATAGAATGTATGTTTCGACATGAAATTTTATACATGTATCTAACCAGAATCCTCTAAGGACGACACTAAATTCAAAATCCCATAAGGATGACACCTATTAATTTTCCGCGAAATCCGTCGAATGGATGGGGAGGACCAGAAAACTCGGACTCGACGTCAATACGCTAATAACTACCGATGTAATGAATAATTCATTTTACAACCATTTTAGCCCAAACGGTCGACTGGTTTTGGAGGTGGAGCCAAAAGGTAATTGATTGATTCGTTCTGGGGAGGTACATTGTCGGTGATTCACCGACTACTTATCTAGTATGTTTTAGATCAAGTGAATATAGAAATTCACTTGGTTTTATTTAGTCTAATTTCTTTTAATGAATTATTTTTTCACAAATTCCTACAGAGCTTAATTATAATTCTTCATAACCTGCGCTGATTAATACAATTCAATAATATTGTATTATTCTGTGTGATTAGTATCAAATAATTCTGTCGAAAAGTTTACTTCACCTGATAAGATAACCATATCCATTCTTAGTCTTCTTGACACTGATGCAAATTATGTTATTTTATTTTTTCTTTATCATTTTTCTCAGATGAAAATTGCCCAGAATTTCCAAATATATATTTCATTCTATCTATAATAATTATTGTAGATAGAGGAGTGTAAATATTTACGATTGGTGTTTGAGGCAGACTGTGTTGTGTAGCAGCTGTTATCCTGTGGCGTGCTAGTGTGCTAGCGGCAGGCCAGGTAGGGCCGACGAACCCCCATCTGATGTCTTTGTCCGTTCTTCTCCCTCTCCCCTACACCCCCTCTCTCTTTCTCTCTTCAGGCCAACTTCTGCTCCCTAGCTCTAGTCATCTTGCCCTCACCACGGGGTCAACACGTTATTTTCGTAACGTAAACATTTACACAACTTTCATACACGAGCCGGCCACTTCTTCTTACGGTGTAAGTCTCACAATTTCTATTCTTCGTAAATCTATAAATTGTTCAGTATTTGAATTTATCAATTTCAATTTTTTTTTCTTACAAAGAGTAATGTGGGGCTTCCAGGATATTAGTGTTGTTTTCCAAATTTATTCCTCCATGTATGGACATTTTTTTTTTTAACCATCTCAGGTCACCTTAATTGGTAGGAGCACAAGAAAGACCTTTAAAAAAATGTACAGCACACATGGCGGCCATACTGTCACCGAGGCAAGTTTTAACTTTGATTTTTCATTGAGTAAGACTTCTTCATTTTTCTTGAGTAGACTGTATTGTTTCCAAGGGCCTACATTACAGTATTCATTATATATATATATTTTTAGGCCTAAACTTTCCGGAAAACCTTTATAATAAACAAAGAAAATATCAATACGGTTTTATGCCACACATTTAAAAGGAATATTAACAGTCGTTGTTTATTAAAATTGTTCCTTGAGGGATTCTTCACGAAACAAATTAGGGTTAAAGATTATTGCCTTCAAAACATATATTTTTAGTTGAATCAAAACACAATTCCTCTACCTTAGTTGTAATATAAATAATACGAATACGTTCTAGTTTATTATTAATTCACTATTAACTATGATTTTCTATGTTAAACAGTCACAACTTGGAGAGGTTACTTTTTTCCCGTAATGTTTATATTAAAACAAATAACTAAATGTAACAGAAGAGTTTATAAAATGGGCAGAAGACATGCGTAGAAGTGCGCGCCGTACTACTACAAAATGTTCTCCACACAGTTGGACATTATTGATTTCCATCTTGAGCTCACAGCTCAGTCAGTGTTGCCGTCAAAATGGCTCCTCTACCGTTAGCTGTACAACTCATTCTTTCACGGTTGGCTCTCTTCTAAAGAGTTCACTCCTTCCTTCAACTCAACAGTTGTACTCAAGAGTGTACACTTCTTCTAGTATTCGTACGTTGTTTCGCCGAAATTTCATCACTCACTTCTTTTTTTTTTGTAATTTTTGGCTGAGAATTGAGTAAGTTGATACTGGTTGAAGTCTTGAGTTTCTGGATTAGGGTCATTGACCTTTTTTGGAACAATTTTTTAAATTATTATAATCTAATACTGTTGTTTATTTTGCCTGATTATTTTGTTTCTTTAATTTTATAAAATTATTTATATAATATTTTAACTATTTCGGTTTTAAGATAAAATTGTTTTCATCGTTTATTGTTTGCCATTCAGTCATTACTAGCTGTAACTGTTTATCCAATATTTTCACTTACCATCTCACACCACTTGACTCCATTTTCTTGTGAGAATCTGTTTTTATTTATTAATTTTTTTCCGAAAATTGAAGCTGTCTATATATTTCTTTTTTAGTTTCTAATGCTTGAACGAAATATAGTGCAGAATATATCTCTATAGTAGTGGTCCCATTTATCTAAAACAATAGTGCTCTTGTCAGTTTTGTGTACGTAAGAGTATATGCATTCACAGCCTTTCGCTAATAACTACAACTGTAGATGACACCTTTACCATGTATTCTGTTGTTAAACGAAACTTTCATTTTTTTTTTACCCGATATTTTACATTTCGAAAGGGAAAATTCTTAATTTATTTTCTGCTAGTATTTCGAATCCTAAAATCTGAAATGTTTCTTTTTCTACATTCGTTTAGCTTTCCAACGATGTGGATTATGTTCATAATAACTTTCTATTTGGAGAGAAACGTTTTTTCCTCTTTATTTTCCTATTCTTCTCGATTCCGAAAAAAAAAAAAAAAAAAAACTATTTTCCGACATTTGTTGTGTTTTCAACAGAGGTGTGTGCAAAATTTAATGAAAATCAGCTCTAAGATGTTACTGTAAACAACTCTTAAAAAATTAGTACGAATTATGGAGTTATATGTCCCTTCATATTCTACCTATATCTGTCAGTTTGCGCGATAACTCCCGAACAGTTTTTGACGCTTTTCCTTATTTTTCAAATATCGCACAAAACTCGTTCTTATATAAATAAAAGAAAAAGATCAAGCGGTAACCCGATTTTTTTTTTTTTTTTTTTTTTTTTTTTTTTTTTTTTTTTTTTAAATTTCGCATTTATTTATGTTAGTTACAAGCCGAGATATGACATACAATAATATAGCCCCATAATCAGTGATCGGCAACTCTGTTCAGTCTTCGGGTGGTGAATTGAGAGAATTATACAGTATTGTTGGATGCAAACTATCGAATACGATAGATTATATATATATATATATATATATATATATATATTTGGAGGGCACCTAGGGACCTAATCATTCAATGGTCTTATCCCTCTCCTGTTAGCTCTATTGTGGGAGTCCTAAATGTTGCCTACCCAGGTTTAGTTAACTAAGGTAGAGGTTTTTAACGAGTACCTGAAAATAGCAAAGGCTCGGGATCATCTGTCTCCCAGATAGAAACCTAAAGGCCTCTGTCGGGTTTCAATAGGCTACCGGTACCCTCTACGGTACATATGTTTTCTTGTAATATTTATGGATCATCATAACGCTTATTTCGGCATGAAGTGTGACCCTCATTCGAAGAGCATCTGTTTGTTGTTTGGGAAATACTTACTTGTGTATTTCCCGTCTGTGGTCTAATATAATTCGCCATAAGAAAAAATAAAAATAGATTTCTGCTATTATGGAAATTCGGAACTTTTAGGCAAATTCTGCGCCAGTATACCTAGCACTGTTGCTGTCTGTAATGTCACTGAATGTTGTGTTAAAATGTGTTTCAGACGCAGGCAAGTGGAGGATTTGGTGTTGGTTTTGTTCAGATCCACAACGGAAGGCCCAACAAGATCAGGGGGGGCTTCTCCTGTCATCGGAGGAAGGTGAGTCACTAACAACATTACTCATTATATGTCTGGGTCACGAGTTTCATTCTCCTTAATGGTCTTATGTAAACATTGGTCATACCAGCCTTACCTTACGTAAGCTAGCAAAATATATATCTACATAAGGAGAGGGATTATTTATTTGAAATGTTATATCTATGTAGACTAGGTATATCAAAATATACATGAAGAAAAGAGTGAAAAATGTTAAATCTCAGCGAAACACGATATACTATAGATATATGTAGTTGCAAAATTGTGTATATTTCGAAAATCACTGATACTATTGGGAACAAAATTTGTTAACAAATATTTTGTATAAAAAATATTCAAATAGATACATTTTTACAGACGTTACCATGAACGAAAATATTATTTTTTCTATTTTTAAATCTGCATTTTTACAAAGAAAGAAACTTCTACGTACATGCCAAATGACATATGCATAGCCTCCATGTGAGAAACCATTGTTCTTTACGTTTGAGGGTTGTACAATCAGTATCTGTTCTTATCTCGGACACGTTTTTTGGTGCCTATCACCATACTTCCATTTGTTCTTTTGGAACATGGATGTGAAGAAAAAGAGAGAAAAATAGGTAATAGATGGTAAAGGGCTTAAGTCAGCAAATCTGAATTTTAGGAGAGGAATTTCTGAAGGTTTGAAAAATTCCTGAAAATCCGGTAAAACACATTTATATTACTTGAAATATTATTTCAATAAAAATATTAAAGGTTAGGTTAGGTTTTATGACTCATGCCCGGGCTTTAACTACGAGGTCATATCGCCTATTACCAGAGCGCTCCTTCGTGACTCTGGTGGACATGCGCCCGATTCTACTGTGAGAGTCCTAAATGTTGCCTACCCATTAGTTACCTAGTGTAGGGGTCTTTAACGAGTACCTGACATCGTACAGGCTCAGGTCGGGTTTCGAACCCACGTTCTTGAGCTCAGAAGGTAAGCACGCATACTTATTCTGAATTAAGCCCTTTTACCCAAACACCAGAGATATACGAGATCTGTTCAAAAAGTAACGAGAATTTTGTAACATTGTTAGCCAAACCGAATGTTTAGTCTGCTGTCAGCTGTCAAAGAGGTTACATGTGTTTTGGTACGATCGGCGATTATACAAAATGGATCAGAGAATTTGCATTAAATTTTGCTATAAGAATGGAATAAAGTGCAGCAAAGTTTTAGAAATGTTAAATATTGCTTTTGGTGAGTCTGATATGACAAAAACTAGGGTTTACGAGTGGTGTAAGCATTTCCAAGAAGGCCGTGAAGATGACTAGCGCCTTGGATTCCCCAGCACGTTTTTTAACGGCATAGGAAATCATGAGTCCTTGCCACAAGGTCAAACGATCAATAAGGAGTACTAACTACAAGTGCAACGCCGTTTGCCTGAAGCAATTCGAAAAAACGCCCGGATTTGTGGCGAAACAATTTATAGCTTTTGCACCACGATAATGCACCTGCTCACACTTGTTCGCGAATTTTTGGCCAAAAACAACACTGTTGTGATGCCTCAGCCTCCATATTCGCCAGACATCGCTCCGTCTCACTTTTTTCTGTTCCCAATAATAAAAAGAATCTTAAAGGGCCGTCATTTCACAAGCATAAATGAGATTAAAAGCGCATCGCTGAGAGAGCTAAATGCTATCCCAAAGATCGAGTTCCAGAAGTGTTTCGGGGATTGGAAGAAGCGCTGGCATAAGTGTATAATATCTAATGGGGACTATTTTGAAGGGAATAACATTGATGAAGACGAATAAATAATAAATTTTTTTTCAAAAACCGATAATTCCCGTTACTTTTCGAACACACCTCGTATGTATGATAGCTCAGAGGTAGCGGCTTGCTTACTGAGTTCAAGATTGCGGGTTCGAAGCGAGTTTTTTGTTTTTTATCTGGGAGGTAAAAAAACCTTGAGCACGCCGTCCTTCGAATGGGACGTTAAGTGATGGTCCCGAGTCTGTAACATAGTGAATAAAACTTCGGTAGGCAAAATTCAGGATTCCCACAGAAGAGCGCTCTGGTTGTGGGCGATATGACCTTGTAGCTAGAGCCCGGGCATGAGTCACAATAACTAACTTAACTAAAATATATATATATTAAAAAAATTCAATTTTCTTTTCACTCTTTCTAATTAAGTAATGGAAACTTTCCAGTTAAGCACCAAAATAAGCTATTCCTATCCTGTCCTTAAGTTAAGCTAGCTGTAAATAAAATAAAAAAGGACAAAGGGGGCATTATTATGTCCGTGGCGACGTTGGCCGTCCTCGGAGGACATTTCCATCCATGTCCTTCTGGTGAAAACTCGACATAAATTTTTTACCAATGAAATAACTTGCCCTACACTACATATAGATGGGGAAATGGAAGTAAGAAGGCCGCCAATTGGTAATCCTTGTAACCAAAAATAGTTCTGGAGATAG
Source organism: Aradus depressus (assembly GCA_963662175.1). Lineage (NCBI taxonomy): Eukaryota > Metazoa > Arthropoda > Insecta > Hemiptera > Aradidae > Aradus > Aradus depressus. The sequence goes on along the minus strand of OY759214.1, from coordinate 95,100,477 downwards.
GTTTCCCTATTTTGAGGTAGAACCAACGAGAGTGGAGCGGAAATGCTGCACTCGGAATACAAAATGATTTAATAGAACTTATTTTGTGAAATTTACAATTATACTAGGGGATCCATGATGAATGGCCTCGCTCCTATCGTTATGGATAAGCTACGGATTAAAGTGTTAATCCTTGAATGCGTTGAATACGTTTTCTTTTGTGGGTGTTGAGTAATAAAGACAACATTAATATTATTATTCTGTTCATCCTTTTATTGAGCTGATTATTGATGTACGTGCTGGACAAAGGCCGGCACCCCAGCTAGTTTGTGCTGGGCAACGAAGAAAGTGTTGCGATCGTGCGAAAAATAAATTTCGTCTTAACTCTTCCCCCTTTTTAAGTTCGAATCATCAATTCATCTTTTTTGTATTACTCGCGTAACTCGTACGTCGATAGTGTCGTAGCTACATACATAAGTTACCAAGCTTACATACATAGGACACCAGGCTACATTCATCATTCATAGGTTACCAAGCTACTTACATAGCGTACCAAGCTACATAGATAGGACACCAAGCTATATACGTAAGTTATCAAGCTAAATATGTTACTAAGCTACATACATAGGATATCAAGATACACACATAGGATACCAAGCTACACATATAGGATACCAAGCTACGCACATAGGACCCCAAGCTGCACTCATAGGATAGGTTAAAGGACTGGTTTTCTTTTTTTAGATCAGTTAAACCTTGAACGCACGCGCCCATTCTACAATACGTGGTAAGGCTGCTACTCTTTATGTACTGGTCTGGGATTCTGCCCCCCTTAAAGTGCCTCCTCTAATATTTTATTAACCTTCCTTGCCTTCCCCCCCCCCCCCCCCCCCCCTCCCTTCCTCAACCACTGAATTATTTTCTAGGGACCAAAACTCAAGAAATTACCTACTTGTTATATACATGATACAAAAAGACAAGGGTCACTCTGATCAAGTAAGAGACTCGGGTTTTTCTGGAAATGCATGCGCAGGTGCCATAGTGCTGTCGAAGAAAAAGACATTTAAAATGATATGCAATACAACGAAATTTCTTATTCAAAATATCGCCCTGAAATAATGAAAACAATCAGGTTCTCAAAGCTGCGAGAGTTCCTCGTCTACTAATTTTATGTAACTTAAAAAAAATCCACATCACCTAATAGTCCGACCGCGAATGAGGAGTGGAGGTTATTTATGCCTCAGATCAAAGTGTCATTTAAGGTTCTTTTATTTCTGGATATGTTCAAGGACATTCACAGCACCCAAAATCTGCCTGATATTTTTTTCATCTTTCGCAACTCGAAATATAGCTTATTATATGCTGGAATTAAGTTTTGTTTTCTTCAGTTTTTTTTATAAACATCGCATTATTTATTGCTCTTACGAAAAAATATTTTCACACCGAAATTAAAGAGCAAAAAAGATTCTCACTTTTCATTGAAAGTAACCGTTTTGAGGAATTTCTGCAAGAAAATGTTTTTTCAAGCTCCCCCACTCGTATACTTTAGGATTGGGTATTTTGTGCTCAAATGGCTCAACTTGATTGGCTGAAGTAACAGGGAATAAATTGTAGAATTATAAACGTAAAATACTTTACAGCCTACGCATCACAAGATCTTTGAGGGGTTGGAATTTCGTTTGAAAAATGTATTTTTATTTTACACAAAAAAGTACTAGTAAGAGTTGCCTTGCGGGAGACAAATTTTCCTCTTTAATGTTCTTTTAGGATGGAGCTACCTTACTGTTGATTGTCTACGTAGTTTATATGTCGCGACAGTCTTGTCGCACAAACTCGAAAGGCATCGAAGTCATCCGAAAAAAAATTGTCACCTCTCCTTGTACTTTTTTTTCAAAAGTTGTCGTTTTTGCGTAAAATACAAGAGGAAAAACCATAATGAAAATTTTGTTACCGAACTATGTCAAAGGGCCGCTAATAAGTATCTTGTGATACGAAAATAACGAAGGTTTATTGTGTAGGGAATTTTTATGCTCAACAATTTATTTTTATTTTTTTTTCCTTTGAAATTTAGTCAAGTTGATAAACTCGAAAAAAGCAAAGGTTTTCCAGATGTTCACCTCTAAAAAGGGTCGTCAGTATCTTGAAGAAGACATCTTAAAAGAAATCGTATGCTTTTTAATTCTTATATTTAATTTTTGTCAGAATTTAGTCGTTTTAGAGGAAATCGTTAAAAACAAGGCGCGTGACAGTTTCTTCAAAATTGCCTATTCCGCTCATATCGTGAGTTGTAGAAAATTGTAAAGAGACTGAATCGATAGAAACTTGCATGTTCTTCTGCAATTAAGCTATGACATTTTGTCATATCTGTAATCCTTTTAGAACAAATTGCATAACCAAAACACAAAGTACTCAGTTCTGGAGGGCGCCGCGTTCCATCTTCGTTTTATGCATACCATCAAATTATGGGAACTTTTTTTATTACTTTCTTATTTCTTATACCTATAGTAAAAGAAAGAATCGTGCGAAAATCCGAGATCGAAGTTTCAACAGATTTCCACGTTTCATGGATCCCTGAATGCGTTTTGACCCTTTTCGCGATTATGTCTGTCTGTGTGTATGTATGTGATTGAAAAGTTGCGAAAACGATTGTAGCTATGAACTTGAAATTAGGAATGAAGAGGTCACATGTTCTAACTTAAGTCTGATTAGATTTTGGCTGAAATCAGATGTAAATTAAGACCCAAAAAAACTTTACCCCGGGACCTAACTACATATTACAAAATACCGCTTATGTTTGTTACCTAGCCAAAATTCTTTTCAAGTAACAGTTGTAGTGAATATTAAAATACATTATATATATATATGAAATACAATTTTTCAAAGGTTGTTCTGTTTTCGAGAAAAAAAAAAAACACGGGATTTTTGGGGAAGAACATTTTTTTTTTTTTTGTTAATTTAACCACTTTCAAATTGATTTCCTAGAAATGTTTTGGGGTAGTTTTTTTTTAGAGAATGATCAAAAATTCACCTACCTAATTTCCTTCAAATGTATATAAGTTGTCTATAAGAAAAGTGGATATGTATGTTGGAACTTCTACTCCAAGGTTTCAGTGTTTTAAAAAGGGAAGAGGAGTATGGGGAGGAGAGGGGGTGTCAACATAAAAACTTTTAACCGCCGATGTATTGAATGTATAATTGTTTATTTACATTCAAAAACCCATAAGAAAGACACCTATTAATTTCCCGCGAAATCGGCCGAAGAAAAAGAGGAGATCAGAGGAGAGGAGTCTCGACTCAAAAACCCTACTAATAACTGCCGATGTAATGAATGTATCGACACAAAATTTATTATGAGGAATCAGAAGCCCCTATGTATGTCACCTTAGCCCAAACGAGAGGGAAAACGTAATTGATTGATTTATGTTGGTGAAGTTCATTGTCGGTTGTACACCTTCAATGTGTTTATTTTCTCTGGGACTGCGGACACTTTATCAAGTGTTTTGTGTATAAATCTTGAATACTGCCAGACTATTGTTTTTTTTTTAGTGTTTATTTATTAGAGAATTATCAGTTTTTTTTTTTTTTCGTTAAAATATAAACACTCAACATCTTTAAATTTTCTCACATTTGCCAACATTTTGGTACATTTTTTGAGTCTATAAGATGTGTAAGCATTTATAATCTATCAGTAAACTCATTTTATGATATTTGCTTTTATAACTCATATTAGTTCCCAAATTGTGGTATCAGTAAGGATATTATTTCATAGTCTGTACTCAGCTTTTCATTACTTGTATAAAATAATTTTCAGGGACGATAATCGTGCCATATCAGCGAAACGCTGGGTTCCTCCGTCTACCGTCAGGCGAGATGCTCTTTCCCAAGAAAGTAGAAACGACCTTATTTTCCGTAAAGTAAGTAACATAACACGTTGCTAAATATATTAACTATATTTATGTACAATTTTTATTGATTAAGTTTTAGTTAGTTTCATTAGTCATTAAATTCCCATTGTGTTCAAATATTTTAAGAAACAAAACAAAATGTGTTAACAGTATACCTGGGATGATGATATCCAGAGACATTTTTCTCGATATCTTCATAAGATCTCATAAACTCAAGGCTGATTTAGGAGTGTACAGTCTTGATACAAAGAAAGGGGACATGAGAAAGAAATTCAACTCTTCTGGGTGGGTCCCAGGACATTGGGAGTAGAAGGAAATGGACAAACTTTTTTTTTTTTTATCTGGGAGGTGAAGAACCTTTGAGCACGCCGTCCTTCGGATGGGACGTTAATCGATGATCCCGAACCTGTTTCAGGCACTAGTTAAAGATCCCCTACTAATAAACGTATAGGCTATGGAATAGTGGGCTCATGACGACCAGAGCGACGAAAGAGCGTAATTTAAGCACGCATGAGTCCTAATAATTGATGGAAAATTTAAGTCATATGAGAGGTCATTTTGGCGTGGAATGACCGTTTCTTCTCACTTGACATACTTTTTTTTTCTCGTTGATTACATTTAATTTGCGAGGGCATAAAAAATAATGAAGAAAATAAAAATAAAAAAAAAATGTGTCCGAAAAAAAGTGCTTCTTTCATCTTATGATGCAATATTTGACACATTTATTATTGTTATCAATTCTTCAACAATGAAAGTGTTTTGTTTTTTTATTTTACCTTGGCATTGATAGTTAATTAGGACACTGTGACATAGATGGATATATAATAAACTGCTTTGTATGTATGTAACTTACAAATATATCGAACCTTCAGAGATGAACTGCTTAAACTTGGAACACAATGTTATGAAAAAAGTGAAGTTATTCAGTTATGAAAAATTCCCATTTTTTTTTTTAAACCAAACATTCCTCAAAACAGAGGAAGACATCATTATTAAAATATATAACAAGTAATAACCGAATACATTCTTGCTATCTGTGTCGATACATAATAGCTAAGAAAATAAATAACAAAAGGACTTGTTAAACATTTATATTGTCTAATTTCACAAAACTTTTGTCTTATGTTTATATTTTTGTAGAATTAAACAATATAAAGTTAAACAAACTGTTTGTTGTTGTTTATATAACATAAAAAGTAGTTTTTCTGAAGTTTGGACAGATTACATGTGAGTGTGAGGCCCGGTTAAGTGTCAACGTCAACTCATTGTTTGTATGTTGTTACTTTTCAGGTTCGGGGTATTCTTAACAAACTTACTCCTGAGAAATTCGAGAAGCTAAGTGATGACCTGCTGGAGGTTGAGCTTAATTCAGATACAATATTGAAAGGTGTCATTATATTGGTGAGTTCATCTTCATCTAGATTTTATTTATTATATTACTTCCCCAGCTATACGAAGTATAGGGGAAGTTACGTAATCGGTTAAAAATTCGTATGCGGAGTTTTCAGCGGAATTTCATGTTTTCCGATGTTTAGATTCCAAATATTTAAAATATAAAATTCTGTGTGTCTGTGAACACGATAACTCCCGATAGAATGAATGTATCCACATGAAATTTTATCTGTGAATCCAGAACCCTTTAACGACAATCGACTAGAGGGAAGAGGGGAGGCCTAACTCAAAAACTTCAATAACTGCTGTTGTAATGGATGTATCGACACAAAATTCTATATGTGAATTCAAAACCCTATAAAGATAAGACTTCTTAATTTTCAGCAGAATCGGCTGAAGAAAAGGGGGATTAATTCAAGACACTAATAACTGCCGACGTAATGAATGTATCGACATGAAATTTTATATTTAAAGTCAAAACGCAATGAGGACATAACCTGTCAAATTTCAGCGATATTGGCTGAAGGGAATGGGGGGGGGGATTAATTCAAAACACTAATAACTGCCGATGTATTGAATGTATACACAAATAATTTAGTATGTAGATTTGGGAGCCTCTATGTAAGTCAACTGTTGATTATTAGCACAAACTGTCGATTGGTATTGGAGGGGGGCCGAAAAGTAATTGAATAATTCCTTCTGGGAGAAGCATTTTGCCGGTGATTCACCGGACGACTTTATTTTATGTGCAGGGTTCCATAGGTCGAAGCTTGGAGAACGAAACCATGTGGTGACTCAAATCTGACCACAACGTAAGAGGATTACGACCATATGGTCTCACTGTAAGATGTAGGTCATACAAGAAATGCATGTCAAGGTTCCACCAAATCGATTGTTCCGGTCACGAATATACCACTAATTTCCAATATTCCGTCATTTCCTATTATAAATCATTCAGACAGGAAACATTTGACAAAATTGACCAAATGCAATCTATTGTGACAGCTGTAGAACATTTATATGTCACAACTAATCAGGTTATTTGTTTATTTATAAATTATCATTATTCATTATCATTAACAGTTATCTTAATTATTGATTATGTTATAAGGTATGGAAACATTGTTTTCATTTTAATTTTTTAATCTTTATTTTATTATGTGTAACTTTTTGTTTACATCATAATTTGGATAATTATAATTGTTCCTTCAATGAAGAAGTTTGGGACAAATTTAATTTATTTGAAAGGAAATTTGAATTAATGTTTTTTGAAGTTATTTAAAAATCATCTTTTTCTGCTCTTCTCTTATTTTGAAATACATTTCGTTGCACTTTGCGTTGCAAATAACATATTTTACATAAACATGAAAAAAAAAAGTCGTCGGTGAATCACCGGCAATGTACAATGCCGATTTGGGTGAAAAACAATAGGTGTCGTCGTTAGAGGGATTTGAATTCACATTTAAAATTTCTTGTTGATGCATTCATTCTTTCAGAAGTTATCATGTTCACAGACAGAAATTTTATTTTTTTCATATTTGGAATCCAGAGATCGGAAAACATGAAATTCCGTTGAAAACTTCGCATTGAATTTTCGGCCGATTACGTAACTTCCCCTATACGTATCTCTGGGGAAGTAAAAAAATGTAAATTCGCACCACTACTCTTTCGAATTTGTCATTTTCGGTCATAAATAATGAAGCGTTTTCTTTCATTTGTATCGTAAAGAAACCGGCTATATCGTGTGAACGCGCTTGGTTTTGATATTAAATAAATTTAGTACAGTTAAAACTTTTCAAAATGTATTTTATTTATCCTTCGAGAGTATAAACAGTGACATAGTGAGCAATACCCGATTTTTTTAAATGTACCTACCTGCTCAAGGTCGTGGGTTCGTAACCCGACCGAGGCCCTTAGTTTATTTTATCTGGGAGGTAAAATAAACTTAAGCACGCCGTCCTTCGGATGGGACGTTAAGCGATGGTCCCGAGCCTGTACGATGTCAGGTACTCGTTAAAGACCCCTACCCTAGATGAATAAAAATTTAGGGTAGGCAAAATTTAGGACTCCCACAGTAGAGTCGGGCTCATGTCCACCAGAGTGACGAAAGAGCGCTCTGGTAGTAGGCGATATGACCTCGTAGTTAAAGCCCGGGCATGAGTCATAAAACCTAAACCTAAACCTGTACCTAACAATTAACAAAATGGTAATGTTTGTTTTAGCTGTTCAAAAAAGCTCTGGATGAACCCAAATACAGTTCTATGTACGCTCGGCTATGCCAGAGACTCTGTGAAGAAGCACCGAACAACGAGGTTGGGGAGCCGTGCACCTTCAAGCTCCTCCTTCTTCACATCTGTAAGAAAGAGTTCGAGAAGAGAACCGACAAGAGGAAGTCTTTAGGCAATATAAAGGTAACAGTTGGATGTAGTTCAGATGTTTCATTCAGCCTGCATTATGTATTTTGTGAATTATGTATTTACCCCTTCAATCTGTATTGCTTCGATATCTTAACGTTATTATTTCTTTGCATTAAAGGAAATGGTTTGTCAAAATTCTATTAAATTGGAAAACTCATTTTCTTCTACAAAATTTCGTTACTAACTGGTTTCAAATTTGTAGTTGAATCCAGAAATATATCTAACACTTTTATTCCATAAACTTTTTTTTTATAAATGCGGAGATACATATTACATATATGTGTGTGTATATTTACAGAGGAAACTTTGAGACATTCTTTTCAGCGTAGGTTAATTCTACTTCACATTGCATTATTTCGTTTATTATTTTAATTTATAAAATGTTTATTGTGCTTTTAGTTTATTGGAGAGTTGTGCAAGCTGGGTATTGTGTCTGATGCTCGTATCATTGACGTGATGGAACAACTACTGAAGAAGAAGCCGAACGTGGACGAGAAGGCAGAGGACCTGGAGTGTCTGTGTCAAATCCTGCGGACCTGTGGTCATGTTCTCGACTCGGACAAGGCTCGCTATCTAATGGACCAGATCTTCGAGAGGATTGAGAGCTTCACCGCCTCCAGCCTCCCAATCCGGATCAAGTTCATGTTGAGAGACATCTTGGAGTTGAGGAGGAGCAAGTGGGTACCGAGGAAGGTGAACAACACTGAGGGACCGCTACCCATGAACCAGGTTGGTACCATTTTCAAATTCGTCATCAAGCAGCTGATTGTTTAAATAACAATTAAATGCGAGTTCTAACTAAAGAAATTGATATCCACTAACAATTTTATTGTCATTCTCAATACAATAATAACGTTGGAGAGTATTATTTTCTTGAAATGGCAAAACATCATCGTCATACAGCCAAAACGTAAAAGCAGTTCATTATTTAAAGAGCTGAATTTAAAAATAATAATAGAGAACAACTCATTAATGCTAGTTGTACCCAGAATAACATACGTCATCAGGAACATCTCTTGAAGACTAATTACATTTGATCAATACTATCGCAACTGCAGCGCGCCTTCATACACTAGCATAGCACTAACGGGTATCCGCCTCATCGACGCTAACATTAAAAAAATACAGCCACAAATTTTATGGGCAGGTTATCTCAAAGTTTTATGCAGTTAGTTATTATGATTCATGTCCGGGCTTCAACTACAAGATCATATCGCCTACTATCAGAGCGCTCTTTCCCCACTGGTGGATATGAGCCCGACTCTTCTATGGGAGTCGTAAATTCTGCCTACCCTAAAAGGTAGGCGTCTTTAACGAGTACTGACATCGTACAACGCTTAACGTCCATCCGAAGGATGACGTGCTCAATTTTTTTTTCACCTCAAAAAACCTGAAGACCTCGGCCGGGTTTCAATCCATTTAAACATTCACGAAAATGTATATTGTTATGGTCTATTCATTGTGACTTTCTACGAAAATATAAATACTTATTTTGTTCTAGTCACATGCACAGACCACAACCTCAGGGTTCTTTTTATTGGAATGATTATGGGTGAAAAGTGATATCATAAAAAAATAAGCAAGACATTTAAACTTTTAAAATCCATATTTTAATTTAATTTCCTTCTTTTTTTAGTTATTAAGACAAGCTTACAATTATTTTTTATTCAACCGTATTATATTTTTTATAAAATATACAAATTATCAAATGTAAACTGCGCATTGATTAGCTTACTTGCTGTATACTTTCATTGATGAGATGATTTTGGCTTCTTAATGATCGAGCTCCATGTGGGTACCTCCACGTTGGTCTCATAAGCTCATCCTCGGGAATTCATTTATACTTTTGTTACGAATTCCGTGTAGCCATCATCAACTTCATTACCACTCACTCCATAACTTCACTTGTTTAATTTTTTCTTCTTTTTTTCTTTGCGCACACAGAGAGATCACTACCTCCTCTCTCACTTTATCACATACGACTCCATTGTTTTTCGTACCATGGCTCTCCAGATTATATAATACCTAATCAGTATCTCATTATAAATTTATTTAAAATTTACTTAGCTCCGATATTTTTATTTTTATTATTTTTTTATTTATTTATTGTGAATTTATGAGTTCTTAATCCAATTATCATCAACATGTGGTATCGATTAACTTTTTTAGTCAATCGATATCACTCTCTAGATTACTACATACCAAATAGATTCACCCCCCCTTAATTTATGATTTAAAACCATAAAGTAATGTAGTTGTCAAAACGACACACTGCAATATATATATATATATAATTTTATATAATTGTGAATTTGTTTTAAATAACGAGGTTTTTCTGTAAAGTATTCTTTATAAACCGGCCATAATTTTCTCTGGGGGTTGAGTTGCAGTAGATTTACGTATGTATTTTTAGAAACATGCATGCCCCGAGCTTTGTGTGCAGAAATTAGCCCCTTCTTTTCCGCCCGTACTTGTGCGCAGTTCTATACTAATTGTAAAACTCCATGCTGTCATCTAGTAGAGTTTCGACAGAAATACATCGTAGCTAGATTTCATCGTTGGATATAATCAGAAGCACAAGTACGTGGTTTTCACCGAAACAGACATTTTCATTGGTCAATTGTTACAGCTTTTTGTTGCTCAAAGATTATATATATATTCTATTTTGTGAACCTAAACTAAAGCTAATGTGTGGTTAGATCTGCGATGACAGAGGTCCAGCCATCAGGGGTGGAGAGCGGCCTCCTCAACAAGAACTGTTCCCGAGATCTCTCAAGACCCGAACTGGCCTGGATGTTGTTCTATCCAGTAGTTTGTCCTTCCCCCAACACGACAAGTTCCCTCCTCCGTAAGTAACAACACCTACTACAAATAATAACATTTACATAACTATGATTGAGGGTGTACTTTAACAGTTTTCTTTTTTTTTGTATTTAGATACAACTCGAACGGGTTTCAAGGAGGCTACCGCGATCGAGGCTCCCAGCGACAGAACCACCATCACCAACAACAGAACAACCACTTCTATCAACAGAACAGATACAACAACCAGCACAACAACAACAACTCCAACAACATGTCCAGTGAGTCTTTCTAAACTTGTATTCTACATATATTTATTGACTTTTTAAGATCTTCTAATACTGGGGCAACTTGCGACCACCTTATGCTGTATAGGTTTGTTTTTAAAGCTCTTATTGTCTTCATCCTTAAAATATGACGGTTTTAACAATAAAAAAAAGAAAGAAAAAATATAGCATGTACACAATCATTGCTTCAGCAGCAATTTAGTAGGTTTTTTTTGTTTTCAAATAGGCTATATTCTCTTCGAAGTTATTTCAAGTAATACGAAAAAATACTAGAGAAATAATGCAGTAAACTACTGTCAAATTTCAACACAAATTCACAATAGTACGTACGCCGTATTGTAAATTGTGTTGAAAATTGACTTATTAGTTTTCTACTTTATTCTCAGTGGGAAACGGGCTTAAGAACCACTTCGGGTTTTCAACTCTGGACAGTATAATTAATATATGTATTAAAATAATATTTTAAAAATATATGAAACGGGACTGACTATAAATGCATAAAAGTAGAGAATGTCATAAATCGCATCAATTCAAAGTTTATCCGGCCTCTTTACTCGGCCAACAGTATGTTTCTGTTGGTTCCATGTAGGTCCCTGTTTACCGGAGGTATTTTCACCACTTTTTCAGGCTCCATCACCATCCACCAAAGGAAGGGACATGACTGGTGCTTATATCGTTGAGAAGTAAAAGGGATAAGGGACAGGGAAATTGTACTGTATGACCGGATGTATAACCTGGGGGCCGTTATCACCGAGCAGAACGACGTGAAAGGAGGAATCAAAGCTAGATGAGGTTCGTGAATATATGCTACCGGTCCCTGCAGATGGAGCTCGGTTCGAGGTCAGTATCCCGATATGCCAAAATTACCATATAGAAGACAGTCCTGACACCTGTCATCACATATGCCAGTGATGCCTGGATCCTGACGAAGGACAAAATCTTGCTTGGTGGGAATGGAAGGTGTTGAGGAAGCAAGGGTGGCTGTGATGCCTGGGATATCTGTCGAGGATAGATCAAGACCAGAGCGCCGACGAGGAGGGATATCTGCAGTGGATGGAGCAAGACACGAGTGTCGAAGAGGATATTGGAGGGGCACCCAGAAGAAGAGAGAGACCCTCAGGGCGTTGAGCGTAGATGTAGGAAGATGGAGACGGCAGTCAGAGGATAGAGAAGAATGGCGGAGGATCCTTGCGGAGGCTCTGGTTCTTCAAGGAGCGTACCACAAGGGAAAGGAGACGAAAAATATGTAAAACGTGATGATGTTCCCCAGAGAAGCCTCTAAGACAACAGAAAGTGCTGTTCTCTCGAAGTAGAGAGACTGCCTACACATTTTGTAGTAATGGGCCGCCTACTAACCTGACAGTCCATACACGACAGAAGATTACCGGTGAATCGCAGAATAGTAGGATAACCTCTATATAATTGGGTGATGGCTTCAAGGCTCATTCTTTAAACTAAACACAGTGGAGACATTCTAAATCTATTTACATTCTTTTTCTTTCTTCCAATCATTATATTCAGTTATTTTGGTGTGTTCTCTTCACTAATGTTAGTGCTTCACACATGTTTGACAGACTCGAAGGAGTTAGCCCCTCGGTTTATCAAGAGAATGATGACAGCTCACGAACAGTCCTCTACCAACCTGGAGCAGGTGTCTCTCCGACCTCCGGCTCACTCGATGCTCTTCAAGCCACCCAATACTAAGCCTCCATCCCAGATCTACCAGTCCTTCCCAGGTATGCAGCCTAGTATAGTTTAGTTGGGTTAACTAATGGAGGAAATGTTGTTGGGGCATGACCTATGTACACACAGTAGCCAGTGTGTATCATGGTGCTTCACCCTTTCCTCCAGCCCACCCCCACTATCCGTTGGATACTTTTTTTTGTGCATTTCTTTTTTTTTCATGTTTTTAGATTGTTTTTTTTTTATTTATTTTTTTTCCAAAAGGACATCTTTGGGCTTTTTGGAATATTTACTTACGAAGTACTATAGCAGCCTTATTGGTCAAATATACATTTCTAGTGCAGAAAAAACACCATAATGCATCAACACCTCATTTTCTTCCTTTTTTTATCAGGCCTAACTAAATCCACCCTAAAATCAACTAACGGTGTCTATATTTCCGTCCGATAAGTCCTTACTGCCTCCTGTACAATATGCTTTCTTTCTATGACTAACAAATATAATAAAATGAAAAACCGTTTCATCGAAGGAAGTTCTGAAACACATTCGTCGGGCATTTTACCATAAATTTCCATAGATTGCGTATAAATAATAATTACTTCCATTAGCTTCTATCATGGTTTATTGACAACAAATAACTAAGTAACTTTTTTAGCTTTGAAATATAAGAAATCATCACTTGATATCATCAGCCGGTTCTTAAACCAGAATTTTACCTTGCTGAAGGCGGAAGGGCTTCTAGTTCGCTTTGCAGGCCTTATCTTGTACTAAAATGATTCTCTTTGGATTCATTTTCCCATTGAGTTGAAAAAAATAGGCTATATAGTCGATGATTTCGGGTGGACTCTTTGGGGAGGAGAGGGCTAGAATAGGAACAGCCAACTTTGAGTGTTGACCTGCTACTGGGGTCCTGAAGTGGATGGGGCGAATCGAGATGACAGAGCACTGGCAGGAACATCTTGCCGAAGACATTTCAAGGATTTTGATGCACCTGGAGGGCTGTCCTGACTGCTGAAATTATTTTCTAACCAAGAAAACTTGTCATCTATGTTTAATATATTTTTTTATATTTGTTTGTTGTAGGAAGAACTCCGAGTCTGTTGAATGATAGCCTTAATCCAGCTTCAATGAAATCTAACCCTCCGATACAGACCACGAAGGAGGTACCCATCCTGATCAAGCCCGCTCCTGCTGACAAGGGCAAACCTAACAAAAAGGAGAAGGTAATATAAACGTATTTTCATTAAAACATGTTCTATACGAAGAATGGGGAATTTTATTTAATGACTAGTTAGAACTAGAGTTTCAACATGTGGGAAAAATGTATGCGAAATGAAAAAATCTGAGCCTTGCATAATACTAGAGAAGTAATATTATGGATTTTATTAACGAGAACCTGTTCCGTTAATTAATAATTTCTCGCTAAATTTAGTAGTTATTCTTTTTTTGAGCTCGAAAATCTCGGACAGAATCGTTAATACATGCAAAGTCCTGATTGAAAAATAAAATTATGTTTCATGTTGATTCTCTTAAAATGTAATATATTAAAGTGATGTACGTACTTAAAGTAATACCATATGAAGGATGTGTGCTTCTTGTTGTAGGCAACTTCCAAAGAAGAGACTTTGAAGAAGTGTAACACGATAGCAGATGACATCTTGAGTGGAGGCAGCATAGAGGAGGCAGTCAAAAGCTTCTCTCAGTTGAAAGTCCAAGACCGACTCATGCCAGAGTGTCTCCATACTGTTATTAGCAAATCTTACGATAAGACTGGTAAGCTGATGTTTTTTTATTCCTTATATTTTATACTAGCAGGTTGCCCGGGAATAACTTTGGGTTATGTTTGCTTTAACTAAGGCTCATTACATGTGATACCCGGACAAAGAATAAAAAGCTTTTTTTCCCTTTTTCCCCACCCGGCTACCCCTTGTCTCTTTCATTCTTCGCTATTCGAAAATTGTATTTTTCTCTGTTATTTGTAACTTTAGCGGAAAAATGAATGAAACAAGAAAATATTTCTGGGAACTGAGAAAACATGAAATAATTTTTCTATTTCCCCTTAACTAAAAAACCACTTGTATACGTAAGGACTTCATTTAACCTGAAACGGATAAGACCCAGTTACTTTTCAAAAATATACAATCTACAGACAACAATCCTCTTACAGTTTTGTTTATTATGATACTTTTATTTTCCGAGTTAGTTATTGTCTTTCATGCCCGGGCTTTTACTACGTGGTCATATCGCCTGCTACCAGAGTGCTCTTGCGCTGCTCTGAAGATATGATCCCGTTCTACATTGGGAGTCCTAAATGTTACCTATCCAGGATTAGTTATGTGTAGGGCTAAGGGTCAATGAGTACCTGGCATCATACAGACTCGGGACCGTCGCCTAATGTCCCATCCGAAAGAGGGCATGCTCAACGTTTTTCCACCTTCCAGATAAAGAACCTAAGGGCCCAGGATTTCAAACCCGCGATCCTGAGCTCAGTAGGCAAGCATGCTACCCCTGAGCTCCCCCCTCAATTTCAAAAATATGAATCAT
Source organism: Aradus depressus (assembly GCA_963662175.1). Taxonomy (NCBI): domain Eukaryota; kingdom Metazoa; phylum Arthropoda; class Insecta; order Hemiptera; family Aradidae; genus Aradus; species Aradus depressus. The sequence continues at coordinate 95,085,468 of OY759214.1, read as the reverse complement.
ACTTCGAATATTGTTTTTATTTATTTTATTTTTTCTTGAATAGTTTTATTTTGGTATGTATTTGTAAGCTGTCAGTAAGTCTAGGATTGAGCTCAAACCGCATCCTGCAGGAACGTCTATCGTGGTAGATCCTATTGGTCGGTCGGTGGATCAGTGATGCAGTTTGAGCCTAACTCCTAATTGGTTATTGGTTACTTAGCTACACCAACTACTATGAACTTGCATAATATATTAATTAGAATCATATTAGTTAAATATAGTACTCCAGAATTTTAATGCCTGTACGTTGGTTTTTAAAAGAGGCATAATTACAAAATTCAGTGTTATCGAAAACATTTTCAGGAGAATATTTTCTCAAAAATGTTTTTTAACTGACGACTGAAAGACATAAATTAGGGCTTTAGGGATACAATATCTATATTTTTAAATATTATTATATATCCTTTCATTCTGTAAATAATGTGTAATTTTATTATTTTAATTTAAGAATATGCTGTGAGGCTATATGGTCTGTTTTTTTTTTTTCAATGTTTATTTTTGTAGAGGAAATGCAAGGTTCTGAATAAGGACTTGTGGGTGAACAATCTGTTGAAAGATGATCCATGTTTGAAACTTTGATTGATTTTTTTTTTACCTAAACATTTTCTTCTCGAGAATGCTAATACATATTTTAAAGTATTTATTCGAACTTTTTCGGTAGAAACTTCCAAATTAATTCTCGGAGATAAAAGTTCTTGTTGTTCCGAGGAAAAAGTGTTAACACGGGAAGAAGGTTTGTAAATAAAGTTGCAAGTTCATTTCTCAAGTATAATATTTAAACTTTCTTCTACAAAAATAAACATGGAAGAAACAAAAATGGACAATATGATCTCCCAGTCTCCTTATTACATGGGCGCTTGTTTCCAACACTTGATATTTGGTCTCTAATACATGAAATGAATAGTTTACAGTTTAGGTATTGATATTGTAGTTTTTTTTAAATTTGTTATCTAGTTATTATGACTCATGCCCGGTCTTTAACTACGAGGTCATAACGCCTACTACCAGAGCGCTCTTCCGTCGTTCTGGTGGGCAGGAGGTCGACTCAACTATGGGAGTCCTAAATTTTTATTCACCTAGGGTAGTAGTCTTGAACGAGTACCTGACATCGTACAGGCTCAGGACCGTCGCTTAACGTCCCATCCGAACTACGGCGTGCTCAAGGTTTTTTTTTATTTGAGAAGTAAAATTTTGTATATATATATATTTTTTTGTGACTTTAACTATGAGGTCATATCGCCTACTACCAGTTTTCGTCGCTCTGGTGGACATGTTCTCGACTTCTCTGGAAGCCCTTACTTTTGGCACTTACAATTAGATGTATTTACCTAGTGTTGGAGTCTTTAACGAGTATTTGTCATCGCACAGACTCACCATAATCGCTTAAAGTCCTATCTGAAGTACAGCGTGCTCAAGTTTTTTGTTTATCTATAATAGTGAGTTTACAAGTTTTTACCTCTGTGTAAAGTTTTTAATCAAATATCAGATTTTGGAAGCAAGTCCCCCCCTCTCATTTTTTCATATAAGAAATACTAATTAAACGTGTGTTATAAAACAAATATTATAGGAGTCATTTGTTTGACAGACAGTGAAAGGGAGCTAGTGATGTCATTTGTGTCGGCTCTAAAGAAAGATGGTATAACGAATGGACTGCACTTTCATGAGGCGTTCAGGAACCTTCTGAAAACACTCCCCGACCTTGAGGCCTCAGTTCCTAACATATGCACATATGCTGCAGGTAAACAAATTGTCATACATTATGTATTCCCCCCTTATTTTGAATTTCAAATGTTCATATTCTGATTTTGGGTTGTGTTTGTTCGGTGAAAAAAGGACACCAGCTTCATTTTTATTGTGAGATTCAGTTTAGAAGAAAAAAAAAAATGGAAAACAGGGGTTGTGATTTTTATCAACAACCTTTTCAAAAAGGAACTAATATTAGAAATTTATTTAGAAACAAGTTGAGGAAAATAAATAAAACAATTTAAACGCTAAGGTGAGGTGATAAAAAAGTCAACTTTTTATTAGATGAGTTAAACTTTATTGTCTTAAAATTAAATAGCTAATCATGGAATAAGATATAAATATATACTTGATAGCTGGTGAAGTATATAGTAACAGAGATTTGTTAAAATAGAACTAAGACATAAAAAGATAAATGCAAAGTAACTCAGGAATGAATAAAACCATATTCTTAGCCTCACCTAAATGGAAGATTTTAAAAAAATCATCCAGGAATTTACTTTCAATAAAACAATGTTTTTCAGATACTTACTGGATGAATAAGAATTTGCTCTGAGATATCTTCCAACGTTGGGCCAAGGAACTAACTTTTTCTTAAGTTGTACTTGATTTGTACAAGACGATTGTTTGCTTAATGAGAATTATGGCAGAAGAGCAGATGCGCACGATTGATGGCACTGGGATAATTGAAATTGTATAGACATATAGGGAGCTAGATGCAGTGGAAATTGTCAATTGATTAATCAATCAATACATTTTTAGTTTCCCAGTTATAGAGAAGCATATGGGGAAGTTATGTAATTCGATGCAGAGTTTTCAACGGTATTTTATCTTTTCCGGCCTCTAGATTCCAAATATGACAAAAAAATGTGTGTCTGTGAACAAGATAACTTCTGATAGAATGAATGTTATACGACACAAAACTTCATAATAATTTCATATGTGAAAAGGGAAGAAGGGGCTTTAAATGTCAACACCCAACGAGGACATAATGTCAAATGTCAGGGATATTGGCTGAAGGGAAGGGGGCTCAATTCAACAACCCTAATAACTGTCGATATAATGAATTTATTACACAAAATTTAGTATGATTTAAGAGTCTATGTGTAAGGCAACTGTTCAATATTAGCGCAAACGATTGACTGGTTTTGGATTGGGAGCGAAAAGTTAATTGATTAATTCCTTCTGGGAAACATTGCCGCCGGTGATTCACTAATGCATATTTTTTAAATCAAGTAATGCCCAGCCCTGCTCTGACAGACTGTACACTATATTTGTTGTGTATCTCCAAATCACTATATTTTTGTGTTGTTTTGCCAAAAGTGTGATCTTGAGTTAATTTTCAGCTGCATATTTTGTTGTTTAGGTATTTATAATGTTATATGTATGTATAACTAACGTGTTTGTTGGGCTAGGGTTCGGTGCATCCGCCATCTCTACCGAGCTGCTCACGATCGCCCAGCTAGGAGAGCTGACAGAGGACGGGCTTCACTTCCCGCTCCTCCTCGTCACACTGGAGTTCCTCAGTAAAACAACGGAGAAACAGACTCTCCTTGAGCTCTTCAATGAAAGCAAGGTAAATAATGTTATGTTGTCTCTTTTTCAGGCAAATTAGTCACCAAAAATCTCCTGATTTCAGTTAGTCTTCAGGTCAAAGATGAACTGTTGTATTCTATTTTTATATATTTTGATTTCCTAAATACGTTCTTAAGAGTGTCTTCCTCAGATATACGAAGTATAGGAAAAGTTATGTAATAGGTCAAAAATTCGATGCGGAGTTTTCAACGGAATTTCCTGTTTTCCGACCTGCAGATTAGTATGACAAATAAAAATTGTGTGTGTGTATCTGTGAACACGACTCCGAAATGTTTGTATTGAATCAAAATGTCATAACTGAATTCAAAACTTCTATAAAGGACGACACTTATTAATTTTCAGCGGAATTATCAGAGGGGGGACTCAACTTGAAAAACTCCAATAACTGCCGATGTATAATGAATGTATCGACAGGAAGTTTTATATTTGAAGTCAGAACCCAATGAGGACATAACCTGTCAAATTTCAGCGATATCGACCAAAGGGAAGGAGGTTCAAGGCTCAATTCAAAAACCTTAATAGCTGCCGATGTAATGAATTTATCGAAACATAATTTCGTATGGATTTAGGAGCCCCTATTGGATATTAGCGCAAACTGTCGACTAGTTTTAAAGGGGGAGCGAAAAGTTAATTGATTAATTCGATCTGGAGAAGTACATTGCCGGTGATGCACCGACAACTTTTTTTTTTGTGTATCCTGTATTTTCAGGTGGTTGAGGGGGAATATAATCCTACATATATTGGTTCAATTACATTACAGCAGAGCTATAGTAGTACGGTTTGATCTAGGTGAGCCTGATGAACAGCCTCTGTGTGAGGGACCGTACGAAGGAGCAGCTGACCTCTGTGCTGGAGGAGCGGGGGCTGGTGTTCCTGGAGCCGCTGCTACTTCTGGAGGGAGAGCTGTGGGCTGCTATAGAACGGGATCCTAGTGCAGCCTCTCTGGAACGCACTGCTCGGGAGAACATCGACCCGGCCTATCAGTCCACCCCGCCCTTCGTATCTGCCCTCGTAACTGTCTGCCTCAGATATATCACCCAGGTATCTATCTATCTTATCCTAAAGTCCTCATTCACATTCCATTGTCTTTTTTTAAGTAACAAATAGTTATTTGGTAAAAGATTTTTTATGTGTAAACATCTTAGCTCTCGGTAGGGGCTATGTCAGAGCGTAAGTCTCGTTGATGTGGATGCGTGAGTGTGTGCGTTGGACAGTTGCGCGCGCAGCGCAAACTCACAACTACACACTTCTTTATCTGTTTTTGATCATATTTACCGTTGTAGTGAATTTAACTAAAATATCAATATTATGAACTATAAAATGATCTTGCAATAAGAAACTTTTGGGTTAAGATGCTTCGATAGCTTATAAATAAATAAATTAGAAATATATAATAACTGCTGGAAATATCGACTAATAATAATATATTTGTTGTCATATTGTCACAAATAATATAATGTTTTTACCCACTTCAAGAGATACCGAACAGCTTATTTCATTTTTAAATGACAAACCAAACAAACTTAATCTACAAATGAACATGAATCGAAGCATTTCAAAAACAATTTGAAAACTACCATCGACGCTGTATTCTCGCGATATTTAGAGACACTACAATCACAGTTGTATATATCTTATTTTAGCTATCACAAACCTATAATTTCATGTATAAAAGAAATTGAAGAACAATAAATTTGAAAGTTTAATTCCTCATACTACTTTTCTTATTGTAGTAATATTATAAAACAAATTTTAATCAAAATCAGTGCACGACAGCAAATTTTTGAAACTAAAGCAGATGTTTACACATCAATTCTCGTGAGTACCGCGTCACTCACACATTACTTTTTTTTTTTTTGTTGATTTATGCTTCAACTAGTTTTATCCGGCGTAACATACGCCTCAGCGTCAAGTCAAAGTTTATTAAGAATGATAACGATCACAGTGCCCGCTTAACCAGTGGTACCCCTCCAAACTGAATACCCCCTGTTTTCTATCAGGAAACATAATTAATACAATTTCCTTGTTATCAGGAGTCCACGTTGGGTAAAGGTGTCACGAACGGTACAGTACACGACAAGGCACTCCAGGAAAAAGAAAAATCACTTCTCAAGAGGTTCAAAAGTGTCCTCCAAACATTCCTGCATGAGGACGTCAACCTTCAAGTGACTGCCGTCTATGCCCTTCAAGTATTCTGTTATTCTCTAGACTTTCCGAAAGGTAAACTTCTTCACTTTATTATTCTTTAAAGAAAATGTAAAATGATATACCATTTGTAAATAGTTTGCTAGTTGGCCGATTACAAGATAATAATTATCTCGTAATGATTATGAAAATAAAATAAAATTTATTAAAATCATTTAATGATTTTAACATTGAGTGTTGTAAATCATTGGGGTTACAGAAGGTGAGAGCCTCCAGCTGAAAGATATTTTGTGTAAATATAGTAAATTTTACTCTTCCCCAGAGCTATACGATGTACAGGGGAAGTTATGTAATCTGTCAGAAATTCGGAGTTTACAACTGAAAGCAGCCCTCCTGATTTCAAAAATGAAAAAAATAAAAACTGTATGTGTGACTGTGAGCACGATAACTATCGTTAGAATGAATATATCGTCATGAAATCATTTATGTGTATTTCGAACCCCATAATGACGACATCTGTTGATTTTCAGCCAAATCGGACAAAGGGAAGGGGGATTAGGGGGGAGGCTTGACATAACGGTAGCTCAGTGGTATGCGTGCTTGCCTTCTGAGTTCAAGAACGTGGGTTCGAAACCCGACCGAGGCCCTTAGTTTATTTTATCTGGGAGGTAAAATAAGCACGCCGTCCTTCGGATGGGACGTTAAGCGATGTTCCCGAGCCTGTACGATGTCAGGTACTCGTTAAAGACCCCTGCCCTAAGTGAATAAAAATTTAGGGTAGGCAAAATTTAGGAATCCCATAGTAGAGTCGGGCTCATGTCCACCAGAGTGACGAAAGAGCGCTCTGGTAGTAGGCGATATGACCTCGTAGTTAAAGCCCGGGCATGAGTCATAAAACCTAACCTAATTGCCATGGTAATTAAACAGCGCAGGTAATAGCAAGGTTTTAACTTTATTAAATATCTGTGTAGCTTGTTATTTGATTAATATTATTTATTAATCTTAGTGTAATGAAAAATTAGTCTTGAAAATTACATTTTAGAAATTATTCTCTTATTTATAAAAATGTTCAAACATCGTCGTTCATTTTTTTACTTTTCATAAAAAATATATAACATTCATGAAATTAATTGTTTTACAGGCATGCTGTTAAGATGGTTCATGAATCTCTACGATTTGGAAATAGTGGAAGAAGAGGCTTTCCTCAAGTGGCGGGAAGATGTCACAGACATTTACCCCGGCAAAGGGAAAGCACTTTTCCAGGTATGTATTTTATTTATTCAAAAAATTGAAAACTTACTCCCACCTGTTTTATATTGTCGTCAATTGAAGTGTATTTTTTTAACATTCCAAGATAAGGGCGCGGGTATGCATCCTTGCTTACTGAGCTCAAGGTCGCGGGTTCTAAACCCGGTCAAAGCACCCTGGCCTTCGGATGGAACGTTCATATATCATATATTCATACGGGGTGGGAGGCACCATGGGATTCACGATGGAGCTGCTCTTTGTTGTATATTTCGTTGATCGCAATGAAAACAGTTTCCAATAGCCAACACATATGAGCCACATTGATTTTCATGGAAAAACTCAATCCTATGGTTCTTTCTGCGTACTCTGGACCAATGTTTGGCTGAATTCATTTGAATTAACTTACAATACAAACATTTTATGGGCTTTATATATCCTAAGTTACTTGAAGTCAACTTGAAATATACGAGTTATTTGTTCAGTTCATGTTAAGTAGTATGGATATGTTTTACTTCCCCAGTTATACGAAGTTAGGGGAAGTTATAAATGTAAATTATAACTTTTGGGTTGTGTAAGGAAATTGTATGTGTATATTGAGTCGATATTTATATTTAAACTTTAAAACCAAAAATAAATAAGAGAAATGTAACTGTGATAAATATATTATAGGGAAAGTAATGTAACTGGTCAGAAGAACTATGTTGAAATAAGGCGTAGTCAAGGTCCACGCCGTAGATTTTTCGTGAAAACGTCGTATGATGTTGCAGGTTTTTGTCCGTTAAGTTCGAGCGTGATTTATGTTTGGTAAATTTCATTTTCGAAAAAAACCATTCGCACAGATGTATATTAAAATAATTATCCTGCAGTCACAACACACAAAACGAAACCGGAAAACAAATTGTCAATTGACACTGAGAGAGCGGGACGCTGCGGGGGGTCGCTGTAATGCAATACTGCCCACTTCTAAGTATGTATGAAAGCAGAAGCGATGTAATAAAAGAAAAACAGTTTTGGGATTTATTTGTTACAAAACACTACACTAAAAATAAAAATATTGCAATTTTGTAAAATTGTGATGAATCTCGCGGGCCGTAAAATTATTCAAGACGGGCCGCGGGTTGGCCACTCCTTGGTATAGAGAAAGTAAAACATGTCCATTCTACTTGATGACGCCCAACCCTGCTCTACACTATTATTGAAACATTTAATGTATGTTATTCATAAATAATAATAATAACTGTTTATTTTAGGTTAATAATTGGTTAACATGGCTGGCAGAAGCGGAGTCAGAGGAGGAGGAGGAAGATGATGGGGACAACTGAAGTATTGTGTGAACTAGAACTAGAACAGAGAACAGAGCTCAGATTGGCAACAATTCACCAGCGCGCACCTCTCCATACCAACCCCACCCCTTCCTTCCTTCCATTCCTCTTAGAATTTTTTTATTTATACATCATTTCCAGCTTGATTTACTATTATTAGCCTTGTTTAAGGACTCTTAATTCCTAATAATAACGCAATTTTTATATTTTTAAACCCACGTGTAGAATGTTTCCGTATATATATATATATATTTGTATATGTAATATTATTTAGCTCTATATAACTACAATTTTTATTTATATACATATAATTTTAATTAAGCCTCTATATTTTTTTTAGTACAGGAATGTGACATTGCATATGTGTATGTACATAAATATTTAAATATATTTATGTATATATATATTTATATGATTTTGTTTATTAGGAGAGAGGCTGCTCCTCTGAGTGGCGTCTGTTAAATAGTTGAACTGTGTTCACTGATTGTGTTATCATTAATTGGGTTCTGTACCAACCTTGTTACACCTTCTCCATGTTACTACCCTATACATATATTAAATACCTCTGCATCTTTCAACCGAAAACATATTTAAATTGTGAATTTGTAGGTAATTTTATTAAAAACATATATTCTTAATTGAATGTATTATCTTTCTATAACTTAAATTGTATTTGAACGTGTACGGTAGTGCGTGCGATTTAAAAAAAAAAATATATATATAATTTAAATGAATATGTTAATAACTAAATCCAAAAAAGAAAAAGAAAAAAGGAAGAAACAATATACAAAAAAATATTAAAAGTTTGTTTTTTCTTTTGTTTTTGTAAAATGGTTTTCTTTTTATATTTCCTCTTTCCCTAATTTTCCTTTCATGAGAGATACATAGCTAACGCAGAATAAGTTCTTAAGAGTCCCACACATGCTCAGAAATAACTGCGCTCAATTCCTTAGCCTCCGGAAAACCTCTGTTCAGTCAGCCATGGCGTCATCTGGCGATGTACTGGTTGTTCTTGGATGTTTATGGGTAAGTTTTTGTATTAAAACTCGCGTAAAAAGCAAGTTAAAAGACCTGCTCTCTGAGTTGAAGTTAGTGCCTAAATATTAGTACAACTATTTGGAGATGGATGTAGGATCTTAATCAAATCATATAGGAACCAAATTTTAAAAAAAATAAACCGTCAGCATTTTGTTTTTCCTTTATTAGCATTTGGCTTTAATGTTCATTTTTCAATTAATCACGGTTTGGCGGCTTCTTTTTTTGATCCTATTATATCACTAATTAACCAAACAAGGTTCTCAATGTGTTTTTATCTTTTAACATGAGTGAATGGTATGAAGAAAAAAAAAAGTAAATGAGAATGAAAAGTGGGGTATCCTTGTATTAGTAAGCACTTTCCCGCCATGTCATGCTGGAGCATTGGGGCGCTAAAACTTGCTCAAATTATCATATAGCCCAAAGTTATTCTGTACACTGCATTTAATCTTAGAACACAAAACTAGATAAACCTACCTTTCCAAACCAGTGCAGTTTGAAGTTTAAAGCCTTTTTTGAAAACAGTTCTATTTTTTTGAGACAGGAACAAAACGAGAACTGGGAATAAAGTTGATACCTTTCAAAAAAGAAGTGTATCCCTGACTGTACTTTAGTTGCTAGGCGATATTTCTTTCTGAATTAAGGATATGCCAATGGTTATTCGTTTGAAAGTTGAATTTTTTATGAAATTATAGGTAAGAAATATTAATTATAATTCCATACTTAGTTATGAATTCTTTTCCGTTTGGGATAATAAAATAAATAAGTTTTAAGTCCATTGAATGGATGAAAGAAGGGAGGCGGGTTTTGTGAACAAATTACCCAGGCTATTATGTTTATGATATGCAAAGCCTATTTTATACCGTAGACAGACGGATTTTTCACTTATGAAAGCTGTAGCCCCCACTATAGGTACTAACTAGGTAACTAATGGCTCCTCATCTCATAGCCAGTATCCAATTGATATCTGTTTAGTTTCTAAAGCAGGTCGCTTTAGACCGGCCTAATAACTGCGACTAGAAATGGGTGAGGGAAAGTTTGCTTCCAAATTATATATTTTTTAAATTTAAATTCACTTCCTCAAAAATGTTGATCTTTTTAAGTTATAAAGTTAAATAAATTGTGCTTTCTTTCTTATGTTTTACAAAGATTATAAAGACATTTATGAAATAAATATTAATTTTTCATTCTCCACGTCATAAGTTCGTATGAACCTTTACGTTCAACTCTCCGTCTCCACTCAAGCAGCTGACGGCCGTGTTTTGTTTTCTACTCATTTGTTTTTAAAAGAAAATGCATTCATATTATTTATTTACTAATTCAGATGCTTCTTGGATTTTATAGAAAAATAAATATAATTAATTTTTTAATATTAATAATTTAAATGTGTGTATTTTTACATTTTAGTACATCACAGAACACACGCAACTAGTAAAACTTTTTGGCGATTTTTAATTTTTTTGATTCGACGTTAGGAACATCACTTGATTCCAAAGTAGAGACAGTCGGCTTGTGGTAAGACAAATAAGAAATGAAGGCTTTTGAACGCGAGAGAATGAGAATTGAGAAAGAAAACTTACCTTTGTGATTCTTTATCACTAGATTGGGTATTAATATGAAAATGAAACAACACTTGTAATTTCTGAACTTAATTTCCTCTTTTTGGACGACGGTCCTGGACCATTATTCTCATATTCAGAGTCTGTATCACTGCCTGTCATGATTTTAGGCGAAACGAAATGCTTTCACTCACCCCTGTGCGCAAAACCACTCGTTCGATTTCGTCCAAATTTGGAATGTAGGGTCTTTAATCGTTGCCCTCACAGATTGTACAGTTTGTTTTCAAAAAAGGATACTTTAAAACACTTTTTGGGGGACGAACTAAAACACTAGAGCGGAGCGCGTCTGGGAGGTGTTCAGCGCGTCACATAATTCCATCTCATTTAACATTTACCAGCTTAGTCCTTAGCCCAGTGCGCGTAAAGAAGTTTCACTTGAATAAATGGGAAAAATGTATAAATTCCATATCGATACATTCATTGATTGGTAGTTATTGCGTTGAGCCCGCCCTCTCCCTTCCTCACACACAAAGCAATAGTTTGTTTTATATTTGGAATCAGGGTGTACGAAAACATAAAATTCCGATGAAAACTCAACTTCGAATTTCTGATAGATTTCTTAACTTCCCCTATACTTCGTATAGCTGGGGAATATCTGTGGAAGTATCAGGAGTTAGGAGCTCAGGTTTGACAACAGAGGGGTTTAAACATATTTTTTATAACAACAATTTCCGTCAATATTGTTTATTTTTTTTTTTTTAATGCGCTAATTTAAATTTGAAACACTATTTATAGACTGAGAGCTGGCTACAGAGCGAGCAACATGCCTCGGTCCACGAAATATTTTACCTGGAAAAGGTTCGATTGCTGCCGGTAAAGCGGAAGCCCGACCGTCAGAAGGCGCGCTGGAAGCTAAGTGCGTGGGCGGGCGATCAAACGTGTAAATTTTCCGACAAAAAAAACTGTCGATTGGCATGGCTGAAAATTTGCATAGATATAGAAAAGCATGAGAAAAAGCAGGGAAAATATTGTCAGAAGAGTAAGTAGAAGCTAAAGGGTTGTCAGAAGCTGCCAAAGTTACGAAAAAGTTTCGGAAAATAAACATATTAAGAAGAACTTCTGACATTTTGCATTTGTATTGTTTACGTACAGAATAAACTACATCCAAAGTGTCAGAGATCATGAGAAATTCGGATGCAAAGTGCGAGAGCGTCTTTGGGTGTGCGGCGCAGCGACCAGTGGACCGATCGCTTTTATCTTGATTTTCACACCGTACATATTTCATAGCATTTCTGAGAATTTATCTGTAATATTCATAAAGGAGTAAAGGAACTGTTATTAACTTCTAAGTTGAGGAACGCGGACATATTGTGGAAACTTGTAATAAATGAATAAAACAAACTTATTTTTTGAAATATTGTCTATTCCACTAAAGATCTTTAGTGGAATAGACAATATTTCAAAAAATAAGTTTGTTTTATTCATTTGTTATTAAAATGTCAGAAGTTCTCCTTAATATGTGTATTTTCCGAGATTTTCCGAGCTTCTACTTACTCTTCTGACAATATTTTCCTTGCTTTTTCTCATGCTCTTCTATATCTATGCAAATTTTCAGCTGTGCCAATCGACAGTTTTTTTCGTCGGAAATCTACACGTTTGATCGCCCGCCCACACACTTAGCTTCCAGCGCGCCTTCTGACGGTCGGGCTTTCGCTTTGCCGGCAGCAATCGAATCTTTTCCAAGTAAAATATTTTGTGGACCGAGGCATGTTGCTCGCTCTGTAGCCAGCTCTTAGACTACTAAATTTCCAACTATACAATGGAATACTTAAAACAGTAAGCTACATGATGGTCCACAAGACAAATAGGATACTGTTATATATTTTTCAAACAATACTAAAATTAAGATTAGATTTGGTTGCTAATATACTGTATCTAAAATTTACAAAGAGAAATAAATAAACACTTATTTGAAAAATAGTGGAAGATTAGTAAGAAAATAAAATTTCTAGCAAATAGCTTCATTTGAAAAAAATTATTATAACATAAATTGTTTTTGTTTAAAACACGAAAAAGTACAATAATAAAGAGAAATTGTTTTCAGTCTACTCTCAAAATTATCAAGCATCGAACAACGGTCGAGTACCTCCTGGAACTGACTCGAACCAGTGATGGGCACTAATAAATAGACATCAAATTTTATTTCCCTGAATTATTTAATTTTTTTTTAGTATCCACAACTGATTTTGTACCTATGCTGAGTTGAGAAACGCGGACATATTGTGGAAACTTGTAATAAATAAATAGAACAAACTTCTTTTTAAATTATTGTCTATTTCACAAAAAAAAATGTTTATATAAACTACTGGTTTCGATATTACGCCATCGTCAGGATTTATCCACAATAGCATTTTCTTCTAATTCACGGATCGGCACCCCCGCGTCTGTTTTTTTGGGGCAAAAAGGTTTTGGATTCATAATTAAACCTGACGATGTAATGCCGAAACTAGATATGTTTTTTTTTTTTTTTGTATAGACAATATTTCGTTTCATTTATTATTTTGCAGTAGGTTCTGTATAGTCGAAAAATGTGTTTATTGAATGGTGAATAAATAAATGCAATTTACAGGAAAAATTAGTGTTGACAACAAATAGAGTATTTTCTTCACCTTTCCTTTATTTGACGAGTCGGCAACCGACAGGCCGCTAGTCACCAGATTTTTTTTTTTTTTTTTTTTTTTTTTTAAGAAAAAAAACGGATTCTATTGTACCCTGATGATGCTTTAAGATTTTATACTTTTCATTATTTATTAATAAATAATAAATTATATTTATTCAATCAAAGATGAGCCACTGATGATGACGCTGTTGCGTTGAAAAAACAGTGGGAAGACAACGTATTTTATTTCAATGAGAAATCTTGTCCCACAACATCTTACAAGTAAAAATTGGATTGGTATAGTGCAGGCATGAACGAAGATTTATAGCTGTGGACAATATATCATTTCCAAATCTATAAAATTATATTAAATTCAAAAATCAAATCGAAAGTTTTACAAACTTTCCTAAACTAAGAAAAATTCTAGTTTTCTGCGAGGAATGTTAAAAATATAAGTTCTCATGAATTTTTACAAAATTTTGAATGAAATTACTGAAAAAAAAATTGAAAACAGTTTTTCACTATAACCAGCCTAATAAAAGGGTTTAGAACATATTTTATGAATTCTTAACTGCTGGTAGAGCCCATAACTAATTTTAAGACAGAGCACTTTTATCTTTCTTATTCGTATAGAACGTGTTACGCTATACGTATACAGTTAATGGCTCATTCGTATTCTCTTTAAAATTAACTATTCAAAGGAGAAAAAAAAAGTTTATAGGTTTTCAAGTTTTCATAATTGAAAAAATGTTCCCGACCCCTACTTGTAACTGAATTTACTTAAGAGCTCACCATCAATTTACAAATATTTAAAACAACTCTTAGGGGCCCCAAAAGATATTGATTTAATATCATAAATAATTTTATTTACTAACAAATACATCGATTAATTCGTGCCCTCACTGGTTCGAAAGTAGATTCACTCATATATCCATTTACAATTCAATTTCTGGCCACATATGTATATATTTTCAGAGAGATAGACGAAAAAAAAAATATATACAATGATTCGAAAGAAGTATTTCGAAAATAAAAACTTAATTTAATATATATAAAAAAAATGAATAGATTCCTATTGCTATTTTGAGAGATATAAGATTTATTATCATACACAACCGTAATAATACACCCTTTATAGTCAATACTTTAGATTGTGTTATTATCATATTTACTATTCACAAGAGGTAGGATAATAATTATTAATTGGCCTAATACAAAAGGACTAAGGATAGACACACAGAGAAGAAGAATGGCAAATCTCGGATGGTATAAGTAACGAGAGGCCATTAATTACTTCAATAAATGTTGACATTAAAAAAGAAGGTGACAACTCGACAAGTGGATGGGAGAGGCCAGAGTCTAGAGTCTAGAGTGCGACATCCAGCGTGAACATGTCCTGTTCCAGGGGCTTCTTCTTCCAGAGGCCCAAGCCACCCTTCACAAAGGCTCCTATCAGGGCTCCTTTAGCCTCCTATACAACAAGAGAGCCATCAATAAGTGTACATTCTATGTCAAAAAGATACATTGTAAAACTGTCTGTCCGAGAAGAGTATTAGCCATCAACTCAAGCCACCTTACCTTTCTACAGATAAAAAATTAAATATTTTTTAAAGAGAAGTTCCATTATACGCTTTCATCGAATGCTTATATCTTATTCAAAAGCGAGATTTTATATCGTAATCATTATCACATGTATAACCACAAAGAGAGGTTACATTCCTCCAGCGACAGGATTGTGGAGGTGGTTAAGACCAATGAAATCACGTTGGATTAAGTAGAAGTAGGCTGCAAATAACAATAATCTGACATGGATAACCTCAAATGGAGGTTATCTCGCTCTGTACCTTGGTGGTACCTGTGTCGGAACGGAAATTGTGGTAAAATTTTTAAATGTTTCAATTTTCTACTTGAAATTACCACCGGCATTTGTTACTGGTACTGTCACCTGTGTCTTTTATCTGGATTCGAACCCCCAACCTTCACCTCTGGTCGGAAAGGGGTCTGAAAAACAACAACAAAACCTGTAGGAGAAGCGATATAAAATCTCACTAACAAGTGAACAATTGCAGGCAAATTAAATACATAATTAGCGTAAATACATTCACCGCGGCTTCCAAATATGGACAGACAGTACATTTTCGGCCTTCAAACAAAAATTATTCAAAAATAAATTTATAGAGGTAACTTTAAATTTTTGTAATTAAATTGCAGGTGTGGATTTGGTGGTAATTTCCTCACCCAATATAGTTAGTACTTTTGACTCATGCCCAGACTTGAACGAGTTCATATCGCCTACTACCAGAGCGCTCTTTCGTCGCTCTAGTGTTTTTTTATTTTTATTCACCTAGGGTAGGGATTTTAACGAGTAATTGAGATCGTACAGGCTCGGGGCCAACAATTTACTTAAGAATAAAGTGAAATCATGCAATTTTCATATTACCAAAATGCATGATCATTAATTTCATAAAGAACAGCAATGGGCACCAAAAAAATCACGATTATTTTTTTTCCAATAAACATGTCGATATAAATGCGAACTATAGAGTGTAAAAAACACGTTTTTCATTTTCGATATCTTTCGGTTGCTTTGGGTGAGAGCTTTATGGTAAATCGTCTTTGGAAATCCGTAAAAAAACCTTGATAACATTTCGAAAATTTGCATTTATGTATCGTACTATGATTAATTATCAGATACATTTTTCGTGAATTTACAATCATTATTATACTACAAGTATCTCATCTTTAATTAAGACAAAGTAATGAATGTGACATATACCCCTATTTTGATCTGGACACTAACAGTGAAAACTGTTTCTATGCAATTTTTGCTTTTGTTCTATATAATATAATTCACTGTATAGTATTTAATGTGTCCTATTCGCAAGTTGTCTACACAGCGTATGAAAACTAAACATAAGCTGTATTGTGAAGTGTCGAATGTGCTTTTTCGTAAAATAAAAATAATTACTTTATAAAACTCATTTACAGCCAACAAAAGACATAAAAGCAGGTATGAATACCATCGTGAAAATATTTTTAACGAATGCGCTAATTTTGAACTTAAAAATTGTTTTTGAAACTTGATTGAGGAAGAATATCATTTTTGAGACCAGTGTAATGTTAACTTGAAAGAAAACACAAGAATGGCTCCAACTATATTTATATTATTTTTGACGATTCGACTTTATTTAGGCATTATAAAAACTTTCGTAACAAAATAAAACAATTTAAGACAATTAAGTTTTAATGGTAGTCAATATTAAAAACTAGCCTGCACGATGTCAGGTACTAGGGCTATGGTGGCCGTGCGGGCTAGAGTATACGGCTTTGATTGCATGGTCTCACCATGTTTGCGGGTTCGAATCCCGTCCGGGAGAGTTTTATTTGGAATTCCCTCCTGGTGCCATGGATGTTGTGAATACATAAGGTCAAAAAAAAGTCCCCTACCTAAGTGAATAAACCTAGGTAAGCAAAAGTTAGGACTCCCACTATAGAGTCAGGCTCATGCTAACAGTGACAAAAGAGCGCTCAGGTAGTAGGCGAAATGACCTGAAGTTAAAACCCGGGCATGAGTCACAACAACTAATATTAAAAACGGATCAATTTAACCACCATGTGACCTGGTATCTAAGATTCTTTGGTAACTAGCATAATGGTTACAAATTGTTTTATCTTGATTCAAAAGTTGTCATAATGCCTGAATAATTGCGAAACGTTAACAAAAATTAATATAAATATATTTTATTGAGACCAAAGGCCAGCCCAATCGTGTGATTTTTTCAAACCATCTTCATCAAATTAAATTTTTTTAGGGGTATATCCTGAAAAGTAGTGATTTCACATTCGATAGTTTGGACTTGTATCGACGATGTTATATCGTTCAAGAATAGGCATTTTCGCATATAGACCGAAAATAAATGATGCTGGATTAATTGCCAAAAAGAATGTTAATAAATGACGGGGTTAAAATCAAAATGGTCCAAGTGACATTTTTGAATAGTTTTCTTCAAGTCCATAATCGAGTACAAAAATGATAAGTTCTGTTCAGGAAAAAAGTTGTACAAGTGAAATCCTAGCCAGTGCTGAGATCTAGTGATAAATCACTTATTCCATTTTGGTGACATGATGAAATTAAGATTTTTATTCAATTTTATGGTTTGTTAACAGCAACTTTTACCATAAAAGCAGAAGACAAAATATTTCCGGTTTCGATAAATTATAGATTTTTTAAATCAGTTGAGAACTTAATGCACAGTTTCTTCAAAGTTTTAAGAATTTCACTTAAACCACTTGATTCTAACCCCGTTAAATATTTCATGATCCTTGATTGTCGATTCAATAAAACATGTATTCTCTCAATTATTTTTTTAAATTGGCACTCAACACTTCAAGGTTATTATTCTTTTTGTATACAAGAGAGTCTTGAGTTCCAATCCATATCTTGAGTTCGAAAATAATAACAAAAAAATTGAAATATTGAAAATATAAATATGTTAGTTTAGCGGTGCATAACACTGGATAAGGCGTTACAAGCGATAATTAATTTGTATATAGCCAATATATGAGGTAAAAAACCGTGGAAAGCCAGAGAAGTAACAGTAAAACGAGAATGTAATAAAGTGACCAGGCGAAGAACATTCATTACAACTTGTCTCTTGTACACGTACGAGTATACCCCAGTTACACCAACAAAAATCCTATACATATATGAAGGGTTGAAAGCCGTAGTGGTGTAAGTCAATTTTTTTGTATTCTTGACTTACTTCTTTTACGAAATTTGTATAGGCATAACTGTTGAGAGGAAGAGTGAAGTAAGTCCTAGTTTACTTTACTAATACATTTTCCAGCAACACTGTCCAGACATGTGAACGGAACAGCTATTTTGATACCAGTAATAGTAGTGTGAGTCTGACACATCCAGTCACACTTTCAAGTGACTTACACCACTATGGCTTTCAACTCTTCATATATACTACCGGTTTTGGCATTAAACCAACCATGTCTTAGTTATAAAACAATACAGTTTACTGAAATGCGAACAATTCTTACATATCATGAGGGGGTTGAAACTTCAACTTGGAAATTCCAACTCCCACCCTTACCTGATATATAAGAATGGTACATACTCAGCAAACAGACGGTTTATAACCGGACGGTGGAGTGATGCCATAATGGCAATATATGTACATATAACGTTTTAATGGAATAAACAATATTTCAAAAATAATTTTGGATTATATATTTCTTTGAGTTTATACTAGTAAAAAGTGCATATTAGGCACCAGATGACTTGTAAAACAAAAAATGCACGTTCTTCCCCTGGTTCCTTCTAATAATAATAAAAATCAATTTCACAATTATTTAAATAATTTATATAAGTAATACCTTAAAGAGGAAGATGCCTGGCGAACCAAACTCACATCTCTTCACTTCTATACTCAGTTTGAAGGCTTCTTTAATATTACACAGAGACAACCGTTCTCATTTTTAGGATCATATGAAGGACATCATATTACCAATTGTTATCCAGTAAAAATCAATTGATATTGCTTAAATAAAACAGAAACTGTACTTGTTTAAAATCGCACTAGTGCGGAAGCAACGTTCGAAAAACTGGAGTCGGCCACACAAGTGCCATTTGGTATAAGTACAACTTAGGTTTTATTCAAACATCAATCCATTAACCAAATCTTATTATTTTATTTATTTATTGTTTTTACAAACAAGAGACTTTCTAATAATCTATTTAGGGTGCGTTCAGAAAGGTATGACGGGTGTACACAAAATAATGACATTTATTTTTATTTCCTTTATTTTTATTTCTAAACGAAGGTTCCAATATGCATTGGTAAGTTTAGCAGACAAGCCAAGCACGCGATACAGGATGGGTAATTGGCATACGAACTTTCGAATTGCCAAAAGTCTCGTTGTAATGACTTTTGTATGTTTGCAGTTGAATTGATATTTGTACTCTGAAAGGTAGAAGTGACTACAAGCAGCCTTCATTTCTCCTTTTTTTTTTTTTTTTAACCCCATTTATTGAAATTATTGGGGTAATTGGACCAAATTTCTAATCTTCTCAATTACTTGAACACAAAAAACATAAAATACTATTTACTATACTATGTTGTCACTTTGGTCATTAGGCCAGATCTCAACACTCAGGTGCAGGCTGGACAAGACCAAGCTGATCAACAGCTTGTCACAGGAAGTATGACATTTGAGTGATAAAGACATTATTATTGCACAAAACATTTTGTGTCGCTACATCGGTAATTATTAGCTTTGGATTTAAAACAATACCATTTGGCCGATTTGGCTGAAATTATAAATGTCCTGCTCATACAAAACAGGGAAGTAAAAACACAATATCATATTCATACCTAACATTTTTTGTAGATATTCTGAAACATTTAATAAAAAATAAAGAAAAACGTATGTTTGTTAAAATATTGTCTATTTCACAAAACTTTTTTTGAAATAGACAATATTTTAAAAAAACATACGTTTTTCTTTATTTTTAACAATATCAAATGACCAATCACACCTTTCTGAACGCACCCTTCAACTTAAAATGGACAAGTCTAAATATATAAAAATATATATACAATCAGAGTAAGAGATATAGTAGGGGAAAATGGGTTTGTTATTTACCTTATAATTGTCAGCAGCGTTCTTGGCATCGACATAGAGTTCGGGTACAGTTTTGATGGTAACACCCGTCTTTGAGCCGATACCCTGACTTAGGATCCCGTAAAACTTGCCAAATAGTCTCTGTTTACAGAGCCGTGAGGGGGCTCCTGTGAGGCTCTTACCTGTCATAGCATTCACCACCTCCACTCCTTCCTCACCTAGCCACACATAACACAAATCAAATTTACAAAACAACTCTGTCCATGCACAATTTACACTAACATTTACTTATATAATATAAAATATTCAAGGGAGCGTCCTCGCCAACTGAGCTTAAGAAACCCCCTTAGGTGTTTGATGTGTAAACATCTTAGCTCTCGGTAGGGGCTATGTCAGACCTAAGTCTCGTTGATGTGCATGCATAAGTGTGTGTGCCGGACGGTTGCGCGCGCAGCGCACACACACAACTGCACACTTCTTTATCTGTGATGTCAGCTGTTTTTGAGCATTTCTACGCTCACGAAATAACAAAGTGTGTCATATATTTCGACTGCATTTAACATTTTATGTTGTAGTTTTAATGTTGTCATCATCGAACGTAAAGACCCCTTACCCTAAATAACTAAACCTGAGTAAACAAAATTTAGAACTACAATACAGTTGAAGCCCGGGTAAGTCACAATAATTTTAAAAAATATATTCTTTCTTCTATATGTCAATATCCCTCCACTCGAGCAGCCCCTTGATTTGTCCATCACAGCACAATACTGAAACAATAACACTCTCCATCTAGCCATGTTTCAACCAAACTGAAATAACAAAAGATCATAAAATTTTATCCATGTTATTCATTTGTTCAAATTGTATTAAATCCCCAAATATTACATTACAAAATTTTAGGCAGATATTAAAATATTTACCAGTTCCTTATCCTGTTTCCTGTAAATTTTCATTAACATTATTTACCATAATGATCAAGTGTGTGTGTTGTTTACTGAGTTGGGCATTGGGACGAAACCGAAAAGTTGCTCTAGACTCCCTGAATATTATAGTTATATGCGAAGACGGGAAATGCAAAATTTAGTAATTACTAATCAACAGAAGCAGTTTGGTTCGTGTGGACCAACCTACTACGGCTCAAATAAAAAAACACGATGACCTAATCTCTATTTCTGTCAAGAGTGACGCCCAAATCAATTTTTTTTTTTTTTAATGCCTCCTACCCCATTTTCTTTATCTTCCGCAGTAACGATTTTGTGCAAAATTCCAAAAAAAAATGGATTTAGCTATCGGGAGTTACCGCGCAAACGCACAAGTACAGAATACATAGGAATGCTGAGGAGGATAATAACATATAAATATGTATGATTGCCTACTGAGCTCAAGATCGCGGGTTCGAAACCCACCCGAGGCCCTAAGTTTATTTTGACGGGGAGGTACAGAAAAGTTAAGCACGCCATTCTTCTGATGGGACGTTAAGCGATGGTCCCGACCCTGTATGATATCATATACGCGTTAAATAACCCTACCCTAGGTGGATAAAAATTTAGAGAAGGCAAAATTTACGACCCCTATAGTAGAGTCGGGCTCATGCCCATCAGAGTGACCAAAGAGCGTTGTGGTAGTAGGCGACCTTGTAGTTAAAGCCTGGGCGTGAGTCATAACAACTAACTATATTTCCAAGAAAATGAGCGATCATAGCCTACTGGGAAATCCAATCTTTGAAACTAAAAAAGAGAAAATAAGAGAGTAAATAAAATATTAAAGACTAGATAAAAATACTACAAAATACAAAATGGGTGGTACCTTTAACCCAATTGACAGAATGGTTGGGTGCCTTTCCTGTGTGTCTCGACTCTGGGGAAGTGGTAGTGTTCATAAGAACCTTGTTCAGTTTGTACGGAGGCGGCAGACCTGCCAGGCTTCCTTCTACCCGTGAAAACAGTGCCCTGAGAAGGAAACAAACGTAAAGAAATAAGACAGATAATAAAATGGTGGAACACATTTTTCATTTATAAGTTGTAAAAGACATATTTAGGAAACTTGTAATAAATAAATAAAACAAATTTAATTGTTGAAATATGGTCTATTCCACAAACATATAATAATATATAATATATATTACATATTATGTACTACCGAGGGCGCCGGTAGCTCAGTGGTATGCGTGCTTGTCTTCTGAGCTCAATATCGTGGGTTCGAAACACGACCGAGGCCCTTAGTTTATTTTATCTGGGAGGTCAAATGAACTTAAGCACGCCGTCCTTCGGATGGGACGTTAAGGGATGGTCCCGAGCCTGTACGATGTCAGATACTCGTTAAAGACCCTACCCTAGTTGAGTCGGGCTCACGTCTACCAGAGTGACGAAAGAGCGCTCTGGTAGTAGGCGATATGATCTCGTAGTTAAAGCCCGGGCATGAGTCATAAAACCTAACCTATATGTACTACTGGTTTTGGCATTACACTATAGTCAGGTTTAGTTATAAACAATCAGTTTGCTGAATGCGAAACATTCCTAAACATCGTGTAAGGAAAAGAGTAGGAATTTCAATTTGGAACTCTCCATGGCTGAACAGATTAGGAATTAAATTAACATTTTTTGAAGAGATATTGTGACACTTAATTAAAAAATAAAGAAAAAAGTATGTTTTTTTTTGAAAAATATTGTCTATTTCACAAAACATATTTAATATGTACTTTCGGTATTGTTACCATCTTCAGCTACCACTATATAATATTTATATTTTATATATTTTGTGAAATAGACAATATATATTTTTTTCAATACTTCTTTCTTAATTTTTTGTTAAATATTTTCTTCCGTCTAAAACTAAAATTAAATATGAAAGTTTTAAATTCTAACAAGATAAACTGAAATGATGTTTATACATTCAACGAAATTATTACAAATTCCTAACTGTACAAGCAAGGAGATTTACAAGTTCCTTTCTAACCCGAAGTGAAGAATGGTTCGTACTCAACAAACTGTTTATAACTGAACCTCACGATAGTGTCTGCCGAAATCGATGATGGATTTATTCCATTTTTTTTTTTTTTTTGAATAGACAATATTTCAAAAGTAAGTTAGCTTAAATTACATAATTGTAATTAACAGTTTAGTATAAGTTAGTTGACAATTCCATTTTGAAGCAGGCCAGGATGTGGGAGGACTCCAGTAGCTCAAGAGTAACGTACTTGCCTATTGAGCTCAAGATTGCGGGTCCGAAACCAGGTCGAGGCCTTTGTTTTTTTATTTAAGAGGTAAAACAAACATTCATCATTATGTCCTTCGGATCAGGTACTTTTCAACTTCTCTAGGTAAGTAAACATGAAGAGTCAAAATTTACGACTCCCAGAGTAGAGTCGGGCTCATGTCAACCAGAGCAATGAAAGAGCATTCTGGTAATAGGCGATATGTAGTTGCAACCCAGGCATGATTCATAATAACTAACCTCGTATGCGGGGAGTAATGTGGGTGACATTCTTCAGTCTATTCTAAAAATACCATTAACGTTTCCATGATAATGAGTCAGTAGTCAACATTTTGTGAATAGTTGATATAACCTCTCCTTAAGGACGAACTTAGCTCATGGGAACTATAGTGCTACTTACCTTCTTAGATGTGATGGGTTGAAGAGAGAGCCGATGACGATGCTATGTAGATAGATAGGATCTAGGAAGTGGGAGAGAAGAGACCCCTGGAGACCGACCACATTCCACTTGCCAACTTTGTCAGAGCAGGACATTGTCCGGAGACGTTCTCCCTACAACACACATATTAAATTGCGTCGATAGATTCCTTCTATCGGGAGTTATCGCGCTCACACACAGATTTTTTTTTTCATATTTGGAATGTGGAAGTCGGAAAACATGAAATTCCGTTGAAAACTCCGCATCGAATTTTTGACCTATTATATAACTTCCTCTATACTTCGGGGAAGTAAAAACTTGGAAACATTTTGGTTCTTGTAACTAGTACTCTATAGAGTTCAATTCACTTACCTGAAGGACTCCGTCCCAGGTCTGTATAAACTCAAAGGACTTGACAGGGACAGTACCCTCTCCAGACTCCAGCTTGGTCCGAAGTTGACCTCTGGAGTGCCTGTTGGGGTGTTTGTCCTGGGCCTCTCCGTCATTAGCGTCAACGTCATGCGGAGAGAAGATCCTACAAGTCAGTTTTATTGGAAAATATTGGTCAATATATTAAATAGAAATCTATAAATTAAGACATCTGCTTGGAGAAATAAGCAGACAGGTAAAGTAAAGCTGAATATGTACCTGGCATCTCCACATGGTGTTGTGCTAATGTAAAGATGGAATTTAATATCTGGCTTCAGACAATAACTTTTGGATTCGGAATTATAAACAAGTATCGATTTCTCAGCAGTTTCTGAAAAATAAAATGATTCACATTAATTAAGTCTTCAATAGAATGCATAATTAAGAGAAATGGTCATTGTCATGTTACATATTACTTCAAGCGAAGGCTAACATCCATTTTTTTTCTATGTCAACTACAATAGTTGTATAATATATCGTAACATGAATATTACAACTTGTAATTAGTAACATATAAAATATATATTAAAACAAAAATGGTAAAAATATATGGAAATAATAATTATAAACAAATAAAATGTAAAGTCATTTTTTTAGGGTTTTGAGTTAAATCCTCCCCTCCACTCCTTTTTTTCTACTTAATACTAATTTATTTTATTTATCTTGGATTATTTTCCAAGGATTATTATTGTATTCATTTTCTCAAGTTATTTTTTTTATTTTCTATATTTCGCACCACAAGAAGAATTAAAAAGAATATTTTTCTTAATTTTAATTATAATTAAAAAATGTATACATATCTGTATTCATTAATATTATTATACTGATTTATTTTCTAGTATTTAATTATTCATTTTATTACATATATAATATATATGTAATATATTATATTACTATTTTTAATATATTATATTAATATTTTTTTTTCAACGCATCGGCTACTATGGCCAGTAACGTTTTCCATATAGGATCAGCGGTGGCGGCTGGAAAAGTATGACATTCTCCAGTAGTAGCGTCCAGTCTAGCAAGGACAGGTCCATGGTAGATAGAGGTGGCAGGTTGGACAACCAACCAGCCTTGCACCAAGTCTAGGGAGTGTTGTCACAACGGATAGCAAGCCTCCTCTGAATTTATTAATTACTATTATTGTTATTACTAATCACATGAGTTAATAACAGTTTATGAATCTAATTTATAAGCTATCTTGATATATACATCTGTATGACCATATCCTATTACCATGATATGGTTTAACATAAATAAATATTATTATCTATAATTATTTCTTTGAAAAAGCGATAAGATATTAGGAGCCGCCTTCAATACGTATTTTCTACTTCGCTCAGGAAAGGGCTGATTTTCTCAGCCCATATCCAGCAATAAGCTATTTATTAAAAAATAAATAAAAATGAGTTTATGACCCACTACCAACCAGGATCGGCGTGGAGGGAGAGCTGGGTGTATATGTATCTCAGCAGTCCTCTTCTGGAAATGATCTCTGCATGGCAGTCGTTAAGAACGGCCCCTTTCACGGAAATATGATCTCCTGAGATACATTTAGTTCCCGTTCCCAGGGAGATCAGCTGCCCTCCGCTACAATCCGGAGTATTCGTCATTACAATACCCGACAGCACTTTTCGTCGAGCGTAGTCTGCACTGTCTTTCATCACTTTGTTATACTCTGATATAACCAATCTAAAAGATTAGAAGTAGATTAGCAACATTTAAGTTATTCCTTACATTCCAATGCAAACTTTGAGAGGGTCTCCTAAGTCGAATTGGTCCTATCTCAAATCTAAGGGTATATTGATGGTAGAAATGTCATAAGGAACATTTATGATAATGACCACTTTTTCGACAGGCTAATCGTTTTCGCCTAAATCAATCAAACGTCTAAAAAAATTGTTTTTAAGACGGTTTTCTTGTAAACCGAGCTCATCGATAAATTGTGCCTTCCAGTTTCTTCAAATTTTATATGAAGAGTTATTTGATGGTCATAAATATAAGAGGTATCTATTAAAATGTATTTAAGCCCCGAAGTATAGTGGCCTTGCTTTCGAGTAAGTTCGACTAATCAGATCTGAGATAGCACATGTCACATCTTCACCTCAAACTTCCAAGTTCATTGCTACAATATTTTTTAAGTTTAAGTCCTAATCACATAGACACAGACTGAGGTCATCAGGAAAATTGTCAAAACGTATTGAGGGGATCTTGAATGTGAAATTCCCTTGAAAACGTGATGACAATAATATTGTGAATCTGCTCTACAATTATATTAGGATAAAAAAAAGACATTATGGTGTTTGTAATAACAGAAATTTTTAAAACAAGTCCAAATAAGGCGTTACATGCATTGTTTTTTTAAATGTATTAGCATATTAGCTGTTTGTTGTGACTCATGCCCGGGCTTACCTACGACTTCATATCGCCTACTACCAGAGCGATCTTTCGTCGCACTGGTGGACATGAGCACGATTCTACTATGAGAGTCCTGAAGTTTGCCTCCCCAGGTTTAGTTGCCCAGGATAGAGGGTCTTTAACGAATACAGGCTCGGGACCATCCCATAACGTCCCATCCGAAGGACGTTCTCAACATGTTAGTGTTGACCAAGAAAGAGAACTTTACGCCCATATAAGAGAGGAATGTAATACGCATTTGAGGACCAATATTCATGGGAAATGTTTGTGATCCACAAGTTTCCGTGTTTCATTTCTTAGCTTTGAGAAATATTATTGAATCTCAAAGTTTTGGGAAGTCGAGATTCTGTCGTGTAAGGAAGCAAGCTCAGAATTTAAATATGTAGGGTGGTTTGTAGGTTGTATCTGTTCACACCAGACACAAACACAACACATCATCATTATTCATTCTAGTAATAATAAGTTTCTGAAACATTGGCCAAATTCGGGGTTTACTTCCTTCTAACATGTGTAAACATACTGTCGTTTCTATCAATCATTACAAATATATATTTTTTTAAATTAATCAAATTGTAAAAATCAGAAAATAAAGAAATTAAAATATAAAACTGTCTTTCATACTCAGCAATGTTGTTGGCTGCCAAGGGATGAAAGAAGGTGCCTAAGGGTGAAGCTAAGTTTTGACAAGAGGGTGGAGTTAGCATAATGGAGCTCTGCATTAGATCTCCGAACTTCTGAAGTAGCACAGCTCTAGCCGCAGCTGCTTTGGCCGACTTCTTACTTGTCCCTGCAAAATAACACAGCTTAAAAATTGTTTTGGATAAACCATCTGAAAGATATTGGTTATATACAGAGGAGGACAGGACAAAAAGAGGATATTATCCGAGTCAGGTTATTTATTCGCGAATATCACATATGGAGGGTAACTAGTTATTTTTATTTATTTATTTAGCTTTAAAGGAGGGTGTGCCTTGCATTGATGCAATATCACCCTGTCAAATGTGAAGAGCCTGAGAAAAGCTCGGGGATCAAGGGGGGTTACTGAAGGACTGAGATCAGCCATCGGCGGAACAATATGCGCCGTTCGTCCCCAGCCCATCTTATAGTGCCTGCTCCTACACCGACGAATCGGCAGAACATCGGGTAGTCTGTTCCCATCACCATCTGCCATAAAATAAGGTAGGTAACCAGTTCATCCAAATTTCTATAAGAAATCAGCTTATGCGCTCACACAGTCGAGATGTGGAAGCTAACACCATATTTTCATGACATGCTCCTCTCAACATGATTTGGGGGTCGTATATATTAGAGGTAAGGCGCTACTATTCTGTATGCCATATCACAGCTTTTAATAAACGTAAACGAACCAACTAAAAAGAAAACCTTATATAATCTGTTTATGACCGAAAAAACAAACTCAAGAGCATGGTACAAAATTACTTTTTTTTAAAATGTTGTCCCTCTATTTCCTCCTCCTTCCAGACGTCCTTTTTTCTGGTTGACTAACTTGATCTTCCTGTTTACAGAAACGATTTTTGTACAAACTTTGAAAAAAAAATTGGAATACGCGTTCGGAAGGAAATGTTCCTTTACGTCCATTAGAAACCCAGATATGCAGTAGCGCCTAACCTATAAACCAAGGACACTGTCCTTAATTAGTAAACACTGTTTTATTGTATTTTCTCCCGTCTTTGAATCTAGCCAATATGATCTGCCATGAGGAAAATAAAAGAAAAATGTGAATACCTACAATGGAAATCGGCAGCGTGCACAGACTTTCTATCATTTGAAGCAAAAATTGTGAATTATACAAAAATCTAGAGCTTAGCGTGAAATCCAGCAGTTCATCGGTTCAATACTCTTGAGATATATTTCTTTGATACCTTCAAGGTTATTCATTCGATAAGAAGTGAAAACGAAACAAAATACCACACAGATATAGCTATTTAAGTAACAAAGAATTGCATTCAGCCTACGTAAAGATTTACTATTTTGATGTTAAAAACGTCTCAGCTGAGATTAGTAGAAAATTACAGTCTTGGCGTACAGCTTACAGTTTTTCTTTAGTTTAAACTAACTAAGGCTATTTTATTATCTATATAGATAATACCATATTTTATTATCTATATAGATAATACCATATTTTATTATCTATATAGATAATTACCTATATAGGTAATCTCAATCTCATCAAAATAGCCACACAATATAGTATTCCAAATTCCTGATGTATTATGAACATGACGCCTATCAAACCATGAAATTTTCATTTTTTTTAAGAACCGACTTCTTTTTCAAAACGTGATGCATCCATTAATTATTTTTTTTTTTTTGGGGGGGGGGGGGGGGGGGGCTTTCTCTCGGCTGGATACCGCTCGACCGAATCCTTCAGGATTTGTATCACATCTAAGACAAGTGACTGATCAATCCTAAACACGGTGAGAGATCTACATCCTTTATTAAATTGAATATAATAAATTTATGAATCCTCTCTCCAAGTACCCATTTTGTCTAATCATCCAGTTAAATACTCCGTATGTCAATATTGCTAATACTCCTCAGTTATTATGCAACATAGAAAGCCAATTAATGGCTGAAAATATAAGATAGTGGAGATTTTGATTAAGGCTAGGATTTTCGTTATCAGGTGACCTGAGGTCAAACATTTCTTTTGATCACTCTTTGCGAAAACAAAAGTGTAAAGCAATATTGTTCCTCTGGCTAAGATACTCTTCAAAGAGACACGACAGACATTTTTAATATAAACCAAGAATTGAAAGTTAGTATCCTCCAAGTTAACCTCTAAAAATAAATCTGTGATGATGGATACCTGATCCCTTGTAGACGGTGCCCTCGAGGGTGATGCCAAAGACGAAGGGGTTAGGGTTGTGCTGTGTCTTGGTGGAGGTCGTCTCCTGGATACAGTGGTATTTCATGCCAGGGAGGATCTCGTTGAGAGCCATCACTGGATTCGTCGCTCCTGACATGGCCTGGTTCACTAACGCCTCCAGCCGAGCTTTCTTCCCTTCATCATCTGTGACATCACATTAGTTATTTGTATAAATACACTGATGACAGTAAATAAATGGCTGTACGGGTTCTTTGACTAGATACTGTGTAAGGTTCAATGTCTAAGTACTACTTATACACATGATTTGATGAAAAGAACTTTTCACATGAAGGAAGTCATGTTCAGAGATTGGAGTAGAAGCAAGTTGAGTAACTAAACTATACAGATACATACAATAAATATATGATACATAATTCGCATAAATTTTGAACGTTAGCCACGTTATTTTTTTCTACTGAAAAATGTGCTTATCCGATTTGAGACAGTATGCCTCCCATATACACTTTTCTTGGTGTGGAAATAACTCAAGAACAATATGTTATCAAAACATAAAAAATCTGCTGAAAATTTTACTTAAGAAAGAGAGAGAAAAAAAATATGATAGTAGAAAGATGCATTTTTACTTTTTTTCCCTTTAAGACAGAGAAAATATAAAAATAATTCAAGAAAAATTAAAAGTACAGAAAATCAAGAAATATGATTTCTTCAAGAAGATATGAATGTCTGCCTCTGTTTAACCCATCAAGTAGAAATACAATAACATAGTATATACATATGCTGCGGTGTTCATGCATTGATGCGTTCAGAAGCACCGTGGACAGGAGCCAGCATTTCATGACATGTAACTCATTATATTATAATATACGTATCCTCAATCTGGCAAAAATATAACCTTATTGATGGTATCAATACATAACGTTTGAGAGTTCAGCAAGAAACGCGAAATCTGAAGAAGTATCCACCAAATAATGGGAGCACTCATCTGCCGATATATTAGTTTATATAATTAAGAAAATTAATATACAAATTTTCTCAGGTTCGTTAGCTAGTGAAGCTAACAAACATAGTCATTGAGGCCTCCTTTATTACTCTAAGTAACTAATTAAATTAACTACTTTTAACTTAATTGGCAATGACTGAAGGAATACATCGCATGACACTTCCTCATTGCATACCATTCCCGTTAATACCACATTTCTTGTTCCGTGAACGACCAACATTTCGGGTAAGATTATGATTTTGTAAATTATATTTAAGGTACCCCAACAAAAATATCGATCTTATATGGAAGAGCGAGTTAAGGATCGAGTTAGTATATCAATTTATTAAGAGTTACATTTTCCTAAATAAACAACTCATAAAAACGTTTTCAACTACATATTTTAAAATGCATGGCTGAAAATTCTAAATTTTAAAATCTTATTTTTCATTATTTCATTTTACTCTTCTGAGAGTTTTCGTTTTTTTGTTAGCCTATAATATACAGAACCCTCAAATAGTGTAGAACCACTTGATAAGTTTTACATGAAAATGCTAATAGTTGACAAAACAGAATGAAACTAACGTTCATTTAATAATATATCATTTAAAGCCGTTGTGTATAAAAATGTTTTGCGTCCAAAAATATAAGACCGCTGAAGCCTTTCTACGGCTCAATTATAAATTCTTTATGAGTAGTAGTAGAAGTGCTTCTCATAAGGCTGTAAAACAGAGCTGAAAATAGCTAAACATATACAACAAACTACGTTGTTTTACAAGAGTTATTTAGTTATTGCGACTCTTTCGTCACTCTGGTGGAAATGAGCCCGAATCAACAATGGGAGTCCTAAATATTGCCTACCCAGATTAATTCACCTAACAAGTACCTGACATCGAACGGGCGCAGGACCACTGCTTGTCGCCCATCCGAAGGATGGCATGCTCAAGGTTTTTCCACCTCCCAGATAAAAAACCTAAACCTTTTCGAACCCACGATCTTGAGCCCAGTAGGCTACCATGCTACCTCTGAGCTACCGACGTCCTCTCTGACTTACAACATTTTATTTCGAGAGGTCGTGACAAGCAAAAGTAAACAAGTGGGTAACCGAAGGAAACTGTCAAGAAGATGAAAGGCGAGTCCTGAGAATGGATGTACAACATTGTCTAAAGTTGGTACAGTTCTGAAGGCAGGGAGGATGAATATCGTGAAATAAGTGGTACTTACCAGTTTTGTTCTGTCCGGAGACAGGAGTGTCTTGAGAGAAGTCCATGTTCTTGTTGATTGTGGGAGGTGTGATCAGACTGGGACAAAGTGTTAGCAAGGCGGCCTCTGCAGCTCGCTGCTTGGCCAGCTTTTTCGCATTACCGCTACCACGGAACATTATCCCGTCAATCTAATATCAAAAAATAAATATAAACACATTTTATCAAGATTTTTTTTTTTCTATTCAATCTAAACAAAGATAAATGTGAAAAAACAAATGTAAAACATGAAATTCAGACCTTTCTTAGGATTTAAAAATTTCTTTTACATCAAATCTAAAACTAAAAGGAAAGCTATCGAAATCAGATTAGAGCTGATAGGAAAGCAGGAGCGGGGGAGGGGGAAATCGCGCATATCAACTTCTATACTCCATGTTTTTTTCTTAATTGTATTTAACGCCGCATCAACTACTGTGGTTATTAGAAACGGACTATCTACAAGTAGCCCCTCTACATTCCAAAAAACCAAAGGTAAAAAATGTTGAGGAAAGTGGAAATTCTTTCGAGAGCCTCTTCAATATTTTCTGGGCTCCTTCCTCTATCAAACCATATTATCCCAAAAGCCCTCCTACATCTTCTAAATGCTCCAATTTAAATTATATTTCTATATCCAGTAGAAAGTCACCAGATCCCGTCCCTCTGACCTTTACCTCCCTTCCCACAGGACAACAACCTGCCACAACTCCTTCCTTATCCAGGCTAACTCCCTCTGGAACTCTCTCTCCGCCATGCTCCTACTCTTCTTTCATTCAAGTTCCTACTTTTCCATTATCTCCTAACTAAGGTAACCTAAGGCTAGCTCCTATGAGATAGTTCTCGTCTTCCTATAAGTCTCTCACTCCACTGGACAGATTGTTACTCTACTGTTTCATCTGTCCAGTTTTTTAGAATTCATATATAATTCATTATTGTTATTATGTTTCACAAGCCTGCAAAATTCAAGTCATCAAAAACGTTTTTTCAAAATTTCTTCAGTCTGTACATATTTTTGGGGTGCTGAATCTTAAACAAATCTCATTTTTCTTTATCACATCAGATGTTTTCACAATCATCTCCTGTACTCTAAACCTGTTTTTTGATTCCGCTAAGTGATTAGGTTCCATAAAATTGAATAAAAATCCTTTGAAAACCGGTACTTTTATTAAATTTTTCTCATTTTTACTTTTACTTATAAATGTTTACTCAGTAGCCTTGAAGTCCCTTTTTCTCTTTGTCGTGAAGGAACATTTTCGCTTGTGTAACATTTCGGTTCTCTCGGTGTAGAGTCCAGCAGTAGTCGCCCATCATGTTAATGTTCCAGTGACCCTGGTAACGTTTTTCCATTTCCTTTATGTCTTGATGGAATCTTTCTCCCTACTCTTCACTCACATCACCAAGGTATTCCGGAAAAAAATTTAAATGCGCGTTCAAAAAATGGAGCTTGAGGCTCATCGAGCATCTCAAGGTTTTGAACTTCTGTAACGATTGTTACGTGGGTCCATTAAGTTACCTAATAATAATTATTATTCATACTTGGTTTTTTCTCATTATTTTTCACTAGTTTATTTTATTGTTTTTATCATTAACATTTAATATTTATTCCAAGTGGCCTCTTCTTTTATTTTTCTGTCTCAATTAGTTGACACTTGTATTCTTTTGTTTGTTTCTTATGTTGTCATTCTTAGGGGACTATGTCCCAGAATAAAGGTTATTTTTAATTTTTATTTTCTACTAGTCGGGGCAAGCTGGATGCTTCCTTCGCCGCCGCAGTGGTTCGGCATCCACTGCCAGCCTTTCCTACCTTTGAACTTGAGTGCTCCTTGCCATGGACAACATGGAGGTTTCACTTAGTTTAAAGGAACGCAGGGTTATCGGGTTTTGTTGAGGATTTACAAAATATATACGATTTTAGCTTTATCCTTGAGCTTGCACGAGTGGCGTTGGTCCAACACTAACACATAACGCGTGAAAAACCATGACGTGTAAGTTTCCCTACTCTCGAATTTTTTTTTTTTCTTTTTTTCATAGGAGAAAAATACATTTAAAAAAATGTCAATTAACAGGCCTAGAGGTTTTTCCTAGAGACTATTTAGAGAAAACGTTTCGTAGAATTCACACTTAAACCCTTCTCCTGCAAGAACTACTCAACGCGAATTACAGTTTTTTTTTTCTTCTCTAAAACCTTCTTACTTTTATAACCGTCAAATGAAATTGGAGCTAAATGGAGTAAAAAACCGTCCACAGGGTGATTTCAGGCCTTTATTGGCGTCAAATCTTAACACTAATAATACCATGTGAAAGAGAATTCAAAAGACTAAAACAAGACTCTTTGATTTTTTTTGATCCATTTTAAGTTGGACAACCTGTAGTATATTTTTTAAATACCTCAACAGTGGCCATAAAATTGGGACAATGGGGAGGTCCATCGGAAAGGATGATCTTGTAGTTGAGTCCTGGTCTGAGCTCATTGAGGAGCGCCAGGGGGGTTTGTGAAGCGCTGCTGATCGGAAAACCATTCCTCTTCAGTCGCTTCACCAGCGGCTCCACATCTAAAATTAGTTTTGGGCATACATACATTTTCTAGAAATTGGCACAATTTGAAACAGATGGCGTAAAACATAAAAAAAACGCAAACCACCAACTTCGTATTTTCATGTGATTACATAAATTTCCCTATGGGGAAGTAAAAAAACCAATAGACAACTCACTCAGAACATTACCAAGAAATTAAAAATAAGACTGCTCTAATGCTATTAATAAAAAGCATCATAGAAGACCAGTTACCTGGTGTACAGCTTCGTTTTTTACCAACACTCGGAAGACCCTCTGAGTCAATAGCATTTTCTGGGACTTTACTGCCATCTGTAGCATCCCCTTTACGCTCCTGTACAGAAATAAATAAATATATATAGTTAAATGTATGACATTATTTTTCCAACGCGCATCACATGATCTCCATTTAAGCCCAAGAACTTGCAATTGATTAACAAGGGACTTTGGTAGTACTATGAAAGTGAACGGAATTTAACGTAAGAGAGGTAGTTATACATTTGTGGACTGATCTCATGTAGATGAGGCGTGCGTCACGTTACTACCGGGCAAATGCCAGCTAGTGTGTCAGTATAAGACTACTTTTAGTAATTCGAAGCAAGTGATCCTCGTCTAACGTCCAACCCTCACATAATGACAAATCTTTGAAATAGAAAAAGGGTAATTTGAGTATGAAGTCCTCTATTAATTCACTTTTTCAAGTTATCAAAAAATATTTATTTACCAGTGAAAAACAGGATGCTTATTAAAATCCTATGTGATTCAGTACGGGAAGCCATACATTAATAAAAAAAAAAAAATCTTATAAAATAGCAAAATAATGCAGTAACCTTAAAATTATATATTTTAACCCCAACCCACGGCAGGTCCCCCAACCAATATTACAAGACTATTTTTTAGACACTATTTACTCTGAAAACTCGAATCAAATTAACGATACATAATAATTATTAAGCTGGATGTAGTTATTATGACTCATGCCCGGGCTTTAACTACAAGGTCATATCACCTACTACCAGAGCGCTCTTTCGTCACTCTGGTGGACATGACCCAGGCTCTACTATGGGAGTCCAAAATTTTGCTTATCCTGAATTTTTATTCACAGGGGTCTTTAACGAGTATCTGACAACGTATATTACCTCCCAGATAAAATAAATAATTATTTGCTAATAATTGCATTTTATAAAAAGGGCGGGAAGTAACCGAAATGAAAATTAAACAAAATACAAGGTTATGAAAACACATCTTTTAGTTTAATATAGGGCTTTAAAAAAATGAATAATATAATAATATATCAAACAAAACTAGCAAAAATTGAAATAACACTTAAATTCTACATAATCTATACGTTTTACGATGTAGGGAAAAAGTAATTTAGGCTTAGTAGCCCAACCCCGGCAAGAACGATTACAGGAATACATAAAATATATTTAAGTATAAACAAATACGTCAGATACAACCCAAACGAATAGATTTAAAACTTCCAAATTAAGAAGATACAAGAAATAAACCATCAACAAAGATGTAATAAGATGATATAATAAATAAGGTATATTTACTTTTTTAGAGTTCATCGTGTCATCAATCTCCCCCATAGTTAAAGGAGCGTCTTTTATTCCTGAAAAATACATATTAGAACTACGTAAAGGCCTAACGATAAACACAACAACAAATTCACCAGTGAATTAACTTAAAAATAAATAAATAAATATATTACATATGTAAGATAATATATTTGAATGTGATTAATGAACATTTTAAAATAAAATATACAACTATCTACACTTTCTTCGCGATATGAAGAAATCAAACCGAATTAAAATATTGAAAACCAAACATCCTGACTTACCATTATTACAATCCATAAATTTCCAAAACACCAAACAATATTTTTATCCTAAAGAGTAAAATGAAATCAGTAATATGAAAATAAGACAATTTTCGAGGGGAAAAGGGAGAAAAGACCCGAAATAGACAACGAACAACAATGTTTCAACCGGACAAAAACAAATGAAGGATTTACAAACTATAATCGTAGCTGTAACCGCATATATGGTATGGTATCGATCGCCTTTACAATCGAGCAATACTTTACAGATCGACTCTAATCTTGTCAACAAATTGATTTCTCCCACTCACTCCGCCATCTCAAAAACAAAAAATGTACAACAAATATATTGTGATTCTACTCATTATTAAATTTCATTTGATATTTCACTTAATCATATTCATCAACATTTTTTAACCTCCTTTTATATTTTAAAATAAAAAAAGGAATGCCGTACGTAATATATGCCCTCTTTAGCTCATGCGGAATACAAATGTAAAAGTTCCTCAAAAACCAACGAATAGTTTTGGAGTAGTTAGATTTCAAAAATGTAAGCGAAGCTGTAGATAAGAGGGCTTCGCTCCAATATGGAATGAAAACAACTTTAGTCTCAAGCAGTAGGCGATATGACCTCTAACCTAATGCCCGGGCATGAGTTATAAAAACTATTAGTCTCAAGTAGTCCACCTTCTATAATCAACTAATATTTTGTTTCATACTGACAATCCTAAGGAAGACTTTAATGCAGCTTTAATCTACCCTTATTTTTCTTTAATTTTCCAGATACGACCTCATTACGGCTGCAATTCTCAAAGAATTGCCCCGTAAGGCTATAGTTTTTCTCACAACCCTGTATAACTGCATACTTCGCACAACCTTTTTCCCCATACAATGGAAACACTCACATATTATCATGATATTAAAACCAAATAAACCATCACACTCCCCTTCGTCATATCGCCCCATCAGTATTTTTCCTCTTTGCTCAAAACTTTTTGAAAAATTACTCTATAAGACTCATAACTACTCTTTTTCCTCTTTGCTCAAAACTTTTTGAAAAATTACTCTATAAGACTCATAACTACGTATCATAACATCCCAGCAAGTACTCCCAGATCATCAGTTCGGCTTTCGTTTACAACATTCGACAACACATCAGTTACAAAGGGTTGTGGATTTCATAGCTTCTGCCTTAGAGACTAAGTTGTATGCAGCAGGGGCTTTTCTTAACATATGTCAGGCTTTTGACCGAGTATGGCACCCGGGACTTCTTTACAAATTGAGGCCTTTACTTTCACACACATACTACCTCATCCTACAATCATATTTAGCACACAGATACTTCGTGGTCCGACAGGGCTCAGC
This sequence comes from Aradus depressus, assembly GCA_963662175.1. Classification (NCBI taxonomy): domain Eukaryota; kingdom Metazoa; phylum Arthropoda; class Insecta; order Hemiptera; family Aradidae; genus Aradus; species Aradus depressus. The sequence continues at coordinate 95,048,194 of OY759214.1, read as the reverse complement.
TGTCTCTTCGTTGCACCCCATCTTGGCAGGCATACCGCAAGGGTCTATTTTTTCTGCTTTGTTACATACACCTTACACCTCAGATATGCCCACGTCACCACATACCTTGACAGCTACATATGCCGATGACACTGCCATCTCTTTAGCTGTTGCTGAATCTACATGCCTCGTTCACATTACAACACCATGTTACTCAAATTGAGAACTAGTGCAATATTTGGAAAATTAAACTCAACACGGACTAATCAGAACATATAACATTACACATGTCCCGCCGTTTTTATCTACAAGCCCCTCCCTCAGACTAACATCGTAAGATATTTGGGACTTACTCTGTATAGACGACTGACATGGAACCCTCATTCGTAGTACACTAAACAAACAATTTAAAATGCTTTATTCTCATATTCAAAATTACCCTTAACACAAAAGCATAACTACTACATATTTCTACTAAAACCACTCTGGATGTATGGCTCACAAATCTACGGTTCGGCTAAAATATCTAACCTGAAACGTTTCCAGGTTTTCCAGTAAAGACACTCAGACTCATCACACAATGCCAACTATACGTAAGTAACAGAACACTCCACAATGACCATGAGGTAAAACAAATGTTTATCATGAGATAAACACAGTACACGACACAATTCAGGACCTTTAGAGGTCCATACAAATTTCCAAACAATGTTCAATGGGTAGAAATATTAAAAAATTTTATAATAACATGAGCCGCAGAAGTTACACCGTTTTTTTTTTTTTTTTTTCTACTCTTCGCTATATGTCAAAAACAACTCATTCATTCGAAACATTTATCAATACGAAAAAGCCAGATCATTTCAAAAATTAAGTGGACACATTTGTTTTGAGTAAGCACTGAGAAATTTAAAAAAACAAAACAGTAAACTTATTTATTTATTAACTTTACTGTATGCACGTTGCACATGTGCAATGCCACCCCAATGTTGAGGGAGCTCAGGATCAGAAAGAGCTGAACTGAGGCTTAGGAGGCGTCCACCTGTCCATCAATCTGACAGTCAACTTCTCTATTCAACTCTTATCATGTAAAATATATTCCAAATAAATCTTTTCAATAGATGAGCTGTAATCTATTTGAAGATAATCCTCTTTCTCTCTCAGTAATAACTCATTCAGAAGGCTTTTCCGGATCCATGTTGGTAGGAACTTTTTTCTTATTTTTACCCACATAAAAACGTTTCGGAAGCCGGAAAAATTATGTCATTTTTTAAAAAGTACTAAATTTTAAAAAATTGAAATACTATTTATTTATTTATTTATTTATTGATCATTTGAGAATATGTGTAACTTATTAGAAAACAATCCAACAAATATTTATAGTTATATAATTTGATATACATTGTTTTTTTTTGGGACAACGAAAATTTTAAACACATAACACTTTGTTTTAATTTATTGAAAAAAACAGGTTTTTCCATTGACTACACTAAAATAAGTTGATTTAGAAATTAATAATTATAGTCATATAGTCACATAGACAATTTTATCTTTAATACATTTTTGATATGTTATTTTATCCCGAAAGAACAAGTTTAGTCAAATTATAGTTAGTTAAACACTCATGCCAGGGCTTGCACTATAGGTCATACTACTAGCAGAGCGCTCTTTCGTCGGTCTGGTGGACATGAGCCTGACTCTACTGTGGGAGTCCTAGATTTTGCCTACCCCGATTGATTCACCTGGGGTATCAATCCTCAGTATCTGACATAGTACAGGCTCAGGATAAGAATAACGTCCCATCCAAAAGGCGGTATGCTCAAGGTTTTTCCACTTCTCAAATAAGAAATCTAAGGACCTCAGCCGGGAGTCGAGCCCGCGATCTTGAGCTTACAAGGCAAGCACTCTCTCCCTCAGCTACAGGCGCCCTCTAATCATATATCTCAGTAAATATTTGTTGGATATTTTTGTTAAAAATGTCACATATTCTTAAAGGGTCAATAAATTAAAAGTAGTTATTTTCATATTATCGAGTAGTTTTTTAAAAGAAATAATTCCCAAAAAATACTAAATTTTTCCGGGCGGCAAACTACAAATTCTTTTCAACCTGTAAGTTGAAGTAAAGGTTTTTATTTATTATCTTTCAGACTCACTGAAAATACATTCTCATCAATATTATAAATATCAGCTTATTTTAGTAGTTATTTTATTGAACAATTTTATGAAATAACAAAATATTATGTTTAAATTATACATTTTTTTTTATAATAATTTTTCAATTATCAATTCAATGCTGTAAAAATAACAATAATAAGTAGAAGCAGAACACCGAATAACAGAAAATGTAAAACATATTTCGTAGTTTGAAACTAATATAAATGATAACGCATTATAGCAATACCATATATCTAGGGTTTATAGAAATCATGATTTTTTTAAAAAATCAAAAAAATCGATTTTTTTTTATTTAAATCCGATTTAAATCAACTAAAAACTATCAACTGAAAACTTAACTAAAATTAACAAAACAGACCACAATTTCACAATTTTAAAAGAAGAGGAATTAATCATCATGCAACACTTGACCGCTGTTGCATCTTCAGCTCCCACTGAACGTGTTTTCTCGACTTTCGGACTAGTTCATTCCAAACTGAGGAATCGCTTAGGAGTAGAGAAGGCTAGCAAACTGGTGTTTCTGTACAAACATTTAAACTCCTAAAGATATTGCTTGGTCTATTGTTCGCATTTATCTTATGTTGGCCATTTGGAGACATATCGTTTCGAATCAAAATATATTAATGTGATTACGAACATTACACTATGTAAACATTTTCATTGATCTCAGCGAATTTAATATATATGCTAACCATTTTGAGTTGTATCTTTTCGAATTAAACTATTGCAATCTGACGAGTTTTTTGTCTTTTTTCAAATAATTACGCTTTGACGTAATCATTTGGTGGTTTGCTTGACAGATTTTCATAAATTATGTTTCAATAGTTTGCAAACTGCGGTCAGTTTTGTGCGTTTTGTTATTTTTTTTTTGTTTTTTTATATTTGCAAAATTTTAATCACTTATTTATTTATTTTAATGTTTTTGATTTAAATCATGAATTAAAAAAAAAAAAATCATTTGATTTAAATCGTTGATTTTAATCATCGACACCCTACATATATCTGTCGCCAATTTGCAAAAAGAAATATTCCAAAAAAATGTGTTTTTTTTTATTAGTTATTTGCTCATTGTATTCTTTATTTATAGGTGTAGCAGAAATCTATAGAAATGGGGACAAAACTCTATAAAAAAAAAACCTCTCAATTATATTAAAAACTTATGCATGGATGCAAAACATTTGTAAAATCAGTGAGGCATAATGACTTGACAACACTTTATAAGTCCATTATCCATAAGAATACCTGCAAGCTTTTACTACGGCGGATTACTACTACAGGGTGTTGAAGAGACTGATATTGAAGAAACTTTAGAGGATCACAGTTGGTTTATAATGAAAAATCTGGTAACAAAAATGTATTCATGCGTTTTTTTCAAAATTTTAAATTGTTCTATAAATTATTCCTAACAATAAATGTTTCCAAATGAAACAGTGCGCTTAGTTTTAACTTAACATACATTTTTCTTCACAATTTCATCCAGTACAGATGCAAAAAGAGACATGCCTAACGATTGCAAAAAGGGATAATATTCCATTGTAAAATTATGAATTTCACAATCAATATTAATATTTTTCACAATTTTTTAAAATTGTTTCCTGATGTTAAGCTGAAGCAAGATATTTGTTCTCGTTAACTGAAAACGTTCCTTTAGTACACACATCCCATTTGGAAATGGGCGACAAATATAATAACATTTATTTTCGAAATACCAGGTAGTGTAATAGTTTTATTTAGCTTTATGAATAAATAATTTTCAATTATAATTATTTATATAGTATATTATAAATGTTTGTATAGTGTTATTTTCCTTTAAAGCTATCAAGACTAAATAAGGTATATTCACAATAGTTTCTTTTGTTTTACAAAAAGTTAAAGCACAAACATTGTAACAATAAAAAATGTAATTCAAAGGCAAAATTTATCACATTTTTTAGAATCGAGAAAGCAGCCACAGCCACTGAAATATATCAAAAAAAAAAGATAATAAAATAAAATCTTTATCTTCAAAGTTAGTTGTGAGTTACCATTCACCATGAAATTAGCTTCTTTTTTTTTATACAAAACAAAAAAAAACACTTATTTCAATATAAACCAGGATGAGCGACATTGGTCGCTGTTATTTATGTTTTCTCTTGAACATATATTATAAATGTTATATATTCCCTTTTTTAATTATATTGTTCTTTTTCTTATGAAATATACTCAGTAGTTTTTTTTTGTTTCTTTTGAAAAAAAAATGTTGATAGTAATGATTACTCCATTATTAACCATACTCTGTTTCTTCATTCTAAATAAAGGATAAATTTTTTTTTTTTTTTGTAAATGGTACTTTACCGACAGGGATCATTGTTTTGCTAAGGATACTCATCCCTGTTGTGATGTGATAATGTTGAAAGAACACAATGATTACCATACAAAGGGCACTATGGATAAAGATACAATATACATGGATGATGAGAGATGGGAGGGATGCCAGATGCTAGGTTGCTAGGTTGCAGGGAGAGCATCCAGGGAGAAGTGGTCCTGTTCTAGAGGCTTCTTCATCCAGGATCCAAGTCCTGCATTCGTAAAAGCTGCCAGCAGTCTTCCTTTAGCCGCCTGTACAACAAATTACATATCTATACTATTGTTAATTGTATAACAAAACGTGTTATTGTGTTATTACATTGTTTACAACAGCAGTTATTAAAGTTTTTATGTTAAGCTTCCCCCTAATCCTCAGATTACCTTTAGTCGATTTGGCTGTAAATCAACAGGTACCATTCTTAGACGGTTCTGGATACACACATAGAATGGGCCAATACATTCTGTCAACCGAGAGTGTTATCGTGTTCACAGACAGACATTACTGTTTTCATCCTTTTTGGAATCAGGATGTCGGAAAACATAAAATTTCGGTAAAATTCAACTTTGAATTTCTGACCGATTACATAACTTCCTCTATACATAATTAAATGGTTTATCACCTGTTTCAACCATTTTAAACTATCTAATGGAGCTTCCATGACGGCCTTGATCTAATCCCTCAAGGAGCTTATTATTATTTTATTTATATATTTACAACGGCATAACAATTGCCATTTGCAATTGCGATAACTAGTGCAGTGTCAAGTGTGTGGCTGTACTGCTGAGGTACGTGACCGAAGAGAAGTCCAGGCTAGTCCTGGAGCAGGTCCCTCTGCCATATCCGCTTGAGGCGTCGTGGTGGATTTTGTGGGGAGGGTGTTTGTAGATAATTCTTGTATAAGTGGATTGGCGTGTTGATGGAGTTTGTCGTGAAAAGTTTGATATCGTGTCTTGATAACAGAAGGTACAAATGAGATGTTGAGGTCATTATGTAATGTGAGGTTGGAAACATAAATGGCGCCGGTTTCAGTATAGTGTTGTATATGTGAAGTTTGTTTTCAAGCGATAATATCGATCGTCGTCTGATGATTGATCTCAGTCGTCCAAATCGTCTTTTGAGGTCTGTGCGTTTCAGTCTGATATGAGTTGTCCAAGTTAAACGTCTGTCTAAATGATAGATATCGGACAGTATCGGTTGCAGTAATGGGCTGGTTGTTAATGTAAACTGGTGGACAATTGAAGGGGTGCCTCTAAAAACGTTCCTTGAGCCATAATTTTCGAATGTGCTTTTCTAGCATAGAAACGTTACTTGTGGACTAGTCAATCATCTGCCACCATTTCAAGTGGTTTCTAGTAAAAAATAAACGTCTAAAGGATGTAGGGATGGAGTATAAAAGAAGAGACGGCTCGCTAAAAGCTGGAAAAGAACCTCCAACACCGGTTCCTGTAAAATTTGCAATATGGCTCAAGGAACGTTTTTAGAGGCACCCTACCCTTCAATTATTGTGTCTGAGGGTAAATGTGGTTTGCAGAGATTTGTCTCTATTAATTTTTATTCTCCATTTGTTGGCCCAATCTGTTAGCTGGTGTAAATGTTCCTGTAAGCTTGCTAGTGTTGGGTCTGAGTGTGTTGAGAGAATGGCTGTGTCGTCTGCGTACGTAGCGAGTTAGTGTATTGTCGTGTTGTGGAATGTGTGATGTGTAGAGAGAGAAGAATAGGGGACTGAGAGAACTTCCTTGGGGGACTCCAAAAAATGCAATGAAGAAGTCAAGGAGCTTAAAGCCTTATTAGACTTGGGGTGGTCGGAATGCGACCTGTAGTGCAAGGGGAGGCCAGCTAGAACCTATAACTTGTTATCATCCCCCTCCCTTACTGTAGTGAACAATTAAAAAGAGAATAAAATCAATAAAAAGTCTTCGGTGAATCACCGGCAATGCACTTCCCCAGCTCGAATTATTCGTAATCAATAAATTTTTCACTTTGCCTCTGAACTCTTTTTTTCTTTTCGGCCAATTTGGATGAAATTCAATAGATGCCTTAGTGACTTCTCACTCCTCATATACAATTATCGATACATTCATTACAGTTATTATCGAAAGTTATGTCCACAGACACTTTTGGATTCAGGAATCGGAAAACATGAAATTCCAGTAAAAATGTGAAATTTCTGATAAATTACATAATTTTCCCTCTTAAAAGGATAGTTATGACTCATGCCCGGGCTTTAACTACGAGGTCATATCGCCTACTACCAGAGAGCTCTTTCGTCACTCTGATGGACATGAGACCGACTCTACTGTGGGAGTCCTAAATTTTGCCTACCCTAAATTTTTATTCACCTAGGGTAGGGGTCTTTAACGAGTATCTGACATCGTACAGGCTCGGGACCATCGTTTAACGTCCCATCCGAAGGATGGCGTGCTTAAGTTTATTTTACTTCCCAGATAAAATAAACTAAGGGCCTCGGCCGAGTTTTGAACCCCCGATCTGGCGCTCAGAAGGCAAGCACGCATACCACTGAGCTACCGGCGCCTCTTAAAAGGATATATAAGTCGTAGATACCTTGTAGTCGTTGGCAGCGTTCTTAGCGTCTACATAGAAGTCAGGTACATTGTTCATGGAGAGACCTGTCTTGGAAGCGATCCCTTCAACGAGAAGACTGAAAAACTTTTCAAAGAACCTCTGTTTGCAGAGTCTTGAAGAAGCACCAGTCGTCGTCCTCCCAGTGATGGAGTTCACCACCTCCACACCCTCCTCACCTGATCAACCAAACCACACACTCACCAAATTATCAAGTAATAATTGTTCAAAATTAAATATATTATAAATTAATAACTAATAAAAATTGACTATAAATTTTATTGAAATAATTTAATATCATATTCCTCGAACCTCAAAACATTTTTGTTTACACTTGAATATTTAAGCTAATATTTGCAACAATTGTCGTGAATGAAAGAAATAGTTCAGAATATGTGAAAAAAATATCTGCAAAATTGCGCATACATCCAAAACCAGAGTTGGGATATTTTAAATAAAAAAGTAGAATAGTTCAGAATATGTGAAAAAAATATCTGCAAAATTGCGCATACATCCGAAACCAGAGTTGGGATATTTTAAATAAAAAAGTAGAATAGTTCAGAATATGTGAAAAAAATATCTGCAAAATTGCGCATACATCCGAAACCAGAGTTGGGATATTTTAAATAAAAAAGTAGAATAGTTCAGAATATGTGAAAAAAATATCTGCAAAATTGCGCATACATCCGAAACCAGAGTTGGGATATTTTAAATAAAAAAGTAGAATAGTTCAGAATATGTGAAAAAAATATCTGCAAAATTGCGCATACATCCGAAACCAGAGTTGGGATATTTTAAATAAAAAAGTAGAATAGTTCAGAATATGTGAAAAAAATATCTGCAAAATTGCGCATACATCCGAAACCAGAGTTGGGATATTTTAAATAAAAAAGTAGAATAGTTCAGAATATGTGAAAAAAATATCTGCAAAATTGCGCATACATCCGAAACCAGAGTTGGGATATTTTAAATAAAAAAGTAGAATAGTTCAGAATATGTGAAAAAAATATCTGCAAAATTGCGCATACATCCGAAACCAGAGTTAGGATATTTTAAATAAAAAAGTAGAATAGTTCAGAATATGTGAAAAAAATATCTGCAAAATTGCGCATACATCCGAAACCAGAGTTGGGATATTTTAAATAAAAAAGTAGAATAGTTCAGAATATGTGAAAAAAATATCTGCAAAATTGCGCATACATCCAAAACCAGAGTTGGGATATTTTAAATAAAAAAGTAGAATAGTTCAGAATATGTGAAAAAAATATCTGCAAAATTGCGCATACATCCGAAACCAGAGTTGGGATATTTTAAATAAAAAAGTAGAATAGTTCAGAATATGTGAAAAAAATATCTGCAAAATTGCGCATACATCCAAAACCAGAGTTGGGATATTTTAAATAAAAAAGTAGAATAGTTCAGAATATGTGAAAAAAATATCTGCAAAATTGCGCATACATCCAAAACCAGAGTTGGGATATTTTAAATAAAAAAGTAGAATAGTTCAGAATATGTGAAAAAAATATCTGCAAAATTGCGCATACATCCGAAACCAGAGTTGGGATATTTTAAATAAAAAAGTAGAATAGTTCAGAATATGTGAAAAAAATATCTGCAAAATTGCGCATACATCCAAAACCAGAGTTGGGATATTTTAAATAAAAAAGTAGAATAGTTCAGAATATGTGAAAAAAATATCTGCAAAATTGCGCATACATCCGAAACCAGAGTTGGGATATTTTAAATAAAAAAGTAGAATAGTTCAGAATATGTGAAAAAAATATCTGCAAAATTGCGCATACATCCAAAACCAGAGTTGGGATATTTTAAATAAAAAAGTAGAATAGTTCAGAATATGTGAAAAAAATATCTGCAAAATTGCGCATACATCCAAAACCAGAGTTGGGATATTTTAAATAAAAAAGTAGAATAGTTCAGAATATGTGAAAAAAATATCTGCAAAATTGCGCATACATCCGAAACCAGAGTTGGGATATTTTAAATAAAAAAGTAGAATAGTTCAGAATATGTGAAAAAAATATCTGCAAAATTGCGCATACATCCAAAACCAGAGTTGGGATATTTTAAATAAAAAAGTAGAATAGTTCAGAATATGTGAAAAAAATATCTGCAAAATTGCGCATACATCCGAAACCAGAGTTGGGATATTTTAAATAAAAAAGTAGAATAGTTCAGAATATGTGAAAAAAATATCTGCAAAATTGCGCATACATCCAAAACCAGAGTTGGGATATTTTAAATAAAAAAGTAGAATAGTTCAGAATATGTGAAAAAAATATCTGCAAAATTGCGCATACATCCAAAACCAGAGTTGGGATATTTTAAATAAAAAAGTAGAATAGTTCAGAATATGTGAAAAAAATATCTGCAAAATTGCGCATACATCCAAAACCAGAGTTGGGATATTTTAAATAAAAAAGTAGAATAGTTCAGAATATGTGAAAAAAATATCTGCAAAATTGCGCATACATCCAAAACCAGAGTTGGGATATTTTAAATAAAAAAGTAGAATAGTTCAGAATATGTGAAAAAAATATCTGCAAAATTGCGCATACATCCGAAACCAGAGTTGGGATATTTTAAATAAAAAAGTAGAATAGTTCAGAATATGTGAAAAAAATATCTGCAAAATTGCGCATACATCCAAAACCAGAGTTGGGATATTTTAAATAAAAAAGTAGAATAGTTCAGAATATGTGAAAAAAATATCTGCAAAATTGCGCATACATCCAAAACCAGAGTTGGGATATTTTAAATAAAAAAGTAGAATAGTTCAGAATATGTGAAAAAAATATCTGCAAAATTGCGCATACATCCAAAACCAGAGTTGGGATATTTTAAATAAAAAAGTAGAATAGTTCAGAATATGTGAAAAAAATATCTGCAAAATTGCGCATACATCCGAAACCAGAGTTGGGATATTTTAAATAAAAAAGTAGAATAGTTCAGAATATGTGAAAAAAATATCTGCAAAATTGCGCATACATCCGAAACCAGAGTTGGGATATTTTAAATAAAAAAGTAGAATAGTTCAGAATATGTGAAAAAAATATCTGCAAAATTGCGCATACATCCAAAACCAGAGTTGGGATATTTTAAATAAAAAAGTAGGATAGTTCAGAATATGTGAAAAAAATATCTGCAAAATTGCGCATACATCCAAAACCAGAGTTGGGATATTTTAAATAAAAAAGTAGAATAGTTCAGAATATGTGAAAAAAATATCTGCAAAATTGCGCATACATCCAAAACCAGAGTTGGGATATTTTAAATAAAAAAGTAGGATAGTTCAGAATATGTGAAAAAAATATCTGCAAAATTGCGCATACATCCAAAACCAGAGTTGGGATATTTTAAATAAAAAAGTAGGATAGTTCAGAATATGTGAAAAAAATATCTGCAAAATTGCGCATACATCCAAAACCAGAGTTGGGATATTTTAAATAAAAAAGTAGAATAGTTCAGAATATGTGAAAAAAATATCTGCAAAATTGCGCATACATCCAAAACTAGAGTTGGGATATTTTAAATAAAAAAGTAGGATAGTTCAGAATATGTGAAAAAAATATCTGCAAAATTGCGCATACATCCAAAACCAGAGTTGGGATATTTTAAATAAAAAAGTAGGATAGTTCAGAATATGTGAAAAAAATATCTGCAAAATTGCGCATACATCCAAAACCAGAGTTGGGATATTTTAAATAAAAAAGTAGAATAGTTCAGAATATGTGAAAAAAATATCTGCAAAATTGCGCATACATCCAAAACCAGAGTTGGGATATTTTAAATAAAAAAGTAGAATAGTTCAGAATATGTGAAAAAAATATCTGCAAAATTGCGCATACATCCGAAACCAGAGTTGGGATATTTTAAATAAAAAAGTAGAATAGTTCAGAATATGTGAAAAAAATATCTGCAAAATTGCGCATACATCCAAAACCAGAGTTGGGATATTTTAAATAAAAAAGTAGAATAGTTCAGAATATGTGAAAAAAATATCTGCAAAATTGCGCATACATCCAAAACCAGAGTTGGGATATTTTAAATAAAAAAGTAGAATAGTTCAGAATATGTGAAAAAAATATCTGCAAAATTGCGCATACATCCAAAACCAGAGTTGGGATATTTTAAATAAAAAAGTAGAATAGTTCAGAATATGTGAAAAAAATATCTGCAAAATTGCGCATACATCCAAAACCAGAGTTGGGATATTTTAAATAAAAAAGTAGGATAGTTCAGAATATGTGAAAAAAATATCTGCAAAATTGCGCATACATCCAAAACCAGAGTTGGGATATTTTAAATAAAAAAGTAGAATAGTTCAGAATATGTGAAAAAAATATCTGCAAAATTGCGCATACATCCAAAACCAGAGTTGGGATATTTTAAATAAAAAAGTAGAATAGTTCAGAATATGTGAAAAAAATATCTGCAAAATTGCGCATACATCCAAAACCAGAGTTGGGATATTTTAAATAAAAAAGTAGAATAGTTCAGAATATGTGAAAAAAATATCTGCAAAATTGCGCATACATCCGAAACCAGAGTTGGGATATTTTAAATAAAAAAGTAGAATAGTTCAGAATATGTGAAAAAAATATCTGCAAAATTGCGCATACATCCAAAACCAGAGTTGGGATATTTTAAATAAAAAAGTAGAATAGTTCAGAATATGTGAAAAAAATATCTGCAAAATTGCGCATACATCCAAAACCAGAGTTGGGATATTTTAAATAAAAAAGTAGAATAGTTCAGAATATGTGAAAAAAATATCTGCAAAATTGCGCATACATCCAAAACCAGAGTTGGGATATTTTAAATAAAAAAGTAGAATAGTTCAGAATATGTGAAAAAAATATCTGCAAAATTGCGCATACATCCGAAACCAGAGTTGGGATATTTTAAATAAAAAAGTAGAATAGTTCAGAATATGTGAAAAAAATATCTGCAAAATTGCGCATACATCCAAAACCAGAGTTGGGATATTTTAAATAAAAAAGTAGAATAGTTCAGAATATGTGAAAAAAATATCTGCAAAATTGCGCATACATCCAAAACCAGAGTTGGGATATTTTAAATAAAAAAGTAGAATAGTTCAGAATATGTGAAAAAAATATCTGCAAAATTGCGCATACATCCAAAACCAGAGTTGGGATATTTTAAATAAAAAAGTAGAATAGTTCAGAATATGTGAAAAAAATATCTGCAAAATTGCGCATACATCCAAAACCAGAGTTGGGATATTTTAAATAAAAAAGTAGAATAGTTCAGAATATGTGAAAAAAATATCTGCAAAATTGCGCATACATCCAAAACCAGAGTTGGGATATTTTAAATAAAAAAGTAGAATAGTTCAGAATATGTGAAAAAAATATCTGCAAAATTGCGCATACATCCGAAACCAGAGTTGGGATATTTTAAATAAAAAAGTAGAATAGTTCAGAATATGTGAAAAAAATATCTGCAAAATTGCGCATACATCCGAAACCAGAGTTGGGATATTTTAAATAAAAAAGTAGAATAGTTCAGAATATGTGAAAAAAATATCTGCAAAATTGCGCATACATCCGAAACCAGAGTTGGGATATTTTAAATAAAAAAGTAGAATAGTTCAGAATATGTGAAAAAAATATCTGCAAAATTGCGCATACATCCGAAACCAGAGTTGGGATATTTTAAATAAAAAAGTAGAATAGTTCAGAATATGTGAAAAAAATATCTGCAAAATTGCGCATACATCCGAAACCAGAGTTGGGATATTTTAAATAAAAAAGTAGAATAGTTCAGAATATGTGAAAAAAATATCTGCAAAATTGCGCATACATCCGAAACCAGAGTTGGGATATTTTAAATAAAAAAGTAGAATAGTTCAGAATATGTGAAAAAATATCTGCAAAATTGCGCATACATCCGAAACCAGAGTTGGGATATTTTAAATAAAAAAGTAGAATAGGTCAGAATATGTGAAAAAAATATCTGCAAAATTGCGCATACATCCAAAACCAGAGTTGGGATATTTTAAATAAAAAAGTAGAATAGTTCAGAATATGTGAAAAAAATATCTGCAAAATTGCGCATACATCCAAAACCAGAGTTGGGATATTTTAAATAAAAAAGTAGGATAGTTCAGAATATGTGAAAAAAATATCTGCAAAATTGCGCATACATCCAAAACCAGAGTTGGGATATTTTAAATAAAAAAGTAGAATAGTTCAGAATATGTGAAAAAAATATCTGCAAAATTGCGCATACATCCGAAACCAGAGTTGGGATATTTTAAATAAAAAAGTAGAATAGTTCAGAATATGTGAAAAAAATATCTGCAAAATTGCGCATACATCCAAAACCAGAGTTGGGATATTTTAAATAAAAAAGTAGAATAGTTCAGAATATGTGAAAAAAATATCTGCAAAATTGCGCATACATCCAAAACCAGAGTTGGGATATTTTAAATAAAAAAGTAGAATAGTTCAGAATATGTGAAAAAAATATCTGCAAAATTGCGCATACATCCGAAACCAGAGTTGGGATATTTTAAATAAAAAAGTAGAATAGTTCAGAATATGTGAAAAAAATATCTGCAAAATTGCGCATACATCCGAAACCAGAGTTGGGATATTTTAAATAAAAAAGTAGAATAGTTCAGAATATGTGAAAAAAATATCTGCAAAATTGCGCATACATCCGAAACCAGAGTTGGGATATTTTAAATAAAAAAGTAGAATAGTTCAGAATATGTGAAGAAAATATCTGCAAAATTGCGCATACATCCGAAACCAGAGTTGGGATATTTTAAATAAAAAAGTAGAATAGTTCAGAATATGTGAAAAAAATATCTGCAAAATTGCGCATACATCCGAAACCAGAGTTGGGATATTTTAAATAAAAAAGTAGAATAGTTCAGAATATGTGAAAAAAATATCTGCAAAATTGCGCATACATCCGAAACCAGAGTTGGGATATTTTAAATAAAAAAGTAGAATAGTTCAGAATATGTGAAAAAAATATCTGCAAAATTGCGCATACATCCAAAACCAGAGTTGGGATATTTTAAATAAAAAAGTAGAATAGTTCAGAATATGTGAAAAAAATATCTGCAAAATTGCGCATACATCCGAAACCAGAGTTGGGATATTTTAAATAAAAAAGTAGAATAGTTCAGAATATGTGAAAAAAATATCTGCAAAATTGCGCATACATCCAAAACCAGAGTTGGGATATTTTAAATAAAAAAGTAGAATAGTTCAGAATATGTGAAAAAAATATCTGCAAAATTGCGCATACATCCGAAACCAGAGTTGGGATATTTTAAATAAAAAAGTAGAATAGTTCAGAATATGTGAAAAAAATATCTGCAAAATTGCGCATACATCCGAAACCAGAGTTGGGATATTTTAAATAAAAAAGTAGAATAGTTCAGAATATGTGAAAAAAATATCTGCAAAATTGCGCATACATCCGAAACCAGAGTTGGGATATTTTAAATAAAAAAGTAGAATAGTTCAGAATATGTGAAAAAAATATCTGCAAAATTGCGCATACATCCGAAACCAGAGTTGGGATATTTTAAATAAAAAAGTAGAATAGTTCAGAATATGTGAAAAAAATATCTGCAAAATTGCGCATACATCCAAAACCAGAGTTGGGATATTTTAAATAAAAAAGTAGAATAGTTCAGAATATGTGAAAAAAATATCTGCAAAATTGCGCATACATCCGAAACCAGAGTTGGGATATTTTAAATAAAAAAGTAGAATAGTTCAGAATATGTGAAAAAAATATCTGCAAAATTGCGCATACATCCGAAACCAGAGTTGGGATATTTTAAATAAAAAAGTAGAATAGTTCAGAATATGTGAAAAAAATATCTGCAAAATTGCGCATACATCCGAAACCAGAGTTGGGATATTTTAAATAAAAAAGTAGAATAGTTCAGAATATGTGAAAAAAATATCTGCAAAATTGCGCATACATCCAAAACCAGAGTTGGGATATTTTAAATAAAAAAGTAGAATAGTTCAGAATATGTGAAAAAAATATCTGCAAAATTGCGCATACATCCAAAACCAGAGTTGGGATATTTTAAATAAAAAAGTAGAACAGTTCAGAATATGTGAAAAAAATATCTGCAAAATTGCGCATACATCCAAAACCAGAGTTGGGATATTTTAAATAAAAAAGTAGGATAGTTCAGAATATGTGAAAAAAATATCTGCAAAATTGCGCATACATCCAAAACCAGAGTTGGGATATTTTAAATAAAAAAGTAGAATAGTTCAGAATATGTGAAAAAAATATCTGCAAAATTGCGCATACATCCGAAACCAGAGTTGGGATATTTTAAATAAAAAAGTAGAATAGTTCAGAATATGTGAAAAAAATATCTGCAAAATTGCGCATACATCCAAAACCAGAGTTGGGATATTTTAAATAAAAAAGTAGAATAGTTCAGAATATGTGAAAAAAATATCTGCAAAATTGCGCATACATCCAAAACCAGAGTTGGGATATTTTAAATAAAAAAGTAGAATAGTTCAGAATATGTGAAAAAAATATCTGCAAAATTGCGCATACATCCAAAACCAGAGTTGGGATATTTTAAATAAAAAAGTAGAATAGTTCAGAATATGTGAAAAAAATATCTGCAAAATTGCGCATACATCCAAAATCAGAGTTGGGATATTTTAAATAAAAAAGTAGAATAGTTCAGAATATGTGAAAAAAATATCTGCAAAATTGCGCATACATCCAAAACCAGAGTTGGGATATTTTAAATAAAAAAGTAGGATAGTTCAGAATATGTGAAAAAAATATCTGCAAAATTGCGCATACATCCAAAACCAGAGTTGGGATATTTTAAATAAAAAAGTAGAATAGTTCAGAATATGTGAAAAAAATATCTGCAAAATTGCGCATACATCCAAAACCAGAGTTGGGATATTTTAAATAAAAAAGTAGAATAGTTCAGAATATGTGAAAAAAATATCTGCAAAATTGCGCATACATCCAAAACCAGAGTTGGGATATTTTAAATAAAAAAGTAGAATAGTTCAGAATATGTGAAAAAAATATCTGCAAAATTGCGCATACATCCAAAACCAGAGTTGGGATATTTTAAATAAAAAAGTAGAATAGTTCAGAATATGTGAAAAAAATATCTGCAAAATTGCGCATACATCCAAAACCAGAGTTGGGATATTTTAAATAAAAAAGTAGAATAGTTCAGAATATGTGAAAAAAATATCTGCAAAATTGCGCATACATCCAAAACCAGAGTTGGGATATTTTAAATAAAAAAGTAGAACAGTTCAGAATATGTGAAAAAAATATCTGCAAAATTGCGCATACATCCAAAACCAGAGTTGGGATATTTTAAATAAAAAAGTAGGATAGTTCAGAATATGTGAAAAAAATATCTGCAAAATTGCGCATACATCCAAAACCAGAGTTGGGATATTTTAAATAAAAAAGTAGAATAGTTCAGAATATGTGAAAAAAATATCTGCAAAATTGCGCATACATCCGAAACCAGAGTTGGGATATTTTAAATAAAAAAGTAGAATAGTTCAGAATATGTGAAAAAAATATCTGCAAAATTGCGCATACATCCGAAACCAGAGTTGGGATATTTTAAATAAAAAAGTAGAATAGTTCAGAATATGTGAAAAAAATATCTGCAAAATTGCGCATACATCCAAAACCAGAGTTGGGATATTTTAAATAAAAAAGTAGAATAGTTCAGAATATGTGAAAAAAATATCTGCAAAATTGCGCATACATCCGAAACCAGAGTTGGGATATTTTAAATAAAAAAGTAGAATAGTTCAGAATATGTGAAAAAAATATCTGCAAAATTGCGCATACATCCGAAACCAGAGTTGGGATATTTTAAATAAAAAAGTAGAATAGTTCAGAATATGTGAAAAAAATATCTGCAAAATTGCGCATACATCCGAAACCAGAGTTGGGATATTTTAAATAAAAAAGTAGAATAGTTCAGAATATGTGAAAAAAATATCTGCAAAATTGCGCATACATCCAAAACCAGAGTTGGGATATTTTAAATAAAAAAGTAGAATAGTTCAGAATATGTGAAAAAAATATCTGCAAAATTGCGCATACATCCGAAACCAGAGTTGGGATATTTTAAATAAAAAAGTAGAATAGTTCAGAATATGTGAAAAAAATATCTGCAAAATTGCGCATACATCCGAAACCAGAGTTGGGATATTTTAAATAAAAAAGTAGAATAGTTCAGAATATGTGAAAAAAATATCTGCAAAATTGCGCATACATCCAAAACCAGAGTTGGGATATTTTAAATAAAAAAGTAGAATAGTTCAGAATATGTGAAAAAAATATCTGCAAAATTGCGCATACATCCAAAACCAGAGTTGGGATATTTTAAATAAAAAAGTAGAACAGTTCAGAATATGTGAAAAAAATATCTGCAAAATTGCGCATACATCCAAAACCAGAGTTGGGATATTTTAAATAAAAAAGTAGGATAGTTCAGAATATGTGAAAAAAATATCTGCAAAATTGCGCATACATCCAAAACCAGAGTTGGGATATTTTAAATAAAAAAGTAGAATAGTTCAGAATATGTGAAAAAAATATCTGCAAAATTGCGCATACATCCGAAACCAGAGTTGGGATATTTTAAATAAAAAAGTAGAATAGTTCAGAATATGTGAAAAAAATATCTGCAAAATTGCGCATACATCCAAAACCAGAGTTGGGATATTTTAAATAAAAAAGTAGAATAGTTCAGAATATGTGAAAAAAATATCTGCAAAATTGCGCATACATCCAAAACCAGAGTTGGGATATTTTAAATAAAAAAGTAGAATAGTTCAGAATATGTGAAAAAAATATCTGCAAAATTGCGCATACATCCAAAACCAGAGTTGGGATATTTTAAATAAAAAAGTAGAATAGTTCAGAATATGTGAAAAAAATATCTGCAAAATTGCGCATACATCCAAAATCAGAGTTGGGATATTTTAAATAAAAAAGTAGAATAGTTCAGAATATGTGAAAAAAATATCTGCAAAATTGCGCATACATCCAAAACCAGAGTTGGGATATTTTAAATAAAAAAGTAGGATAGTTCAGAATATGTGAAAAAAATATCTGCAAAATTGCGCATACATCCAAAACCAGAGTTGGGATATTTTAAATAAAAAAGTAGAATAGTTCAGAATATGTGAAAAAAATATCTGCAAAATTGCGCATACATCCAAAACCAGAGTTGGGATATTTTAAATAAAAAAGTAGAATAGTTCAGAATATGTGAAAAAAATATCTGCAAAATTGCGCATACATCCAAAACCAGAGTTGGGATATTTTAAATAAAAAAGTAGAATAGTTCAGAATATGTGAAAAAAATATCTGCAAAATTGCGCATACATCCAAAACCAGAGTTGGGATATTTTAAATAAAAAAGTAGAATAGTTCAGAATATGTGAAAAAAATATCTGCAAAATTGCGCATACATCCAAAACCAGAGTTGGGATATTTTAAATAAAAAAGTAGAATAGTTCAGAATATGTGAAAAAAATATCTGCAAAATTGCGCATACATCCAAAACCAGAGTTGGGATATTTTAAATAAAAAAGTAGAACAGTTCAGAATATGTGAAAAAAATATCTGCAAAATTGCGCATACATCCAAAACCAGAGTTGGGATATTTTAAATAAAAAAGTAGGATAGTTCAGAATATGTGAAAAAAATATCTGCAAAATTGCGCATACATCCAAAACCAGAGTTGGGATATTTTAAATAAAAAAGTAGAATAGTTCAGAATATGTGAAAAAAATATCTGCAAAATTGCGCATACATCCAAAACCAGAGTTGGGATATTTTAAATAAAAAAGTAGTTAACTATCTCCTTATATTTTAAGCATTGAATTAATAGGCCTTGAGTCCACACTAAAACTGATATTTTGATATAACTTATCATGAACGAAAAAAAAAATCTAATACTGAAAGGACGACTCAACTACCTCAATCCGTTCCGGAGTTATATGAAGAAGTTGACAATTCTATACAGCAGCGAAATTTCGGGCGTGGTGATTGCGACATCATCACATGCCTCATCACAACGTGCCTCATAAGACTTTAGTCGTATTGTTAGTCTCAACAACGACTCAATCTACGCAAACGTAAAAACTTCTCGTACCATCGCCCAATACTTAATCGTTTGTACATCGCCGCTGTACTATTGTTGCGTGTTAATAAAAAAAAATTGATTTCAATAAACCCACACATTTTCTTTTCTCTCACCACCCATAGACGTTGTGACGTAAAAATACCTACGGTTTTGTAGATGACACAGCCCACTAATGTTTCTGATGATTGATTACAAAAACAATGAGATATGCATGATTATATGCGAGGTGAAAGTTCGTTGTTGAGGGAGCACTAACCTCTCAAAAAACTAACCTACAAACAGCTATTTTTATTGTTATAAAGAGAAAACGGTCGATGTTTTCGAACATTCAGAAGGAAAATGTACCTTCCTACAGGACGAAATTTCGCCTTACATACAGTACCTATAATCCAGTTGACAGAATGTGTGGGTGCTTTGCCAATGCGCCTCGTCTCTGGGGAAGTGGTCGTGTGCATCTGAACTTTGTTCAGGGTGAATGGAGGAGTCAGCTGATCTAGGGAGTTCTCTATTCGGGCGAAAAAAGCTCTAAACATAGAAAAAAACAATAAGGAATAATTAAACTTTAATTTATGTAGTAATAATATGTGCTAAATAATCGGATTTATCGCTATTTCGATGGCTCTACCCATAACATGAGTCAACTCAAGGATTGAGAAGCTTCCGGCTCTGGAAACCCCGCAATATGTTTCATTTAGTACATCGTTGGAATCCTCATCAAATTATTATATCATATAAGGCATTTTTTATTACACGTATGGCGTAGGCCGGAGATACAAAAAAATCCCAAAAACCATCAAGTAAGAAGGCTTCGTTATTTTGAGCAGCCATTTTGACACGGAATTGAGAAATCTCAAAAACATGGATGCTTCTACAGAACTCTACTCCAAAACGGCCTTGACAAAACCTTTCAGAATAAGAGTTACTTAGGTTATTATTATGAATCATGCCCAGGCTTTATCTATAAGGTCATATCGCCTACTACCAGTGCGCTCTTTCATACTATGGGAGTCAAGATTTTGAAGTTTATTCACTTATGGTACGGGTATTTAACAATACTATCTTCAGTTTAGACATTTTCAAAAGAAATAAAGCTGAATACGGTGACCTAAGTAGTCAATAGTTCGGTTGTTGTCATTTCCCGTAACCATTAGGCCGTGGTTACTTTAGGAGCACGGAGTTAGTCGATTATTTTAATAATAATAATAATTATATTTAATTCCGTTAAACCAAAACATGTTAATTGGATATCATACAATTATTTAAGTCAAAATAGCTTATAAATTATACTCATAAACCGATATTACAACTAAGAATACAAAGACATATGAGATGAATAATAATAATAATTATAGAAATATAATATACATAATAAATAACAAGATACATAAATATCAAATTAGGGAGCCATGGTGGCCGTGCGAGCTAGAGCGTAGGGCTTTGGTCGCATGGTCTCACCATGGTTTGCGGGTTCGAATCCCGTCTGGGAGTGTTTTATTTCGTAGATAGAACTCCCTCCCGGGGCCATGGATATCGTAAATAATTAGATAACACAGTGACATAGCTAATATGCATCGTACATAAGGCAAAAAAAAAATATATATCAAATTCCTAATACGGCATTGAGGACGCCGGTATCTCAGTGGTATGCGTGCTTGCGTACTGAGCTCAAGATCACAGGTTCAAAACCTGGCCGAGGCCCGTATTTAATTTTATCTGGGAGGTAAAATAAACGTAAATACGCTGTCCTTCGGATGGGACATTAAGAGATGGTCCCGAGCCTCGTTAAAGACCTGTACCCTAGGTGCATAAAAATGTATGCTCCGCAAAATTTAGAACTCCCATAGTAGAGTCGGACTCATGTCCACCAGAGCGACGACAGAGCGCTCTGGTAGGAGGCGATAGGACCTCGTAGTTAAAACACCTAATACATTAGGTACTAATTATACCTGTTATTATAAATATTTTATATTTCTATTTCTATAGATAACTCTACTTACAGGACGATACTATGTCCCTTCCTCAGGTCAGAAAGAGCAAAATATATAAAGTACAATAATAATAAAGACCCCTTTCGTCAGTCTGGAGGGCATGAGCCCGATTCTACTGTGGTAGTCTTTTTCCTATCCTACCTATTCACTTACCTTCTTAGATGTGATGGGTTGAAGAGAGAGCCGATGACGATGCTATGTAAGTAGATAGGATCTAGGAAGTGGGAGAGAAGAGACCCCTGGATACCGACCACATTCCACTTGCCAACTTTGTCAGAGCAGGACATTGTCCGAAGACGTTCTCCCTACAACACACAACACTTACTTTATTAGCCTTCAAATGAAAAAAAAAAAAAAAAAACGAAGACTGGGAGTGAGGACATAGGGAATAGACAAACTAGGGCCCGGGACCCAGTCATGGTCATGTGAAGATTCGAATATGGGTAACAGGTAATTTTAAATAATATGTAGATAGCGTATAAGGATCTAGCCGCATAAGAAGTTAGGTGTCTCTAATAAAATCAATCGCGAGCTTTACCAGCAGTTAACCATTCATAAAATATGTTCTCAAATCAAATCTTCATTCTTGATTTATTTTATTAGTCTGGTTATAGTTAAAACCGTTTCGTTATTTGAAATTTTGTAAAAATTCTTGGTCGTATATTTTCACGTGACTAACGTAAAGCCTTTATCTCAATCATTCCTCACAACTAATTGGAATTTTAGAAAATTCTGTGTTAAAAGTCACCAAAAGTACATAAATTTTTTTGATAAAAATAGAAATAACATAAATGAAAACAGGAAAATTCACTGGGAATGAGGAAGGACGTAGGAAATGGACCCGGGACCCAAACACGGCCACACGAGGATTCGAACAGATAGTTTTAGAGAGAATAAAGAAACAGCCAATTGTCGTATATAGATAGCGTGAAGGATCTAGCCAATTAGAAGTTAAGAAGTGTCCCCTAATAAAACCAATAGCAGGGCTTACCAGCAGTTTGTTTCATCTGTCCAGTTTCTTACAATGCATACATGTCATTATGTCTTACATTATTATTCATGCTTTGTTTTTCTCTTTTTTTTTCACCAGTTTATTTTATTGTTTCAATCATTGCCTCTCTTTAACATTTAATATTTATTACTAGAGACCTCTTTTATTTTATTTTTATTCTGTCTCAATTGGTCGATACTTGTATTCTTTTGTTTATTTCTTATGTTATTATTCTTAGGGGACTTATGTCCCAGAATAAAGATTATTTTTCATTTCATTTCAGTTAGGCATTCATAAAATATGTTCTCCAATCAAATCTCAATCATTGATCTAATTTATTAGTCTGGTTATAGTTAAAAACGTCATTTTCATTTTATTTTCCTGTATTTTCAGTATTAATGATTTTTAATTTAATTTTCATATGTTTTTATTCACACCTTAGAGCAGGAGTGCAGGTTGTTGCATTTATTTCCGAATTTTGAGGCAATATTTATATTTATAAAATTAAAATTTAATGGTTCAATTTGGAGAAAATAATATTGAATTTTTTATATGTTTTATCCTCGATATCCTTAGAATTAGAACTCTACAATAGTTTACTCAAGATATATAAAGAGGAATAGGGAGTGTACCTGCAAGACTCCGTCCCAGGTCTGTATGGACTCGAAAGACTTGACGGGTATCGTACCTTCTCCAGACTCGATCTTAGTGCGGAGCTGACCCCGAGACTGTCTGTTGGGGTGACGATCCAAACACTCCTCTGTACTGTTCGTCTGATCATGTGGCGAGAAGATCCTGTCAAATCAATAGGAACAAATGTTATGTCAACCGAATATGGAGAAATTATAATAAAAAAAAAAGTTTTTGTCAAATGATCTTTTTGAGTGAAAAAAGCGAGAGTGAACATTGTCGATGTACTTGGCTCCTAAATTTCTACTTGGCTACTCTGTTATGTTCGAAATACACTTACTCGTGAAATTGAATGATAAAAGATTAGTGTAAATATTAGTAAATACAATCATCGTAGTCAGTTCTACTTGAGTGTATTAAATAAAGTAGTGACATTTGTATACAAATACGAAAACTTTAGTTTATATAATAAAAATACAAAACAATAAGAAATGAAGGTACAGGAGACAACATTGAAATTAGCTTGAGAGTTACGTACATTATACAGATCAAGAAGGCGTTTTGCTAGATCAAACTATGTATTTAAAGGTGGATATTTTATTTCAGTTGTATCGAGTTGAGTTTTAAAGAAGTTATGAACAATTCTTAACTATGCACAAGATAGTGATTTAACCTCAAATTCACAACTCGATCATTATGTACTGGTTTTAATACCGAATGGTTCTTAGATCCTGAGTATAGTAGTCCAGTGACCGAAAATTGTTTTTATTATTGTTTGTTAATCTTTTTCATATAGAAACAGGGAAAAAATCGAAGCGCGGAGCCGGCGGATCGGGAGGTTAGCCGCCATTGGCAGCAGAGGGGCATTTATTATATACATATAATATAATAATATATATATATATACGAGTATAAACTAAACTGTTTACCATTCACTCATTGACTAACATATCATGTATGTTCAATTCAAAATCCATATACATACGTGTAATTATTGTCATGCGAGCCTTAAACAGAAAGAAAAGAAATACATTGAGGAAAAAATTATGATACATTGGAAATATCTCTTTTTCTCCTAAACCTATCAATAGGGTAACAAATGAAAGATACAAAGGCAACTTAGATGTCAATTTCTTATATAAAAATTATTACATTAGTGGAATAAATTTATGCAAAAACAACATAATATAAAGTTCGTCAACCTGAACCGTCTAATTGTTTTATACATCCTTTAGAATCTGCACAGGTAAATGCAAGCGAAGCGATCGCGGCCGGAGCCTTAGACATTTAAATATTATATAGATAACATACCTAGCATCGCCACACGGCGATGTGCTAATATATAGGTGAAATCGAATGTCTGGTTTGGGACTGAAATATTTGGTTTCTGGATTGAAAAAAAATATTGACTCTTTGGCTCTTTCTGGAAAAAAAAAAAAAAAAAAAAAAAAAAAAAAAAAACACATTAATGGCATATCAAACTATTTGGGCTATGAGCATAATGCTCGCTCTAAATCATTCTTTTCATTGAACAATATAAAAATGCATGAAATTTGAATTTTCAAATGTTTTAATAACATATCTACCTAGATTCATATTCCTAACTTACACCAACTTCACAGTACTGAAAATGTAACGTTTCTGATTTCAGTGGTAGTTTCAACTCATTTTATCGAACCTCTTGACTTGCTATGGGGCGCAGTCATATTTCCTGATGGGAAAGCAATGACAAATAAATTATATCAACAAAGATTTTAATACAATGGTATGCGTTCAGAAGATCTAGTAAGTTAAGAAAAATGAGGAGAGAGCCAGGAACAGTTAGAGAGATGGAGTACAATCTACTCGCTCGAAATCATTGTATATTTTAAAATAATATTTGGATCCAATAAAAAAATTTTAATTAATTTCTAAATAAAATTAAAAAAAAAAAAGTTTTACATAAATTTAATATCTGGAGAGGAAAAGAGAAGTCTGGATTTGTATCCTCACTTTCAAGGCCGATCTTCTTCGTTATCTTCAATGGTGATGGACAAGAAATGTGAAAAAAGGAATTATCTCGCACATGATTTTCGGCACCACAAACAGAGACTCACTAACTACGTATTCATTTGGAGGTTGGGTGGAGAACTGGTTGGGAAGAGTTGGGCGAAGAATGAAAAAATACTTGCACAGACATAAGTCCACTCTGGAGAGTCAACAGGGAATGACGCGGTGTGGACAATTCTAGACTTTCCTTGAATGGTTCGCAACAAATTATCCTTCCTTTAATTCTTCTGACGTCAAAAGAAACTTGATATATTATAATAAACTATGATACAAAAAAATAGTTAGTTATTATGACTCATGTCCAGGCTTTAACTATGAGGTCATCTCTTTCGTCACTCTGGTGGACATGAGCCTGACTCTACTGTGGGAGTCCTAAATTTTGCCTAGCCTAAATTTTTCACTTAGGGTAAGGGTCTCTAACGGATACCTGACATCTGAGGTCCTCGGTCGGGTTTCGAACCCATGATCTTGAGCTTAGAAGGCAAGCACGCATACCAGTGAGCTACCGGGGCCCTCAAAAATATGTATATATATAATTTTGAATTTATGCAAAAAAAAAAAAAACAGATTTTATGTAAGTTATCAATGGATGAGTTGAGGTGTGTCAAGTGCGGGGCTGTAGTACTGAGGTACGTGACTGAAGAGGAGTCCAGGCTAGTCCTGGATGCCCGCTTAAGGCGTTCTGGTGGATTAGTGGGCAGTGTCTATAAATAATTGTTGAATAAGTGGACTAGCATGGTGATGCAGTTTGTCGTGAAAATGTTGATAGTGTTCATTTTTTATTTATTTGTTATATCAACCTAATTAAAGAATTATTATAATTTTATCGTAAAACATAATTCAATATCATTGTATCTATCAAAGTAACTTAGAGAAGCCTTCAAAAGACAGTATTCCTATTTATTTTTATTTTTTTAAATGACCAGAAAAAGTTGTACCAACCAGGATGGGCGTGGAGGGAGAGCTGGGTGTATATGTATCTCAGAAGTCCTCTTCTGGAAATGATCTCTGCATGGCAGTCGTTAAGAACGGCACCTTTCACGGAAATATGATCTCCTGAGATACATTTAGTTCCCGTTCCCAGGGAGATCAGCTGCCCTCCGCTACAATCCGGAGTATTCGTCATCACAATACCCGCCAATACTTTTCGTCGAGCGTAATCTTTGTTGTCCTTCATCAGGTTGGTGTATTCATTTATCACCAACCTAAAAGTAAACATAATAATAATAATAAAATCATCATTTATGAAAATTCTAGTATGAGCTCAAAACCTATGTTTACAGGTAGAAGAAAATACATTCTATAGAGATAGCCAGTTTAAAATTGTAGGAATGAACCTTATAAAGTTCCAATCACAAAAAGAATAAGAAAAACTCTCATACTTCGAAAATTGAACCCATAGAAGGCACAGAATTTGCCAGCCACTTACTTACTTTTGCAACGTAATTTTCGAATTGTTTTATACTGTCACATGTTTTTGACATGCCTTATTCACAAAACAAGCGAAATTCAACGTCAGAAAAGCATAATTAGACCTTAAAGTTAAATAATGCAAATCTGAGGGCATTTCTTCAGTTGAAAATTGAATAAAGAACATTTTTCGTAAGAAACAATGTTTCGATAGGAATAACCGTTTTCGGCATAGATGAAACAAACCTCTATAAAAAAAAAAGTATCTCGCAAACCGAGCGATTTTCGAAAAAATTATTCAATATAAAATGTGCCTTTCAATTTTCTCTACAATTTTTATTTGAAAAGATTTTCGATTAATTTTAAATTTCAGCTACAATCATATACACACTGACGCATAGAGACATTATCAATGAAATTGTATATTTATTTTGTTTTCCCAAGACTTATTACAAAATTAACAGGGTTTACAGCCATACGTGTTTGCGTTACTTACGACCATCTCTTAAGCTAAACTTATTGCGTAAGTGCCACAAAGCCATATGTGAGCAAAAACTTCCGATTCGAAAATGGTTCAAAACATATCACAAAAAAAAAAAAAAAAATCAGTTTTTTTATTTAAAAATAAGTAAATTATGTTTTAGAATACAAAATAATAAGGTAATTATGTCGAAACAAGAGACACTAATATTGAATTCTGAAATAAGCATATATTATAGGATAATACTACAAGTAAAGTTTCAAAATTCAATATGTCAATCTTCTGAAATAAACAGTTCACAAAATAAAAACCTAATTTTGCACTCGCAGAAGTTCAGTAGCACTTCAACTGAATATTAATTATCAGTTTCAATATAAAGGTCTTTAGAAATTATGAAAATAATTAATTCTGGAATGCCTTGAAAAAACAAAATTGTACAATAACAGTAATTCTAAAGATAAACATATATAATTAAATTTTACAGATAAACATCACGACCGAGAGAAGCTTAATTCATTTTTCTTGACATCGCTAGTTCTTTCAAACCTAGCATACATAAGGAACAAAATGAAGACAAATAATATAAAGAATTAAGTGTTACTCGGCGATGTTGGCGGCAGCTATAGAGTGGAAGCCCAGGCCAGGAGATTCACTCTCATCCGAAGACGGTGGAGTTATCGGGCCTTGTTCCTGGATCAGGTCCCCGAACTTCTGCAGGAGGACTGCCCTGGCCGCACCCGCTCTCGCCAACTTCTTACTGCTCCCTACCCACAAACGTTTGGTACAGTTTCAGAAGCCAAATAACACTATACTCTCTAAGGAATTCAAATTCAACAATTGAGTGAGTGCTGCAATACCGAACAACAGAAAATAAATTAATAAAATCCTTGTCCCATATATGTATATAAAAATGTTAAAAAATATATTTCCAAAACTAAAAATTTAGTATCAAATTTAAGATTCTAGAATCCTCAATATGAATTAGGTGTTAGTTTTCCAATATTTCTAAAATTGCGGCATTTAATAACGAAAATATGTTCAGAGGCACTAGATCGCATTGTTTTTTCATCTACATATTTGGAATTTGGCACATTAACATAGTAAGATGGCCCAATAACAGGAAAAATACATACACAGTCATGAAAAATCATGTGACAAAAATAAGCGCACAATGGCAGTATTCTTCAAAAAATACAAGTAGAATATAAAATTTAAGGTATCAAAACATCTACATCAGTTTTTCAAAATTTCCAAAATGGCGGCCACCATTTGGAAGTTACTAAAATCATCTCAAGGTACTAACCTACTCCTACTTGTTTTCTTTTTTTACTCTCCTACTATAAATCTGTACAGTGATAATTATTTAATCGGTCAAAAATTCGATTTTGACTAGTAAACAGGATTTCATGTCCGAGTCCAGGACTTAGGAGAGTGCGGAAACAGTCCATTACGAATAATTCTAGCTCGAGAAGTGGATTGCTGGTTACTTTATTTTCTTGTTTGTAATTTGGCGGCTACCATTTCTAAAATTGTCATTACCATACGCAAACTTGCTCATAATAAGGGACCCCTCTTCTTGATCTTCAATACAAAAAAGTCCTAACCTATTTTGCTACAGAGTATGATATCCCGTAATATATGAATACATGATACCACACATCATTCTGAACAATCTAAACGCCATTTAGGAAATTGTTTGAAACCCTATAGCCACTTTCATATCTCAAATCTGAGACTACATGAACGATTGTTGCAAATGCCAAGAGAACCGTAAATATTCTAGGTCCAAAACATAAAATGAGTGCTAGGTCTTCAAGGGTTGATAAGATGAAATTTCACAAGAAGGTTAAGCAATGTGAAACCCCCAGTTGAGCTTCCTCCTCGATTTTGTTGAAAATCGACAGATGACGTCCAAATTGAGTCTTGGCTCCACATATAAAATTTCGTGTTGTTACTTCTTAACAGTTATTAGGTTTTTTTAGGAAAACTGCGCCCCTCTGGTCCCTCCCTTGTCTTAAGCCAACTCGGCTGAAAATTGTTAGGAGTCGCTCTCATGGGTTTTTGAATTTACATATAATATTTTATGTTGATACATTCATTACTTCAATACTTTGGAACACATACAATTTCGTATCGATACATTCATTACATCGGGAGGTATCGTGTTTATATAGACACACAACTCATATAGCTAGAGAAGTGGTAAAATCATTCTAATTCTCGAGGTTCGTCAGCTACCTGAGCCCTTGAAGAGTTGTCCATCAAGGGTGACCCCAAAGACAAATGGAGCATGTGAGTTCTGTGACTCCTCCTGGAGACTGTCGTACTTGAGATCCGGCATTATCTCATTGAGGACGGTGACGGGGTTGACGGCCCCAGACATAGCTTTGTTCACCAGAGTCTGCACGTGACCCCTCTTCTCTTTAAAGCTGTCCTCATTAGACACTAGAAAACAAAAATGATATAAATAATGTGAAGTGTATGTTTGTTCCGATATGGCGTCTTCAATGTTAGTGTAGCGATTGTACCCAAACAACGACGGTGTCGCTAAGCGGACGAACATACAAATATATATCCAAACAACGACGGTGTCGCTAAGCGGACGAACATACAAATATATATCCAAACAACATTGACAGCCTGCCAGCTGATAATTGAATAAGTGTAGACCATGTTTGTATATTATAAATCGTATCTTTATAATAGACATACAATTTACAGTTAGTTATTATGAATCATGCCCGGGCTTTAACTACGAGGTCAAATCGCCTACTACCAGAGTGACGAAAAAGCACTCTGGTGGACATGAGCCCGACTCTACTGTGGGATTCCTAAATTTTGCCTACCCTAAATTTTTATTCAGCTAGGGCATGGGTCTTTAACGAGTACCTGACATCATACAGACTATGGACCATCGCTTAGCGTCCCAACCGAAAGTTTTTTCACCTCGCAGATATAGGTAAAACCTAAGGGCCCCGATCGGGTTTCGAACCCACGATCTTGAGCTCAGAAGGCAAGCACGCATACCACTGAGCTACCGACGCCCTTCATACAATTTATATAAAATTGTAAGTAAATGATAAAGATAGGATTCATAATATACAAACGTATGGTCTGCACTTATTCAATTATCAGCTGGCAGGCTGGCAATGTTGTTTGGATATATATTTGTATGTATGTCCGCTTAGCGACACCGTCGTTGTTCGGGTACAATAGCTATATTAGGTTAGGTTAGTTAATTATTTAGTTATTGTGACTCATGCCCGGGCTTAAGCATATTGAGTAGCAAATCGTTTTGTAATAGTTCAAAAATATATGTAGTAATCTTAAGTAAAAAAAAAGGCATAGTAGCAATTGTGCCGCATACTACATCGGAGAACTTCGTCGACGATCGTTTTTCATTCTTATATATCGTACAATCAGTATTTATTCACTAGAGGGATAACAATAATTTTTTTACATATATTTCTTGTACCTATATAAAGTTATATATATTTATATAAATTTGTGCTATATTCATGAAGTTTTCATGTGATCCGGGAAAAAGAATAGGTTACTTGGTTTTACCAATATTTCGGAAAGCCGCTATTGAGAGGGAGGAGGGGCGCAACCTATTGGGCAGCATCATTTTAAAGCTACTGGCAAGGATTTTTCAAAAATTCAAAAATATAGTATTCTATAAAAAATGTATGGAGTATCATTTCAAAGTACTTGACGAGAAGGGTTCAAAAATATAGTATTCTATAAAAAATGTATGGAGTATCATTTCAAAGTACTTGACGAGAAGGGTTCAAAAATATAGTATTCTATAAAAAATGTATGGAGTATCATTTCAAAGTACTTGACGAGAAGGGTTCAAAAATATAGTATTCTATAAAAAATGTATGGAGTATCATTTCAAAGTACTTGACGAGAAGGGTTCAAAAATATAGTATTCTATAAAAAATGTATGGAGTATCATTTCAAAGTACCTGACGAGAAGGGTTCAAAAATATAGTATTCTATAAAAAATGTATGGAGTATCATTTCAAAGTACTTGACGAGAAGGGTTCAAAAATATAGTATTCTATAAAAAATGTATGGAGTATCATTTCAAAGTACTTGACGAGAAGGGTTCAAAAATATAGTATTCTATAAAAAATGTATGGAGTATCATTTCAAAGTACTTGACGAGAAGGGTTCAAAAATATAGTATTCTATAAAAAATGTATGGAGTATCATTTCAAAGTACTTGACGAGAAGGGTTCAAAAATATAGTATTCTATAAAAAATGTATGGAGTATCATTTCAAAGTACTTGACGAGAAGGGTTCAAAAATATAGTATTCTATAAAAAATGTATGGAGTATCATTTCAAAGTACCTGACGAGAAGGGTTCAAAAATATAGTATTCTATAAAAAATGTATGGAGTATCATTTCAAAGTACTTGACGAGAAGGGTTCAAAAATATAGTATTCTATAAAAAATGTATGGAGTATCATTTCAAAGTACTTGACGAGAAGGGTTCAAAAATATAGTATTCTATAAAAAATGTATGGAGTATCATTTCAAAGTACTTGACGAGAAGGGTTCAAAAATATAGTATTCTATAAAAAATTTATGGAGTATCATTTCAAAGTACTTGACGAGAAGGGTTCAAAAATATAGTATTCTATAAAAAATGTATGGAGTATCATTTCAAAGTACTTGACGAGAAGGGTTCAAAAATATAGTATTCTATAAAAAATGTATGGAGTATCATTTCAAAGTACTTGACGAGAAGGGTTCAAAAATATAGTATTCTATAAAAAATGTATGGAGTATCATTTCAAAGTACTTGACGAGAAGGGTTCAAAAATATACACCTAAGCCCTTTTCGAGTGTGTGTGTAGGGAGGGACGGATGGGAGAGGGAATTACAGATGGGTATTGAGTTAAAATAAAGTAAAACGTTTTTTTACGTTAAGGGGGGAGGGAATTATCCGGGTATCGCACAGCATCAGCTTCCGATGAAGTAGTAGAACGCAAACTTCCACAAATAGTAACATATAAATAGAAATAACTCACCCAATTCCTGTTTATTTTGTCTCTTTCTGGACGTAGTATCAAGTGAGCGAGATGAATCCTGAGTACAATTATTCTGGTTATTATAATTGTTATTATCTTGATTTCTTGAGAGTATAAGCAGACTGGGGCACAGTGTAAGCAAAGCAGCTTCCGCAGCTCGCTGCTTGGCCAGCTTCTTTGCAATGCCGCTACCGCAGAACAGAATGCCATCAACCTAGAATTAAGTTTAAATAAGCCACAAGCAGGAGAATCATTTAATTGCAATTTATTAGAAAAGTCCTCGGAGAATCACCGGCTAAGTACAATCAATCGTTTAGTTAAACCTTCCCTCTAACCCCACCCTTTCTTTTGGTCGATTTGACTGAAACCCATAGGTGTCATCCTCATTGGTTTTTTTTTTACTTTGAATATGAAATTTCATGTTGAGATACATTTATTACTTCGGCAGCTATTGGAGTTTTTGAGTTAAGCCTTCCCTCTAACCCCACCCTTTCCTTTGGTCGATTTGGCTGAAAAACAATAGATGTCGTCTTTAAAGGATTCACATATAAAATTTAGTGTTGATAAATTCATTGTATCGGGAATTATTGTGTCCACAGACATACAAACACATTTTATTTTTTCTGTTTTGGAATCAGTATTTCGGAAAACTCCTAATCGAATATCTGACCGATTACATAACTCCCCCCCCCCCCCCCCCCAAACTACGTATTTTAAAAATCTATTTTTCCTAGTATTCACCAAGGATCTCAAAATTTGTCTGCAATGGTTTTTCCTGATTTTTCCCTGTTTCTACCCTAGATATAATAGACATTTATCCCATAAAATATTTTGAATTCAACAAGTAACATGGGATATTTTAATTTTCACACCACTGAGGTCATATGGCCAGAGTGGATGAAAAGTCGGAAATACAGTAAAAACATCAGCCCGTGTATATCAGGCTTAAGATAGGATACTGACTCATATCAATAAACTGTAATGGGTGACTCATTGTTATGGATATGAAGCACTACTTACAACTAAAAGTATCAGTACTTTAATAGATTACGAACTACCCAAGCGGTGCTGCGCTTGGGACCTAGTTCAGCGGTCTCCCGATAGGGCTAGTTCCCTACTCTGGTCAGACCTGTCTTACATCATAATTTTTACTTCCCCACCTGTAGGAAGCATAGAAATTATGTAATCGATTAAAAATTCGACATTGAATTTCACCAGAATTTCATGTTTTACAACCACAGATTCCACGGCTCCTATTGATTTCAGCC
This sequence comes from Aradus depressus, assembly GCA_963662175.1. NCBI lineage: Eukaryota > Metazoa > Arthropoda > Insecta > Hemiptera > Aradidae > Aradus > Aradus depressus. The sequence continues at coordinate 95,015,058 of OY759214.1, read as the reverse complement.
AAGAGAGGGGACTTGACCCAAAAGCCCTAATAACTGCCGAAGTAATGAATGTATATCGGCGAATCGGATCATTGTCAAGAGATGGAGTGGGGTAAGGTCAAATCAAAAACTCTCATAACTGTCGATGTAATGAATTTATCAACACGGATTATGAGAATTCAATAGTTCCTGAGAAAGACCCTCATATATGAAAACTGACATTATTGCAGAGATATTGTGAAATCATTCAAATGAACTTGAAAGAAATAAAACTTGTTTATTTATGATATTGTCTAATTTCACCAACTATATTTACATGGGAGTACTTTCGGTATTTCTACCATCCTCAGCCATAAGCATAAGAGATAAGACTAAGTTAATATTACAGAATGTCAGCCTCTCGAGGAACCCATTACCCTCCCCCCTGGTGTTCCCCATGACGTCAGACATTCCTAACTAAGCTAAATTGTCGAGCTGTGAGATATTTTATGACAAGGCGGTCCCCATATTTCAAATATGTGACCCCTTCTAAGATCTAGGTATAAAGCATTAACAATGAACAGGCGAATAATATAACATTAACAAATCAAAAATAATTGGTTCCAATTACATCCTAATTAAAATTATTATACTGTAAATTATATATATATATATATATCTATTAACAACTTCTAAGTTGAGAAACGCGGACATATTGTGGAAACTTGTAATAAATAAATAAAACAAACTTATTTTTGAAATATTGTCTATTCCACTAAAGATATATATACATATATAACTACCGGTTTCGGCTTTATACCATCGTCAGGTCTTAGTTCATAACTAGACCTGACGATGGTATAAAGCCGAAACCGGTAGTTATATATGTATATATATCTTTAGTGGAATAAACAATATTTCAAAAATAAGTTTGTTTTATTTATTTATATATCTATTGGCAAGATTCACGCATTGGCAAGATTCAGATAAATTATATATATATATATATATATATATATATATCTATTGGTAAATTCTATGTATATTTAAACGTACCTGTGCACATCGACTGGAGGGTCATATTATTGGTGACAGTAAAGGGGAATATTTTAGATTGGTTTGGTCGTTCATACAAAAGTACTCCCATGTAAATATAGTTGGTGAAATTAGACAATATCATAAATAAACAAGTTTTATTTCTTTCAAGTTCACCCTCATATATGTTCACCCAAATATATATATTGATTTCAAGGGAAGCGCCAAAACTTAGTTGATTAATTCGAGCTGAAGAAGTACATTGCCGGTGTTTCACCGACGACTTTTTTCAATGTAAACTCTTCACGCTAAAATGTAATTTTCAGAACTTCCCCAGATGGTTTGTTGATTCCCCAATATTTCCCTCACTGTGCACCGCTCCTGTTTTAGAATTTTATATTAGTCTATTTTGTTTTTCATAATTCCACTCCTACTAGTACACCCCATAAATCGTGACAAAAACTCACCTCAACAGATGCCAAGAAGTTGGGAGAGTGGGCAGGTCCATCAGACAGGATCACCTTGAAGGAGAGACCTGACTTGAGTTCGTTGAGGAGGGACAACGGCGTCTGGGACGTTTTGGGAGCACCGTTCTCCTTCAGTCTCAGTCTCTTCACCACCGACTCTACATCTGAAATATAACCATTATTAAAATAATTATAGAGATATATCAGTCAGGTTATTAGCGTCCAGAACCTCACTTCTATGTATATTTTTCAGGGGAAGTCGCTTGAACATCACAAAGGTAAGGGAGAGGAGAGTTTCAAGACAAAATATAAAGGAATAATGTTCCTTTTATGAAAAATTGTAAAACAAAATTCACATGAGATCGAAAAAAGAGATCACCATACAAAACGAAGAAATAATGTGAAGACGAATTTATCAGTAATGTCTGGTGATTATTGAAAATGTTGTGGTAAATGGGACTATGTAGGGCAGTAGATGATTTAGGTCGCGGTTTTGACATTTGGTCTCTAAATTTATAAGTGACTAGCTACGATACTATAGGCAGTTTTGGTTACATTGATTTTTAATTAAGTCAACATCTGCACACTCCAATTCTGTAAAGTAGACGTTGCGACTATAAAATACAATACTTAGGTATTTACTTACGTTGTAGTTGTATGTAATTTATTTATTTAAATACATACAAAATAAAGAAATTGGAGAGGTTTGCTGAGTGGCTCGATGTCTTGATAACAAGCAAACACCAGACTCACTGCACTACACCATAAGAAGAACAAAAGTAGAACTTACTACTGTTAAGAACATTCCTTCTACGATACATCAACCCATTCTTGCTCAATCGTCTTCTGCACTTCCTTGGCATCTTTACACATCTGAGGTGCTTGAGTGCATGAAGAATGAAATAGTAGAAGTCGGGAGACGACGATAAAAGGTCAGTTATGGCGATATGATAAAATGTTTATACAAAAGTTTTGATATATTTTGATAACAGGTTGGTCCCTCATTATGCAGAATGCTTTATTTTGAAAATATAAACAGTCTTAAATATGAAACCACATAAGATAGGCATTATCAATACAGAAAGCAGTTATCAATAATAACGTTGAGATGAAGATAAGTAATATGAACAAATAGGAAATTTAATAATTCTGATAAGCCTTGTTAATTCAAATATAAAATGTCTTCAGCATATAGCTGAACCCTGCAGCTGAGCAGATTTATAATAACATCTACATAGAAGCAGCAGACCCAGATGGCAACATGGTAACGCATGGAAGCGAGTTTTGGGCTTCCCAGTTTTCTTATACATTAGAGAAAAATAGATCTTTAAAAAGGCTCAAGTCTGGATGTAAAATTAGGAGAAAATATGTAATAATCAAATACTCTATACAACTAATTCCAAACGCAGCTAAGAATAATCAGTCGCTAAATGACATATTATATAGGTTTTTTTAAAAATCAAAATCAGGAATTCAACAAAATGTATATAATCAGTGAAGGCAGCTTATATTGACCAGGGTTTTGATGGAATCGATACAAATGTTTGCCATAATAATAAGCCAACAAAATGTCAAGATTATTCATATATTATTATTTTATGAAACGTATAAGATAACTTACCAATAGATAACGGGTGTAATTTGAAACATACCGTTTCATATTGACTGGAGCAAACAGTTTTTTAAAATTCTGAATAGACCAACAAAACGAAAAACTATCTACAAGAACAAGGACTGCAAGTTTACAAGAGAGCCTTTTCATCAAACCGACATGGCATCTTCCTAGACTGTTTATGACAGTGTTACATCGATCAGAGTAAAATAAAAACCCATAAGTGAATTTAGTTAATAGAATAATAAATTCATTCAACAGATTGCAACAAATGTGTTTTCATTGAAACGCAAATTGTACAAACGGGCGGTTCTGCGAAACGGTAGGTAGCGCTCGGGGAAAATGGCGGCGGTGGTGTGGAACTAAAATCTGATGTGAAAATTGACTGTAGCGCGCGCGGTGGCGAACATCTGAAACCCCTACCCCTTTCCCACCGATCATTTACGATGTCAGATACTCGCACCCCTTCCCTTGGTGAATAAAAATTTAGGGTAGGCAAAATTTAGAATTCCCATAGATGTTGGCGTAGATCAGGGGGAGGGGCAGGAGTGGGCCCGCCCCCTCCCCAGAAAAGTACCTAATTAAAAAAAATTAAAATATACCTATAACGACTTCACCACAGACAACACATTAAAAGGATATAGAAAGCTTCAGTTCCCAGTCAAAAGTTATTCGGATTCAAATTACGCTTTCTTAAAGTTTGGACTCCAACGAATGCTGCCAATCGGCGAAGTATGACAGTTTAGCGAACGCATCGTCGTGCGTGTCACAACAAACCGCGGCAATTTCGAAATTTTCTCCATAAACTAAATTCCTCTCATGTCACTGCTGCACATACGAGAATGAAAAGTCGTCGTTTTGACCCCCCCCCCCCCCCTTCCTCATTAAAAAAGTCTACACCCCTAGTATCGAATCACAATATCTCTATATCATATTTACTGTACTCATACTTCTAAGTTGAGGAACGCGGACATATTGTGGAATTTGCAATAAATAAATAAAACAAGCTTATTTTTTGAAATGTTGTCTATTCCACTAAAGATATTTATAAAAATACAACTACCGGTTTCGGCTTCACACCATCGTCAGGTCTAGTTATGAACTAAGTTAGTTTGCAGAGTGCGACCCCTCCAATACCTCTCTGGTGAAAGGTGCCACTTCAATTAGGGAATCCCCCGGCTTAACCGTTAGCTACATCATGAAATATTTGACAAAACACTAATTTTTCTCTTAATTTACATAAAATAACATCTTTTGACTAATAAGTAAAAAATAAAAATAAAAAACATAACAGATAATAACATATATATGGAAACCTATAATAATAACAAACATAGGTGTATGTGGAAATAGAATCAGTTCAGGGTGGATAATAGTTAAAATAAATAAGGAGAATAGTTAAAAAAAGTTCATACAAATGTTCCTTTTGGTAGCTTTATTTATTTCTAATTGTTCTAGGCTATTAAGTAGCCTGCTTTTAGAGCAACAATGGAGATATTTTATGCCTATAGATGAATCAAAAGTGTGGCTATTGTCGATAATGTGAGTCGCGAGTGTAGAACGGTTGCCTCGGTTTTTTATTTCGGCTGTGAGTTCCTTGATCCTGTCTTTAAAACGACGTCCAAATTGACTGCACGTCGCGCACTCTAAGCTGTAAACTCCGCTTTTATTCTCAATATCGGTTTTGTCCCTACCTCTCTCTAAGCACTGGCTTATGGGATTGATAGTTTTAAACCCGATATTAAAACCTTTTTTTTTTAACAATTTACCTACTTTCTCTGAAAGTCGTTTTAAAGACAGGATCAAGGAACACACAGCCGAAATAATAGCCTAGAACAATTAGAAATAAATAAAGCTACCAAAAGAAACATTTGTATGAATGACCAAATTTATTTTAACTATTCCCCTTTGCTAAAACCCTGAACTGGTTCTATTTCCACATATACCTATGTTTGTTATTATTATAGGTTTCCATATATATGTTATTATCTGTTAGCCGGGGGATTCCCTAATTCAAGTGGCACCTTTCACCAGAGAGGTTTTGGAGGGGTCGCACTCTGCAAACTAACTTCATAACTAGACCTGACGATGGTGTGAAGCCAAAACCGGTAGTTGTATTTTTATAAATATCTTTAGTGGAATAGACAACATTTCAAAAAATAAGCTTGTTTTATTTGTTCAATGATTACATTTAAATTTAATTTAAAATAAAATTAATAAACTTTAATCATTCAGAAAATTATTTTTCATTAAATAAATCTCAACTTCGCCATAAGTGTTCGATATTACTCCCTCGAAAGTTCAGCATTGACTACTTGAACCCAGATATTTTCATAATATTGATACTTGACAAAAATATCAACCCTTTTGACGAGAAAAATCTTTTTTAATTTGCTTCTGATTCTGAAATAGTTATGTGAAAGAATTTTTGAAATCGTTAAGGTATTCTCTAGTTTTCAAGTATTTCCACCCTTCCAGACAGGCGAAAAACTTTTTCTCTTGTTTTTTCTTATTCCAAAATGTCTAAAACCCCAAAGTAAAAAAGAAAAAAGACCTTCCAGTCCGAAGTAAAACTTCATACGCTTTGAAATCATGGAAGAGCTGAAAACTGAATTTCTTTTTACCTTCCAATATTGTAAAACTTATCTAAATAGAAATGTGGGGCTTAAATAAATATAAAATATAAAAATTTAACCATTTATTATCTTTCATATGTAATTTTTTTTATTATATTACAATACGAAATGCTAGAACGAAAGATAAAAATAGATAGAAAATAAACATATCTAATAACATATCTTACAAAACGTTAAGCTTTAAAGTTGTAATTTAGAAAAGTATATACCTGGGGAACAAGCTCGTTTTTCACTGGAGCTGTTCTTTCTATCTATCTGATCAGGCGTAGTCGAAGTGATGTTTGAATCGGACGTTTCTTCACACTTCTGTCAATATAAATTCCAGTTGTACCAATGTATCGATCAAAGTAAATACGTAAAGTAAAGAAAATATATCTATAATATTCTCTATTGCAGCACAAGAACTGTTGTCTCCACTTTTTAATACATTTGTTACAACAAGAATTATTATTTTATACTAGCAGGTTGCACGGATGTAACTTTGCATTACATTACTTTACCTGAAGTTGATAATGTTCGATGCCCAGATAAACAATAAAAAACTTTTTCTTTTCCCTCTCTCCTCCCCCATTTTTTTAAACTCATCATCATTCGTATTTGAACTTTCTCGTCGAATTCTTTAAATAATATACATATATTTTTTTTTTTTAATGGGGCTTTCTTCTCCGTTAACATCATTGTAAACCGTATCCTTGAAATAACCTACAGATTTCGTCATAATAATTTCACCATTAATCAGAGGATACTTTGACGGTGTACATTTAGAGGATATTTATATTTATTTATATAGACAGCTCGTATTATCGACTTTGCACAGGAGTAAATTTCCAACATATAACGTAGGTTGCCCCTGTATTAAATCAAAGGGTCACAAAATTATAACGTCATCTCTCTCTGACACTAATGGTCATTCACTATAAACAATTTTCTACTCAACATTTTACTTAAAAAAAAAAAAAATCGGAGCCTATAACTACCATACCTGCCTCCCTCCAATCTAAATATAATTTTTTTATATTTATATTACATTTATATTTATTATATTTTTTTATCTCCGCTAACTTGATTTTCTTCAAGAAATAAATATATATATATATATATATTCGAAATTCATGAATTGGCGACGCTACTTGTCCTAATGAAACCATAGGAATCCTCATTTTTTTTACTGCATATAAATCGGGTCTCTAATAACAATTAAAAGCTATTATAAATATTTCAGTTATGGCTGATATGCTAAGTCCATAAGGCCACAAACAAATTTTAAAAAACATTTCAGTTATTTTTTTGAAATGATTATCGAACTATATACTAAAAGTAACGTAATAAGATTACTATCAAATTTTTATCTTCGAAGAGGTGAGTAGGTATACTCTTCTGTTTTCCCGAATATTCTTAATCACTCTGAGATGACCTTCCTTAAGGTATAATATGGGTATTATATATTTTATCACAACTAAGAAGTTAACTTTAATAAATAAATATATGATACTTACAACCGAAGAATGCGCCACTTCCTCTATTTCCCCCATATTTAAATAAATTCCTTTTTTACCTAAAATAAAAATATATTAAGAAAGACATCAAGAGAGCAATATTCATTTTTATAAACGAACTGTCGGATTCAACTGATATTGAACTCAAGAATTACTTAATATATGAATTTATAGTGTGGCTCTGAGAAAGTGTTATTAAACATGTTTAAAATCGTTATAAATATGAAAAAAAATATAAGGATAAAATTCAGAACTCTTATCCATTGAAATGTAAACAAAAGGAAAAAAATAATTAGAATTAAAAATGAAATCCAAGCTCCAAGTAATAATTGAAAACAATTATAATTTAAATTTTGAAAAGGACTTAGGGCCGGTAGTAATAATTCATTTTTGGCCTGCAATGTCCAGTACTTAGATATTGAAAAAAACAATAGCCATCAAATTAACGCAGAAATGATAAACTATCACAAGTAAACTTCCGAACAAATACAATACCATCGATATATGATTAATCGATTCCCTCATTTTACAATCTATCCAATTTCTGGTATACAGAATAATGAACATTGCAAAATGTATTATTTATACTTATTTTTAAAAAACAAAATAGTGCATCTTATAGTAAATAATAAATGTCATTTGGATACTGTATTATTTTGTTATACTGTGTAATTGATTACGTAAATTCTTATATTATCTACAGTAACCTTTGGTAATTTATATATAGCCGAGATAAAATTGTGTTACATATATGTAAGTAAAAAATGGAATCTTTTGATGTGAAACAGTTCGTTAAACTTGGGAAAAAAATCGTTGGAGCGGGTTTAAATTATAGGTATAGTAACACAATGTTCTTAATTTGATCTCTGAATTTTTTATTTGTTTTCATTAATGTTTTCTAAAAACCAAATAGTCACTCATATCTGTTTAGTTTTGATTAGGTTTTTGTGAATATGTCTATAATAGAAAATAAAGCCTGGTATTATAAATTATTAATAATATTAACATTACTGAATTACTCCAGAAAATACCTGTTTTTAAGGCTGTTATTTGAAGATGATACAGACCTGAGTGAATCTCTGAAACTCTCACCACAGTAAACCTGCCTGCCGTTTGATTGGTGTCCTTTAATTCCTTGTTTTTGTTGTCTACATAATCACGATCTCAACGTAATCCTTCACTTAGTTTCATTTGAAAATATGAACTCTATTTGTTGTGTTTGTGTGCTACGCCTTATTCTAGCATGAATAGAAAAAAATATGTCACGTGGGAGAATATTTGAAGCAAGGGGACAAATGTAGCGTTTTGACAACGTTTTTCTAAGTTAAATTTTAATGATAATTCTTCATTTACAAAGACTTATTGAAATTTATTATACAGACTAACAATAAAATGATTGGTTTTTAACACATCATTATTGCTCTAAATTTGTATGTAAACGTTTTTCAAAAGTTGCAGTGGTCTCAGCCGGTCATTAAACTTCTTGAAGCCATTGACGGATATGGTTCAATTGATTCACTTATAAATAAACATTATAACAAACCCTATAGAGGGCGCCGGCAAATCAGAGTTAGCGTGCTAGCCTACACAGCTCGAAATCCGATCGAGGTTTTTTGGTTTTACCTATATCTGCGAGGTGAAAAAACTTTCGGATGGGACGTCAAGCGTCTGTTCGATGTCAGTTACTCGTTAAAGACCCCTACCCTAGGTAAGTAAATCTGGGTAGGGAAAATATAGGACTTCCACACTAGAGTCGGGCTCATATTCACCAGTGTGACGAAAGACTTCTCTGGTATTAGGCGATATGAACTCGTAGTTAAAGCCCGGGCATGAGTCATAATAACTAACAACAATTATATATTTTTTAGATCCGTCGTCAATGCAAGAGGACTCACATTACCAAAAGAACCGGTAGTTTTTTTGAAACCTACAACTTCTTATATAACTGAAGGACAGGAAATTGAGGTTAAGAACATTTTTCAAAAATAAATAAATACAAATAAGATATTTACCATTTCTTTGTACTTATATTAATTTATTTTATTTTTTTCTTTAGATTCCTCAGAATTTTGAAGTTCATCACGAAATAGAACTGGGAGTTATTATTGGTAGAAAATGTAAGAATATAGCCCCTTCATGTGTCAAAGACTACATCGGCGGCTATTGTTTAGCCCTCGACTTGACAGCAGCAGATCAAATGGTATAATTCATGTATTTATTCATCTTCTGAAATATTGATATCCCATGCTCTGCTAGCCCCAGATCTAATCTGAAGTCAGGGGAAGACAACTGTCCTGATTATTGATACTTGAAATTTTTTGCAGAGATATTGTGAAACACCTAATAAAAAATTAAGAAAAAACGTAAGTTTTAAAAAAAATATTGTCGATTTCACAAAATATATATAATATTGGAGTACTTTCGGAATTGCTACCATCACCAATACTGACAGTATTTGTTAAGTCGTGGCTGAAGATAGTAGCAATACCGAAAGTAATCCCGTCTTATATATATATATATGTATTGTGACATAGACAATATTCTTAAAAAAAAATACAAACACGTTTTCACCTGCCTAAGTGTTCACATATTCCTGATCAGTCACTCCATTATTCCCATACTGTCGATATCGATCACATATTGTTGATGTCGATAATCGATCGAGCCTACCTAGGTTTAGTTACCTAAAAATTTACTCAAGTCATGAAGTGAAGTGCTCTCAATTGTTATCGGCCGAAATTTTAAGATCATTGCTACAATCACACACAAGACATCATCGCGAAAATGGTAAAAAGATGTTGAGGGGACCTTCAAACGTTCTATTCGTACAAAAATTCGAGATCGACTTTTCTATGAAGTTTCATTTTGAAGGTTTTTACCATTTCCACGTCTGCCAGTGTCAGTGTCTGATTCGAACTTTGTGGGCGTTCTAATTCTTGAAATTTCGAGAAATCGGACAAAAATTGAGAGCACCCATATAAAGTAGCACCAGACAGTAATATATTACTATTAATAACAATTTTTTTATTTCATTAATTTTCAAAAATTTTACGTTATAGAAAAATTAGGAATATACATTATTTATTTATTTCGTTTATTCATTTTTTTTTATATATAATTAAAAATTAAAAGGTTTCTATCTGGGAGGTGAAGAAACCTTGTGCACGCCGTCCTTCGGAATGGATGTTAAGCGATGGTTCCGAGTCTGTACGATGTATTACAATATTAAGGATACTCGTTAAAGTCCTCTCTCTACCTTAGTAAACTAAACCTGAGTATGTGAAATTTAGGACTCCCACTGTAGAGTCGGGCTAATGGGACGAAAAAGCGCTCTTGTAGTAGGCGATATGACTTCCCCTACGAGCCCGGGCATGTGCTACAAAAACAACAACAATAGCAATTAAAAAGTTACAAAAAATAGATATACATATACGTTAGTCCTTTCGAAAAATTGAATCCTACCAAAAAGGTTCCTTATTAAATTTCCAAAAATCAGATTTGAGAATGGACCAATATGAACAAAATTATAGCACCCAAAACAAATAATGTACAATAAATCTCCATAATGTTTTAGATTTCAATGCAAAACAACGTATTTTAAAATCTCTCTCATTATTTCTTTATTTTACCAGCTCAACAAAATGTATGTTAATTATACATGGTGGTAATATGGGGAATTAGATTAGGGAATGTCTCTAAGGAGAGATACACTTAACTATTTACATCAATATTATATTGAAAACAGTTGGTAAAAGTCCTCAAATTAACATGTGGAGAAGTCTAGATTTGAGACGTGCAATCGAACATTAGACATTGCGTGCCGAAACTCATTTATCTCAGAAAGATAAATTAAAAATCCGGGGATATAAAGTGTATCGCTCTGACAGAAATTCAAATAAAGGTTTTTATTGAAAATTATTAAAAATAAAGAAAAAATATATAATATATGTGATGTGGCGATAACAGGGCTTCGTTATACTAACCACTTGGCAACAGATCTCCCTCCCCTCTCTTAATTTCATACTGACCATACAGGGTATAAGAAAGTAGTTCGTTTTTATCGACCACGATCTTCTGTCTATTACATCTTTGGTTAATCCTGCTACATTTTAATTATTGTGTTGCAGAAAGTAGCCCGGAGTGGAGGGCTGCCTTGGACCCTGGGTAAGGGCTTCGACACAGCCTGTCCTGTGAGCCGAGCTCTGGAACCCTCACATCTCTCAGAGCCTGACAATGTGTCTCTGAGGTTGTTGGTCAACAACACGGCCAGACAGACTGCCTCCACCGCTGATATGATCTTCCCCACCTCTCATCTCATTGCCTTCATCTCCAGATACATCACTCTCGAGCCCTACGATCTTATATTGACCGGATCTCCTGCTGGGATGGGGCCTATTGGTCCTGGCGACATTCTAAAGGGGAGTCTGGGCCAGGATTTGCTGAATTTTGAATTTGTCGTTCAAAGTTCTATAGATGACTTGAAGAGTGTTGAGAGTACCCAGTAGATACGGAACTTGTCATATTGGTGGTCCAAGGAGCAGATGTCTCCTCTCTCACATTGTATACCCAGCATTTTGAAGGAACATTACACTGGAGTCTTTGGAAAAAGTCGTCAGTGAATCACCAGTAAATTTACTTCCCCAGAACGAATTAATCAATCATCTTTTCGCTCCCCCTCCAAAACCAGTCGACCTTTTGCGCTAATATTGAATCGTTAACATACATAGGGTTCCTAAGCCCTTATACTAAATTTTGTATCGATAAATTCATTTTTGGGTTTTGAGTTGAGCCTCCCTCTCATCCCCCTTCCTTTCTGTCAAATCCGCTGAAAATTAATAAGTGTTCCAATTCACATGTGAAACTTTGTGTTGATACATTCATTACAACGGCAGCTATTAGAGTTTTTGAGTTAAGCCGCCCCCTTCCCTTTGATATAGTTTGGATTTTGACTGAAAATCAATAGGTGTCGTCCTTAGAGGGTTGTGGATTCACATATAAAATTAATTGTCGATACATTCATTCTATCGGGAGTTATCGTGTTCAAAGACAGACTTTTTTTTCTTTCATATTTGGAATCTGGAGGTCGGTAAACATTAAATTCATAACTTCCCCTATACTTCGTAAAGCTGGGGAAGTAAAAATAATGACAACTTATACTTTTGTATAAGGAAGTATTGTAATCATGCAAAAATCCGAGATCGAGTTTTCGAAGTTCACGATTCAAGATCCCTTAAACAAACAAACAACAACAACAACAACATTTATTTGGACCAGCAAGATGATGCTTTACACAAATATATATAAAATAAAGGGTTTAAAATAGGAAGTGCTGGTACAGTCTTTGTTTGAGTCGCCTCCCGGGAGTAGGCGCTCCTAGACCGTAGTGTACAGCCCTGGAACAATGCACTAGGGCTTCGTGGTGATTTTATACTAGCTTCTCAAAATGAGCTGCAAATAGAGGAACTCCCAGTTCTTCGTGGATTTTGTGATTCCTGACAAACCAGAGTGCGTTTATTACTAGAGTACTTTATTTTGAAATGTTTGTAGTCGATTCATGTTAGTGTTGCTGGTACCGATCCAGACTGGACAGGCGTATGTTAGAAGTGGAAGTAGAAGTGTCTTGTATAGCAGAATAGTACTTGTGTGTTTAAGTGGCGTGTTTCTGTTTATGAGAGGGTAGAGTCGTGAATATGCTAGCTTTAGTTTTCTGTTAATGTGTAGTTTCCATGTGAGTCGTGTATCCAAAAGTACTCCAAGGTAGCGCACACCCTGGTCCTTGGGGTTCCAGAGAATTGGGAGGTCATCAATTTGCAGCTGGCGTTGTTCCTCTATGGAGAATCTGCGGAGAGCGAAGATTTTAGCTCCAATCTTCCCTACATTAAGTTGGAGTCTCCATTTCGAAAACCAGAGGGAAACTTCTGTCAGGGCTTCCTGGAGCTGATCAATGGCGACGGAGAGGACACTATGCTGACATGCGATCATTGTATCATCTGCATACGTGGCTAATGTCGCAGTGGGAGTTTCGGGGAAAAGGTCCCTTAAACATGTTTTGACCATTTTCGAGATGATATCAGCCTGTATATGATTGGAACTAACCCAAATGTTTTTTCAAACTTGGCCACTCTATAAACAGTCATCTTCACTACAATCTTATTTATATTAGATCAATGATTTTTAAAAATTAATCCCTATCTGATGAGGACGAACAAACTCAACTTCTTACATGTTCTTAATTTAAACTTCATTTAACCCTCATTTCTATAAGCGGATGAAAAAAGAATTCTTAAATATTCAGACGATTTACACGAAAATGGTACATCATAGATAAAATATTTTTAAAAAATGAAATAAGGACTGTTGGGCTACAACACGTAGAAGAGATAATGAAAATACATCCGTTTGGGCGCAATGAAATGACTTGTTTCCATTGTGGGCAATCGGGTTTATTCTAGTGTAGTGAATAATATTTTCCTTTTTATGTAAACATTTCTGTGGAATAAAGAGTTGAGAACAACAAAGGAATCTTTATTTTAGCTCCAAAAAAGTGATTCAAAATTTTAAGTCTTCTGCATGTATAAAAGTATATTTTTGTCTGCACATTGTCTGAATGGTCAGAAATCCGGTTCATGTTAAATAAGAATAAGAAGAAGAAGAAAATTTATTATTACGAATAAGTTTACAAATGACAATATTAAACAATAAGGTTAGGTACTTAGAACTACCCTTATGAAAATAAGTAAAAATATGTATAACAGATCAATTAATTAAAAGAAAATGCTATCTGCTTAAGGGAATAGTGAAAAAAATCGTCGGTGTATCACCGGCAATGTACTTCCCTAGAACGAATTCATCAATTAACTTTTCGCCCCCCCTCCGAAAGCAGTAGGGGCACCTAATTCCTCATACTAAATTTTGTGCCGATAAATTCATTACATTGGCAGTTATTAGGGTTTTTGAATTTATGTTAAGAGTTGAACATAAATAAATTAAGTATGGACTTAACATTTTTATGATTTAAGGTAAAGTTATTATACTTTATTTCTAAGTCTTCATGGATTTAGAGAATGGAGGTTGAGGTTCCTTGAGTAGCGACCGTTTATTCTAAGGCTTTTATTTTGGGACTGGAAGAATTTTTATTGTTGTTGTGGAGACCTTTGGAACAGCAATGAGGAGAAGAGAAGCCAGCCCATTATATTGTCTATTTGTCTCCTATCTTGTCTGAAGGTTAGTCGTCTGTCTCGGTGTACACTTAGATATTTTACTGATATATTTTTTTGTTATAGATAGTTATTATGACTCATGCCCGGGCTTTAACTACGAGATCATATCGTCTAATACCAGATTGCTCTTTCGTCGCTCTGATGGAGATGAGCCCGACTCAATTATGTGAGTCCTAAATGTTGCCTACCCTAAGTGTTTATCGGGTCTTTAACGAGTACCTGACATCGTACAGGCTCTGGACCATCGCTTAACGTCTCATCCGAAGGACGGCATATTAAAGAGTTTTTCCCCTACCAGATATAAAACCTCGGCCGGATTACGAACCCGCGATCTTGAACTCAGTAAGCAAGCACTCTACTTCTGAGCTACCCATATATTATGTAGCTTACTTGAAGACAAAAAGCGTTATTTGTGTGTTTCTCAATTACTATTGATCCTACGTGAAAAAAACATCCTACACGTCAACGACAGGTAACATAGCTAGCTAGTCATAATTTGACAGTAATTAAAAAAAAAAAAAATTGTGACAACATGAACAAGATGGTAGTCCTCTTCCCACCCCCAGAGTTCCCACTGATGGAAAAATTTAATTTAGTTGGAGGGGGCCTCTCCCCCTCCTCCCCCGGTCGGTGCTGGAGAGGGGGGGGCCTAGTTATTGATCTTGGAGTCTGTAGGTAGAGTGAGAGTGGTCAGAAGATGGGAGGATGTGGCCGAGGTAAGTGAGTTGAACACAGGAGCACACCTCTCTATAGCACCTTCGAAATTTAGCGCAAAAGTAGCACCCCAAGTCACGCATCACGTCACATGACTCCCATTTCACCTATTATTTGTCACATTTTTTTGTCATTTAAAAAAAAATAAAAACAACAATGCATATTTGCAACAATGTATTTTAAAAAAAATAAATGAAAATATGTTTTAATTAGTTGAATTTTAGATCCCGTGGCGTGAATTCGCTCAAAATTTTTAAGGTAAATATTTTTATTTATACTTATAAATTTATTCTGTTCTATTTCTCATGTACTATTTCATATTCAAATTGTATCCTATTTTTTTAAGTGCATAATTGTACATATTATTGTTGTATTAGCTATATAGTTTTTATGGCTACAATTTGTCGTAGAATTATTTTTTAATATTACATTATATTAGTTAGTTGTGTGTGTAGTTAAACAGAATAATAATGTATAAACCTCTTCCTGTTGCATTTTGTTCTGTATTCTTCCTGATTTGTCCCCCTTTTTTTTATCCTTGTACACTTAGTATCCTAAAATTGTATTTGATTTATTTTTTATTGATGGAGAGGCTGGAGAAGACGATGTTATTTCGGATTTTTGGGTCATGTTATTTAATTAAATTTTTGAAATCCATAAACGTAAATGGAATATCCTCACGGCTTAGTGGCTAATTTATCTGCTAAATCAGGAGAGGCCAATACGTGGCTCGCCTTAAATAATTTTATGGCCCGCGAGATTGATCACAATTTTACAAAATATGTTTTTGCACACAACATGTACGTATTGAGATCGCTTTGCAAAAGCTAAATGAAAGAGTTGAGAAACAATTATCTCACTAATTAAATAAATTAAATATTATTGGATCATTTCATTATTATATTATCTATGTTTATATGTCTGAATAATAATAAAAACAATAATAATAATTCATTCTCTTTTAAATTTTGGGTTCAAATCTAATGTAGGGATATATAATTTTATATGCGGCCCGCGGGATTATAATGCATTCCCAAAGTGGCCCATAAGATCATTTGGGTTAGCCACCCCTGTCCTAAATGATATGCTAGATTCCCAGAACTGGTAGTAATTTGTCTTCAATTTGTTATATGAATATTTGCTGATGCACTAAAGACGATTTAGAGGTAGACAAGGGCAGCAACCTGTTGAGAGTTCCTTCTTTCTGAACGTTGGACGTAGTCAAAGCAAAGGGTGTGAAGCTTGGGGTCGCGGCAAAGAATAAGGGAGAGCAATAAAGTATCTTGCAGCGCACTCTTATCCTGGCAAGGGTGGGCAATCAAGGGTACAAAGGGTGTAAGTTTGGGTTGTGTAAGGTAATGTTGATAAATTAATACTACTTTTCATTATACATAATTTCCCTTGAGGGTGCCGGTGGCTCAGAGGTAGCGTGAGGATCGCGGGTTCGAACCCCGGCCGTGGTTATTCGCATGGGAAATTAAGCGATAATCTCGAGCCTGACCTATCATAAACCCTATCATAGGTAATTAAACCTGGGCAAAATTTAAGACTCGCACAGTAAAGTCGTGCTCATGTGCACGAGGACGAGGAAATAGCGCTCTGGTAGTAGACAATATGACCTCATACCTAAAGCCCGGGCATGAGTCACAATAACTAACTATAATTTTCCCAAATAGTTTCTGATTTTGCCCTCGTGGCACATTTTCAGTCAATTTCATTTAATTATTTACCTAATCATAGTTAGTTATTTAAAATATAAAAAATTTCTCGTAAGATTTCATCAATTAGACTGTGAAGAGGTGAATGATACTCTTACTTACTTACTTACTTACTCCGTTGGCGACGAACCCTGAAGATCCTTAGCCGCCCACACTAGCCTTCTCCACCGCGATCTGTCGTGCGCCACCGGTCGCCAGTTCACCACGTGGTGTTCCACAGCATCCTTCTTCACCAGGTCAGCCCACCTCAGCCTTGGTCTTCCTCGTGATCTGGCTCCTTGGACCTGAGCGTCCATGATGCGTCCTATGGCTGTCTGCTGTCCGCTTCTCACCACGTGTCCAGCCCATCTTAAGCGCCGTGATTTCATATCTGCAACTACGGTCGGGTGTTGCCAGAAGATGTCCCTCAGCTCCCTGTTGGTTCTGATCCTCCACTCTTGGGTTTCTCTATCCTTGACCGGACCTGCTATCTTCCTCAGCACTTTATTTTCAAACGTCTGGAAACGTTTCTCCAGATGTGAGGTCAGGGTCCAGGTTTCACACCCATAGATCAGAACGGGCTTTACCATGGAGCTGTAGATCCTATACTTCAGGTTCCTTGACAAGGCTCTGAACCGTAGCAGCTTGATGACAGAGAAATACGCTCTTTGGGCCTGCAGAAGTCTTCTGTCCACCTCCTCCAACATCGAGTTGATGCTAGTTACCGTGGACCCGAGATACATGAAGTTCTCAACTCTTGGGAAGGAGAAGGTCCCCACATTTAATTCCTGCTCCAGATGAATATTCTTACTGACTATAAGGTAGTCGCTCTTGTCGACATTAACTTCCAGCCCTACTCTGCAGCTGTGCTTAAGTAGTTTTCCCGCCTTACTTTTAACTTCTTCTGGGCTGTTTCCTAAGAAGGCCACGTCATCCGCATACGCCAGGACTCCGTTTTCTCCGGCTATCTGGGTGCCTTCCTCGTTCCTCATCACCTGCCTTATCACTCGCTCAAGGGCCAGGTTGAACAGGAGAGGGGAGAGGCAGTCACCTTGCTTGAGGCCACTCATAACATCGACGGGCTCCGAAAGTTCTCCTTGAACCATAACTCTGCTTTTTGCTCCTTCGATACATGCCTTTACCATTCTTATGAGTTTTTCCGGGAATTTAAATTCTCTCATCATAGCCCACAAACTTTTCCGATGTATTGAATCATAAGCAGCTCGGAAGTCTATGAATAGTGCATGGGTATCCTGTTGCATCTCCCATTGCTTTTCCAGAATTTGTCTGAGAACAAATATCTGGTCCAAAGTGCCTCTTCCACGTCGGAAGCCCGCTTGGTACTCTCCAAGGATGCTTTCAGAGTAGGGGGGTCAGCTTCGTTAGGAGGATTCTTGAGAGGACCTTATACGCCACTGACAATAACGATATGCCCCGGTAGTTGCAGCATTCGGTCCTACTTCCTTTTTTCAGTAAGGGACATATCAGGCTCGTGTTCCAAACTTCGGGTATTCTTTCCGCTCTCCATATCTTTACAATGAGTTGGTACGAGTTGGTGAATGATAGTGAGAAGTGATTATTTCACAGGCTGCAAAATAAAAATGTAGTCTCACCTCTTGATTTTATTGTTATATCCTAGCCGGCTTTCGAGGTTGCCCTCATCACCAGGCAGTTTGATAAAACATTTTCTGTCCACATTCATGAAATTTTAAATTGTTAATTTTACATTCCCAGCTTTAGGAAGTATAGAGGAAGTTATGTAATCGGTCAAAAATTTCATGGTGAGTTTTCAACGGAATTTTATGTTTTCCGATCTCCTGATTCCAAAATTGAAATAAAATTACTATGTGTGTGTGCCTGTGAACATGATAACTCCCGATAGAATGAATATATTGACGTGAAATCGTGTGTATCCAAAACCACACAGGGAATACTTTTATTTGAAGGGAAAGGTTCAACTCAAATAGGTCCAAGGAAAAGGGCAGGACCAAGGAATAAGGGCTCAACATTAAATACCATATTAACTGCCGGTGTAATAAATGTACCGAGACAAAATTTAGTATGAGGATTCAGCAGCCACTATCTAAGTCAAATATTTTGCTATATGGCTTTGAAGGGAGAGCGAAAACTTAGTTGATTAATTATATCTGGGGAAGTACATATCCGGTGATTCACCGACCACTTTTTTTAATTTTTTTATTTGAGTTTTATTTTAAGGGTAACCTTGAAAGCCGGCTAGCATTAAATAATAAAATCTGTGAGAGGTGAAGACTACATTTTTATTTTGCAAACTGAGAAAATGCTTTATATAAAAATTTTAATTGAAATCCTTGACCCATACAATATATCCTTCCTTCTTGTATTTATTTAAATTCTTCGACTGAACCCTAGAACTTAACAAATGTCTACTGAGCGCGAGATCCTGGATTCGAAACCCGACCGAGGCTCTTAGGTTTTTTGTATAGGAGGGAACACGCCGTCCTTCGGATAGGACGTTAAGCGGTATTCTCGTGCATGTACGATGACAGGTACTCGTTAAAGACCCCCACACTAGATGAATATACACTTAGGCTAGACAACATTTAGGACTCATAATTGAGAGGCTCATGTCCACCAGAGTGACGAAAGAGCAATCTGGTAGTAGGCGATAATAACTATCTATAACAAGAATTATATAACTGTAAAATATCTAAGTGTACACCTAGACAGACGACTAACCTTCAGACAATATATGAGACAGATAGACAATACAATGGGATGGCTTCTCGTCTCCTTGTTCTGCTTCATCTGACCAATAGGCCAGACCTCCTGTTGCGTTTAGAGCAGGAGTGGCCAACCCGAGGCCCGCCCTGAATAATTTTACGGCCCGCGAGACTCATCACGATTTTACAAATCATGTTATTACACAAAACATGTGCAAATACACGCAATGAGATCGACTTGCACAAGCTAAGTGAAAGAGTTGAGAAACAAATATTTCACAAATTAAATAAATTAAATATTATTCAATAATTTCATTATTATAGGGTTAGGTTAGGTTTTATGACTCATGCCCGGGCTTTAACAACGAGGTCATATCGCCTACTACCAGAGCGCTCTTTCGTCACTCTGGTGGACATGAGCCCGACTCTACTGTGGGAGTCCTAAATTTTGCGTCCCCTAAATTTTTATTCATCTAGGGTAGGGGTCTTTAACGAGTACCTGACATCATACAGGCTCGGGACCATCGCTTAACGTCCCATCCGAAGGACGGCGTGCTTAAGTTTATTTTACCTCCCAGATAAAATAAACTAAGGGCCTCGGTCGGGTTCATTATTATATTATCTATGTTTAAATTTATGAATAATAATAAAAACAATAATAATTGATTCTGTTTTTAATTTTCACTCCAAAAAACTTTTGTAGTAGGTCCAAATCTAATATGGGGATATATAATTTTGTAAGCGGCCCGCGGGATTATAATGCATTTCGAAAGTGGCCCGCCAGATCATTTGGGTTGGTCAACCCTGGATTAGAGCTACACTAGCTGCGCCGGTCTCCGCAACAACAATAAAAATGTATCCAGTCCCAAAATTAAAGAATGGTCGGTCGCTACTCAAGGAAGCTAACCTCCATTCTCTAAATCCATGAAGACATAGAAATAAAGTATCTAAAAAAGTATACCCTAGTTGAATATATATTTAGAGTAGACAAAATTTAGGGCTCCGATAATATATTCGGGCTCATGTCCACCAGAGCGACGCAAGAGCGCTCTGTTAGTGAACGATATGACCTAATAGAGTCGGTCACAGTAAGGAACCAACCAACCTAACACATAATTCACATATTGAAAAGACACATTACGTGTAAAATGAGTAGATGACACACACAATTAGGAAGGCATGTTTTCACTATCATAAAACATGCCGGGCGGGGGGGTACATAATGTAATTAACGGGAACCTTGGTGGGCATGCAAAGACAGGGCGTGGCGTCCAATACCATTAGCAGGAGCGGATCTGGTGACTGATGGCCGCCTCTGCACGATAATACCAACACACCGCTAGCAATACCAATAACGAACAGTACTCGTATGTAAATACCAACCCCTCTCAACCAGTGACTGGTCCTTTGTAACTTTTGTGTTGAGTTTATACGGAATTTCAATTTCCCCTTTTTACAAAAGTAAAAGAAAAAAATCATTGGTGAATCACCGACAATGTACTTCCCCAGGATGAATTAATCAATTAACTTTTCACCCCCCCCCCCTCCCCCCCTTCAAAACCAGTCGACTGTTTACGCTTATATTTAATAGTTACATATGGGCTCCTAAATCCTCATACTAAATTTTGTGTGGATAAATTAATTAAATCGACAGTTATTAGGGTTTTTGAATTGTATCCCCATTGGGGGGGGGGGGGGGGGGGGGGGATTTAGTTGACAGGTTGAGTGACAGTCTGTCTGTAAACAAATGACGTCATTAAACTCTGTGCGCAAGACAGCAAGAGGTCGTCTTTCCCAATTTAACGTGCATATTTCTTTATCCTTAACTGACTTATGAGGCTATGCGCTAGGGGGGAGGGGGGGGGGGGGGTAATTCTCCTTCCCCCCCCCCCCCCCCCCCCCGGTACCCACCACTGGTATGAGTCCCATTCTAGTAATGTTCCTGTTAATGTCCGCCTGCTTTCCTGAGAAAGTGCCTCTTTGTCTGAGCGGCTCGAGTGCTTAGCTACCAACCTAGGGTCTTGATGGTTAGAGTGACTGGCTACTTACCTGGGTGGGACCTGGGGAAGGCTGGGCTTGTGGTCGATAAAGAGAACCCACAGAATTTCTGTCAAGCTTTCGGCACTGAGTCTGCCTTCTTCAGGGCTTATATTATACATATATGACGTTTGTGTCGATACATTCATTACAACGGCAGTTATTAAAGTTTTTGAGTTGAGCCTCTTCGTTGATTCGCATATAAAATTTCATGTCGATACATTCATTCTATTGGGAGTTATTGCGTTCACAGACACACATACACAAAGACAGACAGCATTTTTTTTTTTCATTTTTGGAGTCATGAGGTCGGAAAACATGAAATTCCGTTGAAAACTGCGCATCGAGTTTTTGATCGATTAAATAACTTCCTCTATACTTCTTATGAATTTT
This sequence comes from Aradus depressus, assembly GCA_963662175.1. Lineage (NCBI taxonomy): Eukaryota > Metazoa > Arthropoda > Insecta > Hemiptera > Aradidae > Aradus > Aradus depressus. The sequence goes on along the minus strand of OY759214.1, from coordinate 94,993,091 downwards.
GAATAAACTAAACCTAAAAGACAAAACATGAAGATAGGTCAAAAAAACGTTACGGTTTTGGTGTCCGCCCGTCTATGGGCAGCCTCAAGCTCCCACACAAAAATCAAAACCACATGAAACTCGGAAAGTCTGCAGCTGTAGACAGAGCATAAGGACCGGTCCTAGAATAATTTTCGCGCAACGCGGCATCAAAAAAATAGCTTTTGTGAAAACCATAATATTTACGTACATGGTCGTTAAGCAGATTGAATGGTTCTGAGAGTACATGACTACATTATTATTTTCAAAATCTTGGTCTCGCCATTCTTGCGAGTTCGAATTCCGTCCGGGAGAGTTTTATTTCGTGGATAGAACTCCCTCCCAGGGATACATGGCACATGGATGTTGTGTAAATAATCAAATAACACAGTTATAGAGGCATGGCTAATATGCATCGTACATAATGCCAGGAAATAAATAAATAAAATCAGTACCGTTTGCGCCAGGATTTCCAAAAGAACAACCAAATGTGCTTCCCCCGCCGCTTTGTAATCGTTGTTATTGACGTTAAAAAATCTTAAAAGTATCTTAAAAGTGCATGTGAGATCTCATAAAAGTAAGATTCGAAAATGTTTTGTCAAATTGGGTCCGAGAGAGGAGCAAGCAAACTTTTTCGACATCTCAGCAAAAAAGTAATTACATGAAAGAGATTTGAATGTAGATTACAAAAATATTGTTTTCATTATTTTGTAGCCATTACAGCGAGGGCGGTAGCATCGCAAAGCCGATGTCTCCTCTCTCCCTCTAAAATGTAAACTGTGACTCAAAAATTTTGAAAAATATCATGAATGCGTTATAACATAAATATTTTTATGTTATTTATAATAAGTTCCGCAACGCCTCTACATTTTGTGGCTGTCATGTTCTGACGCGTCTTGCAAGCATGTCCTAGATGGGGTTCATGTCTGGACTTCTTGCGGGCCAGTCCATTGCCATAATTCGAACTTCATGAAGGTACTGTCGAACAACACACGCAAGATGGGGTCGGGCATTGTCGTGCATCAAAAGAAATCAAGGGCCGACAAACGGGGCGAAGGGCATCACATGAGGTTCTAGGATCTATCTGATATATCTGATAGCAGTTAGTGAGCCATGACCAATGACCACTAACTCCATAGAGGCGTTTAATCTATTAAATTATTAACCAAATCAAATTAAGCAAAAAAAAGGAAAATCAAATATACGATAAATACAAAATTGGCCTACAAAACCCTTTAAAGTATGGCCATTGACCTCAATTGACTACAATTAATTTTCAGTAGACTGTAGGTACTTTCATTTCAGGATTGTAATCCTGTGAAAATCCGAAATACGATTTTTCGACGGAATTATACGTTTGAAGGTCTCCTGAATACGTTTTGACCATTTTCAATATGAACATTAAAAATTAGTAAACTCAATAAATCTATGAACAATATTAAGGTTACGAAATAGAACTTGTCGTGAGCCATTATAGATAAACAATGAATACATGAAATGACCTACTGTGCGCTCTTTCGTTACTCTGGTGGACATTGTAATAACATAGTACAAAAGGTCCAAACAACAACTGACTTTATTTTCCAAATATTTGTCGAACACATGTTAACACAAGTATATTGTATTTTATATAATATAGAAAAACATATTATTTTAATATTAACTAATTTACAACATCTTCCCCCTCGGTCATCTGAGCCTGGAGGCTGGTGCCGTGATCCAGCCGAAGCTGGTCCGCATGTTTTCGAAGCCGGGCCTCCTGCACCTCCACCAGGTAGGACGACACGCCAGTCTTCTTCAATACCTTCCCCCGTCTGTACCCTTTTCCTGACGGATTCAAGACCCACACTCTGTCTCCCTTTTCAAACGTTCGAACCTTAGCTTTTCGGTCATGGTAGAGTTTCTGCATCACCAGAGCCTCCTCTACATTCGTTGACACATCCGGTTTCAACAGATCCAGCTCTGTCCTTAAGCGTCTTCCGAGTAGTAACTCAGATGGCGTTCTGCCGGTTGTCTTCTGAGGCGAGTTGCGGTACGAAAACAAGAAATCTAGCAGCCCCTGATGTAAATCCATCCCGGCTTTGCGAGATGCGGTAAAGCGCTCTTTAAAAGTCCTGACCGCCCGTTCACAAAGACCATTAGTTTTAGGATGGTAAGGCGTCGATCTCACATGCGTAACTCCTCGTTCCTTGCAAAACCTCCGGAATTCATGTGAACTGAACTGGGGACCATTGTCAGATACGATGATTTTCGGAAGGCCAAAACGAGCGAATATTTCTGACAATACGCCTATTGTTTTTGATGTTGTCGTAGATCCCATGGGCACTATCTCCATCCATTTGGACATAGCATCAATTACTACGAACCAATACTTTCCTTGAAACGGTCCCGCAAAATCAACATGAATCCTACTCCATGGTTCCGCAGGGACTGACCAAGAGTAGAGGGGTACCTCAGGTTCTTTCGTTCGTCCTTCTTGGCAGGCACGACACGATTTTACAAACTTATCAATATCCACGTCGATGCGAGGCCACCATACATGCCATCTTGCCATTGCCCGCATAGCAGAGATGCCAGGGTGCCCACTGTGAAGCATGTTAAGTAAGGTTTCCCTGTAGTAGGATGGTACAATAATCCTGCCCATCCAAAGCAAAATATTTTCTTCAAACGAAATTTCTGTACGTTTTTCATAAAATGTAAACAATTGGGATGGTACATTGGCCTTACGTTCAGGCCATCCCCTCGTTACATAGTCCATAACCCGCATGAGCACAGGGTCCTTTCTTGATTGCAGACTTAAGCTTTTCTTCGAAATGGGCAGTTCATCGACTTTCAACTGCAACAGATGACCCCGCTTAGCCGATCCGATGTTTTCTTCACTTGAACATTCACTTGTTGCTAAAGGAAGTCTAGATAATGCATCTGCCGGCGCATTCCTCGATCCACTGTTATAGATTATCTCGTAGTCATATGCACCCAGTATTAGAGCCCATCGAGTAAGACGGTTCGCTGCTAGCTTAGGCACTTCTTGATGCTCCCCAAATAGTCGAATTAGGGGTTTGTGATCTGTTCTGAGATTAAAATGTCGACCAAAGAGATATTGGTGAAAATTTTTAACGGCAAAAATAATACTCAGGGCTTCCTTATCTAAAGCGCTGTATCTTTTTTCGGCGGCCTTTAACGATCTAGAGGCGAAAGCAATTGGTCTTTCACTGTTATCTAGGTACCTGTGAAACAATACGGCCCCCAAACCCGTGTCACTTGCATCTGTACATACTATAAGTGGCAGATTTTCGTCATAATGGGCTAGGGTCAGAGAGCTCGTGAGGGCTTGCTTAATCTCCTCTACAATTTTCTCGTCCTCCTGTGACCATTTCCATCTGATCCCCTTCTTGAGCAGGCGATGAAGTGGTGCACATTTGCCTTGAAGACTCGGCACAAACCTGCTATAATAGTTGATAGAGCCCAGGAGGGAGCGGAGTTCCTTAACATTGGAAGGCGACGGCATCCTTCGTATAGCCTCAATGTTGTCCTTGGTCGGATGAATGCCATGTTCATCGATCACATGCCCCAAATATCTAACCGAGTCCTGAAACCATTTACATTTGCTGGTTTGCGTCCTGATTCCCGCTTTACTTAACCTCGTCAGTACTTCCCTCACTCTACTAAGGTGAACATCGTGATTATCCCCAGTGATGATTATATCATCAAGGTAGCATGCTGCTCCTTCCACTCCTGCCAAGATACCGTCCATCGTGCGCTGGAATAAAGCTGGAGCAAATTTTATTCCGAATGGCAAACGTCTATATCTAAAATAGCCTTTGTGAGTGGCTATTACGAGAAATTTTTGTGATTTTTCGTCCACCTCCATTTGCAAGTAGGCATCTCGAAGGTCGATCACGGTAAACTGTTTACCCCCTCTCAATTTAGCTATGAGGTGTTCAAACAGTGGTAATGGATACGGGTCATCGTAGATATACTTATTTATACTAACCTTAAAATCTGCACATATCCGCACCGCTCCGCTGGGCTTAATCGTCACTACGATTGGTGAAGCCCATTCGATAGGTGTTGCGCTCGGATCGACCGGTTCAATAACCCCTTCATTTACCAGTCTGCTAAGCTCAGCCTCCACAGCAGATTTCAGGGCGAACGGAACAGGTCTCGCCCGGTATACTACAGGTTTACTGTTGTCACGCATCTGAATAACAGCTTTCTGTCCTGCTATTGTACAGATGATGTGAAAAGATTCGAAAATTCTTTTATAAGTCCTGTAATGACGTTGTCCTCTGGTTTGTCCGAAGCTTTGTTTTGTACCGTACAAACCTGCGCCCCAGGCGGCAACTTGAGGCCGAACGCCAAGACCCAATCAAGGCCGAATAATGGAATATCATTTTTTTCAATTACGACAATGTTCAGCTTCTTACTTTTACCAAAAGCACTAACCTTAACCTTCGATTCTCCGAGAGTTTTCACAGACAGGCCCGTGTAGGCCAGCAGGTTGGGGCTGCTTGACAGTTTGGGAGATCCTATGTCCCTCCAGACTTTTGTCCCTATTATGGACCTTGACGCACCCGGATCATATAACATTCTCATGGGAACCCCGGCTACTCGAACATTGAGCATCACCTTGGAGTATCCCGGACTTGTAGACATTACGTTGTCCACGTTGGAATACTCAGAAACGGAAGTGTTGTCACCGTCCGACTGACTGTGACGGCCTGAATTGACATTATGAACGTTTGAGTTCTCAACAATGATGGCATTGCCTATGGCCCGACAAACTTTCGAAAAATGATTTAGCTTGTCGCATGCATAGCATTTTTGATTATGTGCTGGACAACTAATTCCTCTTTTGTGCAACTTCCCCCCACATTTCAAACAGTGGGTACCTCTGACGAGCTTTAATACCCTTCTCTTCTTCTTTGGGCGCTCAATCGGCCCCGACTTCTCCACCCGGCACACTTCGCTGTTCGAATGCCGGTGGATAAACGAACTTAGTTGTCTCTGTTGGATTTGGACGCTCTCCAAGAGCAATGCAGATGATTCTACTTGGGAGAATGTCGCGTCACCTGATCCGTGAAGTCTCAACAGTTCGCGCTGCCATATCTCGTCATTCGCCCCGACCAATAGTTGGTCGCGCAGGCGCTCCTCCAATGACGTTCCGAAATGGCATTCCCCAGCGATTGCCCTAAGGCAACTTATATATTCTCGTAGCGGTTCCCCCTCATTCCGGAACCGTTGGGTGAATCGTACCCTTGCAGTCAACGGTGCGGTGGCCCTGCAATAGTAGCGATCTAACACCTCTACGAGTGCCCCAAAGTTCTGATTGGTTACCTGGTTTGGGTGGAAGTGGTCTACCAACATCTTGAACGGCCCAGGTCCCATCCTGGACAGCAGCAGGTCCCTCTGTAGCCCCGGGTCCGTCACTCTACTGGTCCTCACGGCTATCTGAAACCTCTGCCTGTAGTACGTCCACTCTTCACCGGCATTCCCATCAAACTGTGGCACTCTGAACGGTTGCTGCCCAAACTCCGCATAGGTGGCTTCCGAAAAACCATTATTGGTTTTTTTCATTTTTGGCATTATTATTTTTTAATTTTTTTTTAACCTCGATCGCCAATGTAATAACATAGTACAAAAGGTCCAAACAACAACTGACTTTATTTTCCAAATATTTGTCGAACACATGTTAACACAAGTATATTGTATTTTATATAATATAGAAAAACATATTATTTTAATATTAACTAATTTACAACAGACATGAGACGACTCTACAGTGGTAGTCCTAAATTTTGCGTACCTTGGTTTATTCAACTAGGGTAGGGGTCTTTATCGAGTACCTGACATCGCATAGGGGGCATGGCTTTTTTCATATTAGCCAAAGTACTTTACTAAAAATAACTAAATAACCATGTTGAGGTCACAGGATATCCTATATAAAGTTTACGGGAGGGTTGAAAGGGCGGGGTTGAGGTTGGGAAGATGGCGGCCTCCATTTTATGGAGAAATTAATAATTTTGTGATGGTTGAGGGGGGGCTACACTGCATTTCCCAGGAGACAGAGTGAGCCCAGGAAACGTCTAAATAAATTAGGTCTATTAATATTTGAACTGTGTGAGTCTGTATCAGCTCAGATGGAGAACAGTAATGGTGTCTAGTGAAACCTGTAACTACCAGCACCGAATTTATCTAGTTAAAGTTGAATATAATATATATTATCGTGTGAGGTATAAATCTATAGTTTTTTTAATTTTATGAAAAAGAAAGGTTTTAACTACCTCCTTTGTAGCTCTGGTGGACATGAGCCCAACTACTATGGGAGTCTCTAACGAGTACCTGACATGACACAGGCTCGGAACCATCGCTTAACGTCCCATCCAAAGGTGTTCAAGATATTTTCACCTCCCAGATAAAAAAAACCTAAGGGCCTCAGCCGGGTTTCGAACTCGTGATCCTGAGCTCAATGAGCTTTACATACCTGATTAAATGTTTTCCATTCAGTCTAACGTTATCCTGAACTCTCGCAAGCTCGGCTATGTCAGAAGTCTTTTGCTTCCTCAGCTAAACGAAAGTATAAGGGATGTAATCAGTCAGTAATTTGATGGTGCGTTTTCACTGGAATAGCATATTTTCCGACCACCTCATTCCGTTTAAAAAAGTTACTGTCTGTGTGTGTGCGATTGTGAACACGAGCAGTCACAATCCTCGTTTTACTTTCTGTCCAGTCTGAATATATTTAATTTCTTATTCTCTTTAATAAAAACTACCTAAAATAAGAACATATTTTAAAATTGGTTGCTAGGCACGCGTTTCAATTTAAACATTACTTTTTTTTTTTTTTTTTTTTTTTTTTTTTGCCTTTATGTACGATGCATATTAGCCATGACACTGTGTTATCTAGTTATTTACGACATCCATGGCTCCGGGAGAGCGTACTATCTTCGAAATAAAACTCACTTCCGGACGGGATTCGAACCCGCAAATCATGGTGAGACCCAAACATTACTTGGAAATAACCTAAGGAAATTTATTTTACACTTTCGAAGCGCTATAACATTACTCGTATTGGTCCTATCTCAAATCTTAATACATTTGGTTAGTTGAAAATCTAATAAGGAACATTTTTGGTGAGAACTATTTTACGATAGGACTAACCGTTTTCGTGTAAATCAAGCAAACGTCTAAAAAGTCGCATACAAATGACATATTCCGATCTATTGAAAAATGTGGATGAGAGGGAGAGGGCAACATTTTAGGGGTCGGCAGAAAAGAACGGGGCGGCCGAATTACGGTGGCAACCTACAGATAGCCTGTATTAGGTGAATTATACGGATGATTGAAAAAGTGAAACATTTCTTCAAAAACCACTGTAGACTATCCTGTACTGCTTTTCTGGTGACAGATTGTGGGAGATGAAAAAAAAAAAAAAAATGAGAACAGTAAACCCCTTAGTGCGGAGGTTCTTGATATAAATGGTAGATGGGGTGTATTCTATGATCAGTGATAGACGATCCCCAGACAGACCGATCAGCCACCCCACCCACCCCTGTCGGCATCACTCTTCTGCCCCTCACAAATCCCAAATCTGGCTCTCATTAATCATCCCGGGCATTTCCCATCCTTGAGATTGATTTCAAAATATAGCTGAAAATCAGGTTTGTTCGTTAAACTAGTCGTTTTAGGGCATATTTTTAAGCATCAACCATCCCTCTTCGCTAATATTTTGATGTCTTGAAATTAAAATTTGAAAAATAAATTATAGTAAACCCGCAGCTATATATGTATAATTGGGGTTCCTCAGAAGGCAGCAGAGCTTCAATTGGCTCGCTGCGCCACTGGGATTACTATAATTTATTTTTCAAATTTTAACAGGCTATCTGTCGGTTGCCACCTGGCGCCCGAGGCAAACCCCTAAAATGTTGCCCTCTGCCTCTCATCCACAATTTTTCAATAAACCAAAATGTCATTTGTATGCGACTTTTTAGACGTTTGCTTGATTTACGATAAAACGGTTAGTCTTATCGAAAAATAGTTCTCACCAAAAATGGTCCTTATTAAATTTTCAACTAATCAAATGCATTCAGATTTGAGATAGGACCAATACGAGTAAAGTTATAGCAGTTATAAAAATAAATTTCCATTAAAAAAATATATATATTTTTCTATGTAATGTTTAAATTGAAACGCGTGCATAGCAACCAATTTTAGTATTACTTTTTATTTTCGGTAGTTTTTATTAGAGAAAATAAGAAATTCAAGCCATTCAAAATAAAATCCTTCGAACAATCACATAGGTATTCAAGAAATGATGAAGGCAGGAGAAAATCAAAATAAATTCTGAAAAGCCTTCTACGCTAGGCCGCTAGAGTTGGAGCCATCGATATATTATTCAAACACATATCGATATTTACAAAGTTTATATTATATGTTACTAATGTCAGTGAGGAAGCCATTATTGATAATAGCTAATTATTGTCGATACTAGTAGATTGAAGTAGGTTAATGTCGGAAATCTGATGGTTGAAACCTTGAGTTCTGATTAATGTACTTCTTAGCTAGTATCAGCAATAGCTATGGAGCATTGTTAATGTTGGTAGAAGGTAGGTTTATATATAATAATAATATTATTTCCGTTAAACCATAAAATGGTAATATAATACATCATAAAAATGAATACATTAAGATAGCTTTTACATCAGATAGGTACCTAACAGCTATTAACTCTTAGTCTGACAAACATGTGATTACTAATAACAGTACTAGTAAAAAATAAAATGAAATAAATAAAAAATGAATAGAAAAATACTTGAAAATACATTATTACAAAAATAATAATACTAATAAGTAGAGTAGAAACAGTTTTTCAATTTTATTTAAATTGTGATATTTTTTATAAATCTTCCGGAAGTGCCTTTTTCTCGACGATATTTCGGTATGTTCTTACGACCCTACCTCAGATCACAATAGGGGAAATATGGAAAATAAATAATAAGATTATAGCAATGAGAATTAAATATTGTTTTTTTACGATTTTTACATCATGGCTATTTAATTATTTTTGAACAATATGAAAAAAATGCCGTTTCCGATTTTTTTCAGTTGTTTGAAATTGTGGATAATTTTTGTCGTTTCTATTGAGTCGAGAAGTGGGTAAGGGCATTAAAAAAATTAATTTCTTTATGAGTTATTCTTTTTTTCAAAAAGATAGAAGCATTTAATTTTTCGAAAATATTTCTTCTTGATATCCTAATCATGACTAGGATAAGAGGGAAAATATTTGTATTTTTCCTAATAACTATTATTCATGATACTTAACATTTTGTGCATATTGTGAAACAATTAATACAAATAATGAAAAAAACGTATGTTATTTTAAAAATATTGTTTGTCTTATATTGCTACCATTATCAGCCACGACTTAACAAATACTTGCATTTGGTACCACTCAGTAAGTTATCTCACACACTAACTTTTATCCACGAAGTTGGAGGAAACATTTTGGATACGCCTTTCATAATCAATTAGGGAAGGAATGTCCAACGATGTAATAGGAAGGAGGAGAGATGAGGCTTGTGGTCGATAAAAACAAACTTGTAGAATTTCTGCCAAGCTTTCGGCACTGAGTGTACCTTCTCCGGTGCCTGTATTGATATATGAGGAGTTTGGAGCCAGAGCGGACCAACCCACAATTTTTCGGAAAATGAGTTATTACCATCCTGATGTTGGCATAGGTTCCCTTTTTCAAAACCAGTGTGGATCACTTAGTTTCTTCACTTCAGTGATAGATAGTAGCACTTTAAATTTAGTCCACAAGTATTTTGTGCATATATTTTCAAAGTCACAATGGATCATACGGCCTTCAAAAACTTTATAGAACACAAAAAGGGATCACTCATCCAATACTATTCTAAAATTTCAAATATAAATAAATATTTGGGGCCCATTTATGGAGATAAACAAAATGAACTCAATTTTCAATTGCCATTTTCTACCTGTTCAGTTTCAACTAGTTGGTCCGCTCTGGCTCCAAACTCCTCATATATAGGTTACATTATCAGTCAGGTTATATAAGCTAGAATTACATAAAGACATAACAATAAAACTAAATGTGACTAAACAACAAACTCACTTTAAAATTATTTTCACTAACAAAATAAACAAATAATTATAATTTTTTTTAAAATTATTTTTTACTAGTTCAGCATATTACATGCTATGCTAATAGGTATAAATACAGGCATAAAATAAATATTAAAAATAACAGGTTAGTGTCGTTACATTTTGAGAACCAGCTAGGAGTCATTACAGAAGTAAACAAATAGATACAAATAAAAAATGAAAGTAAGAGATAACTCCGAGAATGGCTAACAATGAGGAAAATAAAAATATGAGAAAAGTAAACTTGAACACTTGGTCTCTAAGGGAGGATGTCTTGAGGGAGCCGTGGCTTGAGTCTTGGGACTGGAGTAGTCTTCCATAGTTCGTAATAGGCTGGTCCTGCTGCGGTGTTTAAAGAATCTAGAAACTTCTTGGCAACTATCTTTACGAAGTCTTGTATAGGAGAAGGCTGCACCTTGTCTTGAACCTGGAGGTCCTGTTAATTAGAGGATACAAGATGGAGAGACGTGCATAGACCTGGTTCAACTCTTGTTGGTATGTAGCTTCCAGGTGAGACTTTGTCTAACTCCACTCCCAGGTATTTGACGCTCTTGTCTTCAGGATTCCACGGCATCTCCACTAACTGAAGTTACTTCCGGTATACGTCTCAACGTGAATACTTTTGCCTCACTTTTGTTTGGACTGAGTGTTAAGTCCCAACTTTCAAACCACTCGGATACTTCACTCACTGTCGTTTGACACATCGTCCTGACTGATAATATACGTGTCGTCAGCAAACATGGCAATAAACCGATGAGACAGGGAAGTATATCTGAGCAGTATATATTAAATAGTGTTGGCCCCAGAAGGAATTCTTGTGGAACTCCTGCCTTTAGGTCGCGTGAATACTATTTCCTACCTTCACAGAGAATGTTCCTCCATCGAGGTATCACTAAACAAAACGTATGTGTGGTGAACAGTAAATTTTGAAATAACTAAACAAAAACAAAACTAAAATATACACTGATATCTAAACAAAAAATAAATATAACAATTGTTTGGATATCAGAGTATATTTTAGTTTTGTTTTGGTTTAAATATTTTAAAATTTATTGTTCAACTCATATTCGTTTTCTTCAGATGTAATTGTTTTTTTTATTTCGTTATAATGTAAATAATTTTAAATTTATATTCGCTCATGATGTAGGTTTGTTGTTTAGTCATTTAGTTTTATTGTTATATATTTACGTAATTGTAGCTTATATGACCTTACAGATAATGTACATTATATACATAAGTCAATACAGGCCTTGAAGAAAGTACACTCAGTGCCGGAAGTTTGGCAGAAATTCTATCAGTTTGTTTTATTGAGCACAAGCCTCATATCTCTCCCTCCCTCCTTGTCTTTCATAATGCCGTAATTTTTTAAAAAACTAAACTTCTTAGCTCCAGTAATTTGCTCACTATAAAAACGGAGAGACACAGAGAGCCCTAAACAGTTACGTTTTTTTCGTTTTTTTTTCTTGAAAAATCTGAAAATTTAAGGTTTCTCTATCAATTTTCTTATTCAAAAATTTTGGCCACTTTTAGCTAAGAGAACAAACCAATTAGCTGACCAATTTGGCAATTGTGATTAAAATGTTTAGTGTAACCTGAGTATGGTTTGATTAGAAGGAGCTTTAGGGTGATCCATCTGCCATGGCTGTCAGCTAGATCTCATTTGTCACCGGAGCCAGCCGCTCACTCAGTCATATCAGCCACAGGCCTCGCCACTTGGGCTAATTACATTAGCCGCCTCAGCACAGACATGCAACGCCACCCCCACCACCACCCCCCACTCATAAAACACCCCTTTATCTTTATAGTTTAATTTAATTAACTTCGTTTTTTTGGGACAAAATAATTTAATTGGAATTTAGTATCAAGGTGTTTCCTATAATTGAAAAAAAAATTGAAAAAATAAAAAACTGTTACAGAGAACGATATTAGGTTGTGAACGATATTGTGTGACGAGATTTTCAGTTTGTGGGTTCGAAACCCGGCCGTGGCTCTTAAGTTCTTAATCTGGGAACTGAAAAAGCCTTACGCACGCCTTCCTTCGGATGGGTCGTTAAGCGATGGTCCCGAGCTTGTACAATGTCAGTTACTAGTTAAAGACCCCCTGACCTATGTTAATAAAACTATATAGGCAAAATTTAGAACTCCCACAGCAGAGTCGGGGCTCATGTGCACCAGAGCGACGAAACAACATTCTGGTAGTTGACGATATGACCTCGTAGTTAAAGCCCGGACATGAGTCAAAATAACTAACTCTTCCAACTTATTTCAAGTCCTTGACTTGATTATAAATCATATTAACGATAATTGTTTCTGCATGCATTTGTCATCCTCAGTATCTAAAATCTAAACTATAATATACAGAGAAGGTTTGTTGGTATATTTAAGGTAATCTCGGAAACTATTTAACCGATTCGGATAATTCTTTCACCGTTTTGGGAAGGTTATTTCTTTACGGTGGACCTACGCTATATATACATCTTCACGCTATAACATAAGGGAGGTGAGCAGTGATTGTAAAAGTGAAGTAGGTCGGAGGTGAAACTGTTGCATACGCTTCCTAAACAGTTGAAGATATATCAAAATATTACCACCTTTTCCAACGGCCGATATCGCTGAAATTTGACAGGTTATGTCTGTAATAATTGTAATTCTTGTACACATTTTTAAATGTTCTTTATTGGATAAATAATAATACTTAATACATCGAAAATACAAGAAATAACCTTTTATCAAAACACTCATTCATACTCCACCATCTTACATCTAACCGATTACATTGTGTACATCTCGATCACGGACACAGTCAAGTGGTGACGTCACTACATCCCTTTCACAAAATTATTTTTTTTAAACATTTTCTTTTAACATTATTATTATTATTATTTTTTTTTTTTGTTTTTCTACTTACCATTTTTTAAGATTTTACTATGCACTGATTCTATTTACTTCACTTTATTTTCCAAACTGAAACACACACTTTTAATTTCGGTCACTTGACATAATCTTTAAATTGTCCTGGCAACTTGTTAACTCTTTGAGGTCTTCCAGCAGCTGTACTCTCTGCAGGTCTGGTTGCTCAACGTCTTCTTCCTCTCTAGGCATGTGTTCATCGAGATTTCATTTTCTGAAAAATGCGGCATGTTCTTCTTATTGGGTTTAAATTTCAAGATACATTGATATAAAGATACATATTGAAAAATATTGACTGTCGTCCCTATGGGGTTTTGAATTCACTCATGAAATTTATTAGGGTGTTTGAGTTAAGCCTCCCTACTAATCCTTTCTTCCTTTTGATCAATTTGGCTGAAAATCAATAGGTTTCGTCTTTAGAGGGTTTTGGATTCATATATAAAATGTTGTGTTATTCTATCGGGAGTTATCATCTTCATGCAAACATATATAGTAATTTTTTTCATTTTTAGAATCAGGAAGTTGAAAAACATGAAATGCCGTTGAAAACTCACCATGAAATTTTTGACCGATTGCATAACTTCCCCTATACTTCGTTTAGCTGGGGAAGTAAAGAGTAGTATCCCAATTGTTTTAATTTTTTTTTTTTATATTCATATATTATTAAAATTATTATGAAATAGAGAAACACTTAATATAGTAAGCCATCTGTGCAAAATGAGCGGGCATCGTAAGCGGACCCCATTGGTGCTTGGAGTGCCTGAAGTTTTAGTCTCATAAGCCTCATGGTGGATCCACTACTGGTAATGGAACTGTACCAATCAGGACTGTACTGTATAGAGACTCCTCTCATTTCTCATGTTGTAAAGATGGGGGGGGGGTTAGGATGGAACAAATTGAAAGGGGGCCCCACTGGGCTGATTGAGACCAGACCGGACCCTTCCCAATCACAGGTATACCATCCATATCGAGGTAACCGTTCTTTTCAAATAGCTGTGATCAGTGGCGAGGCATAAAGACAACCAGTGTTGTCCTTTCTAAGGCATAAAAATAATTATAATTTATTTGGAACTTAACTATTTGTATTGATTTAAATAAACTAATTTTTTATAAATAAAACTGTAAGAAGGTGGAAGGTCTGTGTATTGTTACGAATAGAATCATTTATGTCGTAATCGCCAGAGTGACTCAGGTTATGTGACATTCCCGAATAAACGAAATGAGTTTAGAAAGACGATTTAAAAAAAAAATTCATTTCGTGTAATATTTATCTAGAAAAAATAAAGTTTAGTGAAAGCTCTGAGGAAGCTCTAAGCATATTCGGGCCGATGTCCCACAAGACAGTATCCTCGGCCCCATCCATTACAATATATATACTGCCGACATCGTATCCATCTTCAGATATTACTGACGACTTACTCTGACGCCAAGTAATCCTGATCTTGCTATAGCCTCACTCATCCTACAACATCCTGAGGTGTTGCAAACTCTAAAGGATTAGGTTGAATTTGCAAAAATGTGTTCGTCACATATAGCGTATGACGCCAATCCTATCTGTCACCATTAACAATGTCCTGATTTTACGTAGACTTACGTGGAACCAAGGTGTATGACTCATAATTTGATTTGAAACATTTAATATGAACAACTGAATCGAAGATATCGGACTCTTACGTCCACTGCTTGGACCAAAAGGAACGTAGAGACTCGAACTTTGGGGTGTAGATAAACAATGCAACATTCCAGTCCAAACTCCTCCGATAAATTGTCCACGCCTAGACAGAGATCTCAGCATTCCCATTGACAATAAATGAATCCAATTCCGATTCCAAATAATCCACAGAGTCTTTCCTTTCCATTCAAATCTTCTTATAAGCCCTATTCTCATTCTAATAAACCTCCTCGCCGCTTGAACAGGAGTTGGCCGCACTATTTTCTCTCAGAAGATAGTGAGTGACAGAAACTAAACATTCGATGGAGAGTCAGCGCTGGCTGGCTTCTTACATTGTATATTGTATAAAGAATGCAAAAAAATAAAATAAAAAATATTTGAACATACTGTTTTTTTGCTCGAATAAATTTGGGCGATCTGATATCGTCACTCCAATGCCAAAACCACGAATGTGCAAATTTTACAATTTTCCTCCAAGTGCAGTTTTCGGTAGAGTTGGTTGACTAGATTACAATGCTCAAACAGCGAATGCGATAGTGAGTCCAAAGTTGGTAGAACTGACCATCTTATTTCACCGAGTTTGCACATGCCTGGTTTTGACATTGGAGTGACGATATTTAATTAATTCTTTCACTATTTAGTCAATTTTATCTCTGTTTTGAGTCAACTTAAGATTTATAAATTTAATTTTTTGTTTCAGTAAACAATAAAAAATAAAAAAAGATGGGCAACGTATTGTCAGGCGAGGCTTTCCGAAATCCGTATCCTGGCATGAAGGGTCAGATGTTCACCAAAAAATGGATCTTCAAAAACTACGCCGTAAGTCACAAATTTCACTTCTAACAAATATTCAAATACCTTGTTATAGGACAAAAAACAATTTACTTGATTCATAATTTAGAACGACAGGAAATACATAAGACTACTAAAAATAATATTTGTACAAATGTCCACTTAGTTTCCTGTGACTCATGCCCGGGCTTTACTACGAGGTCATATCGCCTACTAACAGAGCTGTCTTTCGTCACTCTGGTGAACATGAGCCCAACTCTACTGTGAGAGTTTTCACCTTGGGTAGGGGTCTTTAATGAGTTCTGACATCGAACCGGCTCTGGACCATCGCTTAACGTCCCACCCAAAGGACGGCGTGCTCCAAGTTTTTCACCTGCCAGATAAGAAACCTAAGGGCTAGTAGATAGCACGCTATCTCTGAGCTACCAGCGCCCTATAAATGATCAAGTTTATTTCAACTTCTTTAACACCATATAGAAATCAGTAACTGGTGTTTCCACATAAGTATTTAGAGGGCGCCAGTAGCTCAGTGATATGCGTGCTTGCTTACTGATCTCAAATTGCGGCTTCGATACCCGGCCGAGAGCCAGTGGATTTTTTATCCGGGAGGAAAAACGCTGAGCACGCCGTCCTTCGGATGGGACGTTAAATGATGGTCCCGACCCCGTACGATGTCAGGTACTCGTTAGGTGAATAAACATAAGTAGGCAAAATATAATATTCCCACAGTAGAGTCGGACTCACGTCCATCAGAGTGACGAAAGAGCGCTCTGGTAAGAGGCGATATGACCTCATAATTAAAGCCCGGGCATGAGTCATAATAACTAAATGTATTTAGTGTGATGATGACTGTCATTCCATATATCTTACTCAATATGTATTATTATTATTCGGTAATTTTCTTTATTTTGTTATATTGTCAATTTATATCATTATTTTTATTCATTTAGTTATTACGGAAATCCTCATATTATATTTTATTTGTATCCTCATGTCACCAATAATCATTTTATTAATTATAGAAACATCATTTCATGACAAAAACATTTCAGACCAAACATTAGGTATGTATTTACCTAACTATACATCCATGGGAACTCCCCAAGTTGAAATTCCAAACCTTTTCCTTACCTGATGTACAAAAATGGTTAGTTTGTAACTAAACCTGACGATAGTGTAATGCCAGATCCGATAGTGTATGTATACAAAGAAAATCTTGTTTCTAACAAATGTTGTTATCCCGATTATAGATTTGGTAAATAGTGATTATGTAATTGGGTGATAATTATTCACCTTGTCTCATTATTCAGTTTATCCTTAAAAAAAAAATATATATAAAAAAAAAATAAAATAAAAAAAAAAAGGAAATAAGTCTTCCAATAAAAGAGTTGAAAAATTATTAGATGGCCAATGGATATTCACAGCGCCATCTTGGATGTCCCGCACCCCTCCCACCTCTTGTCTCAGCGTCAGTTCTATGGAAGGAACTTATCTTTATTCTTACTTATTATATTTTCATAGTATATAAATAAACCTCAGATACTAAGGAGGTGATGTTATTCTTTGACTTTCACAACTCTGTAGATAATATTTTTGAAGAGGGGTTTCTTTTCACTAAACAGACAGTTTTCCTATAATAATTCAAATGTTTACAAAAACGGTCTCCGGGAAGCCACTTGAAGACGATTTTCCGGCAAATATCTCTGAACATCTATTATGAAAAACATTAAATACACGAAAATTGCGTATCTTGATTTTATTTGGTCACTTGATTTACACGGTGGCCGTTTGGTTTGGTTGCATGGACTCATCATGTGCGCGGGTTCCATTCCCGTCCGAGGAGGTTCTTATTTCGTAGATAAAACTTCTCTCCCGGGACCAAAATAAAAATGAGTTACACTCCCCCGCCCTCTAACAGCCCAAAGAAAAATAATTTCCAAAGAAAAAAATGTATCTACAAATTTTTTGTATTAAAAAAAATAAATAGAAGACATATTTGTAAACATAAACAATCAAAAATAATTCTTCTATTCGCTATGGTCAGGGCCGATTTATGGTTGACTTTTTTTCAACATGTATGTATGATGGTACTCTAGTCCTGCGGAGGTCATTTCGCTGTCGAAGACTGCAGCAACTTTTAGAAACAGCCCTACTGAATTCTCTTCTTCTTCTCGAAGCCAGAAGTAATGTCCTCCACGACTCTCCGAAGTTGATGGGTTGTGGATTGTTTAGCCCTGAACCAAAACTGATCCTGCGGAAATACGATATATTACTAGTTACCAGAACTCAGCTTAGTATAGATAACTCTTCTAAGTAATTTTGCCAGGCTATTCAACAAACTTATGGGCCAGTAGCTTGCTGGGTTATGCTTCGGCTTTCCTGGTTTAAGTATTAGTATAACTAGCATTGTTCCACTGATGTGGAAAGTAGCCATACCGGAGGCAGCTATTAACTGTATTGGGTATAAGGTCGTCCTCCTTTTCTTTTCGTATGGACAGTTTGGTAATGGAGTCAGTTAGTTTGGCGGGAATGGTGAATATGGTTTGGAGTTCTGCAGATGAGAGATGGGTTGTGCTAGGTGATAAGTAAGTCTTCGCTAATATTGTCAAGAGATCTGAAGATTTTCGTTGTCAGTCTCTGCTGTTAGTCCAGAATATTTAAGTGAGGTAATAGAATGCATCTCGTCTGTCTGTACAAGTTGAAAACTTCTGAAATCATATATTCCAGATATTTTTGGTAATTACAAATCTGGAGAGACCCCAATTCCCATTTTATCTGTCGAGTGAGTATGTTAAAATATCGTAGGTTTTTTTCTCTTCCTATATGAGATTTAGAATGTTTGAAGGTGTTATGTAAGATGTTCGTTGTCTAGGGTCCTTGTTTGTCCTGTAGGTGGCTTTCGTGATTGATTGATTGCAGGGATGGGTTTTGTACCCATGTTATCCAAAGCCTGAAGGTTCATATAACAGCCCCTCGCTAGTATTTAACTACTTATCTACCTCTTTAATGAACTGGTCTTCTTTAACTTTAGTGTCACCCTAACGGGGCCATGGTGGCCGTGCGGGCTAGAGCGTAGAGGTTTGGTCGCATTGCCTGACATAACTAAATAACACCGTTAGAGTCATGGTTAATATGCATCGTATATGAAGCCAATAAAAAAAAAGAAGTTGGATCCTCACAATCCTCCACGTCGTCTAAAACGACATTGGCAGCTTATTTTTAACCCCCGACACAAAAGGAGGGGTGTTATAAATTTTAAGCCTTTGTCTGTGTGTCTGTACGTGGCATCGTAGCTCCAAGACGACTGAACCGATTTCAAAGCATTCTTTTTGTATCATAAGCTGGTATTTGCGAGATGGTTTTTAGCCATGTCTGGTGGAAATCGGGTATGCCGCTTCAAAGATCTTCAGGTTTCATTAGAGCCTGTGTAGGGATCTCGGCCTGTATTACTGCTAGAGACTTGATGTTTGAGCTCAAATGTTTATAAGGCCAAGCCCTTCCCCTTCCCAAGCCTCCCCCCTAAGTCCCAATAAATGAACAAAAAATATGTTTTTTTTTTTTTGTTTTTTTATTTAATATTTTGTTTTAATATTCATATTTTTTTAAATGTGAATTTAAACTTGACAACTATGGCCTAATTGAGGCTCACAAGTACAAAAAGGTTGCCAACCCCTGATCTATAGATATCTTGAGGTAGTCCGTAGAGCTAACTTATTGGTTGCTTTCCTGAGAGAGGGATTGCTTAAGATAAAAGAGAACGGTTGGATATCGTGGATCAGGGAGGGGGCTATTAATCAAACAAAAAGACGGAGGGGTGGTCAGGTGAACAAATTTAATTAGGATATGGGCCGGGGGTTGTTTGTCCAGCCACGCCCTCCACCTCCCTTAATGGACTACCCCGACCTTCTTTCTTACCTAGGTATACCTTACTTTACCGTTATGGACCTTTACCTACCCACCTCCCCCCTAGCTAGGCTCTTTAGGACCTTTAAGGGTCGTAAACCTCCTCACCTTCCTAAACTCTTTCCTTTTCTTAGCAAGACTCCAGCTGTTCAATACTCCAAAAATTAACCAAATATACAGGGTCGGATTTAACGAGGATACAACGTAAAAATATGAAAAGTGTGGTAAAAAATAGTAAAATGCAAAATATGTGATGCGGCCATGAGAGTAGTTTTTTTTATGACAAAACACTTTTTTACAGATTACTCTCCCCCCCCCCCCCCCCCCCCCCCCATCAAATTCATTTCATACTGGCATTATTTGGAGAGATATAACTTTGTTCATATCTAAGGGTATTTAATAATTATAATTGAAAATTTAATATTGTTTTGAGGCCCATTTCTCATCATAGAACAAATATATTAGTCCCTCCAAGAATTTCTGTACTCTAGAATTGGAAATTCCACAGTTTGTTACGTTTAGTGAGTACATGATTTTGGGAGTTTCGTAATGTTCGAATCATATTACCGAAGAGTGTATATCTTGTTCATAGTGTAGGCATTGTGACGAGGTCGAGACTCTGGAACACATGATTATGAGTTGTAGCAAGTACCAAATAGAAAGATTAACAATGTTATCCACTGTAGAGAAATTGGTAACAGACTTTTTGCTACACCACATTATTGGCATCAAACAACACTGACATATAATATATGGTAGTATGGCGCAGTTTTTAGGGTCGGTGAATGCAAAAGTATAAAGTTAATATTGAATAGATTGGCTATGGCAAAATGTGAGGCCAAAAATATAAAAAAATATCCTGTTCACTGTCTTCATTTAGATGCATATATTGTTAACTTGAGAAATGCAACTTCACAGTGCATAACAACCTTGCCCACTCTACTATTAGCCAAATGAAATTGTGTAATTTCACATATTATTTATTTTATGGCTGTCATTGTTGAACTTGTTTTTAATATGAATAAAATATGTGTATGTGGGAGGTGCACGAAACTTTCCCCAGGGCTGTTTGTGGGATTTGGAAAGTTTTGAGTAATGCTCCTAATTCCATTAAATAAGATTTTATACAATATAACACCGGTTGGCTATGGGAAAGTTACACCCAGTTCCCACCTGTATATTTTCTATATGAATCGTCAGTTGGTATAGTTGCCATGGAAATATTGCTTTTAATTCTACGCACCTTACTTCTTTCTTTTTATATCAGGGAGATGAAGAAACCTTGAGCACGCCGTCCCGATCGAGGCCGGATGGGACGTTAAGCGATGATCCTGAGCCTGTACGATGTCAGTTACTCGTTAATGACCGCTACCCTAGGCAAAATTTATGACTTCCCCTGTAGAGTCTTATAACCACCAGAGCGACGAAAGAGCGCTCTGGTAGTAGGCGATATGACCTCGTAGTTAAAGGAGAACTTCCGCTTCTTTACAAACTTACAGTCTACTCTAGTCCGTAATACAGTCTTGGATAATTAAATTATTATATTTTAAAAATCTAATATGATTTTTCGAGACCTTCAGCTGGAACAAAGCACATTTTATAAGTGCAATCGTAACTGAGATAATGCAGGTCAAAAACTCCATTTTCGATGTTTTCTTTTTTTCTGGTCTTACTTTCACCCAACAGCCAGCAATCAATAGGACATGGAGGGTAGATGTCTTCAATGGCTGAGAGGAAGACCACGGGGTACAGTGTTGTCAACACCGGAATTCAATTGTTCTCCAAATCCTAGTCCAATAATATAAATATATATTAAATAATATATCGACATGAAATTTTATATCTGTGTCCAGACCCCCAAAACAGAAACTCTATTAACTGCCGATGTAATGGAAGCATCAACACAACGTCATTCAAACAATATCTTATACATAACACTTTCCCTTAACCTTTAAGTTTGCGAGTAGTGTAGATGCGTATGTAGCAATGGAGTTCGACTCCACCCTCTGCGCAACATTAGGACGACCTCTCAGCGAACCTGGTATAATTATTAGGAATATAATTTTGTAAACCTTATTATAATAAATAAGCGGAATTGTGGCCCAATATCGGACAAAATAAAACATTATTTTCAGACTGAAGTAAAAGTGGCTTATCAAAAATGTCATAAATCATTTTTGAACCTCATTTTTCAATATTACCAACTTTTACGAATCAATCAAAAATGTCAAAAAAATATTCCTTGAAATTGTAGAAAAGAATTGTTTGATCACTTTCTGTTGTAGCTCCTTCTTCTTATTAACGACTAAAATACACTAGAACGTAAATGTATGCTATTAGCAAGACGAAAATTACGAAATTACTAAGTTTCAGATGTTTGTATTAGTACAGTCCTTACTCTTCAATATTTTCGTTACCTGTTCTAGACACTTTCTAAAAAAGCTTATTTCTTGACATGATATGACTGATCAATATTATATAATATTATACAATATGCTATATATATATGATATTATATTATAATATTATATAATATGCCTAACAAATCTTAGATTTTCAGATCTTAAAATAATGATCGCTGTCATCCATAGATGTGTTGCCATGCTGAGCCATCTAGTCAGGATGTACCTTCGAGATATCTTTCAATAAAATGTCATATTGTAAAACTCAGATTGCTAGCTTAAATACGGTTTCACAATAACTCTAGAAAGTTTAGGATAATACTTGGAAGGGTTCAGATATGAGTTTTGTCCTGAAAAGATCTGCAGGATCTGTACTTTTGACGAAAATGATCACCTTTTACACGTTGTTCCATTGTCCTTCTTGGTGTAATCCCAGGCAAACATTTCTCCTCAAATATTTTACAAATCGACCAAACTGCGACTCAGAATCAATTGTGGAGTTTTTGATAATTTAGATTTTTTGTATTTTTATTTTTTACTAAAAGTTTATAAATTAAGGAAAATGTTATCTAATTTATTGCTTATGAGATAACTATTGAATTCTAAAGAATTAAAGAAAAATGAATTTTCCACAAGTATATTTTATTTTGTCATTATTCTTGCAAATTTTTATTCTATTTTAATATTGAAAATGATCACAAATAAGTATGATTTTAACTTATCTAGTTGAAAAACTATTTATTTCATTTGTTATTTATGTGTTACGGCTATGATTATTTTACGATTTCTCCCTTTTCGAAGGTCTTATTTTGTTTTATATAATCTTGAATTGTTTTTGTCTTCAAATTGTTTGTTTAATTTTTTTCTGTTTCTATTAAAGAGCATGTCCATTTTTATATATTATTTATATCTTTTTATTTAGTTACTATTCTTCTTATTTACTTATTATTTTTTTCTTATTGATACATTTCATATTTACTAACTCTTATTATTCTGTATGGAATGTAAGAATATGTATTTTGTAAGGAACCCCACCACTCTTTGACACAAAGCTTGTATTCTTTATTGCAATAAAGTTTATTCATCTATCTATCTCTATTAGTGTACTTTTCAAGTTCCAACACTCAACTATACTGATGCTATAATGAACTCAAGTTCCAACACTCAACTATACTGATGCTATAATGAACTCAAGTTCCAACACTCAACTATACTGATGCTATAATGAACTCAAGTTCCAACACTCAACTATACTGATGCTATAATGAACTCAAGTTCCAACACTCAACTATACTGATGCTATAATGAACTCAAGTTCCAACACTCAACTATACTGATGCTATAATGAACTCAAGTTCCAACACTCAACTATACTGATGCTATAATGAACATAAATGTTCACAACTTCAATACTTTTGTTACATTTTCTAAACACCAGCAAATTTATAAAATTGAAAACTGACATTATTGCAGAGATATTGTGAAATAATTCAAATGGACTTGAAAAATAAAATAAAACTTGTTTATTTAATATATTGTCTAATTTCACTAACTATATATACATGGGAGTACTTTCGGTATTTCTACCATCCTCAGCCAAAAGCATAAGAGATAAGACTCTTTAGCTTTATACCTAGATCTTAGAAGGGGTCACACATTTGAAATATGGGGACCGCCTTGTCATAAAATATCTCACAGCTTGACAATTTAGCTTAGTTAGGAATGTCTGACGTCATGGGGAACACCAGTAGGGAGGGTAATGGGTTCCTCGAGAGGCTGACATTCTGAAAATTAACTTAGTCTTGTCTCTTATGCTTTTGGCTGAGGATGGTAGAAATACCGAAAGTACTCCCATGTATATATAGTTAGTGAAATTAGACAATATATTAAATAAACAAGTAAAATTTATAAAAAATCGAAGAGGTAAAGATTCAACAAATATCTTGACATGTTATGAAAATTTTGTTAGAAATTTTTATTTTCAAAAGACCTTAATAATGATCGCATAATCGTCATCAGCTGTGGACTTGAGATTGTGCCTGCTTGCATATTTGTTTCAAAACAAATGATGGACTAAGTTTCGGTAAAAATGATTGATACCATTAGTTGAGCTCTCAAATATAATATATTTGATATATTATAATACCGTTAAATTTGATAATTTAATTATAGTTGATTAAAACCTGTAGAATTAATGATAGCTAGAATGAAGTATATGGGCTACATGTTACCTAAAACTATAAAACTAGTACTTACAAATATTTTCTGTAAATACATTACACTGTAAATTTTTTTTTTTTTTTCCTTTATTTTACTAGTTCAGCATATCACATGCTATGCTAGTAGGTATAAATGGACATCAAATAAATAACATATAAAATAACAGATTAAAATAACAGATCGGCGTCGTCTCATCTTGAGCACAACCTAGGACTGCTTATAGAGCTTAACAAATAGATGGAAATAAATGTAAAAGAATAAATGTATAAATAAAAAATGAAAGAAGGTAAACTTTAACATTTGGTCTCTAAGGGAGGATGTCTTGAGGGAGCCGAGGCTTGAGTCTGGGGGCTGGAGTCGTCTTTCCTAGTTCGTAGTACGCTGGTCCTGCTGCGGTGTTTAGGGAATCCAGAAACTTCTTGGTAACCCTCTTCACGAAGTCCTCAACATATGACATGCCTAGTTCTTCGTGAAGCTGCTTGTTCCTCACGAACCATGGCGCATTTACTGCCGTGCGCAAAACTTTATTTTGTAGCTTCTGGAACCCTTCAAGTTTTTTACCAGATGGTAGCCCCCAGACCGGGCATGCATACGTGTATAGAGGCCGAATGATGGTCTTGTATATGAGAAGGCTGCATCTTGTCTTGAGCCTGGAGGTCCTGTTAATTAGAGGATACAAGATGGAGAGGCGTGCGTAGGCCTGGTTCAATTTCTTGTTGGTGTGTAGCTTCCAGGTGAGACGTTTGTCCAACTCCACTCCCAGGTATTTGACGCTCTTGTCTTCAGGATTCCACGGCACCTCCACACCATTGATCTTAACTGGAGTTACTTCCGGTATACGTCTCAACGTGAATACTTTTGCCTCACTTTTGTTTGGATTGAGTTAAACCCCAAGCTTCAAACCACTCGGACACCTCACTCACTGCCGTTTGAAGCAGGGATGCTGCTATCCTTGGGTCATCGTCCTGACTGATAATACAAGTGTCGTCAGCAAACATGGCAATAAACTGATCAGACAGGGAAGGTATGTCTGAACAGTATATATTAAACAGAGTTGGTCCCAGAACGGATCCTTGTGGAACTCCAGCCTTTATGTCGCGTGACTCGGACATACTATTTCCTATCTTCACAGAGAATGTTCTCCCATCGAGGTATGAGGCCAAAGTTTCGTAAATATAAAGAGGTACTCCTAGCAGTTTAAGTTTGAAGAGGAGCCCCGCGTGCCAAACTGTGTCAAAAGCTTGACTAAGATCTAAAAACATTGCAGTTGAGAACAACTTTCGTTCATAGCCACTAACTACCTTTTCGTACAGCCTTTGAATTTGATGAACCGCCGAGTGATTTTTCTTAAATCCGAACTGAAATTTGGGAAGGATATTTTCAGAGTTTAAGAAATGCGTAAGCCTAGAAAGGATTATTTTTTCAAATAGTTTGGCCAAAGAGGGTAGCAGACTTATGGGTCTATAACTTGAGAGGTCCGCTTTCGGTTTCCCAGGTTTGTGGATGACTATCATCTGCGCATGCTTCCATACTTTCGGGAAATAACCTTTTCGAAGGCTGGAATTAAACAGATTTGTGAGAAAACATATTGCTTTGGTCGATAAATTTTTCACAACGATTACAGGAATTTTATCGTCCCCGGTGGATTTTTTGTTCTTAAGATGAGAAATGAATTGAGTTATTTCAGAAGGCCGGACAAACGCTAATGGTAGTTGTGCGGTTTGATAAACTAGTTTTGAATGGGCTTCTACTTTTTTAGAAACATCTGAATTCTTTTTGATGGAGGGTTTAAAAATATTTTCAAAATGATCTGCAAAAGCTGAACATTTTTCCATATCCGACTGGTAAATCTCATTATTATGTTTGAGAGGAGGTATGATGTGTGGATGTCGGAGCAGCCTTCGGGTGGCTTTCCACATGCTCGCGTCTCCGGGATCCATCTCTTCCAGGTACTTCTGGTAACTGTCGATCTCGTGGTTATTAACTTCCCACCTCACTCGTCTTGTTAACTGATTTAACCTACTTTTGATATGAGGAAGTCTTGTTTGTTGCCAGGCTCGACGGACCTTATGTTTCTCTTTGATTAGTTCCTTTATATACCTCGGAAGAGGATTTTGGTTTCTTCTGTATTGGTAAGGTTTGTACGTAGACTCCTCAACTGATGTATAAACAGAGTGAGTGAAGTTGGTGACTGCTTCTTCAATGCTCTCCGTAGAAGTCAATGGTAGCATGAGGGTTCTGTCCAAGTGAAGATCAAGCCGGAGTCTGAAGGTATCCCAATCTATCTTCCCCTTGATCAGGTGATCGCAGTTAGGAAGCTGAGTCTGGATGGTGTCCATCAGTTGGAAGTTAATGACTACTGGCGCATGGTCGCCGCTAACACTGAGTGAGATATCGGCGTATAGATGTCCCGGCTCAAGCTAATATCCAGTATGTCTGCAGATTTACGTAGGGATGTAGGGTAGTATGTAGGTAGGGACGGAGCTGTAACTAGGATATTATTGATGTTTGTTAAGTTTAATAGTGTTGCCATTTCTATTTGTTTTATTACAGCCCCATACCGAGTGTTTAGCGTTTAAATCTCCAAATAATAAAGTGGGTTTGTTCAGAAAAAGTTGTTGAAGGTCTTGGTCTAGTAGTTTCTTATTAGGAGCTAAATAGGCACTTATTAGGTTGATAGAGGACCTATCTGTGACCAGTTGTAAAGCTACCCCTTCCATATTGATAAGGTTGCCTAGCTGTAAGCTATGATGAGGAATGGTCTTCTTAATAATAATGCACACTCCACCAGCTGCTTTTACACTAGCTCGATCTGTTCTGTAAGTAAGGAAACCTGGAACTTGAAATTTATCCGGAGCAGAAAGATGTGTTTCAGTGATGCAGGCTACGTTGATCTGGTGTCTGTATAGAAAGTCCTTAAGAAGTCTCTTTTTATGTTTGATCCCATTTGCATTCCAGTTTAGGATTTTTAATTCATTCAATGAAATATCCGCTGAGGTCATTTAGCTTTGTTAACTACGTTGTCGGTAAAAATATTTGTAAAAAAGGAGATAATGTGGGGTAAATACGGTTTAATGGCAGTGATTACGATATCAAAAATTTGCGAGAGGACAAAGGATGTATTTGAAGAATTTTCTGATTTATTCTTGGAATCCTCCGGGAATTTTCTAGCTTGATACGGATTTTTAGTGATATCTGCGAATGTTGGTAAGCCTGGACCATGTTTAGCGGTGGGAGTGGGAGAACCATTGTTTACATTCATATAGTTCTCTTGTAGATTCTGTCTCTTTGTTGTCAACAGCCCAATCTTAACTGGCTGTTCCCTCATTTTTTTGTTTAATAAAGATTGGTAGTACATACAACCTTTGTAATTTGCCGTGTGGTTTTGCCCACAATTGACACAAATTGGCTTTTCTATCTTTTTATTGTTTGGACACATTGAATAATGGTGGTCTTGAGCACATTTGACACACCGAGGACTTAATTAACAAAAGTTTTTGGTGTGGTTATACCGCTGACAGTTTGAACATTGAGGTATATTTGAAGATTTTTTCCGTGGTTCTACTCTTACCACAGAATAAAAGATCCTGTCTAGCTCATAAATACCCTTTCCTGCTTCATTATTTGTCAGTTCCACAGCACATAGTGGTGTTGGATTTTTATCTTTATTTCTGATTCTGAATACACTAGTGACTGGATATTTTTGGGCCAGCTCACCCATTATTTCTTCTTCCGAGAGAGAGTAAGGAACGCCTCTAATTATAACACTAAGTTTTCTATCATCCGGATGAACATACGTATGATATTGTATTTCATTTTCAGTGTAATATTGAGTTAATGCTCTGAAATCATCAGAAGTAGAGGTCAGTACTTTTACAATTTTGCCGGTTATTTTAGTTTCGAATGTGCTTTTAACTATAGTTTTTATATCTTTAATAACTTCGAGGTAATTTGGAGCATTATGTAAGAATATTGGGGGAATTTTCAGACTATTTTGTTTAGATACTTTAGGGCTATCTTCCTTTTCTTTATCCCCGAGATTGTTTAATATTGCATATTTGTTATTTGTTGGAATTGTAAACTCAAATTGGTAGCGCTTACCCGGTCTTTCTGGTGTCGAGCTATTAGAAGGTGCTTTTCGTTTTTCACATGTTTTGTCAGACCAATCCAGCGATGTTATGTCCTCGTCATACATTGTATAAACCACCAACAAACCACATAATAATGAATTTGGACTTGTGTATTCACTATTAAGTTACTTATAAATCACGCAAGACGTAGCAAACTTAAAAAACCACAATATTTTTTTTATAATACCGACAGAAATTTATCAACGAAAACAAGGCTTATTGCTCAGACGAGGATCAGCTGACAACGAACACTGCAAATACATTCGTGTAATGTATAAGCTATTTTGACTTACAAAATTGAATGACGTATCCAATTACCATGTTATGGTTTAACGGAAAACGGAAGTATAGAGAAAGTTACGTAATCGGCCAGCAATTCCATTTGAACGGAATTTAATGTTTTCTTATTCACGTATTCGATTAATTTTCGCTGGGGAAGTAAATTGTTGGCGCTTATCTATGCCTTTTATATCGTATTTAGGATCCTCACAACTCAGCTGATGCATAAAAGCCTTCACTTCCTCGTTAGGCTAACCAGCATCGACTTCAGAGGCGTTGTTTTATAAGAAATTTTTTTTTAAATAAATTCTGCTATTGTGGGACAACTCCTACCATCAAAAATCGACAAATTGTTAATTGAATAATAATAATAATAATAACCCGCCAAGTTTGGGATTCAAATAACTTTCTTAACACACAATACGCTTCTGTAATAAACTAGAGCGCCAAAAAAATTAAACAGATCCCAAGTTCAGGATCGCGGGTTTAAAAGACTATGAGTTTTTCATTTCGGAGGTAAAAAAAAACCATGAGCACGCCGTCCCTCAGATGGGACGTTAAGCGATGGTCCCGAGCCTCTACGATGTCAGGTAGTCGAGTCCCATAGGGCTCATATCTACCAGAGCGATGAAGGAGCGGGCATAAGTCATGATAACTAAGATACTAAAGTGTACACTTATTGACTGTGCACGCATCTCATGCATTTGAAATAATAACATTTTCCTGATAACCTCCTTAACTTTAAAAATGTTAACTTCTATAATATTTTCAATTTCTTTTAATTAAATCCACCCCTTTCTAACAGTGAACACTGGGAATGTAATTTAAAAAATATAAATTCAAACAAAATGGATCACACATACTTCTGTATGAGTATATCACAAATAATAAATAAGTATGTATTTATATAATTCTATGTACAGTACAAAAGGAATATTTAATATAAGTATTATATATGTTGGTAAAAGTTCGAATGATTGGGATTTTTTTCATAAAATACATTTAAAACTGAGGGAAAATATATCTATATATTTTTTTTTTTAAATATATATTTTACTTGGTTGTTTAGATTTTTAATTGTTTAAAAAGGAAGACAGTAAGTGGTCAAGATATACACCAAAGTATTTAAGGCGTGACAAAATGATTGACTAGCAGATCAATTATTATTTAAATATATAAATTTTTTTTTCATATATCACATTTAATAATTACAGGTACTTTTAAAAATAGACTGATGTACGATAATACATCAAGGAAAAATTATATTTATAAATAACAAGAATATTCACTAAAAATTATATAAAAAGCAAAATTTAATGACTTTATATACTTAAAATTTATAAAGGAAACTATATCAAAGTTTGTAGGCCTTCAATTTCACTTTGATTAATTCATTTTTTTTTAAAAGATATTATTAAATTAGTTTTGGTTGAGGATTTTTGCTTTAGGATACGTTACACAACATCAATAGCATTTTTAACTATCAATAACTTCTAATGCAACAACTACTTACCTTAACTGCTACTTGAGAGATCAAAATGTACAAATATTTATAATTCAAGTTTTAAAAAGTAGGATATTGAATAGAACACAAACATACTACTCATAATTATTATTATTTTTTTGAAACCAACCAAAAATTATATGTACTAGTTTAACTACTGTTTCAAAGAAATACAACGAAACTGTTAAGCCTAAACAACTGGCTACTTTGATTATAAGTAGTAAGTGGTGCAAAAAAAAAAAAATAATTAAAATAATAATCAAACTAAATAAATCACTGGTTTTAACCCGAATATTTAAAGGAATATTTTATTCTCTCAATTCATTTTTTTATAATTACATATTTTCGAACAATATTAAAATTAGAGAAGGAAGATATTTATACGTATATTATTTATATAAAAGAATAAAAATAACTAACTGCATTTTATATACATAAGTATAAAATAAATGCAGAATTGTCTCCCATAGAAAGGCACTATTTAATAACGTAGAAAATGTCGGTATACTAAATGACATTTTATAATCAATTTAAATGATACCGTTTCCGTTGACAATATCGAGTTCAAATAAACAAATAAGAAACTCTAGCATTACTATTTACAAAATTCAAATATACAATATTCGATGTCTCAGTAGTAATTCTTTACAAATTCTGGCACGTTTTGAAAGATCTCATGTAATTTCTTAGGTCTGAGTATGAGGTTTGAAGAAAAAAAAAACTCACGATATTAAATTTTAAATACACGAATGGAATGTAATATTTTGGTATATTTTTATTAATTAAAAATATTTAATTAAAATAAAATGTTTGATTAAGTTTGTAAAAATGAACGGATATTTAAAAAAAATAAAATCAATAAATATATATATATATATATTAGGAGTTTTGTTCAGGAAAGTCACTAACTTTAAACAAAAAGTATTTTTTAAACTATAAGAAATTGAAATTATTAGACAATCTTCTAGGTTTATTTTTATACCTGGCATTAGATATCAAAGTCACACTATTTGTTAAAATATTTAGTGTCTGTTATTTTATGCCAAAATCTAGGCATTTCATTCAACCTTTCAAAATGAGTCTTATCCAACAAAAATTAGTAGACATTTATGGAAAGTTTAATTTAAAAACGTTTTCTTGTAGGATTAGCTGTTTGTGTTTAACATCTGGTTAGATATGAATTCAGCTCGTTTTTCATGATTTCCACTTTGTATTTTAAGCGTCTGGAATAATTTAAAAAGGCAAACAAAGGAAAATTCTTCTGAATCAACCAATTTCTTATTTTTCAAACCTCTATATGGCCAAAGCAATTTGTGAATTTTGTCAAATTGAACAATCAAATATCACAACATTTCATACACAATTTTCTTTTCTAGTTAATTTTCTATTTAAAAATTTAAATAATGATTCATATTTTCGGCAAATCTTCCAGAGGTGTCTTACTGGAAGATATACTTTGAATATGGAACATCAAGCATCCCACAGAAGTCTAAGAAGCATTAACTTAATATTGTTCACAAATCACAGAAGTTTGATTTTTTTTTCAAGTTTTGAATTAAGAAAAATAAGACATTTAGCAGGCAAACTTACTACAATACAGACTAAAATATAGTTATTACTGTCTCTCCAATAAAATTTAAAAAAGTGGTTTTGATTAATTCTCCCCCTAAATTTTCCTGATATTTTCGGTTTTCCTTTTATCAAATAATTCGTAAATAAAATGACTCCAAGGCATTAGGTATACAATAATCTATAAAGAATATGGCCCTTTTTTCCCTCCTAAGTCCACACTTGGATAGAAAGAGAAAATGAAATTTCACTTTTCATATCACTCTCTTTCTCTTCTTTTGAGATATTTCATGTTTTCTTATTAAATATGTCATTGGTGGAGAAAATTAAACCCATTTCTCTTTCAGTAAATTCAATAAAATATTATATTAGTGAGAATTAGAAATACCCAAGTTTAAATATTATTTTCATAAAACTATGGAATCGAAAAATACAAATGATATTTTTAAGGGTCTCTCGAAAACTATTTACCAATTTTTAGGACTCAAAATACCGATTTATACGTATACGGGGGGGGGAGGGGAGGGAGAGATTGGAAAATTGAAGAAGGAAGATATGATTGACCAATGTTTAGAATTGGCCTCTCTCTTCTCTCTGTAAATAATACTTATTTACATAATTTTGTTATGTTAAAACTTATTTCAGCATTACCCAAAGTCTCAATAAACTTATTGAACTAAGTCTGCAAGTAATGGTACAAAAGCAAACAATTATTGATTTCCCCTTTTCTTTGGAATGAAATAGTAGGTATTCCTTACAGAAAAAATTCTTAGAAATCTTTTCTAGGACAAAAGTCACTACACTAAATTGTACAAATATTAAACATCTAGTCCTAAAATCGTTCTACAAGTTATTTCAAGTTTACATATCTTGAGAATATCTACAAAGTGTCCTCAGAGAATGCAATACCAAAAATAATTTGTTTAGTTTTTGGTGGGCTTAAACAGAAAATCACAAGCTAAACGATGTGGAATGTCAAATATTTGTAAGCTAGAACGATTAAATGGAGGTATCCGTTTGTCCATAAGTCCCTCAGGAAAGGTAAACACGCCATTTGACCAAGCAAAATGACTATCGCTGATGCAACAAGTTGCGCGGTGCCAAATACAAATTCTGCAGCTATCACTTAACTTCAGGGAGACCAAAATTAAATGATCAAAAATAATTGCTTAATTAAAGCTGTGAAATAAAATAAAATCAGTATAGATTAAATATTTTAATTATTTTTTTGACAAAAATGTCTTGACTAGAACTATAATTGAGCCAGTAATAAATTATTATATAAATAAACATACCTATTTGCTATCTATTTAATTCCTAAAAGACCTAAGATAAAATGCAAAAATATTTATTGATTAAATAAAATCTATATTCTACAAATTAATCACGAATTCATTGTTATGACACAAGTCATGCGACTAAACTAAATTCTTAAAAATAAAGTCGATAAATGTCTTTTTTGGTTACTTAAGTCACCTTTCAGCTGAATCTCCAAAACTAACTACAGCCACTACCGCAATCTCCTCTAGGACTATACGTCTATCTATACGTGAATAATTTCACGAATTAAAATTAAATTGTTTTAAAATATTAAACATTTTGCCTATTTAAAAGTATCTATATGGCTGTGGTTCTGTCCAAGGGGACTGCTACATCGGTCGTGTTACTGGGACCATTCAACCTCATCTTATGCAAGGGACGTCATGGTTGGATCACATATTTAAAACATAAATATATTTTATATATACTTTCAATATACATTTCGGATATATATACACGATTTGATTTTTTGAGTGACACTAATTCGGAAAATATTTTCAATCACGAAAAACTGGGTTTTATTCTCCCTTTACTGGAAATTATATCCCTTTTATCGTGATAATGATGTGTTTTACCATTTATTATACACCAATATGTTGTGTATATATTAGCCATAAACATGAAATATATATTTATATACAAGATGTCATATATATGGAACACTCAAAATTTGCCTTAATTTTTGGATTTTTTTCAATAGGCCCAGAGTACCAGGTGCAGAATGAGAATACAATTTAAGTATACTCTAAAACCCAAAAATAGTAGTATATAGCGTAGCTTTTATCACGAATTTCTGGTGGGAAAATATGTTTTTCAGTTAGGTTTTTAATAACCTACCCTCCAAAACGAACATTTCAGTTCAATCCTCAGGAAAATCGGATAAGCAGCTCCAGAGCTACAGCATTGCAAAATCAGAATGAGGACGCAACACACAAAAGGTTTTTTGGCCAAAGAATCTTTTCGGTGCTGCGTCAGGGGTTTCATTCAATTCATTCAGATGTTGCAATGGTATAGCTCTGGAACGCCACTTACGATTTTTCTCAGAGTGGAAGTAAAATGTTCATTTTGGAGGGTGAAATAAAAACAACCATTTCATCTCATTTGAAATTCATATTCATTCACTATGTTACATACTCCAGTTTTGATATTTATAAAGTACACACCAACATTTTCATTTCTTGGTGGTAGGCAGATGTAGTGGACTTACTTGTTAAACAAGATTTATCAGTCCAACAGAATTTATTTTAACCACAACTAGTTTCGTCAATCAGACGGACATTATCAGGTAGTGAATTTTATTGGAGAAGAGGTCAAAGGACTGGACACCTGGTCACACAGTGTCCCTGATAGGTGTGATAAGGACTAGTCCTTTCATCTATTCTCCAATAAGATTCAGCACCTGAAGATGTCAGCTTGACTGACGAAACTAGTTTTGGTTAAAATAAATTCTGTTGGACTGAAACATCTTATTACTTATCCAACATTTTTATCTCAATTCTGATTCCGCACCTGATACTGGACATAAGGAAAAATTTAGCGTAACGAAAACATTTCACAGAAGGCCGGCACTGAAATAAATTAAAAATTACTTTATTTTACTGGATTCCCCCCTGATATCTTGGAATTTATTGAAATATAACTGAAACTTAGCAGAAAGTTAAATGGTGATATGTAGACCCACCCATAAATAAATGAGTAAACAAGAGGGCGCCGGTAGCTCAGTGGTATGCATGCTTGCTTAATGAACTCAAGATCGAGAATTCTTTGGATGGGACGTTAAGCGATGGTCCCGAGCTTGTACCTCTAGACGAATAAAAATGTAGGGTAGACAACATTTAGGGACTCCGGCAATAGAGTCAGGCTCATGTCCACCAGAGTGAAGAAATAGCGCTCTGGTAGTAGGCGATATGACCTTGAAGTTAAAGCCCGGGAATGAGTAATAACTAACGATGAGGACTATAGATGTATATTGAGGAAGGAATTTACAACAAAACATCAAACGCCGGTCGGGCTCATAACGTTTATTAAATAAATATAATGTTTACGCTTCGCCTGTATAAGCGTCGTAAACATTCATAGTAACTGGCGAAATTTAAATATCATATCCCTTAAATAAAAGTTGGGAGACCGAACGTTCTTTGATGTTTTATCATAAACTTTTTCCTAAACCAGAAAATATTAAGCAAAATGAATACAGATCCAATTTATAATAATAAATTGTGAAATATATATCCTGGGAGCTGGTTGGGACTTAAAAAAATAAACATGAATCATAAAAAGACACCCATAATTCGAATTTCCCATTATATTGTTTCTGAAAAATATCGCAGGTCCAACCATGACATTTTTTGCTCCCAATAAGAAAACAGTGATCTAAACAATTCACCTGAAGAGAACCACTGTCATATAATACTTTGAAAAGGTTCATGCGGACAATATCATCTTGTCAACAGTTAATTTCATTAATATATACTATGATATGAAGGATCGTTGTTAGTATTATACTCATAATAAATTAGTATTTCGTTTTTTTAAATACAACAGAAATACAAAATATATCATTTTGAAATCATGCATTAAATCGTTAGTTACAAGAGTTACTTTTTTTTATATACTTTTTATTCCGTTAAATGAAGTCATGCAGAGTTGATGGAAAATAACATTTATATAGATCTATAAGTGAGTTTTGTGACTGTCCAAATTTGGAAATTGTATCACATATCTTTGCCATGGAAATTAAAAGCGTTTTGTTGTTTATTTTTATTATTTTTTTTTTGAGCAGTAAGCAGAGCTCTGAGTGGTTCCATTGACTGCAAAATACCAGTGTTTCAGTATAATTATTCCGTGCAGTGAAATCACATAAAACAACAATAATAATAATAAGCAGGTGGTTGCCTATCATCAGCACCTTCATTCTTTTTTCAGTTCATCCCCTCCTGTGTAATGTTCAATTAGATCGCAAAAAAAAAAAAAAAAAAAAGCAATCCCAAAAAACGTTTAGTTGAGCCGGACCACCGTCTATTTCTGGATATCACTCGATTTGGCGACACTTCCAATGATTGACTTTGATGAAAATCAAAATGTAAGAGATTCATTTTCAGTAAAAAAATATTTTTCCAATTTGCATCCCCATTTCTGGAGAGAAGATGAATTTTAGTAACGTTGACTTTCCAAGTGTTTAAAAAAAAAAAAAAAAAGTTTGAGTGATTAAGCTACCCCATAGATTATCTAGTAAACTTTGTACAACATGAAATTTAATATCAATGAGTTTTTGGGCATGTTCTAAAAAATTAAGAAACTCAATTTTAAGATGTGATTTTTTTTTTTTTTTCAAAGCTCCAATTATTTTTTTATTTCTGTAAATCCTATTCCACACATTAATTTTTAATTTTGCAAGGGACTTGGGCTGTATCGAGGCTTCCTTTTATAAGGTGGACTAGTAATATTTGTATGGAAATTATGGCCCCTGGTTCACTTTATAATCAAGGGCTGAAAGTGACGGTGAACTGTTGTACGGAACCCGTGCTGCGTCTATTTTTTTTTTCATGAGTATGATTATGATGATTCTTTCTTTTCAAATTTACTTTTAAACGTATATAAATACTTTTTTCTTTTCATAAAAATAAATAAGCTGAAAAACACTCAGTCTAAGGCCAATTCAAGCGAAAATACCAAGTTAATATGTCAATATGATAAGGAAATGATGTTATTAAGATAGATCAATGTAATAAATAAAAAATACCAATTCAAGCAGAGCATTTTTTTCTACTTTCTGAAAACTACTTTATTCATATATATAGATAATTATATATATATATATATATATAACTGAGCTACAAGTGCATGGGAATTAACCCATTCTACACACTACACACTGAAACTACAAAAAACATCTAAAATTACTAAAATTAAATTTTATTCAAAAAGTGAAATATTACTTAAATATTACTACGACTCCACCAACAATAATGATTAAAAAATAATAATTAAAAAAAAAACAGAAAAATAAATGAAAAACTCAGCAACTAGAGTAATAGTAGTTGAGAAGAGGAGACAAGGTTAATATAAGTAATAGTATTTTTATACAACACAAAAACAAATAACAGTTTGGTCACTCCATGTCAAATTAACAAATCTCTGAACCTTGGGCCTCACAAATTTGTATCATTTGTTGTCGTTCTTAAAAGTGAACCCCAATTAATTTTTTTTAATATATATTTTTTGAGCCATATAGGGCGGAAAGCTGAACTCTCAAATGATCATAACTAAAAAAAAAAAAGTGTATTGCCTTATCATAATTTTATTATTTATTCATTTTACTCTGTATGGTCAAGGTTCAGTCATTAGTCAATTTTGATCAGGAAATGGACCAGTTCCGATAAAGCACCGAAACCCTCCTCCAAACACCAGTCAAAACAGTATCATCTACTTATTTCTCAATACACTAACCTTATTTTTATTTCGTTTAAACTACTTTTTTTTCTTATTTTATACAATGTTTTTTTTTTTAAGTTATTTTTTACAAGTCAATCTACTAAGAAATACAAAAATAGAGGGTTATTTTAAAGGTGATACCATGATAGAGTCTCCTAAACAACTGGGTATTATTGCTTTCATATCAATAAATGTAAATATTGTCTCTCAACGGCGAAAGGAAAATTGATTAAAATATTTGTAATATATTTTGTTACATACGAAAAAAATGTTATTTGGCACTCACAACTACGGTAGAGGTAACTTATAATAAAAATTAACAGGAACTTTTCTCATCATTTATTATTTTAGGGGAGAGAGAGTTTTTTTCCAATATATAAATCCTTTTTCCTTTCGCTCATTAATAAAATTATGAAGGCCCAAATTCTTCCACAAAAATAATAAAAACAAAAAAAAAAAGAAATAAAAATAGAAAAAAATAAATGACAAAATTCGGGCATTATGAGCTATCGACTATCATACATAATATTAACACACGTTTTTTAACACTGATATTATTTGTATAATACATAACATTTTGTAAGGTACTGTACCAAACAATAAAATTATGTTAAATATATAACATACACTACCCTTCAAAAGTGTGAGGTCAGATATAAAAAAAAAATAGAAAAAGAGAAATTTTGCAGGGATAATTATATAAGTCTATGCCAATTAATCCTCATTTAAATATATATCTTATCGATATTTGTTTTTAAAAAAATGTCTATAAAGTCGATATAATAGTCATTTTTACTGTTTTCAATTTTCTCTCTTAGACTCTATCACCATGGGATAGCCTTGAAAACTGATCGCATTAATGGTTGACAGTTCGAAATTCACTCTTCCCCAGTCAGACTCATAAAATAGTAGATATTGTAAAAACTGAGATTGGCTTGCGCAAAGTATTTTGGACATCTGATGAAGTAAGTCTCCCCATTTATCTTACTTGTTGAGACTACAAACTCGAACTCATCTGCACAAATAGTGATAATTCTTAGTCTCCAAAGTAAACATTTTAAACAAAATAATTGAAAACAGTAAAAAATGAGCTGGTAGATTAGATTTATAAAAAGTAAATCCTTCTTATAACCACATATAAATGATTCTAGACCGAAATAAGATTTAGTTAAGAAACCTTAACATATTGAATAGAGTTGACAGTATGTATCTTTTCAATATTAAAGGAAATCGAGGTTCTTTCGTGTAATAAAACTCATCATTTGGCCGTTTTGGAAACTATTTATTTCCTTCTTCAGTGCGATTCAGCTCAAACACTTACCATCTTCACCACACAGATCCTCTCAAGTCATCACTTCTCAAGAAGGAAATAAATAGTTTCCGAAACGTTGGCCATATACTGAGTTGTATTTACACGACAGAACCTCGGATCTTCAATTTAGATTAAATTTATCTATTCAATTTTTATCCCTGCAAAAATTTACTTTTACTAAAAAATTTTTAAACTGGTCCCTAACTTTGGAGCGGGAGTGTATATACTGTCTAGTATATACTTATTAAATTACAAATACGAATAGTTCAATATAACCTGTACTGTGAGACAGGACAACCATAATACATTGCAAAATAAAGAAGCACAATGTTTAAAACTACACAATAAAAATGCAATATCCTAATAATAAAAATATGAAAACTTTGCATTATTAAAAATAATAATAATAATAATAAATAAAAAGGAAAATCAATTGGTGAGTATTACAAGTTCAACAAGATACGAACAGGAATGTTTTATTTATTTATATATAAATATTTTATTTTCATTTCACTAATAGGGGTGCATATTTCTTTGAACAAACAACTAATTTTGTTTCCTAGTGTTATTTCTCCACCTATATATAAAAATAACTTGAGACAAGGTAGTTACAACTGCCGTTAAAAATATAAATATATAAATTTTGAATTAAAAAAAAAAAAAATTCAATTCAACAGTTCCTGTTGTTGAGGAAGTTATTTTTTTATTTATTATTATTATTTTTTTGGTCAGAATGTAACCACCAAGCCTGCAAAACCAAAATAGTTTTGGTCCTCAAAATCACATGACTGAAACTTCGATGTTTCTATAAATATATATTTATATATATATATTTTTTTTTAAAGTACAAAAAAAAGTCAATCAAAGAAAGAAAAAAAAAATTTATAATAGAAAAAAAAGCTACATTTTCAAAATGGAATGTTTACAACTTTTTAATTCTAATAAACAAAATTAAGTGAAAAGGCGCAAAAATAGTTCAATTAAAAAAGAGAAAGAAACAAACAAACACATAAAAAATCAAATACAATAATTACAAACTGAATGATTAAGAAGATATTACTCAGTCGTGATGTGGATAATAAATACAATATATATTACAAGAAAAGTGTGGATAATAGAAAAAAATAATAATAATAAAAAAATAAACAAAAATAAACAGTGACTAGATATTTAGTTTAGAGAAACTTTGAAGGCAGATTTTTTTTTTTCAAATCTTAAAGCGCAAAAACCACATAGTGGAGAACATTAACTATTGCAAAATGCAAATATTATTAATAACGGGCAGAAAAGCCATCATATCATTTTGTATTAAGAATTATAGTACAGTATAGGTTCTAATTAGAGATTCGTCAGATCTATGTCTCTAATATATAATACATGAACATAGAAAGTACCAGTACCCACACTTGAGATCAGGTTATATATACATTACGCACAACACGATAAACAAGTCTCCAACGATATCACTTGTTTTTTTTTTTATTTATTTTTATTATTTATTTTTTGTTTTTGTTTTTATATATATATATATTTTTTTTTTACTTTTTATTTTTTTTCGTGAGACGTGTATGGCACACCCCATTTTCTACACGTTAAGGGGTATAAAAAAAACAAAAAAAAAAAACAATTGCCTTTTGTAATAAGGCATAATTAACAAACACTAATTATAACAACAATTTTACAGTTTAACTCGTCTCTCAAAATAGACAATGAGTAAAGAATCACAATCATCAAAAATTTACAAAAATGTTGATATCTTATCATTCTTATCACTAAAAGTTATAATAATTACATAGATGTTTAAACATTCCGGAAACACATGAATATCTTGGGCTCTATAAAATGTTAGAAAGTGGGAAGGGGGGTACGTTGAAAAGCAAGAGAATCAACTTTCATAAAGGCACAATAATATCGACTCAGCCCTATCGATGGGGGATGGGGGTCCTCATGTTAAAGGTTTTTCAAAAATAGTGTAAATATCTCTTATAGTTTCGAAATAATATAGTTATGAAATGTAAAAATCACTCTTGAAGAACATCAATAACATTATAGACACAGTGCGAATATTCAAAATACATTACAGGCAAAAGTTGTTCAATTGAATGAGCTTTTCAAAATAAATTATTAATCGGGTAAGGACTAGAGCCCCCAAACTTCCTGTAAGTTCATTCCTAAGCTTATTTCAAGCGCTTTTAGAAAATAAGAAAAATCTAATTAATTTATATATTTGGGAGAAAGTGAGAGTAGATTTTCAGAGAGCAATAGTCCATTTTATTAGACGAATTAGAAACAATGTGTGAGGTAAAAAAGTGTTTCGGACAAAGATATAACTTGAAACCACTCTATCCACTTCATTCCATCTTGAAATCAGTATGTATTTTGGAGCCCTTGGTCAAGTGCTGTGTCAATATTATGATGTTATTAGAAAAGTTAGTCACTATCTTTCCATGGAGCCCTCTCATAAATTTGCAGTTTGTAGAAGTCGAGATATTCAGGTGTTTCAGAACTACTTAAAACACCTGGTATATATCAATCCAGTTTTTAAAATGGAATATTATTTTTTTATTTAAAGATGGGCATGACGCTAATACTGTTGCTTATTGCATCTTATTGCTAGTGAAGGGCCCAAAATGTGTGAGCAAAAAAGCCATTCGAAAGAAGGGGATAAAAAAGAGGGGATGATTAAATGTATGAGTAACTAGGTTGGGGGTGTGAGAGTTAGACGTACATGCCCATACCGTACATGGAGCCCCAGTCGACACCCTGGAAGCTGCTCATATCCACGTTAGGGAGGGTATAGCCCTGGTAGGGAGAGGCGGGAGTAAGGGTAGGAGGGGCGGGGGCGGCGGGGCTAGGGGCAGCGGGGGCGGCTGTCACCGGGTAAGGAGCGTACCGGTATGAAGCCAACCCGGGATAGCCCCCAAATAGCTTACTGTAACCAGCCACCGCCTGCTGAGCCGCCACTGCAGCTGCCGCCTGGGCACTCACTGAGACTAGAGGCCCTGTATGGACCGGGGCTGGGGCGGCCATCCGCACCCCCAGCGGGCCCATCATAACCCGCTTTCCTAGGAGTAGACCCGCCGCCGCCACCGCCTCCTTCGGCTGTGCCTTCTTACACTCTACCTTCTTGTTCTTGATGGTGTGGAAGTGTATCTCACAGATACGGTCCACCACGTCCTCATTCTCGAATGTGACGAACCCAAACCCGCGATGCCTCTTGGTCTGCTGATCCATCAACATCACTGTTTCCTCTACCTTCCCGAACTGACTGAAGTAGGCCTTCACCTCCTCCGAAGAGGTGTCCTGGCTCACTCCACCTACGAAGATCTTCTTCGTTTTGTTGGTGGCTTTTGGCCTGTTCTTGGGGGTTGCATGTTTCGGATCTATTTTCTTACCGTCTAATGTATGAATTGGAACTTTAAGTACTTTCTCTACCGTGTCAGCTTCCGCAAAGGTGATGAATCCGAAACCTCTGCTCCGCTGAAATAGAACAAACAAATAGGTAAATACTAGATAGTTAAAAACATTTTAACAAGAAGTAAATAACAAATCAGAGCAAATAAATAAACTAGTGGAATTCATGAAACCCGAACAGAGTATGAAATATTCCTTCCTAATTTTATTTTTTTTACTGTTTCCCGTTAACAAAGTATACAATTAAATTATTTAAACAATTTATACAAAAAAAAAAAGGAAACTAGTACTTCGAATTCAAGCCTAGTGATTTTAGCAACCACAAAACGTTAAGAACTGGTGCTCAGAGTAAGAACCAACCACGAAACATTTTACTCCTAAATAAATGTATTGCTTCAGTAAGACTGAAATATGTACATAAAACAAGTAGTCGATGAATCATCTTCAATGAACTTCCCCATTAATTGTAATAAATTGAGATTCCGTTCTTCCACTAAATCCTCTTTTTTTGCTTGATTTAACTCAACAAGTCGTAGGTACGGTGGAGTTTTGAATAGGCATACAAAATTTCATACAAAAATATTTTTTACGTCAAGAGTTTGTACTTGGTAAGCTCGAATTATTAATAATATCCCATAGAAATAAAATACGTTGTTTTATTTGCGATGAGAACAGGTTTTCAACGCGCCAGCGTCATCATCTATGGCACATCCAACCCGTACAGTGTAGCCAGTATTCCTTTAGCAGCTACACTGTTGAAAACCGGTTCTGGTCGCATATAACACATACAATTTCGTGACGAATATATTGAAATTATCGGGAGTTATTCAGTCCAGAGATGCACCAACACACACAGACTTTTTCTTCCATTTTTGGATTCAGATCAAAAGTGAAATTCCGACGAAAACTCCACAACGATCTTAAAACCGATTAACATAAGTAACATCCCCTATATTAAATACAGTGGGAAAGTAATTAAACTGTTTTGATATATTATAAACAAAAACTTTCTCTTTCTGTCACATGTTCATGTAGGATTTGACTACCGAAAATCAAAATGTTTAAGTTAGCTAACTATGGTGAGTTGTTTGCGATACTCCCTCGCAATTTTTTTTAATTATAAGGAGTTTTTCAGTCGTTTAAAAAATATATTGGTAACTATTGAGTAATCGTATTTTGATGTACAAATTATTTTGTTCTACAGTTTTCCATGTTAAAATGTTAATGCGAATAGACTGTTGACAAGTCAGAAATTACAAAAAAATTTCCAGAACAAGTTGGAGTGTCCAGACTTATGTTACCTGTGTGATAGGATCCTTCATAATCAGTACATCAGTGACAGTACCAAACATGCCAAAGTACTGACGAAGCTTCTCACTGCTTGTCTGCCAACTGAGGCCGCCCACGAAGAGCTTGGCGGCTGAGGGATCTGCCGAGTTGGGGGTGGACCTTCCGGAGGCGGAGTTTTGTCCGGCGGAGGGTCCTCCCGGTGAGGGGCCCCCGTCAGTGCCCCCATTGACAGGAGGGGCTGGGGGCGGTGGGGCAGGAGCTCCGGTGACCCCTTGTGCCACGGACACCGCTCCAGGTGTTTTCAGCTCTGCCGGCTTCATCATGGGCAGACCCCCTCCGTTCATGTGCAGAAGTCCAAGGCCGTTCATTGGAACCAGTCCGTTCATCCCGAACAGTTCCTGCTCCCCGAGTGGGGCCATTCCTTCCATGCCCAAACTGAAACAACAAACATTTATAAAAATCTAAATTTTGAATGTAACATGGAGACACATAAATGAAAGTTTAGCTATAAAAATAAATTTGATAGATACAAGTTACTAAAATATATACCTGTGTACTTATATGTACCTAACTTAGCTTACCAAAACTATCAAAAGTGAAACACTTAAATACACGAAATGTTGCATAAGTTCATGTTATAATACTCAGCAATAATGCTTAGAAAACACTCGTAACGCTATCTGTTATATAGAGCAATAAACTAATATAAAAATAACAACTACATCGCTAGAAGTGACTCCTAAGTACGTGGGCTGGAGGATCTGTCAAAAATGAAGAAAATTAATTCTTAACCAACTTTTTGAATAATATGTGTATTTCATTTGTGATTGTAGGATGTTGTGGGACGAGATTTCTCATAGAAATAAAAGACGTTGTTTTCCCACTGTTTTATTTTGACCAGAACCGGTTTTCAACGCAACAGCGTCATCATCAGTGATACATCCCACCCACACAGCACAGCGGTTATAGGACAACAGTGGGAATATAACATCTTTTATTTCTGGGAATATGTGTACATATTCTTCAACAATGTTGGAATTAAATACAGTAAACTGACATTTTGTACACCCACACAGCACAGCGGTTAAAGGACAACAGTGGGAAGACAACGTCTTTTATTTCTGAGAATATGTGTATTATTCTGCAAAGTTGGAATTAAATACAGTAAACTGAAATTTTGTGAACTATTTTGAAATATATAAATATAAATACCTTATTTTCTCAACATTAATCAACTCGAGACCATCTCTTCCATTTAACATAATTACTATTTGAAATATAAACTATTTTAATTAACGAAAGTTCTGAAAAACGAAAGCAGTGGCGTAACAATGCGGGGAAGGGTCCAGACTGAAGGGAGCACCCTTCCACCAAAATTTTAAGAAATGTCAATTTAATGATCAATCATTTTGATCGTCGTTCCAAGAAAATATGCTAACGCGGTGAGTCTCCTGTCTATTTTAAATTTTCATGAATATGGTGAGGGGGGGTCAAAAATGTTGAAGTTAAGCCACTGTTCTGAAGTTCTTACTTAGTTGAGTACGAATAACACTATTATTATGTTTCACCCATTCGGTCATTTTCAAAAATTAATTTTTTTCCATGTCTAAATACTTATTATTATACG
The DNA here is from genome assembly GCA_963662175.1 of Aradus depressus. Classification (NCBI taxonomy): domain Eukaryota; kingdom Metazoa; phylum Arthropoda; class Insecta; order Hemiptera; family Aradidae; genus Aradus; species Aradus depressus. The sequence goes on along the minus strand of OY759214.1, from coordinate 94,948,131 downwards.
ACAATCATAATACCCAATATACAATTGAGGGCTCAGTGGTATACATGCTTACTGAGCTCAAGATTGCGGGTATGAAACCCGGCCGAGGCCCTTAGTTTATTGTATCTGGGAGGTAAAATAAACTTAAGTATGCCGCCCTTTGGATGAGACGTTAGGCGAGGGTCCCTAGCTTGTGCGATATCAGGTAATCGTTAAAGACCCCCTATCCTAGATAAATAAAAATTTAGGGTAGGCAAAATTTAGGACTCCCACAGTAGAGTTGGGCTCATGTCCACCAGAGTGACGAAAGAGCGCTCTGGTAGTAGGCGATATGACCTCGTAATTAAAGCCCGGGCATGAGTCATAAAACCTAATGTATAATTAATGTTTTATGTTTCATGTTATATTTAGGCCTTGGGGAACATCGTTTAAGCTTCATGGGAAATATATATTCACGAAATTTGTAGGAACTTTCAATGCCCAACTTGCAATGTAGTAATCAAAATTTTGAAAGGGAGAAAGAAGAGTTTTGAAAGGCCCTAAGTATAAAATAATTCTTTAACGGTTGAGAAATTAAAATAATTAAAAACTTATGACACGTGGCATCTACAAATATGATAAATAATACTTTTTGCAGAGATATTTTGAAACAATAAAAATAAAGAAAACGTATGTTTTTTAAGAATATTGTCTCTTTCACGAATATATATGATTACTTTGGGTATATTATATATATATATATATTTTGTGGAATAGAAAATATTTTATAAAACTCACATTTTTCTTTATTTTCTTATCTAAAAATATATTGAATGTGAGGGGAGGGGCGATCAAATGTGCTATCTCTTTAACGGTTAATCAGATTTTTATAAAATTACACCACTCTGGTAGTGAGCGATATGACCTCGCATTTGAAGCCCCGGCATGAGTTGCAATAACATACTAATTATGTATTGAATACATGATTGACATATAATATTAAGTATTCAAGAAAAATAAATTGGGAAAAATTAAGTTTTGAAAATGCCCGAATGGGTAAAAAAAATATTTGTAAAAAAATAAATATATTTTGGAGACTATAAGTCCAATTAAGTGTTGTTTTATGAACCACCTTTTAGTATTGAGGTTAAACTGGTCTCAAATCAAGGACATCCCCTTCCTCCGCCAAACTTCTTTTTTTGAAAGGTCTTTCTTAGCTTAGCCGAAACCGGTAGTTTATGTAAAAATGTTTTTGGGTTAGGCAATATTTTAAAAAAAAAAAATGTTTTATTTATCTATCCTCTTCTATATAGAAATAAATTGATATGTTTCAGGTGATCCCATTAATTTGCCTCATGGCAGGCGATGTGATTTTTGCAACATCAATGTCGATCTGGATGTTCAGCACCCGGGACATTGTGTGAGTAGAAAAAAGAAAATCAACTTATAATTAAAATAAGCGATAGGAATCAGGGTTTATTTAGTAAATTGGAGAAGAACATTTTATTGTAAGTCGAAGCTCTAATTCTTGTAGTCATAGCCAACATAAAATGTTGCCTATTAATTATTATGCATTGCCTATTATAATTGAAAATATGCAAGTCAAAAGGGTCTAAGGACCTCAAATATGTTCCAAACAATGTTAAGTTCTTCAAGTTGGTACTTTGTCATCAAGCAAAAGTCACAGAAGTTAAACCCTTTTCACTCCTCGATAGGGTAATACGTATTCCTTTTTTTAATTTCTATAGTTGAGAGTGTTGCTTAAACATTAAAAATGCCATAATTCACAAAATTACTTTCTCCCAGCTTAAGTATGCTTAATACAAATATATATATATATATATATATATATATTTTAAGCAATTAGTATAGAATTAGATCAATATAAATGAAACTTCAAAATTTAGTTGAAATCAGTTTTGTTATTCATGAGTTTCAACAGATTGAAAAAAATAAAAAATAATCTTTTAGCATTTTAAAATAGTAACGTTTTCCATGCTTAGTGAATGTTTTTATTGTAAATAAGAATTGTAGGCTTTGCTTCTGAATAAGATTCTTCAAAACTACACTTCAATGTCCCAACCAAAAATTGGGTATTTTTTGGTCTCATTTAATAAATAATCTTTGTTCTATAACGATTTATTATTTATTTTTAAAGACTAAAAGTAAAAGACTAAAATAAATTTAAAAATACTAATAAAAAGAAGACTAAAAGATTATTAATTCATGATAAACCTCTCTTTCAGCAGAGAGAAAATAATTTATCCGTGTTTCAGAAACTTTGGGAAACAATTTCGATAAATTTAAATGGGAATTAAAATTAAATTCATATTTACGGTCACTAAACCAAAATAAATAATGCAATGGGAACATGGTCGGCCACCTTACAGATAGTGTTGCCAGCCACAATATTTTTTCGTAATATTGCACTTTCAACAATTATTATTTATCTATTATATATTTGAAAAATGTTAAAATATATATTATCCTTTATAAAAGCTATTAATGAAGCACGTATTGATTATAATTAGTGATGAAGGATGACAGATGATTTGTTCTTGTAAGAAGACAGTGTTGCCAAGAACAATACTCTTATTGGCCTTTAAAAATTATTATTTTTCTAGATTTTTGAAAAATGCTTAAATATTTCATTATTTCCATAAAAATAATGAAATAACCCCCCAAAAATAACTAAATAATACCTGTATTGATTATAATTAGGACAGTGGTGAAGGGAGGCGGGAGAGGACCTGATCTTGTAAGGAGACAGTGTTGCCAGTCAGAATATTCTTATTGTTCTTTGAAAAAATATTGTTTTTCCGAATTTGTTACTAGAAATTTTTTTTAAATTTATAAAATAATTATTTTTAAAGAATATAAACGAAATATTGCCAAAAAAATCGATAAATGAAACGTGTATTGATTATAATTAGTAAAGTAGTGAGGGGTGGAGAGAGGGGGTGGAGGGTGGTTGAACTGTGTATCATTGATCAGAGTGGTGTGCGCATGCTCGCCCTGCGCGCACTCACCCCCTCACCAGCAAGCAGGACAGGGCACACTACTAAACCTCCTTCTTCCCTTTCCTGTTCACAGCATCGACCACAGCAAGAAGCCCATCAACGAGCGGATGAACCTTCTCGCTCCGTACCACCTCAAAGTAAGTCTCTCCGTTCCACTTGTTAGACTAAACCAGACGCCACCATGGTCGCCGGAGCCGGGAGAGTTACGGTGATATTGTCCTGTCACAGCAGTAGTTGATATTAACTTGATACCGCTGTTATGGGACATACCCACTGTTCTCTCCCTCAACTCTTCAACCTTCACCATCACAACATCACCCAGCCCCATCATCAAGTGATAAAGTGAAGTGATTATCGTGTTTTCGCGAGTGATAATTTCACAAATGGGCGCCGCCTCTTCTAAATAATGTACTGTACTATAAATCAAATATGTAAGTTCTTACATTTCTGTACCCACATAGAGTAGTTAAATAGATTTTAAACATTTATTTGACATAGATAGTAGTTTTTGGATGAAATATTATTTATTCTTTTGAAAAAATGTTACTAAATGGCACTGAATGTTCCTTTTTCATTTTAATTTTTTTATTATTTTCAAATAGACACTTTATTTATTATTTCAAAGCTTGGATAAGTGTAAAAATCTGTTAATTATGCATTTTGCTTTTAGATTCATTTGATGTTCTGTATATATGTTTATAAAAATGTGTGTTCTCTCTAACCTTTCCTAGTCAATCCTACCCAATTTTTTCTTCTCTACATAACATTTATTTTATTTTTCCCCGAAGTAGAATGAATGGGAGGGTGGCTAAGACACTACATATTATTATTGATGTTTTGATAAAACAAAAGCTTTTTTTGATTTGGCCTTAGGCATTAGAATATGCTTTTCGGTAGGTTGAAAATCCCCACAACCCCATTGTTAAATTTCATCTTCTTTTTTCGGTGTTTCCCCTAAAAGCCGAGATCGATATTTGTTGATTGGCATAGAGGGGAGAGGCCAGCTGTGTATGAGCTTACTCCCAACGGAGTGTCTGAGGGTGGACCCCTCTTCTGGCTCCACGGCTGATCAATACCCTAGCAGCAAGGGAGAGAGGATGACGCACTCTAGGGGGCGCGCGCCTACTGCCACTCGCTACTCAATATAGTCTACAATCATCCTACACTTTTGTAAACAATATATCTGTTTGTACTATACACCAAGGCCGGATCAACAAGGGGGACCCCACCCAATTTATTTATCCTTTAGAAATCATGTAGCATATCAAATTTCATGAAATAAAATCTATTGTGAGATATATTTTTGATTCTCCACAAACCGAACTTAAACTTTGAGCTTCAACGATTTTTTCAATATATAGATAGACCCTACCGTTAAAAACTGAGGTTGTAAAGGTTATATATATATATTTTTTTTTTTTCAAAATAAAATCAATCTTCTTAGTTACAATTCACGACATTTTTTATTATAATAAAAATAGATATTTTTAGAAAATGTATTCAATCTTTTATGTGATTTGCTTTTTTACATTACATAAACTTTTTTTTTTAAATTTATTAACAGGGGAGGGTGTAATTACTTTAGTGGCGTAGTTATCTATAATGTTCTTTATTATTTAACTTCTCGATCATGGAGCTATTTACTGTTGTTTTGCTTACTACATTCATTAACGAGAAAAATATGTATGTACCTTTAAATATAATATTTTTTTGAGCCCCTACAACGAAATCGTGCTGACAGAAAAAATATAATCTACATTGCTGCAATTATTGCTATGATTTTATGAAATTTTAACTGGATTTGACAGAAATTTCATTGGGCCAGTGAAATTTTGCACACAAATATCATCAAATCATAAGGATGGTTTTTGATTGTTTTAATTTTTGAGTATTGAAACATTCGCCAAAATTCAAAAAATGTCGTGGATTTTGATATGTTAATAACAAGGTTTTCTCTAGTCCTTCCTCTAAGTTCTATGTAAATTTATGGTAGTAATATAATAATTTCAAAACCTTTCTCATGCACAGGTTGACTAGGATCCATCCATGCCCACCAAATGTATAACAAAGTATACACAACTTTATACAATGTACGGAAACATCTCAGTATTTTGACTTTTACTGATGGTAGACATTTTAAAGCTTGCTTACTATTGGAAAACTAGTGATCAACCCTAACGAGATCATAATAGTGTTGACTGCCAACAGTAACTTTGAAATCGCCAATCGAACAAGCTCAGATTTTACCACATTTTGAAGGTCTTTCAAAAGTAAGGAACTTTTGTCTCAAACATTGATACATTCTCTGTTTCAGGTGGTTTTTAATGAAATGTACTTTCATTTAACATTTTCTCTTACATTCATTCGTGTTGACATTCAAAGTTTCTAAATTTGGTCATGTAATACATTAGAAAGCTTATTTTAAAGCATTTTAGATGCAGGAATAATTTACTTTATTTTTCTTTTCAATGAAATGTAGTGACATAAATGCAAAAATTGCTGTATTTAGTGTACCTACTACATGTGTCACTGGTTTCAGAAATACTGAACTCTTATAGAGCAATGAAATATATACAAAAAATGTTTTTGGCACAAGTGTTGAATTTTAATTTTTAACTTTAGTACATACTTCCGAAATTATGGCTAAAAATGAACAACACCCCTTTGTGACTAGCATTTCGTTAAAGTGACTAAAATATCCTAATAATGGATTTAGTTTCTGCTGTCATAAAACATTTTTTAAAATTATAATTATGAATATTTGAGGTTGAGGAAAAATATCCTTGATTAGAGACGGGAGTATAATTGCCAACAAACATTGGTCTCCCCAAAATATATTTATAATAAATAAATATTTTAACGTTTCACCATTACTTTTATGACAAAAATAAACCATTTATAACCATTATATTTCATATGGTAGTCAATATTAAATTCTGACCAATTAAACATCATAGCTCAATTCTTGGGATGTCAGTACATTGTGTTTTTTTTTATTTACGACATCCATGGCCCCGGGAGGAAGTTTTATCTACGAAATAAAATTCATTCCCGGACGGGATTCGAACCCGCAAACCAAGGTGAGACCATGCGACCAAAGCCCTACCTACGCTCTAGCCCACACGGCCACCATGGCTCCCGAATATTGTGTTTAATTGATCAGCATTTAATATTGACTACCACATGAAATATACTTGTTATGAATGGTTTATTTTTGTCATAAAAGTTTTGAAAATTCCAAAATAATAGCAAATTGTCAATAAAAATCTTATAAATATATTTTTTTTGGGAGACCGAAGGCCAATTTGTTGTTTCAAACTACCTTCTTCAAGTGAAATAAATCATGAATATTTGTTTTTTTAAGTTTGCTGAAAATAATTATTTACAATTGTCCTTTAAAATGATGTCAAATCTGATCCTCGTTTATTATGAGATTTCAAAATTGGTAAAACTGGGGGGTGGCTCCTGGACCAAAGCTAAGAGTCAAAATTATAATATTGGAAAATATTTGCCGCTAGAATTACAACCAGCTTTCGAATACTTTAAATCATTCGAGATAAATTACTTCCCTACCTGCACTAAGTATACGCGAAATTATGTAATCAATGTTGAGTTTTCAGCGAAATTTCATTTTTTCTGACCCCTCTGATCCCAAAAATGGAAAAAAAATTAAGGAAAGTGGAAAAACACAAAACACCTCAATGACTGCGGATGTAATGAATGTATCAATATGATTTTTTATACTTGAAACCAAAACCCCATAAGGACGACGACACCTTAGACACAAACACACATAGACAAAATATTTTTTTTTGGGTCATGAAAGCATGAAATTTCGTTGAAAACTCGGAAATAACATATGGATACACAATAAGAATGGCACCTATTAATTTTGGGAAAATAGGGTGCAGCTCCCCTATGTTTTTGGATTTTCAGCCGATTTGGATTAAAGGAAGTGGGGGGGGGGGGCGGGGGGGGGTGAGGAGGGGGGTTGTATGAAACCCTAATAGCTGCCTATATAATGACATATCGACATGAAATTTACAACTGTCAATATTAAATCAAAGTAGAAGGGAAGTGGCAGATCAGAGAAGTGGGGCTCAACTTAAAAAATGTATTAACTGCCAATGTAATGAATATCGACATGAAACTTAATATGAGGACTTAGCAGAGTCTGTTTAAGTCAATTATTGATTTTTAGTCAAAACTTAATTGATAAAGTTGTGCAATTCAATTAATTCCAGTGAAAGTGCATTGCCGATGATTGTGAGGTCATATTGCCTACTACCAGAGCGCTCTTTCGTCACTCTGGTGAACATGAGCCCGACTCTACTATGGGAGTCCTAAATTTTGCCTACTCTTTTATTCACCTAGGGTAGGGTTCTTTAATGAGTACCTGACATCGTACAGGCTCGGGACCATCGCTTAATCTTCCATCCGAAGGACGGCGTGCCTAAGTTTTTAAGTTTATTTCACCTCTCAGATAAAATAAACTAAGGGCCTCGGCCGGGTTTCATACCCGCGATCTCACGGATGTATGAAACAAGCTGTGTTAATTAAAATGTGGTGCCTGGTTGTTGAATCAAGTACACTTGAGCTTCAATTATTATTCCCTCATTATGCAAATTGTCTGGGTGAAGTGGTTTGAGGGGTTCCTAGACAAGACCTATCGTTGGCTCTTGTCAATTATTTTTCAACTACCCCTAACCCACATATCTAGGTCAGGTCTCGAGAATTCAATATGTTGGATGTTGCATTGAACGTTGGAAATTCTAGTTGAATCACCTACAATATACTTCCCCATCATGAATTTATCACTAGGTATTCGCTCTCCCTCTTAAAATCTACCATTTTGGCAAAAAATTAAATTTCGTGTTGGTTGTTTCCGGCATTTTTTTCCAGAGGTGTCTTCTTATTTTTTGGACAATATTTCGGGACACTTACACGTCCCTTCTTCTGGTCACTATGAACCATAGTGTTGTATCGTTCATAGTGACCAGAAGAAGGGACGTGTAAGTGTCCCGAAATATTGTCCAAAAAATAAGAAGACACCACTGGAAAAAAATGCCGGAAACAACCAACAGTGGAACATCCCAGAGAAGTTTAAGAAACACAATGAAATTTCGTGTCAATTGTTATTACAGTTTTAGTGTTAAGCCCAACCCTAATAATACCCCAATTTCTTTCGGTCCATTTGACTGAATAGGTGTTGTCCTTATGGGGGTTCTGGACACTCATAGAAAATGTGTTCACAGACACAAACACACATAGACAAAATATTTTCTTTTGGGTCATGAAAACATGAAATTTCGTTGAAAACTATAAATTAAATGTCTCATCGGTTACATAACCTCCCTTATACTTCGAATAATCGGGATTGTTTTCCCCGTTTTTTGCATTCTGGGATTCTGGAAACATGAAATTTCTTTGAGAACCCTGAATTTTTGATAGGTTAAATAACTTTCTCCATACAACATAATATATTATATCTGAGGAAGTAGAGACAGTTATCCCCATAATGAAGACTAAATAAATAATTTTTTGCCAGTTCTTTATTCATGACCCACAGACTAAAATTTAAATAAAATAACGTTGAGTTCAGGACAGACTTGATACAAATGAAAGAACGGAATACAGTAGGGGAGGGACAAGTCCATTTTGATTAAATTTCTGTTGGCACCACTGAGTTATTGATTTTCCCAAATGCAACACAGTGTTCCGAATGAATGAGCTGTAGTTTAACGACATCAGTTATTGTTGTTAGTTATTGTGACATGCCCGGGCTTTAACAACGAGGTCATATCACCTCCTACCAGAGCGCACTTCCTCAACTCTGGTGGACATGAGCCCGACTCTACTAAGGGATTACTAAATTTTCCAGATTTATTCTGCATTTTCTATCGAATTTTTGACAGTCAAAAAAAAGAAAAAGAAAAAGGTTAGGTTTAGGTTTTATGACATGCCCGGGCTTTAACAGCGAGGTCATACCGCCTACTACGCTCTTTCATCACTCTGGCGGACATGAGGCCGACTCTACTGTGGGAGTCCTAAATTTTTATTACTTAGGGCTTTAACGAGTATCTGACATCGTACAGGCTCGGGGACCATCCATCTGGGAAGTGGACTCATGTCCGGTCATATCGCCTACTACCAGAGCACTCTTTCGTCACTCTGGTGAGCCTGACTCTACGATGGGACTCCTAAATTTTTATTCACCAAAGAGTAGGGGTCTTAAGCGAGTATCTGACATCGTACAGGTTCGGGAACATCGCTTAACGTCCCATCTGAAGGACGGCATGCTTAAGTTTATTCTACCTCTCAGATAAAATAAACTAAGGGCCTCGGTCGGGTTTCGAACCCACGTTCTTGAGCTCAGAAGGCAAGCACGCATACCACTGAGCTACCGGCGCCCTCGAAAAACTTATCAACATATTTTACTTTAGTGTAGGGAAAGTTATGTAATCAGTCAGAAATTCGATGCGGAGTTTTCAACAGAATTTCATGTTTTCTGACTTCCTGATTTCAAAAATGAAAATCTCAATAACTGCCGATGTAATGAACTTGAATTTTTATATTTGAATTCAAAACCCTTTAAGGATGGCGCCTAGCAATCGGTCGAAGGGAAGAGGGGCACCAGAAAATAGGGCTCCACTCAAATATCCTAAATACTGCCAATGTAATGAATGTATTGACATAGTGAGGATTCAAAAGCCACTATGTGAGTCAAATATTAACTTTTAGCACGGAAAAGTAATTGACTAATTCGTGCTGGGGAAGTACATATCCGGCAAATCACCAACGACTTTTTTGTCTACAAAATGTTCTAACGACGTTTTTTGTTTCTCATGAAAAATTACTTCTTTCAACAAATGAGGTTACGTTTAAACAATACCAATAGGCTTACACTTTAAAAAAAAAAAAAAAAAATATTCCATAAAAAGATTTGTACTACATTAAGCATTTAAAAATAATATAATTTGGAGATTATACACAAATAGTTTATAAGTGACCTGACATCCATCCCTTGGTTAAAAGTATTCCATATTTCTGAACTGTTTGTTTGGTTATCAGGTTTTGAGTTTAAGAACGCCCTGGGCAGAAAATGTTTGATAACCATTTGACTTTTCTAAAAATGTAATGAATGTTCATTATGAATTATTATAGAATACCATAATATTATACATTTTGGTACTCGACTCACATTTTAATCGTAACGTATTTCAAATTTAACCTTAAATTTTATACTTGGGTTAACATATAGCTTTATTCAATAATTAATTTAATCCAAATGTTTTTAGGTGTTTTTCAAGAAATCAAATTCTTGGTTTTTAATAGAAATGACTTGATGGTCCTAATAAAAAAATAATGTAATTCAATTATTACAATAAAAATAAAAATAATAAGCCTAAATAAGTAACCCCCAAGTAAAGTTTTTCTATTCCGTCTCTTGAATACTTTCAACTTTCATAAATAACATACGAAATATGTTTTTACATACAACCCCAATAAACCGGAGAAAAAGTAGATACCTTTTTTTTTTGGAGTAATAGTGAAATATTTACCTTTTTTAAAGATAGTCATTGCATAGCAGGCCACATTCAAATATTCCTTCAGTTCAATTTTTTACATTACAAAATTATTTCAGAAACAACAGAGATATTAAGAAATTAATTTTACTAGTTCTTATTTCTTTAAAATATTAACGAAAAAAAGTCTTACATTTCGTTTCTTGGAAAATGTCGACCCCTTGATCCTTTAAGGTACACACTAAAACAAGTATTATTAGCTTGAAAATAAAAATTACTTGCGTGAAGCAATAATATTATCTTTTAACTATTTTAATCAATAAAAAAAATTACCTTCGTCTATTGATTCGACTTATAAAACGTTGCATATTTCATAAGAATAAAACAAAATTCACAATTGTAGAACGAACTTAACACTTAAAGTCACTGGGCAAACAAAAGAGTAACCCTAGGGACATCTGCTATTATATTATATTGTAAAGATCTACTCGAAACAGGAGGCTTATAATAAATTAGGCTTTGGCTAGAAATAATATTGAAAATAACAAAACTAATATTCAAATTTTTAACATGAATTTAGAAATATAAGTAAATTATAGTTTATCATTTTGAATTTTTCAACAAAGTTAATAATTCAGGAAGCATTGGACAGAATTCTATCGCAAAAACCACGCGAGTAAATTTATTTTATCCATGTAAATAAACTCAATTTATTGGAAAAATAAATATAAGAAGATTATAATTAATCATGACGAATTTTCCAAATAATTAATTCAATAAGGAGAAAATTTATTTATTTTATAAGAGAACGAAAAATATATCAGCTGATCTTTTGCTTGAAAAATCTACTATTTAACTCATGTTACTGTGCACAACTTTTTGCTACTGTGCATTTAATTTCATCGAAAAATAATGAACTGAATTGAATATTTATATTACAATATAAGAAAACATAGAATTAAAATAACAATTTATGTTGATGGAAAAACCTTGAGATAACTTAATACTGAAATGATAAATTATTTTCAAAATATCGGTATTTTTCTCCTTCTTGAAGGAAAATTTTCACCGTAAGTACTCGGCTCTGATTGGTTACCAGATGTCAATGGTTGATTGGTAAAACTCACTACGATGGTAGGTATAGTGAAATGAAATCAAGTCACACAGAAGGGTTCCTCCCTTAGTAGAGTCGGGCTCATGTGCACCAGGGTGACGAAAAAGCGCTCTGGTAGTAGGCGATATGATCTCGTAATTAAAGCCCGGGAATGGGTGACAATAACTAACAAACCTATTTACAATACAGAACTGCTTTAAACACTTCTCTTTGACTGAGGAAAATATTTATAAATTGTCATAAGTACAGTTAGGAACTGTTTATGAATTCTCAACAAAAACATAAATTCTCAACAACAACGAAAACAAGTGTGGTTCAAGCTTCTGTAGACTTAAAGAATTGGTTACGTGGGATTTCGTCAGAGAGGGAAGAACTGGCGATGTAATGGATTTTGGAACGTTGAAAACTCCGCATCGATTTTTTAACCGATTACACAACTTCCCATTTACTTCGTATAGCTAAAAATTAAGAATTATTACAAATTTACATTTGTGGTAAATGCGAGAACGAGACCGCATCATACCTGGACTAGAGCTGCGGCAGCTGGTGACGGAGACCAGTTACCCAGTACTCAGTTTGTTTGTTGGCAAGTGGTTGGAAAATTTGACAATCTGGTCCAGAATGAACATTTTCAGAACGTAAGAAACTACTACCGGAACTTTAAACCGGTACCACACAGAAAATGAGTTCATACTGCGAACTAATTTCCCTTAACATGTTTTCTGGGTCTTGTGTAAGCTTGTGGACTACGGATGAAGAGCTGTTACTCAGAAATTGGTAATTTCCTTGTAAATGGGGATATCGGCCATAGCTACGGATGTCGCGCCAGTGATCTCACGTAGCGAATGGTCCCGTCTCTCCTCCCTACGTGGGATGTGATCCCGTTAAATTGATCACCGTTTGTCCTTGTTCCTACCAACCCCTCATTTATATAACTGGACTTGGTGTAATTTGATGCCAATATTACAATCAACCTAATCATTCACGCAGTATTAATTGATGGCCAATTACATATTTCTTGTTAATTATATGCGCAACATTTTTCATATGTGAATACAGGTCATTAATGAGCTAATTGCGATCTATCACTAAATAAACCATAATTTCATTTATATTGGACGCCGGTAGCTCAGAGGAAGTGTACTTTGCTTACTGAGATAGCGGGTTCGAAACCGCTTAGGTTTTATCTAGGAGGCGAAAAAACCTTGAGAAAGCCGTCCTTCGGATGGGACGTTAAGTGATGGTCCCAAGGTGAATAAACCTAGTGGCGAAATAAGAAACTAAACAGCCATACTACATTTTTTTCAAAATTTTCTTTTATTGGGGCATTGCTGTACGCAGACGATATATCAGAATATATCAAAATATTTATTATTTCAATTATATAATATAGTGTATTGTTTTCAGGAATCATGTTTTAGATTAATGCTAAAATATATAACTTTTATATATATATATATAAAGCTCACTTTGTCCCCTGCTCACTTTTGTCCCCTGCTCACTTTTTGTCCCCTGCTCACTTTTGTCCCCTGCTCACTTTTTGTCCCCTGCTCACTTTTGTCCCCTGCTCACTTTGTGAAGAGGGCGCCGGTCGCTCAGTGGTATGCGTGCTTGCCTTCTGAGCTCAAGAACGTGGGTTCGAAACCTGACAAAGGCCCTTAGTTTATTTTATCTGGGAGGTAATATAAGCCTAAGCACGCCGTCCTTCGGATGGGACGTTCAGCGATGGTCCCGAGCCTGTACGATGTCAGGTACTCGTTAAAGACCCTTGCCTTAGGTAAATAAAAAGGTAGGCAAAATTTAGGACTCCCACAGTTGAGTCAGGCTCATGTCTACCATAGTGACGAAAGAGCGCTCTGGTAGTAGGCGATATGACCTCGTTAAAGCCCGGGCATGAGTCATAAAACCTAATCTAACCTATCAGATAACAATACATTTACCTATTACATTTAAGACTGCAATGATCGTCTACGATTTTCTTCTACACATGTCTCTGTAATTTTTTTTAAACTTTTCAAATAAAATGATGGACTCTTTTACGTTGAGCCAAGTATTAAAAAAAACGTAATACAGAACGTTATAAAGTCGATAAGGTAGAAATATAATTTCCACAGACTCCGCTTTCAGTGCTCTTCAAATAAATGGTTATAAGTTCTTCTCCATTCAAATTCCTCTTTGTGCTTACAGCTTCTATTCATTCGATGAACACTTTGAATATACGATATAAGAAATGCTTATAAATTCCGCGCATCTTTGAACATTGAATCATTTTCCTCTATATAACGCCAGCTTCACACATTGGCCCAATGCTTGGTAGTACATTGGAGGGCGTCCATACATTTGGGCCATTCCATGTATGTTGCCAGTTTGAACCAATGTGGATCCACAGCGATATAACAGTCAATGGATACCAAGAATCACCAGCTATGTACTTCCCTAGTACGAATTAATCAATTACGTTTTCGCTTATCCTCCAAAGTGAACCTAGTGGCTTCTGAAACCTCATAAATTTTGTGTCAATACATTCCTTAAATGGGAAATTAGTTATAAGGATATTTGAACCGAGTCCCGCTTCTCTGACCTCCTCTTCCCTTCGACCAATTTTGCGGAAATTCAGGTGCCATCCTTATGTGATGCTTTTTTTATACATGTAGCCAGAACGCCATAAGGACGACACCTATTGATTTTCAGCCATATCGGTTAAACGGAAGGGGGGATTAGGGGCGAGCCTTAACACAAAAAACTCTAATAACTGCCTTTGTAATGAATTCATTGACACAAAAACTTCGTAAGAGGATTCAGAATTCTCTAATGAAAGTCAACTATTGATTTAATTGTTAATTGATTAAATTGTTAATTGATTAAATCATTATGGGAATGAATATTACCATTGATTCATCGACAATTTTTTTCTTCATGATTACAAAACAATAACATTTTCCTTGGTAAAGAGTATGGCCTCTTGAATAAAAATGACAGTGATGATCTCTCTCTCTTGAGGGGAGACCCGCCTACCCGCTGAACATAATCTTCTGGACGAGTATCAAATTTCCAACCATTGTTCCTGAGCTCCGGGTGGGTCCCCCCAAGGAAATATCACGTGGTACATCTACCTTCTCAATTGAAAAAGAGATTTTTCTGAGAGATCCAAGGTTTTTCATATCTTTTCTTATCTCGCATATTCAACGTCAGGAATGTTTTACGATTTGATAACAAGATCAGGTGGCTCCGTGGTACTGCTATATGACGCGTTGTAAATAAATGGATTTTAAATTGAAATATTCCATCGTAATGGTGAATTTAATATTGTATACAATACATCGTATCGTCACCTTAATACTACTACAACTAGACATCTCAAAATTATTAGTTTTGAGAAAAACGCATTTTTTTTTTTTTTTTTTTATTCAGCCGTTGTAGGATGACCCAAATTGAACTACTGACATTTTTACATAAGTTCTTAACATATTTTCTTAGAGTTGTCTACTTCTAGCACAACAAAGGTACCTGCAAAATACAACTAATGGTACAATTATCCCATATATGCCGATTTTCGAGTTATCTAGTTGTAGTATCAAGATGACGATATCAGGTGTATACAAATTTAGTGTAGGTAAAATTTAGGACTCCCATAGTAGACGACATTTTAGGACGGTTTTCATGTATGTGTTTTATATAACAGTCATAAATATAAGCGGTATTATGTAAAGTGTTTTTAGTCCCGAAATAAAGTGGTCTTAAATTTCGTCTGATTTCGGCCAACACCTAATGAGATCTAAGTTAGTACAAGTTCATTGCTACATATACGCGAAGATGATCAAAACGTATTCAGAGAACCTTGAAACATGAAATTCCGTTGAAAACACGATATTCACACGATTGCAATACTTTTTATAACATATATGAAAGCAATAAATTATTTAGTTCTATTGGAAAAAGATTTGAGCCATTGGAATATCACAGACCACATTTTACCTCCTTATTATATAATCCGCCAGGGGCGCCGATAGCGCAGAGGTAGTGTGCTTGCCTGCTGAGCTCAAGATCGCGAGTTTGAAACCCGACCGAGGCCTTTAGGTTTTTTTATCTGGGAGGTTAAAAACCTTGTCGTTCGGATGTGTCATCAAACGATGGTCAAAGAGACTGTACAATAAACCTGGGTAGGACTTTCATAGTAAAATTGGGCTCATGTCCACCAGAGCGAGGAGAGAGCGCTCTGGTAATAGGCAGAATGACATTGTAGTTAAAGCCCGAGCATCAGTCACAATAACTAACACATCACTATTAAATGGATATGATTTAGTTGGGGTAATTTTGGAGTCATCAGATAGGATTTCAAAATATCCGTTTGGAATTCTCTCTCGAGTGAATTATACGCTATGCATTCGGCAAGGAGGTGTCTCACAGACATTCCCACCCCGCAGGACTGACAAGAGAGGGCTCTCGAACCATCAAATGTCCGGATCAACCTCTTCCTTCCATTTGTCTCTTATTGAGGTGTTCCAGACTCGTAGCGTATAATCACCATATGCATGCATGTATAATCACCATATGCAAAGCGTATAATCACCAGAGAGAGAATTCCAAACTTGTGGATATTTCGAAATCCTATCTGATGACGACTCCCAAATCACCCAACTAAATCATATCCATTCAATAGTGATGTTAGTTATTGTGACTGATGCCCGGGCTTTAACTACAATGTCATTCCGCCTACTACCAGAGCGCTCTCTCGTCGCTCTGGTGGACATGACCCCCACTTTACTGTGAAAATCCTATGAAGCTTTCAATAACTTATAAATTATTAAACAAAATGTTCTCAAATCTTCAACACTCAGCCTCATGCAGCTTTATTATTTCGCTAAACATATACCAATCTCGAACTTTATTATAAATATCCGCGCATTAAAATTAGCCCGCTAGGATCCCCTGCCTCTGGCTTTCCTACGTCATCAGGTATCCATGATCCAGTTATCTAATTGGACCCCATCTCTGATCTCCTCTTTACCCTTGGCCAATTTAGCGGAAATAAGTGTATGGGGTTTTGAATTTAAACATACAATTTTATGCCGTTATTGAAGTGTTTGAGTAAAGCCCCCCTCTGATATTTCCCTTCCCTTCGAAATTCCGCTGAAAATTGATAGGTGTTGTTCTAATGTGATAGAATTTACATATGAAATTTTGTGTCATTTATCTTATGTTAAACCCCTTCCTTCATTTGGCTGAAAAACAATACGTTTCGTCCGTGGGGGGTTGAGGAAACACATAAGATTTCGTGATGATACATTCATTATATCGGGAGTTATCATGTCCCCAGAGGGACAGAAACACATTCAGTCAGGCAATGTTTTTAAACAAAATTCTTTTAAATAATCACAGATTTTCTGGCAGATTACATAACTTCCCCCATACTTCATATAGCTTGGAAGAAAAACAGCCCTATTGTTTCTGGCGCTCAAAAAAAAATGACTAGTCATAGGATTCTTATGAAAATATGGAGCTCGGACTTGACCTATACATTACTTTTTTTACAATTACCCTCCTCTGATGAACTGTCCACAGACCCAATAGTGCCTTTCTCTTACACATTCCAATGTTCACTACATTATGCTCTTCAAATCTGATTACATAAAGAACTTATAACGAGGTAATTGAAAAAAAGAATCATTCCTACAAGACATTTAACAGAAAAAATGACCTTTAGATGACATTATCTTTTGTGTGTCAAATGTGGTTAAATATTCAGACTACCCACGATTGCCTTACTTTTTTTTTTTTAACTTAATAAGATGGCGTCCTTGTAACAGAAATCGACTCTTTTGCATCAAAAACATAATAATAGAGTATTATATATATATTTAATGTTAGAGAGCGCCGGTAACTCAGTGGTATGCGTGCTTGTCTTCTGAGCTAAAGAACGTGGGTTCGAAACCCGACCGAGGCCCTTATTTTATTTTATCTGGGAGGTAAAACAAACTTAAGCACGCCGTCCTTCGAATGGGACGTTAAGCGATGGTCCCAAGCCTGTACGATGTCAGATACTCGTTAAAGATCCCTGTCCTAGGTGAATAAAAATTTAGGGCTCCCATAGTAGAGTCGGGCTCATGTCCACCAGAGTGACGAAAGAGCGCTCTGGAAGTAGGCGATTTGACCTCGTAGTTAAAGCCCGGGCATGAGTCATAAAACCTAACCTATAATTAATGTTTTATGTTTCATGTTATATTTAGACCTTAGGGAACATCAGTTCAATTTCAAGTATATATGATTGTTTAAGTCAACTTACAATGTAACACTCAAAATTTTGAAATGGAGGAAGAAGAGTTTTGAGGGCCCTAAGTATAAAATAATTCAAAACGGTTGAGAAATTAAAATAATTAAAAACTTAGGCCTCGTGGCATCTACAAATATGATAAATAATACTTTCTGCAGAGATATTGTGAAACAAAAAGAAAAACTTATGTTTTTTAAGAATATTGTCTATTTCACAAATATACATATATGATTACTTTGTATATATTATATATATATATTTTGTGGAATAGAAAATATTTTATAAAACTCACATTTTTCTTTATTTTCTTATCTAAAAATATGTTGAATGTGAGGAGAGGAGCGATCAAATGTGCTATCTCTTTAACGGTTAATCAGATTTTTTTTAAATTTTATATGTAGCATCCTTATAAGCCCAGTTGAAACAAAAGACCACGAGACCTCAAAATATGAACGAGAATGGGGGAGGTTTTGAAATATTGTCTATTCCACTAAAGATATATATTTATATATACATATATATATATATATATATATATATATACAACTACCGGTTTCGGCTTTATACCATCGTCAGGTACTACTAACTAGTTCATAACTAGACCTGACGATGGTATAAAGTCGAAACCGGTAGTTGTATATATATATATATATATATATATATATATCAGTGGCAAATTGCAATAACCAGTTAACTGACACGAACCTGATTTCGAGATATTCATGTTTAAAATTTCGAGAGAAAAAAATCTGTATTAAACATATTAAGTAAATTTATGGACAAAATATTATTCAGGTTATACTAATAGACCCCAAAAAACACGAAAAAAAGTTTTTCATGCATGACCTCAAAGTGTACACGATTTATGTCAGTTAACTGGTTATTACAAAATAATTCCAGTTAACTGATTCGGTTTTCCTGAAATCACAGTCATAAATATCAATTTAAACAATGGACTCATGTGGGAAATGAAAATTTAGATCAAAATACACATTTTTCTCAGAAAATCTCATTTTTTTTTAAAATGTCACTTAACTGGTTATTGCAATTTGCCACAGATATATCTTTAGTGGAATAGACAATATTTCAAAAATAAGTTTGTTTTATTCATTTATTACAAGTTTCCACAATATGTCCGCGTTCCTCAACTTAGACATTCTTAATAAAACTTGCAGGATATTCCAATCATTTATTTTTTCGCTCTGTTTGCCTTGTCCACATTTCTTTATAAATTCTCGAATCTAGTTACTAGGCAACGCTGGGTATCCGCTAGTTGTAAATAAAATTTCACTACTCTGGAGTATAATGCGTTACTCATAAAAAAGCTGTAATATAACTTGTGTGACTATGGTTACGGTACTGTTCTGGCAATATCGTATTAACGGGGGGCGCCGGTAGCTCAGTGGTATGCGTGCTTGACTTCTGAGCTCAAGGTTGTGGGTTCGTAGCCCGACCGAGGCCCTTCGTTTATTTTATCTGGGAGGTAAAATAAACTTAAGCACGCCGTCCTTCGGATGGGACGTTAAGCGATGGTCCCGAGCCTGTACGATGTCAGGACTCGTTAAAGACCCCTACCCTAGATGAATAAAAATTTAGGGTAGGCAAAATTTAGGACTCCCACAGTAGAGTCGGGCTCATGTCCACCAGAGTGACGAAAGAGCGCTCTGGTAGTAGGCGATATGACCTCGTAGTTAAAGCCCGGGCATGAGTCATAAAACCTAACCGAACCTATCGTATTAATGGAAAATATAAACTTTTAATTTATTCGTTAACCATCTCTGTAATACACAGGAAAATATTCAAACAGCTCTGTCAATTCTTTATAAAAGAATTTATGTACATTTTAATTTTATTCTGAATAAGAGTTACAAATCTCTACATGTTCATACATTTATTTCAACTCCAGAAAAAAATAGCAGAACAATGCATTCTGAAATAATAAAAAAAATATACAACCATTATATACATATATAACAATATAACCATGTTATATATAACCAAAAGTCGTCACTGAATCACCGGCAATGTACTTCCCCAGCACAAATTAATCAATTATGCTTTCGCTCTCCCTCCAAAATCAATCGCCTGTTTGGGCTAAAAATTCAACGGCAGTTTTTATGTTAACCGTCCCTCCATTGGCCAATTTGTTTGAAAATCACTACTTGCTGTCAAGGGGTTCTGGGTACACATGAAATACAAATTTTGGGTCGATACATTCATTCTATTGGGAGTAGATCATGTTCACAGACACACACAGACAATTAGTTTACATTTTTGGAATCAAATTGTCGGAAAAAATGAAATTCCGTTGAAAACAGAACAATTTTTGACCGATCACATGAGAAAATATTTATACTATTTATTTTATTTTTATGATTTTATTCCCTCATGTGATCGGTCAGAAATTTGATGCTGTTTTCAACGGAATTTCATGTTTTCCGACCCCCTGATTCCAAAAATATATCCATATATTTATATAAAAGAGAATTTTAATAGAAAAGGCATAAAATACATAATTATTTTCATAATTTCCACTAATTTTCCAGTAAAAGGGAATTTGAAAACACTGTTGAAATTCCGGGAACCACTTCAACCTCCCATGGTACTAATTATAATTAGTTATTAAAACATTTCTATTTGTGCAATAAAGCCACATTTACTCTATTAACATTAATTATTATCCTTATTTTTGTGAATTTTATTTTATTTTCAAGAAACGCGTACACGCAAAACTGCTAATATATATTTAGATAATGAGAGATTACTATACAAAAAAAAAACATGACAATATGTGACATCAAGGCTCAACTCAATGACCCCCAATAAATGCCGGTCTGATGAATGTATCTATATGAAATTTTATATTTAAATTCAAGACATTATAAGTCGATTGGCTTTAGAGGAAGAGCGAAAACCTAGTTGAGGAAGTACAACGCCATAACGCTCTTCTGTCGCTCTGTAATGAGCCCAAGGGTAGTCAAACGTCCCACCCGAGGGACGGCGTGCTCCAGGATAAAAATCTAAGGGCATCAGCCAGGTTTCCAACCCGCGATCTTGAGCTCAGTAAGCAAACACGCATACCACTGAGCTACCGGCGCTCTCGAAATCTCCCAGTAGAGTCGGGCTCATGTCCACCAATGTCACGAAAAAGCGCTCTGGTAGTAGGCGATATGATCTCGTAGTTAAAGCCTGGGAATGAGCATAACTAACCTAAGGAATCCTTCTGAGTGACTTGATTTCAATTCTCTATAATATTTTGACTATACCAACCAACCATCGTAGTGAGTTTTACCAATCAACCATGGACATCTGGTAACCAATCAGAGCCGAGTACTTACCGTGAAACTTTTCCTTCAAGAAGGAGAAAAATACCGATATTTTGAAAATAATTTATCATTTCAGTATTAAGTTATCTCAAGGTTTTTCCCTCAACATAAATTGTTATGTTAATTCTATGTTTTCTTATATTGTAATATAAATATTCAATTCAGTTCATTATTTTTCGATGAAATTAAATGCACAGTAGCAAAAAGTTGTGCACAGTAATTAAAATTCAATAGAAGACATATTATTCACAGTAACATGAGTTAAGTAGTAGATTTTTCAAGCAAAAGATTAGCTGATATATTTCTCGTTCTCTTATAAAATAACTAAATTTTCTCCTTACTGAATTAATTATTTGGAAAATTCATCATGATTAATTATAATTTTCTTATTTTTATTTTTCTAATGCTGGGAAGTAAAATCATGACCATCTAAGACATCAAGACTCCGAATTATTATTATTTTCGTGCCCATTTGATATGTTTATTTTAAGTAACTGTTTAAAAGTCCCATATAAAATTACCTTTTTCCATCAGATTGTAAATAACGTAACTAGTATATAGGGACACAAACTGGTGGGCAGGGTTCAACTTTGTATGTGGGGCTCCAGGGCTCTCACTGTATCAAACATTAAACTGGTTGTGA
Source organism: Aradus depressus (assembly GCA_963662175.1). Classification (NCBI taxonomy): domain Eukaryota; kingdom Metazoa; phylum Arthropoda; class Insecta; order Hemiptera; family Aradidae; genus Aradus; species Aradus depressus. Next base: position 94,926,273 of record OY759214.1, on the reverse strand, counting down.
GAGGTTTTCTGTGTTCATTAGTTAGAGAATATGGCCCATAATTGAGTATGGGTTTACAGCCTGTGGACAGCTTCCTAACAGACAATACCATATGTAACATATAGCTGCTTCTCTCTCAATTATTGAGGGACACCTATTGATTTTCAGCTAAATCGGCTGAAGGACTGGGGAAAAATAAGGGGAGACGACACCAATATTGACGTGAAAACGTCTATTGGCTCGTTAAGCACAGTGATAGCCGGTCAAACTTTCTTGTGTTACAAAATACCGTCAGATTTCAATCGATAATAACTACGAGACTAATAATGCGATAACAACGGTTGAAGTCACAATGGATAGAGCATGTCTGTACGTGTTTGTTGTGCAGTGTTTGTTTTGCCTGTGACGTTATCGGGCTAGTGTGGGCGCCCGCGGATGATTGTTGCGAATTAGCGTTGTGTAAAATTAGAAATTAGTGTAGCGTGATAACGCGTTTTAGATAGGACGTTGATTCGGGTGTCATTGTAAAGAGCTTGAGGAGCACTACTACGACTCAAAGTGAAACAATAAAAATATTCGCTGAAATATATGTAAAACTCGGTATTAAATTGAAAATTAAAAAAAAATTAAAGATGTCTCATATGAATCGTAAATATGCGCGGAATTATAGAAAACGCAAATCAGAGGAAAGCTCGCATCGGAAGGAATTTGGAAAACCTAAAAAGTCTAGTGCCGAGCAAATGCAAGAGCTACGGCAGCATCGAAAAGAAAATGAAAAAAGATTTTATCCCGACGTTTTACGAAAAATCTACGGCGTGGACCTTGACTAGGCCTTAATGTTTTGTTTTTTTCAGTGGAATCGGTCAAAGGGAACGGGGGATGAGAGGAGGGGGCTCAACTCAAATCCCAATAACTGAATAATTAATATATCGTCACAATATGAGGATTCAGAAGCCCATATAAGTCAAATATTGACCTCAAACGGTCGATTAGTATTGGAGGGAGAGCGAACATTTAATTGATTAATTCGCGCTGGGGAAGTGTATTGCCAATCCTTCCCCCACCACTTTTTCAATTAGCAAAAGAGCACTTTTTTAAAAATTAATTAATTAATATTTGCATTAGGCAAATCCCTTTGAATCTTGTGGATATATTTGACTTCGTTAGGGGAATGTATGATAGAAAATAAAAATAAAATAACGCTAGGAAAAATGTTGATTTATTTGTCGAACTTTCAACATTTAATAAATATCTCATCGTTCTCATTCAAAATTTAATTTAATATCTCATCGTTCTCATTCACAATTTAATTTCAAAATTTGATTTAATATCTCATCGTTTTCATTCAAAATTTAATTTAATATCTCATTGTTCTCATTCAAAATTTCATTTAATATCTCATAGTTCTCATTCAAAATTCATTTTTTATGAAAGAAAATCTAGCTTCATAATTCGTCAAGAAAAATATAGATCCCATTTAGAATAAGAAAGTTGAGGTCCAGATCTCATATGGCCGATATTTGAAAAAAAATGTTGATGGTAAAAAATTCTTTGATATTAAGGAGATATCCATTACAAACATTTTACTTCCTCGAATTTACGATGTATAGGGGAAGTTATGTAACCTATCAAAAATTCGATGCGGTGTTAAGTGAATCCAGATCCCTCTAAAGAAAACGCCTATTGTTTTTCAGTGAAATCGACTAAAAGGTATAAGCACAACGCTTCCTTGCTCGTAAAACTATCACTATTTGTATGTTGTTCGGGCCTTAGACAGTGTTGTTATTTTGTCCGAGAAACCGCAATAAATTGGACGAAAGATAAAATGTTTCAAAAAAAAAAAAAAAAAGTCCCAAATATGCAATTATATGTATTTATATTTGAAGGTATACAATGGAATGATTGTCAAAGATGGGATTTGAAATGGTGGTGAGTGGGGTACAATACGAATGGCCACTTTGGCATTAAATCAATAACAACACACAACGCACTCTAGGAGTCAGTCTCTCAACCATATCGGAACATCTCCAGCAGCAGACTCGACCCTGCTTTGTAGCATCCATATCAAAATATCCCAGTTACGAAAATATTTTTTATAATTCAACATCTTCACTGTCAAAAATCTAAACTTATAAAGCACGCCGTCCTTCGGACAGGTCTTGAGCCTGTACTATGTATGACTCGTTAAAAACCCCTAATAAACCTGAAAAGGCAAAGTTTAGGACTCTCATTGTAGAGTTGGGCTCACGTCCACTAGAGAGCTCTGGTAGGCTATGAACTTGTAGTTAAACCTTTTTTAATTTTTTTTTTTTTTCTCATGAGATTTCGAATTTAAATTACTCATTTCAAATAGGATCCCATATTTCTTATTTAGTTTTTCTTTTTTGAAGAATGAAAACATATAAAATGAATGCTAACTCTAAAGATTGATGGCATTTTCATGAAATTTCACAAAAAAACATCCTTATAAGCACCGATTCAAAAGTAGACCATGTCTCTTCTCCAGAACATAAAATAGATCTTTAACGATTGATTTTTTGAGGTTAATGCACAAATTAAAAATGCAGCTTAACAAATTTGCAACGTTAGATATCTTATGGATATTTGACGTATTTTTATTGGGGGGAGGGCGTGAAGGCGTTGCTAACATAAGTTCAGATTTTTGAATTCATTGAGTAGTACATCGTTTTAAAGTTCTTGTGTATATTATAACGTTTTAAAGTTACTAACCTAAATAGAGTTAATCCCGGCGAAACAGGGTAACCTGCTAGCATTTTATAAGGACTACTTCACATTTCAATATTATATTTTGTAATAAATGTTAGTTACATTTTTTAGTTAAATAAGTTAATTAAAGAATTAGAATTACATATTTTTTAAATTTATATTATTATATTTAATTCATTTTATTATATTTTATAACTGTTTTATAAGATCTATTTTATAAAATATTTTTTTAGTGTATTTATAATTTATTATATATATATAAATTTGAGAATAATTAATTAACTATTTTTAGATATAATAATAAGAGTATTGATTTATTTAGTTATGATTTGTAGTACGCAAGCTGTAATTATAATGTAATTTTGTTTTTAATAAAGACTACGGTTGGCTATGGCTTGCCAAGTGGGGACGCTATCTTCAGTGTTGTTAGATGGTTGACCAAGTGTGTTTGTAAGAAGTTCTTAGAAATAAATTAAATTGTTGTGGAACTTACATTATTGTTTAATTTTATTTTGTTACGCCCCCTAAAATATCAAATATATGTGCGGTTCTTTGCATCGTCAATGATTTCATGTACATATTTAGTAATCGATTCGTAATAAGACCAATCAGTGAAGAATAGTATTTGTTAAAATACCACGTAATAGTTACACATTCATATAATTTGGCCATTTTGTTCTGGTGAGTCCAGAAGGCAGTATTATTGTCTAAATGGGAGTGATTTTAAGAGGGGGAGCGAGAGGGAGGGAATGTTTTCAGGTTGGTTAGTAGAAGAGACTGACCTTCCCGTAGACAGAAAGACCTCCCTCCCCCCAGCCAGATCCTCCAGACGTCTTGTAGACAGAACGGTCGTCGTGACGTTCTGAGTCAGCAGAGCACGGCACACTCCAATCTGGCCTTACTCCTCATTATGTGCGCGTCACTTCAAAACTTTGAGGTTGCCGATAGCTCAGTTATATGCTTGCTTGCTTTGTTTAGCTCTGGTAGTAGGCGATATGACGTTGTTAAAGCCCAAGCATGAGTCACAATAACTACGAGTTCAAATTGTCTACTAGTAGAACGCTCTTTCGTCGCTCTGGTGGACATGAGCCCGACTCTACTGTGGGTGTCCCAAATTTTGCCTACCCTGATTTCTTCACCAAGGGTCTTTTACGACGTCTGACATCGTTCAGGCTCGGGACCATCTCATAAGGTCCCATTGTCATCAATAATAAATAGATACAATAGATAATATATATATAGGTATATATTTTTTTCACATTTATGTTGAAATTTTCAACAGTCGTCGTGGAGGCCGCCCAGCAAGAAACGACCGACATTGCTTCCACTAGTGTGTTCAGGTGAAGTGTGAACTTTTTGTGCAAATTAGTGTACAACTGTTGTGTGACTTCGTGTAAGAATGGTATGTTGAGATGGCGGTGAAATGTTGTTTGAAACTTAGTATGACATTGTGTGATTGTTTAAAGAATTTTATTTTGAATCGCTTAAATTCTTTTGGTTTGAAGAGGCTTTATTTATTTATTTAATTGTAAATATTTTATATTTATATTTCTTTAAGATAAATCTACTTTCATGATATTTCCTTTCTCAGGTCATAATGAGCAAAAAATAATATAGTGCAATTAGGAATTGGATGTGAAACTGTTTGTAGATAATATTTACAATACTCTTAAATAAATCCTTCAATTTGATAAAGACGACCTTTTAAAGTTAACTGGGAGACAAGAGTTGGACTAAAATAATAAGTGGAGGATGGAGGGAGAAGGGATGGATGAACCGAGAAAATGCTGGGTTAGCAGGGTCGTCATGACAACGAGGGGGTAGAACAAGGTTGAGTCATGGGCCCCCTCCTCTAGACACAGTATCGATACACAGCTATAGGCTGAGTATCGATATCAAGGAAATATCGGATCTTGTTATTGCGGTTTTTGAGTTGAGGACCGCTGATCCTCCCCTTCCCTTCCGCCAATTCTGCTGAAAATTAAAAAGTGTCGTCCTTTTATGGAGTTTTGAATTCACATATGAAATTTCGTGTTGATATTATTGATAACAACGGCAGTTATTACGGTTTTGGAGTTAAGCGTCCCCTGTAATGCCCCCTCCCCTTTGAACAAACTAGCTGAAAAACCAATTGGTTATGTCCTTGTTATATTTTCTTCATTCTATTATTGTATGTTTTCTTTATTTTTGATATTATAGACAATTTAAATATTATTAAACATATGTTAAGTTAGGTAGGTCTGTGGTATATATAATATTAAAGTTAAACAAGTTATATGATTTTATTTATTTTAGAAATAGATATACAATAGATTGATTGATTTCGGAACTATTATAAACTGCAAGCTGTAGGTTGTACGCCATTTTATACTTTTTTTTCTCATGAAATACAAAATTGCATTTTTGAAGTACTTCATTCTTTCTATTCGTGATGAGAATAAAAAACGTTCCGAAACCATCTTTTTGTATTTTTCCTTGAAGGGAATTTTTTTTATTTTATATTTACTTGAAGAGGGGGGAAAAAAGGGAAAAGGGGAACTACATACATAGAAAAAGGTGTTTCTCCACCCTGACTGGTGTACCATTTCATATTCAAATTACAGAACATTCTTTTGAATGTTCTCTTAGTGAAACATATCTGAAAGAACATAGGAGGCACAAATGTCCAACATAAAAACTGATATCCAACCCCTTAACAGTCAGTCATTCTGAGGACAGTTCAAAGTGGTCGGTGAATCTCCACATCGAATTAATCAATTAACTTTCCGCTTCCCTTCCAATACCAGTCGACCGTTTGCGCTAATAATCAATAAAGGCTCCTTCCTACATCTTCATACTAAATTGTGTGTCCATAAATTATATCGGCAGTTATTTTTGAGTTGAGTTCTACCTCTGATCCATCCCTTCCACTCGGCCGATTTGACTGAAAATTCTCGATACACATATAAAATTTGGAGTCCATAGACACATACACAAACAACAGAAGTGGGAAATTAATGGGAGGTTTAATACAAAAACGTTAATAACTGCCGATAGAATGAGTGTATCGACACGAAAGTTTATATGTGTGACCAAAACACCCCATTAGGACAATATTTATTAAACTTCAGTGGAGTTAGGAGAAGGGGATGGAGAGGTCAGAGGGGTTTTTCTTCTTTTTATTTTTGGATCAGAGTCGGAAAGCTAAATTCCATTAAAAAATACAAAAGGTTCCCCTTAACCCCTCGATTTGGTTGAAAATCCATACGTGTCGTCCTTATGGGGTTCTTGACACATATATAAAATTTCGTGCCGATATATTCATTCTATCGAGAGTTATCGTGGTCACAGACACACACTAGCACATACAGACAGAAATTTGTCTTTTCATTTTTGAGGACACCCCGTACAGTAAACATGAAATTCCGGATTACATAACTTCTTCTATACTACGTATAACTGGGGGCGTAAAATAATTTAAGGTGTGGGGTACCTCTCGTTTTGTAGTTACAGGTCTTACATCTAGAGTGGGGTAACACCGATATTTAGTCTCAGTGTGAAGTTACAACAGTAAACTGACCTTCACCCCAGTGTCAATACGGTCAACTAACTCAGTGAGAGGCGCCATGGGCGCTACTTAGAGATATTTCCTCTCAAGAAACAAGAGATACATTTACCTCTGCTTGCCCCTCCTCCCAGACTGACTGGAGCGTGGGGTGAGGATGGGAAGACATTCAATAGTATTGATCTATCTGTTGTGCGAGGAAGGAAGGTGAGGAGTGAGACACTGGAGACATGCTGACTACAGAGGCTGTGCGTGGCAGCCACTTGGGCAGCACTGTCTCCACAGCAGGGTGCTCTGCTTGCCCCTCCTCCCAGACTGACTGGAGAGTGGGGTGAGGATGGGAAGACATTCAATAGTATTGATCTATCTGTTGTGCGAGGAAGGAAGGTGAGGAGTGAGACACTGGAGACATGCTGACTACAGAGGCTGTGCGTGGCAGCCACTTGGGCAGCACTGTCTCCACAGCAGGGTGCTCTGCTTGCCCCTCCTCCCAGACTGACTGGAGAGTGGGGTCAGGATGGGAAGACATTCAATAGTATTGATCTATCTGTTGTGCGAGGAAGGAAGGTGAGGAGTGAGACACTGGAGACATGCTGACTACAGAGGCTGTGCGTGGCAGCCACTTGGGCAGCACTGTCTCCACAGCAGGGTGCTCTGCTTGCCCCTCCTCCCAGACTGACTGGAGAGTGGGGTCAGGATGGGAAGACATTCAATAGTATTGATCTATCTGTTGTGCGAGGAAGGAAGGTGAGGAGTGAGACACTGGAGACATGCTGACTACAGAGGCTGTGCGTGGCAGCCACTTGGGCAGCTCTGTCTCCACAACAGATCTGGCTACACCAGGCTGCTCTACCTTATCCGAGCATCACAGCTTCTTAATAGGCCCTCTCTTTGTTTTGTAGTCAACAACTATCTCCACCCTCCCTCTTCAGTAGAACAGAGGAAAACAAATACTCCCTACGGAGTACTTCCCCAATGAGAATTAATCAACTCTGTTTTTCGCTCTCCTTATGATTTGACATATATAGATCCCCTACTCAGGCACTTTTGAGTACTCACTAAATTTCATGTCGATACCTTCAATAAATAGACATTCTAACAGAAGTTGTCGTTTTCACAAATAAGCCGACAGACAGGGAATTTTTTTTTGAATATATATATATATATATATATATATATATATATATATATATATATATATATAATATATATATATATATATATATAATATATATATATATGATTTGTTTTAATGTATCTTACTACTCTTACTTCCAGAATTGTAATAATACAGTAAATTGTTTATATTTTGAGATCCCAACTTTTTACTCAAACACTATAATAATTGAGTGGAAATAAATTGGACTTATAAATCAATTTTACTGAGCTACGGGAATGGGGGAGTCAAGATAGAAATCATTATAAGAACAAACACAATATGATGAATGGATATGATGTGTAGGTTAATGTTCATTCATGAGGGATAGTGGTGTGAAGCGGTATATTTCTATAGTGGGTAGGTAATAAGAGGCACTGAGACGCATGGCAATAGCCTTGGTGAACTACACAAATAAGGAGAGATGTACATATTAGAAAGCTGTGTATAGAACCGGTACATCTAAGCTATACCAACATACGTCCCAGAATAATACAAATATACCTACATTAAAAATGCTCCTTATTTCGACATTCTTCTATGTACCCCGGCTACATGAAATAATAAGGAAATTATCTAATCTGTTTTCACCACAATTACATGTTTCCCACCTTCTGTTACCATAAATTAAAAAAAAAAAAATGTATGCCTGAATCAACACGATAACTTCTGATAGAAATATCCAAAATAAATATTGCATGTGTATCCAAAAGCTAATGACACCTATCAATGTTCAGCAAAATTGGCTAAGGTAGATTGGATGGGGGGAGGCACAACAGTAAACCTCCCGGTGTAATGGATATAGAAATACAATATCTTATTGAGGGACTTCTGAATCATAATGAGAAATGTCGTATCGACTCATTAAATCGGCAGTTATTAAGGTTCATGAGTTGAGCTCTTCTAGAGCCAACCTCCTTTCCCCGTGTCGTCCTTATGTCTTACTGCCTACTAACTACTAGGTCATATCGCCTACTAACTGAGCGCTCTTTCGTCGTGTTGATACATTCATTACTTCGGCAGTTATTAAGGTTCATGAGTTGAGCTCTTTTAGAGCCTACATCCTTTCTCCGAGTCCTATACTACTAGGTCATATCGCCTACTACCTGAGCGCTCTTTCGACGTGTTGATACATTCATTACTTCGGCAGTTATTTGGGTTTTTGTGTTGAACTCTTCCCCTAATCCCGCCCTTTGGCCGTTTTGGCAGAAAATCAAGATGTCTTCATGGGGTTCTTGATGCACATATAAAATTTCTTCTCGATGAGGATGTAATTATGTTCATAGACACATACATAGACAGGACTATGGGACCCAAATATCTAATGCTCAACCTTTTTCTGTTAGCTCTACTGTGGGAGTCCTAAAGTCTGTCTACCCAGGTTTAGTTAGTTATTATGACTCATGCCCGGGCTTTAACTATGAGTTCATATCGCCTACTACCAGAGCAATCTTTCGTCACTCTGGTGGACATGAGCCCGACTCAACTGTGGCAGTCCTAAATTTTTATTCACCTGACATCGTACAGGCTCGGGGACCATCGCTTAACGTCCCAACCGAAGGACAGCGTGCTTAAGTTTATTTTACCTCCCAAAAAAAATAAACTAAGGACCTCGGCCGGGTTTCGAACCCGCAACCTTTAGCTCAGAAGGCAAGAATACTACTACCTCTCACGCTACTGGCGCCCTCTCATAACCCCTCCCTTCCCTTATAACTTCCGTTGGGGTCGTAAACAGAGCAGACCCACCAATTGGACGACGGACAGGGTCACACTCTGTAAATCAGATCCTCTAAACGCCAAAGAACTGGGTAAAGATTCATCTGTATGGAGAGTTGATGAGAGGGCGTCGCACTAATGGTAGTTAAGTGGCCCATCACACGACTAACAACTTAATTCAACTAGACCAATCCACTGATTAAATAACTCGATCTAACTGTTTTGTTGGGTCAATAAAAAACAAAAAACACAATGCCAACATACAATAATGTTACAGACCGGTCACACGCCATAGGCCAGGGGCGCACACCTCACCCCACCCTAACTTACTAACAAAATTTCTCGAACTATAACATTTTTCTTTTTAAACTACTATAATTTCTGACCAAAAACTATATTTCTCTTAGTGATATTGAACAATTAGACATTTATTTTGATTTTATGTCCGAATGATAAAATTTTATGTTTTTTTTTTTCACCAAAATGACGTTGTTTTTAATGAAACCATTTTTAACTTTGAAATGAGAAAATTTGTAAAATCCCATTACTCACTAATGACCAGAGTACCAAAAATGCAGAAATAAGGAAGACCACTTCAAATTTTGGTATACAAACCACGGATAAGAGAAGGGGCTTAACTCAAACATCCCAATAACTTCCCATGTAATGAATGTATCGATACACAATTGAGTATATAATAATATTGGGTTTTAGCCCGGTCGATTGTCTTTGGAGAGAGAACAAAAACAAATTGATTAATCCGTGTTGGGGAAGTACATAGCGAGTGATTCACCGACGATTTTTTTAGTTGGAATCAGGTGATTGAAAAACATGAAATTCCTATGAAAACTCAACATTGAATTTCAGACAGATTATATAATAAATTCTGTGTTTGTGAACACGATAACTCCCGATGGAATGAATGTATCGACACGAAATTTTTTGTGAAACTTCCATGGACCTATTGACTTTCATCCAAATCCTTTATAAGAAAGGGGGAAGTTTCAAAAATCTAATATGTACAGGTGAAAATCTTTTCCAGTAGAGGGCGCCGGTAGCTCACTGGTATGCGTGCTTGGCTTCTGAGCTCAAGAACGTGTGTTCGAAATCCGACCGAGGCCCTTAGTTTATTTTATCTGGGAAGTAAAATAAACTTAAGAACGCCGTCCTTCGGATGGTACGTTAAGGGATGGTCCCGAGCCTATGCGATATCCGGTACTCTGATGTAGGCGACATGATTGGTATAAGTCCTAAAACCTACCCTAACCTCTTTTCCAGTATTCACCTATAATATCAGTGAAGAACATCTAGCATAGAGGTGGCAGTTAGTTCAGTTAGAACGTCTGAGGACCCCCATATTTTGCAAAAATCTCTGAAACATTATTTTGGGGTAAAATAGTTTTAAATAAATTGAAAAAAGGTCAGGAACATACGAACACAACGGAGACCATTGAACTTGTGTCTTCCTTGTTGACGAACACATTATTGACATCTCCTGATGACTGAATTTATGACTTCTAGTTCATCTTCTCCCATCTCTTCACAAGCGCTCTGAATCCTGACTAGTTCTTTTCTTTCGTTAACAGACTCTGAATATACATTAGTTTTTAGCTTTCCACAAATATAAAAGTTTTCGCTCTCCCTCCGAAACCAATCGATCATTTGGCATAAAAATCTATCCATACATAAGGACTTCTGAATCCTCGTACTAAATTTTGTGTCGATACATTCATTCTATCGGGAGTAATTGTGTTCACAAACATACAGCATTCATTTTTTTAATTTTTGAATTCCGAGGAACGGTAAATATGAAATTCCATTAAAAATTTCATGATGGGACGTTAAGCGATGGTCCCGAGCCTGTACGACGTCAGGTACTCGTTAAAGACCCCTATCCTAGGTGAATAAAAATTAAAAACAGGCAAAATTTAGGACTCCCACAGTAGAGTCAGACTCATGTCCACCAGAGTGACGAAAGAGCGCTCTGGTAGTAATGATAAATGATAAACAATGGATTGGTCAACAATGAATACATGAAATGACCTACTAATAAACGTAACTGAGTTAGTTTGTAACGAAACCAAACTATGAGACGAAGTACTGTTATCAGAAAAGTCTGCTTCGGAAAAAAAAAAAAATACAGAAAAAATGTGTGGGACCAATTGTATAAATCGAGTTAACACGACCATCATTCCGTCCACGCGATGGTACAATCATGATTTCTCTCTATTTTCGGAAAGATAATTGGTTGTTGCTTGAGAAGTGGTTCAGGTCAATTCTGACCAATACGTAAGGGCGGAATCAATACAACCGAAACTCCCCTTCCATATGAAATGATCTTTGACTAACTCTACATTATAACTTAGAAACCGGGGGTCATGGTGACCATGCGGGCTAGAGCGTAGGTCTTTGGTCGCATAACCTCACCATGGTTTGCGGGTTCGAATCCCGTCCGGGAGTGAGTTTTATTTCGTAGATAGAACTACCTACCGTCCCTTCCCTTTGGTCGATTTGGCTGAATATCAATAGGTGTAGTATTTATTTATAGGGTTTGAATTTACTTATTACATTTCGTATCAATGTAATAATGTAATGAATGTATAACGGCAGTTATTGCAGTTTTTGCATAAGGCCTTCCCCATATTCCCTCTTTCCTTTTCCCGATATTGCTAAAAATCTACAAAAAGCCGACCTTATAGAGTAACTAAATCGAGTAGTAATGTATCAACAAAGAGAGAGATATTTGTATTAGACTATAATATATAGTCTCAGTTTTATAATACAAATACTCGTATTTCTCTATAGTGATACACTGATAATATATTATATTACACATATATTTATACAAGGAGGATCACTACTTCTAATTCAAATATAAAATTATTAAAATATTTATGTTGAACTCTCCATTTCTGACCGATTACATAACTTCCCCTATACTTCGTATAGCTGGGAAAATAAAAAATGTTTACACATGTCATTCATAGAGTAAGAAGTTAATGAGCAAAAAAATGTTTGAAATATCTACATTTTTTCATGGGTCGTCCGCTTTGCGAAATATTTGCAAAAAAAATTGGGTTTAGAATAATTAGGTTAAGTTTTTTTGAATATGTAAAAGTTCTCAGAAACGGAAAATAATATTAGTATATATATTTCTCTAGTAGCAACTGAGGGACCAACTTAGTTTCATACTTTGCCCCTGAAATATCAAGTCCTAATTATGAAGTTTCAAGTCGTTCAATGAATTCACCAGATCTAATAATACTTGGAATTGTTCGTCCCTTGCTGAGCAAATTTCCAATGGAGGATTATATTGTTTCAATTTATTTACAATTATTATGAACTGACTCATTTATTTTTGTCAATAGGACATTTTATTTATTCAATGTTGATCTAGATTCGCCTGGGACAAGTTCCATTTTGTAACCATAATTTGCAATCGATTTGTTTGTTTACTTCAATTCAAAGGCCTACTCAATAATACAATTGTAAGAAACTAGAACGAAAAAAAACTAATAATCCACTGTTTGGGCTAAAAATCCTAGGGCTTCTGAATACTCATAATACATTTTGTGACGATTAAATTCATTAAATAGGCAATTATAAGGTCTGGTGTCGAGCCCCCAACCTCAGAACCCTTCTTCCCTTCGAGTGTTTCGAAGAAATTTAATAGGTGTCTACCTTATGGGGTTTAGAATTTACACATAAAATTTCGTGTCAATACATTCATTACAACGGTACTTTTGAGTTAAGGTTTCCCTCTGATCCTCCCCTTCCCTTCGGCCGATTTGGCTGAAAATCAATGTGTCGTCCTTACGGGGTTCTGGATACACATATAATATTTAGTGTCGATACTTTCATCCTATCAGGAGTTATTGAGTTCACAGACAAATATTTTTTCCGGTGATAATTGGACAGGGAATGGGGGACCGATTACATAACTCCTCCTATACTTCATTTAACTGGGGAAGTAAATATATAAAAAAAGAGATATATTTGTATTATAAAACTGAGACTATAATATATAGTCTCAGTTTTATAATACAAATATTTCTCTCTAGTGATACACTAATATATTATATTACACATATATTTATACAAAGAGGATCACTACTTCTGTGGCCTTCAGCCGCCAAACACCGCGCGACCTCCCAGCCTACTTTCGTTCGCGTTACCTTGCGCATGTTCTAGAACATATATCAAAGAGAGACATGTTAAATGACATAGTGGCTTAAGTTACTTCATATTTATGACCTTGATCCCTCATTTTAACCTATTATTCTAAAAAAATAAAATTAAAAACAATTTCACCTTACGCAGGTCATATGTGTATAAAAAAAGAAATGAAGAAACTAAAACTGAGATAGACCAGGTGGAGTGATTTCAAACAGAGTATGTGAAATGTTATTCAGTTTTTTTAATTGCCTAAATATATTTTATTTAATCCAATATGCAGCGCATCCAATCCAAAATCCTTCGTACAATAGCCAATGCTCCTTACTATATTTCCACCATGATCCTCTTTACTGACCTGAGCATTCCCCTTGTCACCGATATACCTGAATCCAGGTACAAAAAGTTTCTTTCCGCCCGAGTTCCCACTGTAATTCCTCTAGTCCGTGCTCTTCATTCTGCCACACTTCCCCAACGACGAGGCCTTATAAGGCCTAGAGACCTCTTCAGTGGGAGTTGTGAATACCGACTATATAGTTTGTTATTATGACTCATGCCCGGGCTTTGACTACCAAGGTCATATCATTTACTACCAGAGCGCTCTTTCTTCACTCTGATGGGCATGACCCCAACTCTACTATGGGAATCCTAAATTTTTCGAACCAGCGATCTTATAATAGCATATATTTATGACGCAATAATAGTTAGTTCCAACCTTAAATTAAGAAGAACAATTGAAGGTTTGAAATAAAAAAACAATCTTTTAAATGAATAAAAAATTAAGTAATGTAAATATTACTATTGTAGTTGATTATAGTGACTCGTGTCCGGGCTTAACTATGAGGTCATATTGCCTATTACTAGAGCGCTCTTTCGTCGCTCTAGTGAAACTATTATTTTAAAAAAAAATACAATTATAAAAGTTACAAAATAGAACCTGGCCCCGGGCCATTATATATCAATAATGAATACATGAAATGACCTACTAAGGAACATAAACGATTCAGTTCAATAACAATACAAGAACACGGCTATGAGAATTTTCAGGTAGTAAATCGTTAAGTGAACCTCTGTCACAACTGTATGGTAAGTGTCTGCAGGCTCTGTACTTCGGACGAAAAGAACGACCTCATACACTTTATGTTCCATTGTCCCTCTTTGTGTATCCCCAGGCAAACATTTTTCCACAATTATCTCACCAATAGACAAGAATACGTCTCAGAACCAATTGTGCATTTTTTAAATAACTTAGATGTTAGAAAAATTAACAATTTAGGTTAGGTTTTATGACTCATGCCCAGGCTTTTAACTACGAAGTCATATCGCCTACTACCAGAGCGCTCTTTTGTCACTCTGGTGGACATGAGCCCGACTCTACTGTGGGAGTCCTAACTTTGCCTACCCTAAATTTTTATTCAGGGGTCTTTAACGAGTACCTGAAATCGTACAGGCTCGGGACCTTCGCTTAACGCCCCCATCCGAAGGTCGGAGTGCTTAAGTTTTTTTTACCTCCCAGATAAAATAAACTAAGGGCCTCGGTCGGGTTTCGAACCCACGATCTTGAGCTCAGAAGACAAGCACGCATACCACTGAGCTTCCGGCGCCCTCTTTTAGTTCTTATATTGCTTATTTTGTACAATTCAATATAAATACATATTTTTTCTTTTATTTTATTTTATATAACTATAAAATATGTATTTTGTTGAAAATATAATTTAAAACACCAAAAAAAAAAAAAAAAAAAAAAAACACTATTGCCAAATAGGTTGTGATCTTTAGTGCAATAAAGTTTATCTATTTGTATGGAAACTGTGGAATCTGTAGTTAAATAGGTTTTTAGGTTAAATCCCCCTCCCCTCCTCCCTTCGGACCCATTTGGCTGAAAATCAGTCGGTCTCGTCTTTATGTGGATCCTGTATTCACACATAACATTTCGTTTCGCCTATATATGTCAACTATTGATTTTTAGTCTAGGTTTTGAAGAGCGAAAACATAAATCGTACTGAGGAAGCACTTTGATGGTGATCCACCGACAACTTTTTTGTTTCTTTATGATGGAAAGTTGGTCCAATATTATGATGATTTTTTTTTTTTTTTTTTATTAAACTTTTTGTTGCTGAGGCTAATTTTCAAATCAAAGCGTGAGGTTTTATGAAAGAGAGTGTTGACCGGGGTCTTGGTGAGGTGAAAGTGATTCAAACGGCGGCTGACCGCTGGATGGAAAGTGAGAGTACGCCGGAGGCATGTGTTTAGGCAAATCAGAGCCAGTCTACTTCCCCATAGAACGGAGAAAGGCTGGACGGTATTAAGGAGTTAGCGAGATAGTGTTAAGAGGAACTTACACCCTGGAGAACCTTCTTCATATGTATATTACTTTAAATGTGGTCACTCGCTATGATTTCGTACATGAAATTTCCCCTCATGAACTATTTGTTATCAACTAAGTTTCCACTCTCTCTTCTCCTCTTAAACAAATTTGTTTAAAAATACAATAAATGTCTTTCGTAAGGACTTCTCAATTCTCATATAAAATTTCATGTTGCTACATTGGCAGTTATCAAGGTTTAGCAAGTCAACTACGAGTTCATGCCGGTGTCGATGCATCAGCTGGCTACGTGTTTTTATACGGTTTATGCGTTAAAATAATATATTTAATTATTAATTTAATACGTTTAGTTCTATTCTGAGTTAGTGTTAAATAGTTAAAAATGCCAAAAACTTCAACGGAACATGTTCGACAATTCCGTGTAAGACAAAAACAAATAGAGCGACAAAAAAGTCAACATAAAAGTAATTTTCAATAATTGCGCTCTATTTATATTTTTAAATGTTTAAATTATTGATTAATTTGTTTATTTCATTCGTATGGTAAATGGAGACAAAATAAATTTCACTTCAACCGTGCGCTTATGTAGGTGAGGTACACCTGTTTTCTTGTGATCAACACACTTCTCTGATCTCCCCATTTTATATTGTTGGTACCCAGGGACCGGATTTCTGACTGATTACATAACTTCCCCTATACTTCACTCAGCTAGAAACAGCTGTTCAGGAACTGACGCGGCGCTCAGTAATCTCCCTGAATTATTAATTTTCAGTCAAAACGGTCAAATTTAGAGGGAGAGAGAAAATTTAGTTAATTCCTGCTGCTTAAGGGTAGGGGTGGGGGAAGGGTCAAAGGTTGTCTCAGATCCATCCATCCACCCTCCTCCTCCTCCTCTTGCCCCAGAATCGGCCTTTATACACTACTTTGATCCAATAATATTGAGTTAAATATTCCTGGGATTGAGGACGCCGCCGTAGCTCAGAGGTAGCGTGATAGCCTACTGAGTTCAAGATCGCGGGTTTGAAACCCGGCCGAGGAGATTAAGGTTTTTATCGGGGAGATGAAAAAACCTTTAGCACGCAGCCCTTTCGGTTGGGACGTTAAGCGATGGTTCCGAGCCTGTACGATGTCAGGTTAAAGACTCCTATCCTAGGTGAATAAATAGGGATAGGCAAAAGTTAGGAACCTCAGAGTAAAGTTGGTCTCATATCTACGATAGGGATGAGAGAGCGCTCTGGTAGTAGACGATATGAGCTCGTAGTTAAAGAGTCACATTAACTAACCATTCCCGGGGTTCTTCAATACAGTCAGAATTTATATTTTCTTACATATATTCTGTCGACCATAGTTATGTCCTTAGCAATGGAGTTTGGCTCCACCTATCTTGAGGTCACCCTCCCAACATAGTGTGGTTGTAGTTAGCTGTTGTAAATCACAACATGTAATGGACCCATCAACTGAGCAAGTATCACCGTGACAGGACTAACTTTACTGACTCCGTGAGCTCAGTAGAGTGGATCTGTCACAGACATACTGTCTAAACTTCCAACTAAACCAGAACAGCAGACAAATCTATGTTGACTTCTTCGTTGGCTATTCCCATTTGTCAATTAGCACTCTGCTTCAGACTTTAGCCTCCCTTACTGCAGTCGCTCCATCTTTCTTACTGATAGAGGATGTCCTCCCTGCGGCTTCTGCTCTTGGCCACACCAAGGTCTGTCAAAATGCTCCTCTTCTAATAAAATTCGCATTATTTTTTATAACTTCGCAATCTAGCGTATCTAGGAAGAACCTTTCTTTAGTGTAACAGACGAGCGAACTAACTGCAACAAATTTCAAAAGAAAATCAAATAATATTCAATTGATTGTAGATTAAACATTAACTAGACAGTTGAGGTGTAATTAGACGTTAACTAAACAGTTGAAGAGTAATGATACTTTATATTTATTGCAGAGATATTGTGAAACATTGAATAAAAAGTAAAGAAAAAACATATGTCTATTTCACAAATATATATAATATGGGAGAACTTTCGGTATTGCTACCATCTTCAGCCATGACTTAACAAATACTAAATGGAAGTTCAACCAGTTTACAATGCAAACGGTACCCTTCCTTCAGACCCCTTGGAGTTTCTCCTGTCCCACCTGTACATTTATTTCTTAAAATATGGAAAACATTAAAATTAAAATTTCGTCTCAAACCAATTAAGATTTCAAAATTTTAATAATAAAAGAAAAATTTTGAAATATGTAGTATGTGCTGATTAAAATATCTCAAATATTCATCTTTGGTTTATTTCACATACTATTTCAAAATTTTTCTTTAATTATTAAGATTTCCAATTTGAGACAAAATTTTATTTTTAATGTTTTCCATATTTTAAGAAAACTTAAAAAAAAAAAAACTGTACAGGAGAGGACAGGAAAAACTGTGTGGAGGCTGAAGGAAGGGTACCGTTTGGATTGTAAACTGGTTGAACTTCCATTTAGTATTTGTTAAGTCGTGGCTGAAGATGGTAGCAATACCGAGAGTACTCACATATTATATATATTTTGTAACGGTATTTTTATTTTCTTTACTTTTTTGTTAAAGAGTAGATTAAATGTTGACTAAATAGTTGAAATGTATACTAGGCGGTGACTAAACGGTTGACGTGTAGACTAGAAGTTCATTAAGTCAATTTTTCCTCGTTATAAGAAAAACGTCATGTGCAGTCCAATTACTAATAGTACCGGGAGACATCGAATAGAAAATATCGATATTTTATATCAAGTGAATAAGTCGGGGCTTTGTGTAAATAAAGATTTGATGTATTAATGTTTTCATTTTTCAATACAGTATACAACCTTTTTCTAATGTTGATATTAATATTTTTCTGTTAATATGCCTCTTGCTAGGTCGAGTTTTGTGATAAGTCCTTTTTGCCCCAGATCGGGTAGATATGTGTAATGGGGTATTTTATTTTATTATTTAGTACTAGGCCTGAACTGGTAGCAGAGCTGAGCTGTTGTTCTTATTCAAGGCTTTCAAATATATTATTTATAATTAAATGTTGATAAATATGAAAGAAGGACGGAGGAGGTCAGATAGTGGAAAAGAACAATGGCAGACAACCAAATAAATGGCGTAATATAACAATTATATCTTATCTAATATTGTAATAAGTTATGGCACAGTTTACTGAGGTATCATTACGTCAACCATCCTCAGTAACACACTAATATGTTAGAAACAGGGGGGAGAACGCCGCATCTGCGCCGAAATGCATGCGAGAAAGAAATGGTCAAAAGAAACGAGGGTCAACTTTCGGCTGGACGTTAAGCGAATTTCTCGAACCTGGTCAGATACTCGTTAAAGATCCCTAAAGTCAAGCACATGTCCACAAACAATGTCTGTGTGTCTGTGAACACGATAACTTCCGATAGAATGAATTTATCGATACGCAATTATATAAGTGAATCCAGAACCCAATAAGGACAACACTTATTAATTTTCAGTGGAATGGGCCAAAAGGGAGGGGGCTCAACTCAAAAACCGTAATAGCTGTCGATGTAATGAATTTATCGACACAAAATTTAGTATGGGGATGTAGGTGCACCTATGTATGTCAACTTAGAATGTCTGTGTGTAAAATTGAAATACCCCTTAAAAGCAATAAAATACCTGTTAATTAATTACGAAAATAAAATCTTGTGTCGATGAACTCACTCTATCTTCAGTTATTAGAGTAGTTACGATAAGCCTCCCGATTCGGCTGAGAAACAACAGGTGTCGTCGTTAGAGGTTTCTGGATTCACATATAAAATGTCGTATCGATACATTCATTTTATCGGGAGTTACAGTGTTCACAGAAGTTATTTTTTAACCCTCGACGCAAAAGGTGTTATAGGTTTGAATCATTTGTCTGTGTGTGTGTGTGTCTATGGCTTAGCAGCTCCGAACGGCTGAACCGATTTCAAAGAATTTTTTTGTTTTTGTTTCTAAAGCTGGTATTTGCCAGGTGGATCTTAGCCATGTTTGTTAATAATCGGTTATGCCGACTCCAAGATCTTCAGGTTTCATCAGAGCCTGTGACTTGCTAGAGACTTGCATTGAGCTCAAATGTTTATAAAGCCAAGCTCCCCTTTTTTTTTTTTAAGGTTTATTTTTTTCTGTTGGGAGTTTTTTAATTTAATATTTTGAATCTAGATGTCGGAAAACTTAAAATTCCGCAGATAACACCGCAACGAATTTTTGACCGAATATGTAACTTCGCCTATACTTCGTGTATCTGGGGAAGTAAAAGTCGAGCATAAGGTCCTTGAGCTTTATAACAACGTGCTACATGGACCTGAAGAAAAAGGTGTTCGACTGCTGCATCACTCCTTGTCTAACGTACGGATCCCAAACCTGGGCTCTCTCCCAAGATGTGCTGAGGAGCTTAGAGGTTACTCAAAGAGCAATGGAGAGAAGCATGCTGGGAATTAAGAAAAAGGATAAAATACGGAACTCCGAAATAAGAAAAAAGACAGGAGTACGGGACGTGAAGGAAGTGGTGCTGCAACAAAAGTGGAAATGGGCAGGACATGTGGCGAGGATGGAAGAAGGAAGATGGGCCAAGAGGATGACAGAGTGGTACCCGATATACCTGAAGAGAAGAAGAGGAAGACAACTGGTGCGGTGGCGGGACGATCTGGACAGGACAGTGGGGAGTCTCTGGCACAGGTCGGCCTGGGACAGGAGTGCATGGAAGAAAATGGGAGAGGCCTATGCCCAAAGATGGGCCTAGTTTCCAATTTATAAAAATATCTAGAAATACTATTGTTATACTATTATACTAAAGAAGAAATAAAAAGGCTATTATTATTATTATTACATGACCACCTTCAGAGATTCGGGCAAGGTTAGTGGACTGGTCCATTATTTAAATACAAGACTGTGAGAGAGGGGGGGGGGGGGGGGGGGGGGGGGGGGCTTTGGAATAGAATGCTCCATTTGTTTGCCTCTTTTTACTTTAATTTATCTCACAAAGCTTCAATAACATACTATGAACATTCACCAACATTTCCCTTTAACTAATAAAGCTAATGATACAATTTTTCTTGTTACTATACATTGAAATAATAAAATTTTAATTTCATTTTACTAGACAGGAAGGTCGGTGAATCACACGCTATGTACTTCCCCAGCACGAAATAATCAGTTACGTTTTCGCTCTCCCTCCAAAGCCCCCATTCCCTTCGACAGATTTTGATGAAACACTTTATAGGTGCTAACCGTAATGGGGTTTTGTATTTAAATATCAAATTTCAACCAGTTCTTCTCTTTCGTCAACAGGCTCCGAATATACCTTTTTTTTAGCTTTCAACAAATATTTATGATCACAGGGAAGAAGTTGTTAAGTCGTAAAATGGTCAAAATGAGTTAAGTATACTGTGATTATCTCCAAAGCCATCTGCGCACTGTGAAGAATTTGGGAGCTCAGGACTCCTAATACTTTCGGAATTATAAAAATGTGGGTTTCTTGGTGTCTCGTAAAATTGTGTAAGTTCTCGGTTAAATCAACTTAATCTACTTCTTTGAAGAATCATTCACGAGATAACTGCATTTAACCATTTATTCTCTACAGTAGACAATTCCAAGTGAAGAGAGTGTTTTCGGTTAAATCAACTTGCTCAACTTTAAAAAGGCATAATTCACGAGTATTTCAAAAAGTATCGTTATTAATAGGTAAAAGTACATAAAAATTAAGTAAGTGTGGTCAATAATCAATAATAAGATAAGTGATGGGGAATCCATTTATTCCCTGTGAATATCCCATAGATATAAAATCGTCAGTGAATCCACGGCAATGTACACAAACAATTACCCCCGTTTGGCATAAAAATCGATAGTTGACTTATATATGAACTTCTGAATTATCAAACTAAATTTCATGATACGTTCATTCTATCGAGAGTTATCGTGTTCGGAGACAAACCGAACTTTTCTTTTTTTTCATTTGTGGAATCAGGAGGATGGAAAACACGAAATTCCGCTGAAAACTACTCATTGAATTTCTGGCCGATTACATAACTTCCCGTATACTTCGCAAAGTAGAAAATAAAAAATGAAAGTTTCCCATCTTCTCACTTTGATGATTCTAAAACATATAAATAAAATTTCACGTCGATAATTCCGGTTAAAAGGTAACATTGAATTTTTGTCCGATTACATAACTTAGTCTATACTTCATAAAGGCAGACAAAGGAATGCAAAATACCTTTTTTTTATCTGTTATTTCTTCCTTTTCTTTATAAAATTAGATTTTCTTTTATAAATATTTTAGCTAGCTGAAATTATCTGTTTCAACTTCTAAAAGATCCATCAGTCAAACCAAATCTTGCATAAAACAGAATCAAAACCATCACAGAGAATTTTAACAATTCGAATAACCTCAGCAGTCAGCATTCTACCGGCCGTGGCAGTAGCCAATACACAGATTTACCACTTCGGCCGAATTTTCGGAAAATTGAGAGTTGTTTCTTATACGGTTTTAAATTTAAAATTGCACGTTGATACATTCATTACATTGGAGTTTTTTTTTGAGTCGAGCTTTTCAAAACGGGATCTCCACTTTTCAAATTACGGGAAGTTAAAAGTGTTTTGAAAGAGCAGTTCCTTATCGGTGTTCAGAGAAAAAAAAAAAGGTTGACATTTAAAACAAGTCTTCTTTAAGAGCGTCTTCTTTTGAGAGAAAAAATGATTGAAGGAGATTAGGGCCAAGGTTAGGAACCTTCCCACACAGAAGGGAGAAAACAGTCTGTTTGGCTAAGAAACTAAAAGGTAGGAAAGATTTTAAAAATACAGGCTGTATCGGAGACGCAACAGCAGTGGGGTACGTGAAACGTCTTGTGCGTGCTGCAGAGGGTGTATGGGCACGAGAATACAGAGATGACATAACCAAAGACAGAACGTGTCGAACGCGGGGGCGCCATAGCCGAGCAACAGTCAAATTTCTTCAACAAATTACACACTTGTAAGCCTAGTAATTCCTGAAGAGCACCGGTTTGAGTTCGAAGGATCATACCTACTATGGCAGAGTGAGATCTCACAAACGCGACCACTCCCGTTCGGATCGACAAACGTACTGCCGAGCTGCGCCTCTGTGAACGCCGCGCGCGAAGGTAAATTATCGATTGGTTCATGCGTGGCGCGAGAACGGCGCCATCTGCGCACGCGACACAACGATACCAAAGTAAGGCGCGCGGGTAGTACGGTTGTAAAGATATAAGCGATATTAGTGTTACATATTTTCGTTACTACTTTGGTTTACCGAAGAAGTTTCGAGGAACAAAAATTGTGGAAATTAGGTGAAAACTGCAAATGCTTTCACTCGTATGATGGGAGAGATTATAAAAAATTAAAGAAACAGTACTTGTCCAGCACAAATTAATAATAAGTTTTCGCTCTCCCTCAAAAACCAATCCATTGTTAGGGCTAAAAATCAATAGTTGACTTACTTAGGGGCTTGTGAATCCTCATACTAAATTTTGTGTCCATATACTCATTACATCGGCACATATAAACTTTCGTGTCGATATATTCATTGTGTTCACAGATATTTTTGTTTTTTTATTGTTGGAATGAAGATGTCAGAAAACCATGAAATTTAGACGTGAAGAAGGTTATAAGTGTGTTTATATTTCTCATAATTGAAAAATCCGGATGCCGACTGTTGATAGGAGAAAAAAAAAGGACTGCAATAAGTCTAAATTTTTGAAAAAATCTGCAACAAAGTTAAAGGAAATTGTTGTGGATATTCAAGGAATTGTTTTGAGGTCGGAGCGACTTGAATACGACGGGTGATATGACATTGACGTCATGTCACTTCCAAGGGCTTCTACTGGTTTTGAAAAATTAATGTCACGTCACTTGGGTAGACAAGGAACCCCCAGCCTGAATGGGGAGATGTCTTATTTCTCTGATGTTTTAAGGACAATACAGCTATGACCTCTACATATTAAAACTATATTTTTCTGCCATAAAGCCTTGCTACTTAATGGCTGAGAGTGTAGGAAGTTATATATCCTGAAAATAGTTACAAAAACTTTTGTTGGTGCACTAAAAGTTGGAGGACGGTTGGGATAAAGTGTAGTTGGGAGAACTTCTGGCAACGGTCGTTTGTCTGAAAAGTTTGCAGTGTTGTATGAGAGCCCCAGGGCTTTGTGGAAGGTTGGGGGCCTGGGACAAAGGGCCCCGGAGCCCTCCCTTATACAACAGGGCCTCCTTACGTAAGGGCAGGGCACGTGGCTGCCCCCGAACCTCGATCAAAGCTGTGGTTCCTTGGGCAAGGTCTAACAACTCCCGTTCAATAACCTTCTCTCCTCCCGCATACATCCATAATCCGAGCCCACTCCACAAGACTCAACCAACAAACAAACCCCTTCGTTGGACATGAGCCCGACTCTACTATAGTACTCCTAAATTTTGATTTTAAACAGTATGTACAGGCTTGGGGCTACTATTTAACGTCCCATCCGAAGGACGGCGTTCTTAAGTTTTTTAAAATATCTGCTGGGTTTTGAACACGCGATGTTGAACTCAGTAAGCAAGCACGCATACCACTTAGCTAGGGGACTTAAATACCCTAATAACTGCGCAATGTAATGAATGTATCTACACAAAATTTATTGTGGGTATTCAGAAGTCACTATGTAAGTCAAATATTGAGTTTAACCCAACGGTCGATTGGGTATGGAGGGAGAGGAAACTTACGGGAAAAACTCTAGATCGGATTACTGGCTAATTACATAACCTCCAATGTACTTTTCGTATATATGTAAAGAAGTCTTATGGTATTTCAACCACGTAAAAGATAATTATAATAAATGTCGGATGAGAATTTTGAATCATGCATAAAAGACTTTGCACGAAATAATAAAAAAAAATGGTGAGAGATAATATGGATCAATACGTGATCATTGCTGACACGTAGTTTCCATATAAAGTAAGCCAACGACATACCTACTGTTTCATTTTATTTATTTTTTATTGTCCCTCGAAGAAAGAAATATAAGAAACTTTTTTATGAAGTGGATTTGGAGTAGCGATACGTGACACAAATGTACACAGGGAAGAGGATACAAGAAGAGGTCTAGGAATCTTCACAAATCAATATATTCTGAATGGCAAATTGTGAGAGAACTTACGTAGTTAGTTATTGTGACTCATGCCCGGGCTTTAACTAAAGGTCATATCGTCTACTAACAGAGCGCTCTTTCGTTGACTCTATTATGGGAGTCCTAAATTTTTATTCACTAAGGATTATCGAGTATCGTTTATTGTTTTATGAAATTAACTATCCATGCTACACAGACATTTTGCTTTAATAAGGATGCCCAGATTATATAATGAAGGACTAAAGTATAATATTACGTTGTGAACTCAACTATCTATGCTACTAACTCCTTAAAAAGGATGAGTCGGGAGTTCATTATATAATGAAGGACTAAAGTATAATATTATGTTGTGAACTCAACTATCTATGTTACTAACGCCTTAATAAGGATGAGTCGGGAGTTCATTATATAATGAAGGACTAAAGTATAATATTATGTTGTGAACTCAACTATCTATGCTACTAACTCCTTAATAAGGATGAGTCGGGAGTTCATTATATAATAAAGGACTAAAGTATAATATTATGTTGTGAACTCAACTATCTAAGCTACCATGGCATCTTGTCTTAACGAGGATGTCCAAGGTGTTCATTACAGTTGCTGTATCTTCGGGAGGAAAAGAGTCCTTTTCAGTGCTGAGCTATAATAATGGGATTATGGAGGATCACTTACAAATGCCAGGGGGTGGAAGGAGAGCAGCCAAGGGTGCTAGACCAGAAAAAACAAAACTTAACTGTCTCGGAGGAGGGAACAGAGAGAATTAAATATTCACACTTCCATTTCATTCTTTCTTCCTCAATGGAGAACTCTGTAGGCATTCCTATACGCCGGTTACAAATTTATTATTAAATTTCATCAAAATGAAGAACGTTATCATCAAGTTTCTAAGTTCTTTCAGGTGAAGAAGGCGACGAAGTTGAAGCTGTTGGGGGAAGAAAAGTGATCTTTCGATAAGTTCATTCTATCGAGAGTTATCGGAAAACATGAAATTCCGATAAAACTCAACGTCGAATTTCTGACAGATTACATAATGTCTCATGTGATGCAAAAAAATTACACACATAAGTAAATTATAAAATCAATTATTATTATTTGTATAAAAACAGCTGTTAGGAGTGAAGTAACTTAAATAGTGAATAAATATACAAAGATGGACTAGTCGCATTTTGTTTTAAAACGAAATGTGAACAACCAATGAATGGAGAACAAAAGACGATTAGCTGATGAAATAGTAAGAAACAGTCTGAGGAGAGATGTGAAGGTGGACAGTCTAGTGGAGAGAGAAGTGTTTTTAGGCGTGGTGAACCATGCAAGAGTGAAATAACAGTGAAATAGAAGAGAAAAGATACTTCTTATTTATATGTACATATATATGCCCAAAATATAAAAGAATTATAAATGGTGGCCACTATAAAACAGAAAAAAAAACTGATACAGTTTACAGTAATTAGTTTGTCAGATTTCTTTTTGTAAATTTCATTTATTTTATGTATTACCAATCTCTTAGTTATCAAATTTATAATGTAGGTTTAGGCAAATAAACCCAATATTTGTTCTCTTATTCTATGCTATTCATTTCCCTTTTAACCCAGTAGGATCCTTTGGATTAGATTTAACATTTTTGCAAATTTAGAAAAACAATATGGCATCTCTTTAGTATCTTTAGAAGATCCCAAATGAAAAAAAAAATCGTAATTTTTTTTTAATTACGTGCACTTCCTTCAAAATTGCACGTCTTGAACTTTCAATATTTTTGTTTAGGGCCCTTTTCGGAAATTACTGTAGAAATCAAAATTTAGTAGAAGACCAGCTATAATTTCTATAGGAAATGTGGTAATTTTAGTATTTAATTTTATATATTTATTATTTGTTTATTTTAATATTAATTTTCTTTTTATTTAATTTAACATTACATCATTTTTTTAATTATCTCTATTATTATACACTCATATACTTACCACAGCTGGAGAATAATGATAGAATAAAAGGAGCATAAATGATGGTAGAGAGGTGTTGCGCAATGGCCTCCATTGCTACATAAGACATCATCATCATCAACCGATTAATAGATTGAATAAATACATTAAAGAATAAATGAATTCCATGGGAAAACTGAACAATAATAATTAAATAATACTATTTTATTACTATTATTTACTCTTTCACTTTAGAAGCAAGTTAATTTAAGAGTAGAGTAATGATAGCAATTAAATAATATAATTTAAAATGGCTGCCCAACGAAATTACACCAATTTAATTAGCAATTTCCAGAATAGGCATGGTTGTATGCGGCGTAAGATGTTATTTCTTAGATCAACTTTTTCACGAATTGAGTAAAGTTCGAGTTATTACTAGGTTAGTTATAATGACTCATGCCCGGACTTTAACTACGAGGTCATATCACCTACTACCAGAGCACTCTTTCGTCACTCTGGTGGACCTGAGCCCGACACTATGGGAGTCCTAAATTTTTATTCACCTAGGGTAGGGGGATCTTTAGCGAGTACCTGACGTCGTACAGGCTCGGGACCAACGTTTAACGTCCCATCCGAAGGACGGTGTTCTTAAGTTTATTTTATCTCCCAGATAAAATAAACTAAGGGCCTCAGCCCGGTTTTGAACCGACGATCTTGAGCTCAGTAAGCAAGCACGCATATCACTGAGCTACCTACGCCCTCTCTGAATAGCTGAGTAAACAAATAACTGAAATGTTTTGAATAGCAGGTTAGCCGGCGTTGTGTGTTTACGTTATACGTTAAAAGAATAAAAGCTCTCTCCCCTCCCTTCTCCGTTCTCACTGCTTCACTCCCCCTCCCTTCTCCCTTCTCACCGCTTCACTCCCCCTCCCTTCTCCCTTCTCACCGCTTCACTCCCCCTCCTCGTCTGCATTCACCTCTTTCGCAACTAAGAAACATTACTTATCTCAGTTATTTCCAAGTTTAGCGAAACAATGTATACAACGAAACATATAAATTGAAAATGTTTTTCTTATTGACTCAGTAACTTTTTCACGTTGGATCAATATCAAGAGGAACTGGAAATAACTTCTTCTGCCTCCAAGTAAAACCTGCTTTTATTCAGTGATTCTGAGATCATATTCCTGAATAGAAAGACTCAAAATATGAATGATTGAAATATCACTCTCCCGCCCTCACCACCTCTCCTCGTTACCACTTGCCTCTTTCGCTACTCAAAAATGTTATTTACCTCTGTTATTTTCAACTGTAGTGAAAAAATGTGTAGAAGAAAAAATGTTTAAAATGAAAATGTCTTTCAAATGATTCAGTAACGTTTGTATGTAGGATAGATAGTAACTGAGAAAACATAAGATAACTTTTTCAAAGAAACACACGAAATTTTTGACCCTAAAACGGATAAAATATTAATATTTTTCAAAAATATTCAATTTACTGACAGCCACCATTTTATTTATATTGTGATGTAAAAAATTTACACACATTAAGATTATTAGTATATTATAAAATCAATTATTATTATTATTTGTATAAAAACAGCTGTTAGCAGTGAAGTAACTTAATTAGTGAATAAGTATACAAAAATGGACTAGTCGCATTTTGTTTTAAAACGAAATGTGAACAACCAGTGAATGGAGACAAAAGACGACAACCAGCTGTTTTTACTTGTGTGAAACAGTCTTAAGTTGTGTTGTGGAAGTGGACAGTCTAGAGAGAGAAGTGTTTTTAGGGTTAAGGTGTAGTCTGAGTGAGAGAAGATGTAAAGGAGATGTAGGAGTGAAAATAACAGTGAAGTAGATGCGCAAAGGTACTTTTTATTTAAATGTATATATTCCCAAAATATAAAAGAATTATACCGGTCACTATAAAACAGAAGACTGATATAGTTTTAAGTTATTAGATTTCTTTTTGTAAATAATTTGATATTGATATTTTGATTTGATTTATAACGTAGGCTTAGATAAATAAACCCAACATTTGTTCTCTTATTCTATGCTATCCATTTTCCCTGTGAACCCAGTAAGATAATTTATACCTTTGGATTGGATTGAACACATTTAGAAAAACCAAATGGCATCTCTTTAGTAAATTTAGGAGAAATACATATGAAAAATTTGTTAATTGAAATTTTATTTAAATACGTACACTTTCTTCAAAATTGCACGTCTTGAGTCTTGAACTTTCGATATTTTTAAGGCTTTTTTCGGAAACTATTGTAGAAATCAAAATTTAGTAGAAGACGAGCTACAATTTCTACAGGAAATGTGGTCATTTTATTTTATTATTTATTTGTTTATATTTATTTAATATTTATATTTTTTTAATTATCACAATATTTAGTTTTATATCCTGCTTGCATTTCATATTACGAAGGTGTGTCTTGATAAGTGGTTTTCTTGATATAAACCTAGAATTGTTTTTGTCTGTGTGAGATTGTGGCTGGAGTTAGTTTGGGCAAGTCCCAAGAGGCTATAGGGTAGGTAGGTAGGTAGGTCGGACTGGTGTGACAAAGAGTCCAAAATAGGGTCGGGTCAGGTTTAGCGGTCTACCCTTTGTCCAACAAACCTCCAGATCCAGATCCAGGTTCACAAAGCCCTCACTCCCAGCGGGTCTCAACCCTCAGCCCTCAGTTCACTGCACACCTCACAAAAATACATTTTATTTAAGCCCTTTCTAGCGTCTCTCTTCCAATGTTTCGATATTTGAAGATCTTAATTAATCTTAGATATATTGAGTTTTAACTGGAATTTCATGCTTTCTGATTACCTGAAGAATAAGACTTTTAGTCAAATCAGCCGAAGGGCTGAGTTCAGAGGAGAGTCTAACTCAAGAACCATAATAACTGATACATTATGTAATATGTCTTACATTTCATGGGTGGAATGAAAAGTTCCTGAGTAGGACAAGACCCTATTGATTGTCAGTCAAATCAGCCGAAGGGCTGAGTTCAGAGGAGAGTCTAACTCAAGAACCATAATAACTGATACATTATGTAATATGTCTTACATTTCATGGGTGGAATGAAAAGTTCCTGAGTAGGACAAGACCCTATTGATTGTCAGTCAAATCAGCCGAAGGGCTGAGTTCAGAGGAGAGTCTTACTCAAGAACCATAATAACTGATACATTATGTAATATGTCTTACATTTCATGGGTGGAATGAAAAGTTCCTGAGTAGGACAAGACCCTATTGATTGTCAGTCAAATCAGCCGAAGAGGAATAATAGGTTGATTAGAAATACTGCGAGCTAAGAAAGTAAAGTACTTTTCAGCGTGTATACAATAAATTTTAAAAATTGTAATAGTTTTTATCTTGGACAGACAGGCTGGAAGCTGAGGACTAGAGTGGTGGAAAATTTGAACATTTTCAAAACACAGGACATGAGGTAGAAAGATCGATGTTGAGTTTTCACCGGAAAATCATGTTTTCTAGCCTATTGAGCACAAGATCGCGAGTTCGAAACCCGGCCTTTTAGGTTTTTTTTATCTGGGCGGTGAAAAACCCTTGAGCATTCAATTCTTGTATGATGTTAAACGTTAAAGAATCAATTGAGGTAGGCAACATTTAGGACTCCCCCAGTAGAGTCGAGCACAATTGGACCCAGAAAGCAAAGGAAGACACCTTTGATTTTCAGTCAAATATACAGAAGGAAAGGAGGTTTCACCACAAAAACCTTCATAACTGCCGGTGTACTGAATGTATTGTAGACTAAATAAAGGATATTTTTTTATATAAAATATATTTTTCTACAAAATCTTGGTTTATTTTAAATATTGATCAAAATTCATGCGATAGATTCATACTGTGGTCAAACATAAGTTGAAAGAATTGAGTAAATTATTATAATACCCAATAAGTATTATAATATTACTTATTGTGATGTATAAAAATAATACACACATTAAATAATTAAATTATAAACATTAAAAAATTAATTATATTTGTTTTTATATATATAAAAAGTAAATTTATTTTAAAAACAAATGAGTAAAAAAACAAAACACGGCCATCAGCTGTTTTAATTAGTGTGTGTAGAAGAGTCGAGGCCTGAGAATGGCGACGATCTGAGTGAAGGTAGACAGTGGTGTTTAGGCTTAACTTGTGATGAACTAAATAGATATAAATTGATGGTGAAATTGATCCAAAAAGAAGGTACTTTTATTTGTTTATATGTAAAGGATATATGCCCAGAAATATATAACATAAAATTAAAAAATGACCAAAATATAAAACAAAAAAAGATTGAATTAGTTTTAAGGATTTAGTTTTTAAGATTTTTCTTTTGATTTTCGTTTGTTTCCATGTTTAGTTTTTAATTTTAATAATGTAGATTTAGGAAAATAAACGCAATATTTGTTATCGAACATTCTATTCTATTCATTTTCCCTGTTGGCCCAGTAAAATTATTTGAAAACCTTTGGATTAGATTTAATATTATTTAAAATTATTAAAAATGGCATCTCTTTACAAATCCAAGTGAAAAGTTTGTAATTTGCATTTTTTTTAATACGTGCACTTTCTTAAAAATTGCACGTATTGAACTTTTGATACTTTTTTAGGGCCCCTTTTCGAAAAACTACTATAGAAATCAAAATTTAGTAAAAGAAAAGAGATAAAATTTCTACGGGAAATGTTGTAATTTATTGTTTATTTATTCACTGTTTATTTATTTTTTATTATATGTTTAATTTTATTAATTATTTATCAAATTATTATTTATTTAAGTTTAACACTCAACACTTAAACCTTATATTAAGTTTTGAGAGAAACTAAAATCGTATTACATGATACGTAACCCGGTACAGTTGTATAGTAGCCAGCTCACGTAGCCAGGCTCCCAGATATCAGATGTCCTATTAATGTCTGACCTATAATAATAGAGCTACGTGCAGAATATAATTACGGACTAGAATAACAGAACCCTAATTATGAATTGGGTATCAAGAGCTCCCCTCCCTCCATAACATGCCGGGCCCAAGGATCCCCATTCAGAAATATTATGTTCTCATAACTCGCAGGAAATGTCTGAGACAACGTAAATAAACTATTTATATAATATATAAACATAGTTGGAATAAAAAGGGGTCGCTGAATCACCGGCAATGTACTTCCCCAGAACGAATTAATCAATTAACTTTTAGCTTCCCCAATAAAACCAGTCGACCGTTCGCGCTAATATTCAACAGCTGACATACATAGATGCTCCTAAATCATCATAATACATCATGTGTCGATAAATTCACTACATCGACAGCTATTAGTGTTTTGGTTTTGATACCCCCCACCAACCCCTTCCCTTCAGCCGAAATATCGCTGAAATTTGACATATGTCCTCGTTGGGTTTTGATTTTAAATATGAAATTTCGTGTCGATACATTCATTAAAACTGCAGTTATTATAGTTTTTGAGTTAAGCGTCTTCCCTAATCCCTCCTCCACTTCGGCTGGAAATCTAAGGGTATCGTCGTTAGAGGGTTCTGGATTCACATATGAAATTTCGTATCGATACATTCATTCTATCGGGATCATGTTCTCAGTCACACACCCCAGGACATATAGAATTTTGTTGTCCGTTGAAAATTCCGTATCGAATTTGTGAACTTACAATAAATTCAATTAATCTGTATTAGAACTCAACGTGTTATTTAATTCTCTATGACGTTCATTCGATTTTATTTGTTAAGACGAGGCATTTCCGAATTATTTCTCAAAAAATATCTGAAAACGTGATTTTGTTCACCACATTAACAATTATTAGGGTTTTTGAAATGAGACTTGGGCCAATTTCGTTGAAAACTGAATCGGTCATTTTATCAAAAGTTTTTAAATTAAGCCCCCCCCCCCCCTCTCTCTAAATTGCCCTTCCTATTTGTCCGATTTGGCTGAAAATCTGAAAGTTTTCTTATGGACCACTGAAACCACATATTAAATTTCATTTCGATGCACTCATTCTATCGCCTACAGATACCACTGACAGACATTTCATTTGTTTGCCATTTTTAGATACCAGGATCGGAAAATATGCATTGCAGATGTAAACTTAGGATCTACTTTTTGGCCGATTATATAACTTCTACTATACCACAAATAGCCGGGAAAGAAAAAAATATATTTCCTTCAATTACTTTTGTATTTTCTTTCTCTTTTTTACTTTTATTTCCGTCCTAGAAAATTTGAAAGTATTTAATAACTTAATTGACAAAGTTGAAGAAAATTGAAGAACTCTCGCAGACTTTTATAAAAATAAAATAAAATCTTTAAACTTTATCGATGAAATAGTATTTTTTAAATTATACCTTCCCCATTTTTTCATTAAATGATTTCTACGTCTTCATTTCAGCTATTTTTTCTTCAGGGTAACACTATTTGTTTTCACAGAGATGGTTAATTTCTATAAATTTTAACGTATAATGTTATATCATGTAGAACACGGCAGAGTAAAATATTAACAATTTTCGTGAGTTTATTCTTAAAATATTATAGTTTATATTTACATACTTATTGATTTATATGAAGGATGGCCAAACTACGAGCCGGAGGGACAGAGATATGGATTCAAAACGTGAAGCCAAGCATATTTTTTTCTTTGAATAGTAAATTTTAAATAGAATGAACAATCAGCTATTAACTGTAAATGTATTTCAGTAATGTTTATTTATAGGTGAAACATCAGCAATGTACTTCCCCAGATTAAACATTAATCAATTAACTTTTCGCTCCCCCTCCAAAACCAGTCGACCGTTTGCGCTAATATTCAACAGTTGACTTACAAAGAGGCTCCTAAATCCTCATACTAAATTTTATGTGGATAAATTCATTGCATCGGCAGTTGTAAAAGTTTTTGTGTTTAGCCTCCCCTGATCCCCCCTTCCCTTCAGCCGATATCGCTAAAATCTGAGAGGTTATGTCCTCATTGGATTTTGACATCAAATATGAAATTTCATGCCAATACATTCACTACGTCAGTAGTTATTGAGGTTTTTGAGTTGAGCCTCCCTCTGATCCCTTTTGAGCGGTTTAGGTGAAAATTGATAGATGTCCTAATTTTTGACAGATTAAATAACTTCCCCTATACTCCGTAACTGAGGAATTACAAATATTTTTAATCCTTCTAAATATTTGTCTTAAAATTATATTTTTAGCGATTCTTTACTAAAAATGATATCCTTTTTCTCTGATAACATTATGTGATATCATTATACCAATATGTTCTGCGAAAGTCAGCCATAAACATGAAATATGTACTTCATGATGGTTAGGTTTGTTAATGACAAAATTAATTATATTCTGTAAACCCGCAAACATTTTCAGTGTTCCTATTTAGTTAGGTCCGTATAAAGTTTGAATGCTCCCGTCTGGTCCACACCTCTTAACATCTGTCCATATCTGGACTTAGGTCAGATCTAGAAATAAACTACTTTACTTTCTCGTTATTGGCCGGTGGGCGAGTGGAGACCTAGATATCCCCCAGGTCTTGCAAGAAACGGGTCCTGTTGCAACCGGCACTGTCTCCAATCTACCCTAACCAACTTTGCTAAAATACCTGTTTGTATGCATTACCTCCGCTCATTTAATTAGATTAGTACCCTATTGCAACAGGGAATGCACCTGTTATATGCACTTTGTGGTACAGTCGAAATTGAATTATGAAGTTTTCGCTTTCCCTCTAAAATTATTTGATAGGATTGAAAATCAATAGGTGTCAGAGATTTCTAAACCCTCACATCAGGGAGAGTGATCAAGTGGTTGCGTGCTTGCTTACTGAGCTCAAGATCACGGGTTCGAAACCCGGCCGAGGCCCTTAGTTTATTTTATCTGGGAAGAAAAAAAAAAACTTGAGTATGCTGTCCTTCGGATGGAACATTAGGCAATGAACCTGAGTCTGCGCGATGTCAGCAAAAAAAGAGTCAGGGAACCTGGGTAGGCAAAACTTAAAACTCCCGAAGTCTACCCCCGGCGACCGCGATGTAGAAGCAGCCTCACCTAACTTATCTCGAACTCTATGGGCGCAGCCGCAACCTAAGGTCTGGGAGCGCCAGTCTGTCCCGTAAGGGATGAAAGGCTGTCGCCCCCAGACACCCACAGCAACAATTAAATAAATATTATTATTTTTCCCTCCTTCCTCGACGAAAAACGGGCCGGGTGATTTGCCGGGGCACCCGTAGAAGTTGAGCTAACAGGGAAAGAGAAGGACATTGGATGCTTAGGTCTCTAGGTATACACACCGGGATGGTGTGTAGGCCCTCTGGTAGGGCTTACCAGAAATATATATAGTGGTTGATATAAGAAAGTCCTGTTTTGGTCACATTACTTATATTCTATTTTTAGCCTTTTTATTTAAAAAAAAAACCTGCTAGTAATAAAAATATATATTAAACTTCGTAAACCGGCGTTTTAACTTAAATTTTAATTTAAACATTGTTTTGAAATATTTGCTACGAAAATGTAGGAACAGTACCAAGAACCAATTTTTCGATAGGACTAAGCGTTTTCGCGTAAATCAAGCAAATGTCTTCAGATGGTTTTTGCTGTGTATCTCGAAAAACGGGAGACCTGCAAAAAATCGTATATCATATAAAATGTGACTTTAAGTTTTCTCTACAACTTTTATTTGAAGAGTTTTTTGAATAAGACATAAATATAAGCAGTATTTTGTAAAAATGCCTCGAAGTTCTCTAATTTTAACTAGGCACATTTCTACCATCGTTTTTGAGTTAGAGCGCTCACTAAATTCCAATCACAGACAGAAACGTGTAAATCCGTTGAAAACTCGACCTCGGATTTTTTCACGATACTTTATCTATGAGGACATACCGCCTACCAGAGCGCTTATTTCGTGGTTCTAGTGAACATGAGACTACTATGGGAGCCCTAACTTTTACCTACCCATGTTTATTTACCTAGAATATAAGGTCTTTTAACGAGACTCATACAGGTTCAGGACCATCGCTTAACGTTCCATCCAAAGGATGACGTGCTCAAGGTTTTTTCAACTCACGGATAAAAAAAAAATCTGACTATAAATAAAATTCAAAGAAAAATATATATTAATATCTCTGTAGACAAATTAATTCTAATGGAGCTTACATAATACTGAGAAATAAATAAAACAAACTTATTTTTGAAATATTGTCTATTCCACTAAAGATATATATACATATATAACTACCGGTTTCGGCTTTATACCATCGTCAGGTCTAGTTATGAACTAAGTTATGGTCTAGTTATGAAGTTCATAACTAGACCTGACGATGGTATAAAGCCGAAACCGGTAATTATATATGTATATATATCTTTAGTGGAATAGACAATATTTCAAAAATAAGTTTGTTTTATTTATTTATTACAAGTTTCCACAATATCTCCGCGTTTCTCAACTTAGAAGTTGTTAATACTGAGAACTCTAGAGAATATAGTCCCCCCCCCCCCCCCCCCCCCCACCCTCCTGTAAAATCTAGAATGAATTTCAGATCAGAGAAAAAATTAATTTAAAAATAAAGTACACAGCTAAAGGGTTAATCTCCATCTCCAAGAAAGTCAACAAGCTGCGGAACGCCTGGTAATTAAAACAGGCAACTAACAATAATAATCAATGTCTTTTGTATTTTTTTTTTTGTATTTCCAAGTAAACTGGGAATTAATTTAATATATTTTAATAAATAGTAAACTTAACGTTTTAAAAAAAAATTCGCGACCATATAGGCGAACTCGGTGACCGCCTAAAGCGGGAAAATCTGAGAGCGGCATTTCGGCAGCCGATTTTTTTTAAGGACCCTTAAATTATATTTTTATATATAGCAGAGGTAAATATTTTTATAATTTTACTTGCTCTTATAGGTTTGGTTAGGTTAGGTTTTATGACTCATGCCCGGGCTTTAACTACGAGGTCATATATCACCTACTACCAGAGCACTCTTTCGTCACTATGGTGGACATGAGCCCGACTCTACTGTGGGAGTACTAAATGTTGCCTACCCTAAATTTTTATTCATCTAGGGCAGGGGTCTTTAACGAGTACCTGACATCGTACAGGGTCGAGATCATCGCTTAACGTCCCATCCGAAAGACGGCGTGCTTTATTTTACCTCCCAGTTAAAATAAACTAAGGGCCTCGGTCGGGTTTCGAACCCATGATCTTGAGTTCAGAAGACAAGCACGCATATCACTGAGATACCAGCGCCCTCCTTGTTCTTATATATGATAAACTGTGCAGCAAACACATTTTAAAATACATAAACTTAGGAGGGAGATAAACGCTAATTTTTGTCATTGAGCAGTAATCGGGAATGTTTTGTTTCATCCATAACTGCAGCTCATGTCGATTATATAACTACCCTTATACTAAGTACAGCTAAAAAAGTAAAAAAAAAATATTATTACTTTGAACTTGAATTGACTGAAAATAATAGTTGACATAAATAATTTTGTAATAATATTGAGTCTTATACAACGGTACATAATACATTATGTTTCAAATGTGAGTTTTGGAATCAGGAGGTCGGAAAACACGAAATTTCATTGAAAATTCCGCATCCAATTTCTAACCGATTACAATAACTTCCCCTGTACATCGTAGGGGAGTAAAAAACTGTATATCATCCTACTTATAACGATAAAAGAAAATAAATATAAAAAATACAGTGACATCCGGCCGAAAGCTGCAAAGGCCAAATCCATTGGGTTTATTCAAATCCCTGGACTTAAATCACTGATACAGGCTTGAAACGAGAGATATTTTCATATCACACACAATTTTCGGCTATTTTCCACAATTCACCCCAACTTATTTTTTTTTTACTTTTTCAATTAAAATTTCCTACGATATTTATGTAAAATAATACAATTTCAACACACATCGGCGTATATATGTTATTTATTGTGTATAGATAGGTAAGGACCGACGGACGTGTCAAAATTGTATTATTTTTGATACAAAAGTCACAAATCAATTGAAAGTTATTGATGATTAATTCCTAAATATAATTTTCCGACGATTAATTTTGTTTGTTTTGTGAAGTAAGACATGTTTCAAATTACAATATAAAAAAAATTAAGTTAAGAAGGTGAAGAAATAAATTATAGTGACATACTAGAAATGTACTCAATTTTAGAACTTCGGAGAAGATTGAAATTTTACTTTCGTTGCTACATTTTGAGTGCTCAAATATTTTTGTTCAGGTATAGCAGTGATGTAGTAAGAATAGACAATTTTTTTGCAATTCCTCTTCTTTCCTTTCTTCGCTGGAATTTCATTTCGAGAAAACTCTTCATATCTATCCATGGTATACTTACAATTACCAAAAAAAAAAAAAATTTTTGAATATAAAAATTAACTCTAAATGTTGAGTGAGTCAAAAAAATGAATATGTCAAAAATATAAGTGCATTTTCCTCTAGGAAATTATTTTAAAAAAACAGTTGATCAATAATTGGAAATGCTTTTAAAAGCCTTTTCGGATATCATGATTCTGTTGAAATGAAAATTTAGGACTACAAATACACATATTTTTGAATCACTCTCATATAAATTTTTTGTTGCAAAACTTTTTGTTTTTTCTTTCTAAATATTAAAATGAATAATTTCAAATTTATTATTGTAAACAATTAATCTACAATTGATGAAAACGGTTAACTAACTATTCTTCTCAACATATATTATATAAGAAAATGAAAAAAAAAAAAGTCAAACCCAATTAATTTTTAAGGCGAAAGACAACGACAGCCAGAAAAGTCCCGTATCCGTAGAATACATTTCCTATGTATTTATTATATAAAAATATATTTTGGAAGTGTGGAAAGACAATAATATAGTAGTGAAAAAATTATGAACAATGGCCATTTCGGAACATACACTATGGTGCGTCGTTAACCCGCACGATCATATTATTCAGTGAGAGAAGAGAGAATATAATTTACTATTCAATAATATTAGCTTAATAATAATTATTACAATATTTAACAATAATCAAATATAGTAATTATATAAATTAATATTTTTTCTACTCCTGAATTTCGACAAATATCCATCATTCGTTCATAGTGACCAGAAAAAGGGACGTGGAATTGTCCCGAAAATATAGCCAAAAAAATAAAAAACTTAAAAAAAAACCTGTGAAAAAAAAATGCTGGAAAAAATCAACATATTAACATTCCAGAGAAGTTTAAGAAACACAAATATCCTCAATTAATTAACAACAAATTAACACTATTTTTTATTTAAGGAATTAATGTCAATGGACGGAGGCCGAAAGGCTGGTGGGGCTGCTCACCGCCCATGAATTCAACATAACCCATCGTCTGATTTTGTGCAAAAGATTACGACGAAACTATTGAACATATGTATGGTTCTCTTCAGGGCAAAGTTGTCTTCAAAATAACATGGGATTTATGATTTAAAATTATTTTCAATTACTATGTGCCATCTTACACATAAATATTTTTTTTTTACAATATTAATGACTCTCAACACTTCAAATTAGTTTCTTTATCCAATTTTTCAGAATTAGAAACAAAAAATCTGGTCAACCAGGAAATAGATTGTACAAATATGGGGACTTTACTGGCTCTCGTCCCTTTTCGTCTTAAGTAAAACAGCTAAATCTCAACATCCCACAGATCTACTGAAATTCGACTTTAAAAACAATATAAAGAAGTATATATTCTATATAAGTCGACTCTAAATTTATAATCACCTTAAAATATCTACAGAATCGTCTACGAACAGATAACTAATTTATTTAGGAACTAAAATTAATAGAATTTTGTTATAAATATAAGATGTAGTTGCACAGAAATATAACAACATATATAATATAAAACAAATACACCTCGACATATCTTTAGTTCTAGTAAGAAAATGGAAATAAATTATATACTTAGGTTAGGATAATTAGTGAGTGGAAAGTATACGGATGTTTTTTTTTGCCCGTTTTTATAGGCAAAATTGTTAGAAAATTTAAATAAATGACAACAAATAACAATTTGAAAAAAAAAAAAAAAAAAAAAAAACACAATGGTAATATGCATTCATTCACTAAATTCTACACGATGATCAATCGATGGAATGAATTATGTCTAGAGACGAATTTTAAATACCTTACCTCTCAAAAAATAATGTCAAGTACGTTTTTTTTTTCTTATTTTAAACAAAATATGAAACACTTTTGTATTACTAGGTCCACAATAACTAAATATAAACGTTACTACCAGATTTTATTATAAATAACTTTTTTTTATTACTTAACTAAATTCAATTTCTACACTCATGTCATGCCCCACATCTAATTTTTCTTACCAGTGATTTTCCCTCGGCGTAAAATAAATTGTACAGCATGTTCCTCGCATGGAATACAAACGAGTTAATTTTTTTTTTTTGAATTGGTCATTAATTTCTGTGAGGGGGACTAATGTGACGCCAAATGACATGTACGTGGTCCACACCAAATGAATAATAAAGATTCATTAAAAAGAAATGTTTTCTGAATTTTGTTACAGCAGGGTAGCATCTCTCCCTCTATCATATGGAGAACACAATCCTTATATCTGTACAATTTCCTAAGGTAAATATTGCCAAAATGAAATATTTTTGCAATAATTACAAATACACAGGCCCTAAATTGTTTAAATTTTTTTTTTTAATGCATTAAAATAATTAATTTTGAAATAAGTTTATAAAGGGGACATCCAATTGAGTTCAAAAAATCAGTTTTGTGAAAGGGAATCAAGTTTAAATAAATAGTTCGTAAACTGACATAGTTTCATTACACACTTTGTGGAATGTTCGTCGAGTATGTATAGATTTTGTAAATTGACAATAAAATTGCAAAAGGTTTGTAAATGGGCATAATTTTTCATTATGGAATTTGTAAATGGATTCCGAGCATAGCTAAATATATAACTTATTTTTTCAAGACTATATTTAAAAAATAAAATAAAAAATAAATTTGGGAAATCACTGTATTAATATTAAACTCTTATTATTTCTGAATAATAATAATGAATTACAACATGCGTCGAAACCCTCTACGAAAATGTTAACAAGAAACGGAAAATAAATAAATAAATGAGAAAATAAATAAAACTAAAATATACTGAGCTGAAAGGAATTGGTTTGCCCAATGTATGGAGACATACTCGTACACTGATGGCAAATCAATTCAACAAGCTCTCCAAAGTGTGTGCACGGGGAACGGTTAGTCGAAAGAACAGACGGACATACAACAATATAGATTCCTATACTACGCAAACATTTCTCTCAACTAGGCGGGTCTCAAAACCGGAAGTTTTTTTCATATTTTCTTTACCTTTGGGACTGGTGTCAAGTTCATCTCCATCTCTTCCAAAAATACCATCAAAAGGGTCACTTTAAAAAGAAACAAAATAACAGGACAAATATGCGACTGGGATCACGGAGTCCTTAAAATAATAGTTGATAGATCTTCGTTTTCTGTAGAAAAAATTAAAAAAACAAAAAAAAAACATAATACATAAATATATACTCTGGATAATATACAATACATAAAACATTGTCTTCACAGTGTTTCATTTTTTGACCACAGGTTATCAAAGCAACTGCGTCATCATTAGTGGCACATCTATGAATAAGTATAAAATATAAATATGAAAAACTACTAAATCAACAGGGTACTAAGTAATAAAATAAAATAGAACTAACTTAACGTGTAGTGTGGTTAGTTAGTTATTGTCTCATGCCCGAATTTAACTATGAGATCATATCGCCTTCTACCAGAGCGCTTTTTCGTTGTTATAGTGGACAAGAGCCCGACTCTTTAGTGGTAGTCCGAAATTAACGTCCCATTTGAAGCTTGGTTCAAGGTTTTTTTTTAACCTCCCAGATAAAAAAAAACACCTAAGGGCCTCAGCCAAGTTTCGAACCCGCGATCTTGAACTCAGTAGGCTAGTACGCTACTAGCGCCCTAGTATAATGAGGTACGTCATTCACGTACTCAATATAATAGTAATATATCCTGGATTTGGCTGGAAATCAACCGGTGTCGTCATCATCTGGAGATACATATAGAATATGGAGTTACCGTGTTCACAGACATACAAAATAACTTTCCCTATATTTCCCTGAACTTCGTACACTTGGCGAAGTAAAAATAAGTATGGAAAATTCAGGAACAAGCACTGCTTTACTAAATGTATCTCATTCCTTCCATTGAAATACACGATATGAAAACATATCATATGTATCCGAATAAATAAAATGTCCCCCCCCCCCCCCCCCCCCCCTTCTAGTGAAGCAGTACAGGTTCATCAGAATAATATGTATTATGATATTTTTCCTCAAGTTATCTGAAAGTTAGGGACTTAACTGCAGTAAAATTTACGTGTTCAGTAATTCAGGTAAACACAAAATTGTTCAACTTCTAGACAAAACCACAGTTCAACTAGTTCAACACAAACATACTTAACTTTAAAGTTGGGCTTTATAACACTTATCTATTTCAAAGTTGTATTTCCGAAGTTTCGGAAGTTTTAGTACTTTGTATGAATGTTGAAATTGTCGAACTTATAGTTTGGAGGAAACTTTAAAACGACTCATGACTTGCAGCTTGTCACAATCATAAAACGTTTACGTTGTTTGTTTTCAATTTTAGTTTGTTATTGTTAGTTTTTCATACGTTGCTACTGTTTACACAACACTTGATATATAGTTAGTTATTGTGGACTAATGCCCGGGCTTTAACTACAAGAGCGCCTACTACCAGAGCGCTGTTTTTTTCGCTCTGATTGATATGGGCCTGATGACTACTACTCGAGTACCTGATTGTATAAGCTTGGACACACCCCAGAAAAAAACCTAAAGGCGTCGGCCGAGTTTCGAACCCGCGATCTTGAGCTCAGTAAGATAAGCTACCTCTGAGCGAACGCCCTCTGGCATATGGTGTTAAAACAATCAAAGATTTTGCTTAAGTGCCTTTGTATTCATATTTTTGTGAATTTCAAAGACATTTTTATAATATAAGAGTCTTATAAAACGTCCCCCAGCTGTACGAAGAATAAATATATAATATATTTAATAATATATACAATAAGGGAAACAAACAAACGGACAGACAGACCAACACGTCCACGAAAGCTATAAGCGACTTGCATGTGTAAGATCTTTACTTAAATTGAAACGGATAAAACTAAAATAGTCTCTTACAATTTTCTTTATAACGATAAACGTTCATAATTTGACGGGAGATATTATATAAGTTGCTACCTTTTAACAGAGATGATTTATTAAAGTAGAATATTATCCAGGTAAATCCTGACCTTCTCTGCATGGAGTTAGGACGCCATGACACTAATCCCTCCACCCCTCATCAAATTATAACATTTTAAAGATACCATTTTATCCAACTCCATTTTATTTCCAGTCCTCTTTTCCATTGTATAATAAACTCTCCATTTTGTTTAACTTCCCCAACTGTACAATGTTTAAGAGAGTTATATAAACTATCAGAAATTCGAAGTTTGTTTTCATCGGAAAAAAAAAATGTCGGATAACCACCGGTAATATACCCTCCGTTTTTGCTCTCCCCTTCCAAAAATTATCGACCATTTGACTTGAAAGTAGTATAGCTGACTTCCATAGGGACTTCGAGGAAGATCAATAGGTGTCGTCGCTAAGGGGTTCTGGTTACACATAAAATTTCGTGTTGAAACGTGTGTCCTTTCATAGCAATTTTTTTTTTTTTGTGCGGATCGAAATAGGAAATTCCGTTTAAACTTAGCATCGAATTTATGATCGATTACATAACTTTCTCTATACTTTGTATAGCTGGGAAAGTAAAAATTATCTATCATAACCCCATAACCTTGACACCTACCGATTTTCATCCAAATCAGCCAAAGAAAAGAAAAGGATTGGAGGGGAGGAATATACAAAATTTCATATTTAAAGTTAAAACACACAATCCTGTTAATGTTCAGGATCTCTTTTGATTTGGTTGAAAATCAATAGGTGTCGTCCTTTTAGTGCTTTCAATAT
Organism: Aradus depressus; assembly: GCA_963662175.1. Lineage (NCBI taxonomy): Eukaryota > Metazoa > Arthropoda > Insecta > Hemiptera > Aradidae > Aradus > Aradus depressus. Next base: position 94,882,529 of record OY759214.1, on the reverse strand, counting down.
ACATATGAAATTTCGTGTAAATCCATTCATTAAAACGGCAGTTATTAAGATTTTTTTGTCAAATCTCCCTCCTAATCCTTTGGGCGATTTGGATAAAAATCAGTAGGTGTTGTCCTTAGAAGGTTCTGGACACACATATAGAATGTCGAATTTTCAGCTCAAACTATCGAAAGGATTTAGGGGAGAAAATTTCGTTCTGGGGAATTACATTGCCAGTGATTCTACGACAATTTTTTGTTTTCATCAGCCGAATAAAATCTTGTAAAAATACGGAAAAAATAAGATGCACTTTTTTTCTTTTTTTAGAAAGTACTTTAATTCTAGGGGGAAACTTGAATAGTGAAAGTACAGAGAAGGATACCGAGACACTTTTCAGTGGTAATGGTCGGGTTGTTAACGTTTTGGTCTCAATCACTAAGTGGCCGGGAAGTATGAAGAATGACTAATCTGAAAGGTTCCCGTTCCAAACCTATCTTTATACTTTCCCAGTTGTATGATGTATAAGGGAAGTTATGTGAACATAACACAGGAGCCCCATAATGACACTGATTTCATCCAAATTGACCGAAGGTTAGGGAAGGTTCTATCAATCAAGGGTTATATCAATATGAAATTTTATTTTTAGATTGAGAAGACCCTGAGTAAGGTATCCATTGATTTTCAGTCAAATCGACAGAACAGGGTTTAGAGGGAGAAAAAAAAAAAATTGAATAAAAGACATTGGTGAATTACCATCTTCAAAACCAATCGACCGTTTGTATTCAAAATCAATAGTTGTCTTACACAGAGGCTTCTCAATCTTCAAACAAAATTTTGTGTAGATATTCAGGAACAATGGTTGGAAATGTATTCATCAACTAATTTTTAAAAACTGATGTTGAGAATGGTCCAGGATCTTATAGTCCTCGTCCAAGCGGGTCGATAAAGCCAGACGTTGAGACATCGGTAAAAAGGAGCATATAGTCGCTTATCTGTCTTGACATTCCTTATCTTCATTCAACTATAAGGTGACCTTGTCCGTTCTTAGTCTGCAGGGCATCATTGTCCCTGAATGTTGTTATTTCAGGGGAACTAAGGCGTCGACACTCACCAGCTATGGACTTCCCCAGAACGAATTATCAATAACGTTTTGGTTTTGACCTAAATCTCAATATTTGACTTACAAAGTACCTCAAGCTAATTTTTGTGTCGATACATTCACTAGTAGGGTATTTGGGAAAGCCCATGCTTTCTTATAATTTCGTATTTGAGAGTTGAAAGGAGTAAACAATAGAAATAAATCAACCTGAATATTCAAACGTTTAGCGTGAAAAGTATGAATAATCCGAAAGTTGCAACATTAATATAGTGTAGCGTTTTGTTTGTTCGCGTTTTTATTAAAAATATTTTTCCTTTACTTTACTTTAAATACACGGAGATTTTCTCAAACTGTATAACTGATTGTTACTAAAATAAAATATTAATGTCTAATAATCTAATAGAACGATACTTAAATTACTAATTTCAATATATAAATTGGATTTCTATAAACCAAAGGCGAAAGTTCGATCAGCTAAGAAAGTATTGAAAAACTACATTGTTAAATCGCCATTGACTAGGATTGAACATGGGAAACAAACTACGAAAATCTAAAAACTCATAATAAAAATAATATATTTACATAAAATAAACTAAAAATTATACATCTCAACTCAATACCCTCATGTGCACCACGTGCCTAAACGCTGGATATTCCACAACTCCTAGTTTTTTTTATCCTTTTGTTACTTCTTCTCCTGCTCTACTTAGATATTGTTCATCCGTCTGCAGGACATAATTTTGGGAATCAAATAAGGGGGACAAGTCATCACCATTCAGAACTTCACTTCACAAACGGGGACGGCTAGGAACAAGGGCACGCCAAACATCAAGACCTTTCTGTACATAGCATCCCTCAACATCTCACAATATGGTCGACCCAACAAACATCACTTCCATATACATCAAATTTTCCTTTTCCAAACTCAAATATATATTTTATTTCCATTCTATTTATTGTTATTTATTATAAAAAATATAAATGAAATAGGTCGCACTTTTATTGCATTACAATAAGTGATCCCAGAGTCATATGTTGATTAAGCTAATTAGCAGTATTGCTGGATATAGTAACTCAGTAGCATGCTGCTGTTAGAGCAGATATAAGCTAAGATTATAGAGTATCGGGAGGCCATGGATCCGCGCTTCACCTAGATTTCTTTCTATGTTTAACATGGGCAGAGGGGGAGGTCTAGCTAGTGTCCAGTGAGTGGTCCGAAGCTTGTTCGACCTACATGTCTGTATAAAGGAGTGCAATTGAGGCTGGGTGTGTCCCAAACCGTTACACAACATTTACCACAGACTCGGCCTCTGGCCACCCTACAACACAACACACACCATCTGGGACAACAATGATCTTGCAGACATTAAATACATATTCTTTCAGCAAGTCTGGAGTCGAAGGTTGAGTGATAAAGGGGCTGGCTACTAAAAGTCTACTAAATGTGCACATTATAGACCAGACTGCGACTGGGATGTATATAGACTCGTCTTCTTACCCTCGTCACTCTTTCCAACAGTGGAGTGCCAAAAAAAGACTTTAGGATAATTGAAATATTAAAAATTTGCTAAAAAGAAAAAGAGTTAATCTGCAAAATATAATTAACACAACATTAGAAGAGGGAGCCGGTAGCTCAGTGGTATGCGTGCTTGCTTACTGAGCTCAAGATCGCGGGTTCAAAACCCGGTCGAGGCAATAACTTTATGTTTTCTGGGTGCGATGGTCCCGAGCCTGCACGATGTCAGGACTCATTAAAGACCCCTATTCTAGGGCTCATGTCCACCAGAGCGACTAAAGAGCAATCTGGTAGTAGGCGATATGACCTTTAATCCTGCGAAAATCCGAATCGAGTTTTGAAAGTTTTATCACGATACAAGGTCCCCTAAATATGTTTTGACCATTTTCGCGATTATGTCTGAATGTGTGCGATTCACATGGTAATGAAGTGAAGACGCCGCCAGAGCTAGAGCTAATCACAATCTTTATCTATCCGCTTCACAACAAAGCACTGGCTTCGCTGCACTTGATAAACGTCATCGTCACAATTTCATATTACTGCAGTCAGTGTTTACACTTCCAAAAAAAAAAAGTCGTCGGTGAATTACTGGCAATGTACTTATTTAGCACGAATTAAGTTTTCGTTCTCCCTCCAAAATTTTGTGTCGATTTTATACTTGTGTTCACATATTGTTCATTTTATTGACAATGTCTAACCGATTACATAACTTCTCCTATACTTCGTCTAGCAGAATAAGTAAAAAAAAAAAGTAATCAAGTATCACTGGTTGCATTATTGCATTACTGCTCTCTGCAATCCACATCTGTGCATTAAGAGAACAATTTCAGACAGAATCAAGTTTATTACGTATAGTACAAGAAATCGTGTCCATAAAAAGCAACTTTCCTTGAAAGAATAAGGTAAAAAAAGTTGTCGGACTTAATCACCAGCAATGTAGTAACTACCCCAGAAGAAATTTATCAGAGTTTCGCTCCCGCTCTAAAACCTGTGGACCGTTTGCGCTAATATTCAATAGTTGACATACATAAGGGCTCCTAAATTCTCATACTAAATTTTGTGACGATAAATTCAATACATCGGCAGTTATTAGGCATTTTGAATTGGGCCCCCCTTCCTTCCGCCGATATTACTGAAATGTGAAAGGTTATGTCCTCATTAGATGTTGACTTTAAATATGAAATTTCATGTCGATTACATCGGCAGTTATTCGAGTTTTTGTGTTAAACCTCCCATGCTAAACTTTCCTTTGGTCGATATGACTTAAAATCAATAGGTGACGTCGTTGAGGGTTCTGGATTCACGTATAAAATTTGGTGATGATACATTCATTCTATCGGGAGTTATCATGTATGAAAACTCACAGACAGACAGATTTTTTTCTCATATTTTGAATCTCACATTACGTTGAAAACTCCGCATCGAATTTTTGACCGATTACATAACTTGCCCTATGCTAATATAGCTAGAGAAAAGCATGATTGCACTTATAAAATTTATTTTTTCTTAATTTTTCATGAATTAAGTCACATGCACGTACGTAGATGATATAAATAAAAATATTTATTTTTGTTCGTCAAGAAATATATATAAATATACTGTGTGAGGTAGTGCTGAACAGCTGTAGTATCGTTCTGAACAGCTGAATTACAGAACATGAAAAGGTCAGTCCTCGAGAACAGTGTTGCCAGTCATTTGATGTCACTTTGACGAAGACAGAATAGTCTACACATGAGTTTTCCATTTATGTAACTCTGAGGAGATATGTTTTTTTCTTCACATTTTTACGTTTTTCTGTTAAAATTGAAAAACATTTTGAGGGCTTGATCAGTTGAAAAATGGGCACACAAGTCATTTGTCTTTCCCATAGATTGACTAAAATAATTTATGTAAATATTCTTCCATTATATAAGAAATATGCTATATGTTGGAATAACAATTCATGGGTGAATCACTGGCAATGTATTTACCCAGCGCAAAAAAAATGAACTGTTTCCGCTCTCCCTCTGAACAGTGACTTTTGAATCATCTAATTAAATTTCATATTGATCCATTGTTGACAGTACTTAAGGTTTTTGAGTTAGGCCTCCTCCTCCACTACACTTCCTTTCGACCGACTTTGCAAACAATTGCGTTATTATGACACAAGCCCGGGTTTTAACTAGGAAGTCATATCGCCTACTACCAAAGCGCTTTTTCGTCACTCTGGTGGACATGAGCCCGATTCTACTATGGGAGTCTTAAATTTTGCCTACCCTAAAGTTTTATTCACCTAAGGGCAAGGGTCTTTAACGAGTACCTGACATCGTACAGGCTCGGGACCATCGCTTAATGTCCCATCCGAAGGACGGCGTGCTTAAGTTTATTTTACCTACAAGATAAAATAAACTTGAACCATGGCTTTGAACCAACGATCTTGTGCTCAGAAGGCAAGCACGCATAGCACTGACCTACCGGCGTCCTCACATTGATAAGATCAGCAGATATTAGAATATTTGTGTTAAGCCTCCCCCCTTCCCCGTGAGCGAAATTGGCTTAAAATCAATACGTATCTCAATCAATATCGTTATGGGTTTCTGGATACACATATAAACATTTTTGTCGATAAATTCATTCTATCAGGAGTTAAGGCGTTCACAGACCAACACTATTTTTTTTTTCTAATTAAAAAAAAAGGGGTCGGAAAACATGGAATTCCGGTCAAAACTCAACATCGTAATATTTGACCGATTACATAACTTCCCCTATATATACATTGTATATCATAATATATATGTCAATAAAATAGATTCATACATTTGTATAAGTTGTTTCAATTTACACTCGAGAACTAAGATGTTACAAGAACCATAGAGACAGGATGAGATCACGTAACTTCACTGTCGTGTTGTATTTTAACGGAACTTGAAAATTGGCGATATGTCCGTAAATGTCAAATCTGAAGACAACTCAGGAAGAGTTCCCGGAAAAAAGTTATCAACAATCATAGCAGAGACGCGTTAGAAACTTGAATATTGACAGTCACAAAAACATGTTTGATATTTTTCAGAATCGATGGTAAACAAGCTCATTTTCGCTTTTTGGAACTTTTAGCCTATTCGTTTATAATTCAAGGTAATACAGAGACCTCATATATTGATGTATTCTGGCCCCTAATCGATAAATCAGTAATCCTTTCTAACGACAGTTTTCTCTTTCGTTACGCCTTATGTAAACCCAACTTGGTTACTTTTTTTTTCGTCATTTCTTCCAGAACTGTCTTCAGATTTGAAAATATTTCAGGAACGTTCCACACTCTCTTCAGAAAGAAGATTCATCCCGAAAAAGATTGATTTTCAACGCAACAGCGTCATCAGTGGCACATCCCACCCATACAGTAGAGTCTAAATGAGTAGATTTCACATTAGAGGGACAACGAAAACAGTACATTTATTCGCGATGGGCAAATACATTAGTCCTTTAGACTCCACACTGTATGGGTAGGAAGTGCCACTGATGATCAAGCTGTTGAAGAACGGTTCTGATCAATAATAAAACAGTGTGAAGACATCGTCTTTCGTTTTAAGAGAATGTATACAATTTTTCAGTACTGATGGTAAACAGACTCATTTTCCCCTTACGAAACTTCTAGCTTCTTCTTATTATTTCTAGACATGCAGTGACCTCAAATAATGACCCATAGTGGCCTCAAATCGAACTATCAATATAAGGACAGTTTTCTCTTTCGTTCTGGTGGTTGTCGTGCAATGAACTGGCGAAACGAAAACAAATGCAAAGTGTAATAAACGACACTTTCTGCTCTGAATGTGGCCATACTTTCAACCGGTTTCAAAAATATTACTTTCATTTTCAAGCTTTCATAAATCTTATACAGACAGTAAAAATAAACACATCCATTGAAAAATAAAGTTTCTACAGTCATATGTAATTTAAAATGTATTGTACTGTAAAGTAGCCTCAGTAGCCGGAGGAAATATTCTAAAGCTTCAGTAACTAATGTTAATTTTATTATCACTTCCTCAGTAAAAAGATGATAAAGCTAAAATGACATTTGACATTTATGAGCAGGACATTGCTTCTTGTCTTTCTTATTTAGGAACCTAAAGTACTGTCTTGGTAGAAGACCATATACGAAACCCTTTTAACGAGCTTTTGATGTCTGTCTGTCTCCGGCAACTTGGGAAACTATTGTACTTGCCAACTATACAACTAATGGTCACGAGCCTGTACAATGTCAGGTACAAGTCAAGAGTCGGGCGAATGTCCACCAGAGCGCTCTGGGGGCTAGGCGATATGACCTTGTACATAAAGCCCGGGCATTTCGAATAGATTTAGCTCATTTTTCGAACTTTAAACCTAGCCAAATATTAGCTTCCAAAAAATCATGCTGTCTGAGAAAAAAAAAAAATCTGATTATCATTAAAAAAAATTGTTTTGTTGATAACCCTTGGTAATTATATTATAATAAGAGATACTTATTATTCCTCGGAAGAAATATTATAATGATTCAAATACGACATTAGTTCAAACTAGCAGTAATACCCGGCGTTGCCCGGGGAACTTTGACTTTTCTCCCAATACTCCTATAAGGCTATTCAGTTCCTCGACAGTACATTCATGATGTTATAATGTTTTCAATTATTCATATGGAATAAGGCTTATAGTCTTTCAACTGTAGTAACGCTAGCTTTGGAGCTAAAACTAATTTATTCAAAAATATTTCTCATTAATCGTTGCAATGGTTTTCGAGTTACAAAGATTGCGTGAGTGGATGCTGGGATGGACCAGGGGTTGATTAAAAAATAGACCTTAACCTTCCGGTAGATAAAACTTATCTATTCAAAAAGATTCCTCATTAATCATTGCAGTGGTTTTTGAGTTACAAAGATTGCGTGGGTGGATGCTGGGATAGACCAGATATTGAGGTACTAATACGCCTAAACCCTTCCACAGACGATGACGAACAAATTAAAAAAAAAATTAATCAAATCCATCAAGCCGTTCGTGAGTTATAGCGGTACAACGCACAGACATTTTCAGCTTTATATATATGATAACAATAAACTCGTATTTGAATCACTAGTAATGTACTTCCCCAGCATAAAATAATTATTTAATTAATTTTTTTAATTGATTATAATCAATTAAGTTGTTGCTCTCCAACAAGAACCAATCGATTATTTGGATTGAAATTCAATAGTTGACTTACACAATTGCTTCTGAATGCTCATACTACATTTTGTTCCGATGCATTTCATTTATACAGTGACAGTTATTAGGGTTTTTGTTATAAGCTCCCCCCTTCTATCCGTATGGCCGTATTTGTCTGATAATCCAATTAATTTTCGCCAGGAAACTTATATTATGACAAATAATATCAGGTGGGGACCCAAAAAGCTCTACGCTTTGTGAATCTACAGGATGGTAGAACAGCTGGCCGGGCAGGACTCCAGCCTTGAGAGAGGGACGCCTGGTGTTGTTGGGTCCAGGTGCACACATTTCCGTTCAGATGGCTTCAATACACTCCAGTGGGGCAGCCTCTAGTGGGCCGGGCGCTGTTGTAAAGGGAATAGGGAGCCCTGCAGACAAGAACTCTCAACAACCTGCGATCAGTGGGGCTGGCAGGTTTCGGGAGGGGCTTTGTACCAAAATTTGAGATGGCCTCCTTCATTTCTGCATATTTTGATCCTTCGTTCATAAGATAATAAAATAACTTTTACAAATTTTACGTCTCAAATATAAAAAAAATAGAGCCCTTATAAAAAAAAAAAATTGATTTTTAAGAAACAAAAACAATGTTGACGTTCGGATAAAAATTACGAATTGTTCAGTAATTTTATTATTTTTATTTTTAACGTGAAAACGTCTATTCGTTCGTTAAGCACAGTGATAGCCGGTCAAACTTTCTTGTGTTACAAAATACCGTCAGATTTCAATCAATAATAACTACGAGACTAATAATGCGATAACAACGGTTGAGGTGACAATGAATAGAGCATGTCTGTACGTGTTTGTTGTGCACTGTTTGTTTTGCCTGTGACGTTATCGGGCTATCTTAATTACTTTTGTTTAATATTCAAAGGGCGTGTAATCGCCCCCAAATTTAGTTGTGAAAGAAGACTTAAAGGAATATAAATATACAATATTTATATTTAGAAAGGGAAATTTGTATCTGTATTCATTAGTATTTTTTTATTTTTTTTTTTTTATTCTATTTGCAATCTATATACAATATATACATAATAAGCAAATATGTGGTAAAAGAAAAATATAACGTCACTTGATGGGAGAAGCCAGCCAGCGCTGACACTCCCTCGAAAGTTAATTGTCATTATTCACTATCCTCCGAGAGAAGATCGCGAGGCCACCTCCTGTTCAAGCGGCGGGGAGGATTGTCAGGATGGGAATGAGAGGAAAGGTCTTGTGCGAGAGGATTTGAATGGGAAGAAAGGTTTCTGTGGAATGATTGGAATCGGGATTTGATTAATTCATTTACAGTGGGAATACTGAGATCTCTGTGTAGGACTTTATTGGTGACATAGAAAGGAGCGTTGACAATTCGTCGGAGGAGTTTGGACTGGAATGCTTGGATACGATTGATGTTGGATTGTTTAGCTGTACCCCAAAGTTCGAGTCCGTAAATCCAAATTGGACGTATAATGGTCTTGTAAATCGTAAGTTTGTTGTTAGTCGTCAGTTTCGATTTTGGTCCAAGTAGTCGACGTAATAGTCCGTATCTTCGATTCAGTTCTTGTCGTTTAAGTCGTGTATGTGGGTTCCACGTAAGTCTACTGTCTAGGTAAAACCCGAGATAGCGGACTTGGTTTGAAGAGGGAATCAGGATGTTGTTAATGATGACGGGAGGACAGGATTGAGGGCGTAGGGTAAATGTGACTTGAACACATTTCTGCTCATTTAATTTAATTCTCCAGAGGTTGCACCACCTCTCTATTTCAGTGAGGTGCTCCTGGAGGATGAGTGAGGCTACAGCAGGATCAGGATTGGTGGAAAGGATTGCTGTGTCGTCAGCGTAAGTCGTCAGTAATGTCTGAGGATGGATAGGAATGTCGGCAGTATATGTATTGTAAAGGATGGGACCTAGGATGCTACCCTGTGGGACACCGGCCCGAATAGGTATGAGTTCTGAGTACTCAGAGCCTACTCGGACCTTGAAATGGCGATCACTAAGGTAAGATTTCAGGATGAGGTAGTAGGTACTGGGAAGGAAGTGTTTCAGTTTGAAGAGCAGCCCCGGGTGCCAGACTCGATCAAAGGCTTGCGCCACGTCGAGAAAGGCGCCCGTGCAATACTCCTTGCATTCTAATGCATTAGATATGCAATCGACAACCCGAAAACACTGTTGGGTAGTGGAATGTTCAGGACGAAATCCAAACTGGTGTTTAGGTAAAATGGATTGAGATTCAAGGATTGGGATAAAACGTTTCAACAAGAGTTTTTCAAGGATTTTAGAGAAGATTGGGAGCAAGCTAATAGGACGGTAGGAAGAGACATCAGAGAGAGGTTTGTTGGGTTTGGAAATAACAGTAAGGATGGAATACTTCCATTGGACAGGAAAGTAGGTAGTTCTGAGGACTGAGTTGTATATAAGGGTGAGGAAACGGACAGCTTTGCGGGGAAGGTTTCGTAGGATTTTCCCTGTGATCAGGTCAAATCCAGGAGACTTACGGATTGGAATTTTATTTAGAATGTGTTGTACATCAGAGGGATGAAAGGCCTTTGGCGGAGGAGAGAGAGGCAAAGGACTGGTAAGGAACTCTTCAACTTCTGAAGTATGAAGGGCGTTATAATCAGGATGGGGTGTGAACGTATTTTTGAGGTGAGAGGCAAAGAGCTGAGCCTTCTCCTCGTCGGATCTGACCCAGGAGCCATTTTGCTTGATGGGATAGGATAAAGGACTATATTTTAGAATTTTTCGGGTTGCAAACCACAGGGAATTATCTTTGGTGGAAAGGGAAGCTAGGTATTCATTATAATTTTCGGAGCGGAATTGTGAAAGTTGGATTTTGAGGTTTCGGGAAAGGTTATTGAAGGCAGTTTTGTCGGAAGGATACCGTGTTCGTTGCCATAGGGCACGAGCGCGGCGTTTTTCTGAAATGAGAAGTTGGATGTGGCGAGGAAGAGGAGGGTTCGGGTTTGAAACTGTAGGAGGAGTAGGAGTAGATGAAGCGTTCCAAGCACAGTCCTGTATGGCTTTAGTGAATTTTTGTACGGCTTCATCTAAGTCCTCAGGAGTTTTAAGGATTACATTTAAGTCAATTTGGTTTTCTAAGGAGGTTCTGAAGAGATCCCAATTCACTGGGCCGGGAGTTAAGGAAGGCTTTGGTGGGACACATAACGGGGTTAGACCAACGGTGAGGAGAACAGGACTATAGTCTGAGGATAAGTCGGGGAAGGAATAGGTAGAGGAGAATAAGGATCCTGTGCCAGATCCAACAAAGAAGTCTACGAGGTCTGGGTTGCGGTTAGGATCAGTAGGCCAATAGGTGGGAGAGCCGGGGGAGTAGATGTCATAGTGTTGGGTGTTAATAACATCGTTTAGGATTCGTCCTCGGGAATTTGGAACTCTGCTTCCCCATTGGTGGTGCTTCGCATTGAAGTCACCGCCAACGATGAAGCGAGGCCCCAGGGATCGGAAAAGGGTGAGGAACTCGTGATGAGGAATGAGTTTACTGGGAGTACAATATACTGCCGAGATAGTGACAGGGAAGGGAAAAAGTGACAAGGAGATCGTAGCGATTTGGAATGATTCTGTAGCCTGTGAGGAGAAAAAGTGATGGGATAAGGATTGTTTGATAAGGATGAGTGCGCCACCTCGGGCCCTATCTCCTGGGTAGTCAGACCTGTAGCTCCGGTATCCTGGGATACTGAAGTACAGGCTGGTTGTCAAGTGGGTTTCCGTAATGAGAGCGATGTCTACATGTCTGTCAGTTAGTAGTAGTTCTAGTTCTTGTCTATGGGGTAACAGCCCATTCGAATTCCAAAGGAGGATCTGGAGAGGAAAGGAATTTAAAGGGATCATCGGGAGGATTCGGGTAGGAGTTTAGAGACGAGGAGGCTTAACATCGATATGAGAGGGGTGATTAATGACTTAAAGTCATTGAGAAAGGAGGTGAGGTGACTGATAACATCAGGAGTTGAGGATGTAGGGAGCTGGCTAGATGGGAGAGGATGAGGAAGGTTTTTTGGCTGTTGGGGGTAGTGAGAGGTAGGAGGTGGGTAGTGAGAGGTAGGAGGTGGGTAGTGAGAGGTAGGAGGTGGCTGTGTTCGTGGTGGGCTGGCCACTTGGGCGTAGGACCGGGGAAGTGAGGAGGTGGCTCTGGGCTGACGGGCTGCAGCTGGCTGGAACCTGAGCTGGGGCACTGGTCTCAATGGTGGCGGTGGGACTGGTAAAGGAGCCGTCGGTGTCTTCATGGGGGGTTTGGCTGCCGCTTGCCTCTTCTTCATACGATCTTGTATTTCTTTGTGGACCTGGCAACCCCTGTAGTTGGCTGGGTGGTTATCCCCGCAAAGGACGCAGATCGCGGGTTCAATACGGTCCTTCTTAGAACAGTCCGCCGAAAGATGGTTGCCCGGACACTTCACACACCTGGGGGGATGGTGGCAGTAAGAGTGTGTGTGGCCATACTCCTGGCATTTTGTGCATTGAGGAATATCTTTTCTGCGTCGCGGTTCCTCGACCTGTATTCTAGTATACAGTAAATACTGTAACTTAAATATTTCTTTGCTCTTTTCACTTATAGCCAGGTCCACGAAGAAGAGGGGAAGAGGTGTCTTATAGATAGGATGACGCACATTATTAACGTTTTTCACGCTGAACCCGTGCTTTTGAAAAAGCGCCGATTTAATCTCATCGGGTTGCGTTGAATGGTGCAGTCCTCTTATTACTACCCGGTAAGACCTGTCTTCCCGAAGCTGATAACAATGAAAGTCAGCCTCGGTGTCTTCAAGATGCTTCACAGTCTTTCTGAAGGTGTCGCTGTCTTGGGGGTAAACGACTAGGTCGTAGAGACGGGAGCGGCACGTGAAAGTCCCCTCTCCAACAGTCCTAATTAGCTGGGAGCAGAACTTTTTGAAGTCTGAGATGTTCTTCACAACGATAGGAGGTGGCTTGGGGACGGGTTGGCGGGTTGCTGGGATGTGGAGGGAGGGGGAAGGCTGGCTTCATCCTCTGAGGTTTCTCCTTCCGTGTTTTTGGCTTGTTTAGTTTGGGGTGAACCTGTTTTATTTGCATCTGGAGCTTTCTTGTAGGTTCGCTTCCGTGCTTTACTACTCACGACATTGAATCCTGAATTGTCGTCTTGAACAACATCCATTTTTAGAAATAAATAAAGTAATAATAATTAATAATAATAAAAAAAAAAAAAAAAAAAAAAAAAAAAAAAAGTGCGAGAGGCAGCCTTGAACTCGGTACCTTCCAGTTAGAAGGGTCACCGTCTAGCTCCTACTCCACGGTGACAGTGATAGAAATGGAGCCAGAACCATATATAGAGTACCACTTGAGTGCCCGGCAGACAGGACTTGACAGGATCGGCGGCACTCACTACACATTTCGAAATTTAAAAAATAGAAAAAACAAAAAGAAACTGTTAGTTACTCACTATTCATCCCAAAAGTCTAGATAGTGATGCACAAAACAAAACAATAATTCACAAAATCATAGACAATTTGAAGTCGAGACAGCACGAGAATAAGTACGGCGGGTTGCTGGGATGTGGAGGGAGGGGGAAGGCTGGCTTCATCCTCTGAGGTTTCTCCTTCCGTGTTTTTGGCTTGTTTAGTTTGGGGTGAACCTGTTTTATTTGCATCTGGAGCTTTCTTGTAGGTTCGCTTCCGTGCTTTACTACTCACGACATTGAATCCTGAATTGTCGTCTTGAACAACATCCATTTTTAGAAATAAATAAAGTAATAATAATTAATAATAATAAAAAAAAAAAAAAAAAAAAAAAAAGTGCGAGAGGCAGCCTTGAACTCGGTACCTTCCAGTTAGAAGGGTCACCGTCTAGCTCCTACTCCACGGTGACAGTGATAGAAATGGAGCCAGAACCATATATAGAGTACCACTTGAGTGCCCGGCAGACAGGACTTGACAGGATCGGCGGCACTCACTACACATTTCGAAATTTAAAAAATAGAAAAAACAAAAAGAAACTGTTAGTTACTCACTATTCATCCCAAAAGTCTAGATAGTGATGCACAAAACAAAACAATAATTCACAAAATCATAGACAATTTGAAGTCGAGACAGCACGAGAATAAGTACGTGTTTCCACCTCGGGAGCTGGTGGGGCACTTCATTAGTATTAGGAATTTATTTATCTTCTATTATTTTTTCTTTTCTTTTTTTTTTTTTTTTACTTCCCCAGTAATACGAAGTATAGGGGAAGTTATGTAATCGGTAGAAAATTTGAATTTCATGTTTTCCAACCTCCAGATTCCAAATGTGAAAAAAAAAAAAAAAAACTGTCCATACAATGAATATAATATATTATCGACACGAAATTTTATATGTGAATCCAGAACCTTCTAACGACGACACGTATAAATTTTCAGCAAAATCGGCCAAAGGGAAGGAGAATATAGGAGGGGGGGGGGGGCTTAACTCAAATATGTAACTGCCGATGTAATGAATTTATCGATAAAATATTTTAGTATGAGGATTTAAGTCAACTATTGAATATTAGCGCAAACAGTCGACTGGTGTTGGAGGGGGAGCGAAAACATAATTGATTAATTCGTTCTGGGGAATCATCCACATAGCCAGACGATGTTTTTATGATTTTTTTGTTAATAATTATTATTCATCTCGTGTTTATATTCTAAAATTTAAAATCGGCAGATGTATATAATTTATAAGCTATTTTGATGTACAAAATTGTATGATGTATCCAATGGTGTTTTGGTTCAATGCAAATAAATATTATTATTATTAGACCAGGGCTGGCGGCCATGGAACACCATGTGGTGTACTGGCGACCGAGGCTGGTATGGGCAGATTCCTGAGTAAGAGTAACCAATATCTGCGGAGGGAGAATACGCATCATTGTGACTGCAGAAAATGCATGAGCTGCTGTAGTTACTAGCGACGGGCTATCTACAGGTTCAGTTCTCCAGATTACACACCGGATAAGAGAAAGCATAGAGGACTTTTATAGACTTGAAAACGATTTGATTATTTGCATTGCAAATAAAATCAACGAGATCACTGTATACAAATACTCCAATATACAACAAAAAAAAAATAATTGAAATGCTGACTCAGGAAAAATGAAAATTCTGGGGATGGGGAGGGGGAGAGAGAACAAATTTTGCTTTTTGTATGCAAATTAGCCCAGAGAACAGTAGATCCGAAGGGAAATATGAAGTGACCCGATTCTACTGGAGGTTGTCTATCATCTGTTCAATGTACTGTATAATTCAGTGGGTAGCTGCATGAATTAGTGTCATAGGCAACTGAATCAGACTTATGACAAAGTTGAAGAATCATAGAGGGCCATCAACAACAAACAGACGGATTGGGGCACATTGACAACTGACGCATGACCAAACAATACACATGTCACGTTGAACAACACCAACAATTCTAACTTACTTTTAGCATTTTTATCTGTGTTATTGTTCTTCAAATTATTATTTTTTTTTCTTTCTTTAAGGCATTTCGACCACGAGGGTCATGGATCCCTGAAGGATGCAGGTCTGTGGGGATGCTAGCGGGCTAATTTGTATATGTGTTAAATTAAGGACGCTACGGCGCCCTCAGCCATCAGTATGTTTTGGACATAATAAATATTTTTTGAATAATATTGTCTATTACACAAAAAAATTACTACTTTTTCATTTTTGGAATCAGAGGTAGCAAAACATGATAATTAGGTAAATGTGGTCAATAATTAGGTAAGTAATGGGGAATGATCCCTTGATTGTGTGGGGAAAATCCAAGAAAGGATTAACAATATTCATTTTCATTCACTCCTATAGATTTAGAAGGGATATGATTATATATATGATTTACAGGTTTAGGTTAGGTTTTATGACTCATGCCCGGGCTTTAACAACGAGGTCATATCGCCTACTATCAGAGAGCTCTTTCATCACTCTGGTGGACATGAGCCCGACTCTACTGTGGGAGTCCTAAATTTTGCCTACCCTAAATTTTTATTCATCTTTAACGAGTACCTGACATCGTACAGGCTCGGGACCATCGCTTAACGTCCCATTCGAAGGACGGCGTGCTTAAGTTTATTTTACCTCCCAGATAAAATAAACTAAGGGCCTCGGTCGGGTTACGAACCCACGACCTTGAGCTCAGTAGGCAAGCACGCATACCACTGAGCTACTGGCGCCCTCTATATGATTTACATTATCAATGCAAAAATAAAAAAGTGCTGCCCTGAAAAGTTACGAATTTAGACTTACCAATTTATTCTCTGTGACCAGAGACATATTTATACACATGAGACCAGAGTATTGTATTGCATGAACTCTCATCCAGGAAGGTCCATGCATCCTACTCAGTATTTCAGCTACTCCCGTCCGGCCCATACACCCCTACCAAGACTGGGTTTCCTGTATTTACATCGAGACTTCCTCAGAACATTTGCTGAGCATTTCGAACGGAAGTGTATGCCCCCCCACCGGTGTTTATTCTAGTTTGCCATTATTGTACTTGTGCCTGCAGATGAACTATAATATTTATAAGAATAAAAATTATTAACCCAGTTTAATGTTTTTACTGAACAACCAGAGCTTTAAGTTACGTTATTAATCTTTATTGCGTACAAATATATTTTTATTATCCATATATTTTTATTATCCCCCAGGTTCAACACTAATATGCATGAAATAATGATTTAAAAAACATGAGACCGGGTAATGTACTTCCCCAGAAATAATCAATCAAGTGTTCGACTTGATTCCAAAAATCAATCGACCATTTGGACTAAAAATCGATAGTTGACCTATGTAGGGGGGCTTCCGAGCCCCTCTTCTAATCCTCCCCATCCCTTCAGCCGAATCCGCGAAAATTAATAGGTGCCGTCTTTATGAGGGTTTTGAACTTACGTATGCGAAATTTTGTGCAATACATTACAACGAAAGTTATTAGTTTTTCTATTAAGCCATTCCTCCCTAATCCCCTCCTTCCCTTTGTTTGATTTGGCTGAAAAAAAAAAAAAAGGTGTAGCCCTTATGGGATTATATACATACAGAACGTCATGTCGATATATTGTGTTTTGACTTTAAATCGATCCATTCATTACATCGGCAGTTATTGGAGTTTTTGAGTTGAGTCCTCCTTCCTTTCGGACGATTCCTCTGAAAATTGATCTCTGTAAAAGTGTTTTGAATTCACATAAACGATATATTCATTCTATCGGCAGTTGTAAAAGTTTTTATGAGTTAAGCCTTCCCCCTAATTCCACCCTTTCCTTCGGTCGATTTGGCTGAAAAACAATAGGTGTCGTCGTTACAGGGTTCTGGAGTCACATATAAAATTTTGAGTCGATACATTCATTCTAGTTCACAGACACGACATTTTTTCTTCATTTTTGGAATCAGGAGGTCGGCAAACATAAAATTCCGTTGAAAACTGCGCAATGGATTCTTTGACCGATTACGTAACTTCTCATATACTTCGTGTAGTTGGGGAAGTAAAAGTGATCAGAGTGGAATTTTCATGGGACTAACAAAATATGAGGAGGATTGGTTGCAGCAGTGCATTTCCAACACTTTTACAGTTGTTTTCAAACATTTGTTGCACCAATGTGGACAAATCTGTACACAGAGAGTGATAATAAAACGGGAAAAGGGCAGATGAAACATTGGGCAGTGCTATCTGTGTTTTATCAAAAAGGGCTCTAGGGCTCTACCTCCAGCGTAGAGAGCCCACAACCTGTGGTCGTCTGTCAAACCTATCTAGATGCAAATTACATATTTCCCCAAAATGCATTCCAACTCTCCTCTCATTATAGCTTATCCATGAATTGCACCTTTGAGCTTCACTATATCCGTACAAAAGCATTGTATAAATCATAGAGCTACGCTAGAAGCATGTAGATATGCTCGAGACAAGCATAAAAACAGCTATACTTCGCTATCAATGTTAAATTTTGAAAAATTATAACAAAAATGATACATCGATACTTTATGGTATCGATTGAACCCTAATTCTACCAGCTCTCTTCACAGATAAACAGTGATTGTTTTAGACAATACCTTGAGTAGATTGTTCAACAGAACATCAAGAAAGGAAAACCAGTTCTTGTCGAGACGAGAAAACGTGGGAGAAGGTGTTTGGCGGGAAAGAGAGATAGGAAAGGCGGGAAACCGTTATGACCAGCCGGCTTCAGCTGATCTCGTTTGCTCCCTCTACTCTGTCCTTGATCTACCGATTAGATCGGTAGATTATCGTTATCGGTAGAATATTATCACGTCAGTTGCGTTTATGGTCTGCGACTTACAGACCCTAAAGAGAATGTAAGGTATTGGGCAAACCCAATATGCGAAACTTTTTTGGAGAAAGAAGGGGAGAGGTAAAAGGATCAATGATGCAGAAATTATGTCTTCAAAATGTAATTGCCTTTTATAAACTTAAGTTTCCGCTCTCCCTCTAAACCCAATGAGATATCTCAAACCTTATTCTAAACTTCTTGTTGGTACATTCATTACATCGGCAGTTATTAGATTTTTTGTGTCAAGCCCTGGGAGTGAAGGCTTTAAAGAGAACTCTGGAGGAACACTAACTAAATTGACGAATGATGCTGCAAGGAAGGCCTGAAGGAAGAAGACCCAGAGGCAGACTCCGATCAAGTACGATCGGTACAGAGGACAACTGAGGAGGTTGGGAGAACGGAGGTCGGAGTGGAGGAAGTAGATCCCAGTGACAATCCTACCCAAGAAGGCACCACAGGGAAAAGAAAATAAGGTGTTAAGCCCCGTTTTTGATGTGTAAACATCTTAGCTCTCGGTAGAGGCTATGTCAGATCGTCAGAGTGTAAGTCTCGTTGATGTGCATGCATAAGTGTGTGTGTCGGACGGTTGCGCGTGCAACGCACACACACAACTACACACTTCTTCATCTGTGAGCTCAGCTGTTTCTGTGTGTAATATATTTCGACTGCATTTGACTTTTTATGTGGTACTTTTAATGTGGACCTTTAATGTTGTGATCATCGAAGAAAGTGTTATATATTTCGTAACATATGAATGAATGTAAAGATAAATATATAATGAAACCAATACCAATAAAACAACTCTAAAAAGCATGATTAGATATAACATTGTATTTTTACATTATTGATTATATTTACCGTGTTAATGATCTTTCGATACGAAACGTTTAGATTAAGATGCTTCGATAGCTTAAATTTGTCAATAATATAGCAGAGTAAATCTAAAAAAATATAATTATTTTAGCTATGACATTATAAAACAAATTTTAATCAAAATCAGTGCATGAAAGCAAATTTTTAAAACTAAAGCAGATGTTTACACATCAATTCTCGTGAGTACCGCGTCACTCACACATGTTTTTTTTTTTCATGTTTTAGAGGTGATTTTTTTTCATGTTGAAATCTGTATGGGAAAGTGCCATGCAGCTCCGACTTTTCATATTGTTATCAATAATCTCTGGCTGGTAGAATGGTCAGAGGTTTGGAAGTGAATGGAGGTGCTACAGAGAGGAGCCAATAGGTACCAGATATCAGGCACACAATGAGACCGAATCAGCCACATGTCACTATACAATAGGAGAATCGAATGTTAGAGAGCACCTCTCCCCCCTCGATTTATCGATTTATTGATCTTAGTCCATTCACAGAGTCCCATCAACGTGTCGTGTCGCCTTTCTCTCAATGGAAGGCAACCATACCTTGACATTTTTTTCATCAGCTCAAATAGCTTTTGTAACCACTTAAAAATATTATTGAAATATACTACAACTTGGGTTCTCAAATGGGTTCAAAAAGACTTATTTCTGCATTGAGTTTTAACTCATGCCCGGGCTTTAACATCGAGGTCAATCAGAGCGCTATTTCGTCACTCTGGTAGACATGAGCCAGATTCTACTATGGAGTCCTAAATTTTGCCTATCTAGGTTTATTCCGCTATGATAAGGATCTTTAACGAGTACCTGACATCGTACAGGCTTAAGATCTCAACGTTTTTTTACCTCCCATATAAAAAATCTAAGGGCCTCTTGGGCGGGTTTCGAACTCGCGATCTTGAGCTCAGAAGGCAAGCACGCATACCACTGAGCTACGGGTGCCCCCTAATAAGTTGACCAGTGGGCTTGGTGTTGGTGTATTTTCCCAATGTTTTATTTCGTACCAGAACCGGGTTTCAATGCAACTACGTCATCAACAGTGGTATGCATATGAATACATAAAGATATAAATATGGGGATGTAACTAGCAAAAATATTAAAACATCAGGATAAAAACTAACAAAATAAAATAAAATTTGCTCAACACTAGTGTACGTGTGGGATCTAAAGAAAGACTGTCTAATAGCTCAAAGGAAGGGGATAAGAGGTTTACTAGTTGTAGCTATTAGTGAGTGTTCCGTTAGACACCACACTATACGAATGGGGTAAGCAAGTTTCATTTTATTCTGTTATCCTGTATACTTTAATGTTTATGCTAGTTATTTCTCCGTATTTATATTTTATATGTATTCATATAGGTACCAACGTCATTTATTCCTGAGATTATCCCCTTGCCCTTATTTTACAACGAAGTCTGAATTAATACTCTAGCCTTGAAAGCTCAAACGCAGTTATGACAGCTGAGATAACAGAACTCAATGAAAGTGCCTCCGCCTCCAGGCTTCAGATGGAGTTGTACTGCTGGAGAGAACAGTGTTCTGGCAGAACGTTTCAAGGTCGAACCATGTTTACACGCTACACTGACCTGCCGCTTCTAAGAACCGTCTGTTTTTGGTCAACAGTCAAAGACCCAACATCCTTCTGTGTTCCGTTCCAGTGAACTTGATCTCTGGTAGAAGTTGGAATAAAGGAAGAGAGAATGCATGAACCCCAGCACTAAATTGGCTGATCACCGTCAAAGTTCTTCCCCAGCTTGAATTAATCAATTAAGTTTCGCTTTCTCTCTCTATCTCTCTCTATCCAATAAACCGTCTGAACTAAAAAGCAATATACATACTTAACATTTTTTTGCAGAGATAATTGTGAAACACTTCATAAAAATAAAGAACAAAGTAGGTTTTTTAAAAAATATTTTCTACTTCAAAAAATATATATAAAATATGGGAGTACTGTATTGCTACCATCTTCAGCCACGACTTCATAAAAATAAAGAACGTACTTTTTTTTTTTTTAATATTGTCTATTTCATAAAATATACCTATATATAAATATGGGGTTACTCTCGGTATTGCTACCATCTTCAGTCCCGACTTCATAAAAATAAACAGCAACGTACGTTTTTTTTTTAAAATATTGTCTATTTCACAAAATATATATAAAATATGGGAGTTCAGCCACGACTTAACAAAGACTGTATTATTATTTAATTATATCAGTACTTGTTAAGTCGTGGCTGAAGATGGAACAAATACTGTATTATTATTTATCAGTATTTGTTAAGTCGTGGCTGAAGATGGTAGCAATACCAAAGTACTTTCATATTTGATATATACCTATATATTTTATTTTTTTAAGCAATAGTTGACACAAGGGAGTTTCTGAATTCTCATACATGGGGTTTAGAATTTAAATATAAAATTTAATGTTGATACATTCATTACATCATAATTACAGTTTATGGGTTGAGCCCCCCTTCCCTAATCACCCCTTCCATTTGACCGATTTTGATGAAAATCAAAAGGTGTCATTCTTATGTGTTTCACATACAAAATATCATGTCGATACATTCATTATATCGGTAGTCATTGTGTCCTTAGACACCACAGACACCATTTTTATTTTAGAGGTGGTTGGAAAATATGAAATTCTGATGAAAAATGAACATCGTATTTCTGATCGATTAAATAACTTCCTCTATACTTTGTATAGCTGAGAATGTAAAAATAACTATTGAATAACCATTGAACGGGAAACGTGTCATAACATCAACAGGTTTAATTGGAGTAATTATGTAACTTTTTTTTAGTTGTTTTTAACCTGAAAAAAAAAATGATATAATAACAATTATTCGATAATAAATAATTAACAGTGCTTTGACGAGGGACGGTGAGTATTTTCAGACGAAAGAGCGTGTATAGTGATATGGTTTAATCACCACATAACTTTCTTGTGAATTAACAGTATTTTTTTTTTTTTTTTGGGGGGGGGGGGGGGAGAGGAATGTAAATGTTAAGAATATCAATCCATACATAATGGAGGGGAAATAGTAACTAGATTAAAAAAATCATATGTATTTTTAATATTAATTAAGTGTGAAATAGTTGTTTAAAAAAAAATAAAAAATAGAAAAAAAAAAAAAAGATAGTTAAACTTAAATATAATATGTTAATGGAAATCGAGGTTCTGTCGTGTGAAAGAAAATGCAAAATTTGGCCAACGTTTCGAAAACTATTTATTTTCTTCTTCAGGGCCTTATAATGACTTGAGTGGATGTGTGTGGTGACGGTGTAGTGAGTTTGTGCCTGACAACGTCACCACACACATCCACTCAAGTCATTATAAAACCCTGAAGAAGAAAATAAATAGTTTTCGAAACGGCCAAATTTTGCATTTTCACACGACAGAACCTCGATTTCCATTAACATTGAAAAGATACTGTCGACTCTATAAATCATTTTAAATATAATAATATTTGAACTGGGTCATAAATAAAATAAACTAAATAATGAAATCTAGACAGCGGCTACAACATAGAGTTTTGGAGTATGGCCGGTAGCTCAGTGGTATGCGGCTTCTGAGCTCAAGGTCGTGGGTTCGAAACCCTGGCCGAGAGGCCCTTAGTTCACTTCATCTGGGAGGTAAAATAAACTTAAGTACGCTGTTCTTCGGATGGGACGTTAAGCGATGGTCCCGAGCCTGTACGATGTCAGGTACTCGTTAAAGATTCCTCCCTAGGTGAATAAAAATTTAGGGTAGGAAAAATTTAGGACTCCGACAATAGAGTAGGGCTCATGTCCACCGGAGTGACGAAAGAGCGCTCTGGTAGTAGGCGATATGACCTCGTAGTTAAAGCCCGGGCATGAGTCATAATAAGAAACTAACTCTACCTCCAAAGCCAATCGATCATTTACGCTAAAAATCAATAGTTGTCTTGGAAATGGAATTCTGAATATTCTCGATAGTGTCGATACATTACACCGGCAGTTATTAGGTTTTGGAGTTGACCCGACTCCGATGATATACATAAAAAATCCTGTGGCATGTTTCACCTAAACAGGTTTAAAGTGTGGTAGGCCTGTGTGACAATTATGAAACTCATTACCTCACCGTCTTGTTAGCGTGGAGATCAATATGAGGGTTGTTTTAACGAGAACACCGTCTAAGGCCCAGCTGGTAAATTGAAGCGCTACGAAAAATGAGTCACCAAATAAGAGTGCTTGTCTATTGAGCTGAGAAATAAAAATAAAAAATGAGCACGCCGTCCTTCGGATGAAATGTAAATCGATGGTCCCGAAAAATTCTTATTTTTATTTTTTTTCCGAAAAAAAAAAAAATGAAATAATTGTATATTTGTTACGAGTGCAGCCAGCAAGGAGGATAAACCTAGGTTTGCCCGGGTAAAACGTACTTCAACTGGCTCCCTTGGGTAAAGCAAGAAATTAAATTTTTTTAAATATTCACCCAAAATCCTATTATTCCTCCATTTTGTAAGAGTTTTGAGCACGCGCAATTTAATATATCGAATAATTTTTAATTCAATGAGTGTTATTGTGACTCATGCCCGGGCTTTAACTAAAGGTCGCCCACTAACAGAGCGCTCTTTATTCACTCTGGTGGACATGAGCCCGACTCTACAATGGGAGTCCCACATTTGTATCTAGATTAGGGAACTTTAACGAGTACCTGACACCGTACAGGCTCGGGACCACCGCTTTAAGTCCCGTCCTGTGCTTAAGATTCTTTCACCTCCCAGATAAAATAGAATAAGGGCCTCGACCGGGTCCTGAACCCGCGATCTTGAGCACAGTAAGTAAGCACGCATACCACAGCCATTGAGCCATGAGATGGTCAACATATTTACTTTTCTGATACAAAATTATAATTGGTAATAGTTTATAATACAATATTTTTTAGGGAGGCTTATCGAAGCACTTGAAACAATACAAATTCATTCACTTTTATCTAGCAGGGTTGGATATATCGGCAGTGCATAGTCATTCACCGACGTCTTTTTTCCAATTGTTTATTATCTTCTCTCCTCATCCTGACCCAGTCCTATCATCCAAACACCTGATTATCCTTTCAGTCCTAGTCCAAAAAGTAAAGATGAACGACAAGAAGTCACATCAACTTGTCTTCACCCTTCGTCGAAAATATACCTGCCCTTCAGTGTACTTTAACAACAATCCTACCTCTTTAAAACGAAGGCCTCGTACTCGACAAACGAATAACTTGGAATCCTAACACGAGATTGAAAAGAGAAGAAATGAACAGACGTTACAAACTATTACTGACTTCTAACAAAACGACTTATATACAACGCAGTACTCAAACCTATGGACTTGAACTGTGGGGTTCTGCCAAGGCTTCTTCCAATCTCCAGCGCATCCAATCCTTTAGATCCAAAATCCTTCGTATATTAGTCAATGCTCCTTAGCTTCAACAAAACTCTTCACACTGACCTTAACGTACCTTTTGACACTGAAGTTCCAAAATCCAAACATAACAAATTATTTTCCTCTGTTAGTTTCCACAATAATCCTCTAGTCCGTGTCCTCAATTCTGACACACTTCCCTAACGAACACTGGGTGAGGAATGTTGGGGGACTGGTACCATCTCGACTTCAGATGAACCCATGTGACAAGCAACTCAGTTGGTTCAACATCTGACAACCATATGCTAGCTCTGACGTTAACTAGGGGAAAAAAAACCTAGTTCATTTCAGCTTAGCTATGGCCTAGTCGTGGGTTGATGACAACAAAAAAAATGGTGTAAAATTAACCTCATAAGATGTAGTCATCAGAATGACCTCGAAATCTATAGCTTCCTTCAATAAAAACTATGAATTTTCAATTTCCCGAAATCAAAGATCTAAAAGTAGAAGTTCTCCATCGGAAAATTGTTCTTTCACTACCGGTTATAAATCCAGCGAGCATACATCGCTGTTTGCGCTATTCCATCATTTTTCGCCATTATTTTTTTTTAAGAAAATGTCAGATAAACGTACAGTCTACAAGCATATAATGTACAGTACTCTCCCTTATCCGGCGCGCTCCCTTATCCGGTGCTCGCAGAATAATATCAAATTTGTTAAACTAAAATTAACATTCAATTATTAGGTTATCAATTATACGAGCCACGTGTATTTACGAGCACATAATAATTCCGTAATTCACGAATCTTTTATGTATTTTTATTGTACATACATACGTATGTGTACATTGTATTTATAATGAAGGGAACGCTAATACAATATTTTATTACTTCACTAATATCCTATAAATAAATTATAATAAATACATAGTTGAAAATCAAACATTTATAAAAAATGTTTTCTAGAATAGAAAAACAAAGGTACCGTCCCGTCCGTGGCACAATAATATCGCCTTATCGGGAAATGAACACTTAACTAGTAAAGTATGTACCTACATATTTGTCAATTTAAAAAAGGTTATCAACAAAATACATGCCTGTTTTATTCCTTAGCTCACCTAAAAACACTTCCTTTTAATGCTTCAATTGATATATTTTTCTCATTAATTGATGATTTCCGTTATCCGGCATCACGTCGGATAAGGGAGAGTCAACTGTATTTTTATTCCAATTCAAATACATAACAAGACAAGCCCTTAATCTTAGGGATAAGATTAAGCTTAACATAAGAAACATTGTAATAAATAGGTGTGGCCTTGAACTTCAGCTGTGTTATATCCACAGCTAAAAGATGGATAGAGCAAGTTATCGCTCAGAAATTCGATGTTGAGACTAGAATTTCATGTTTTCCGACTCTTTGATTCCAAAAATCATTTTAAAAAAATCCCGTCTGTGCCTGTGAACACGATAACAGAACCGAATAGAAGTTAGTTCGTTAGTTATTGAGACTACTAACAGAGCGCTCTTTCGTCGCTCTGGTGGACATGAGTCCCTCTACTATGGAAGTCCCACCCTAAATTTTTATTCACTTAGGGATCCTTAAAGAGTAACAGACATACATGTTCGAGACCATCTCTTAACGTCCCAACCGAAGGACGACATGGTTCAAGTGTTTTCATCTCCTAGTTATAAAACCTAAGGACGGGTTTCGAACTCGTGATTTTGAGCTCAGTAAGCCAGCACGCTGCCTCTGAACTATCGGCGCCCTCAGAACCCCATTAAGGACGACACTTATTAGATTTTTCAGTCAAATCGACTATAGGGAAGAGGGGGTTCAGGGGAAGGAGAAGAGAAGAAGGGAGAACGAAAACAGTTGATTAATTCACATTGGGGAATTGATTCACCGATCCAAAGGGAAAATGATTCATTATCAAAATTATGCACAGACTTTGATAATTTTCACTGCTAAATTTATACAGCGAAACGAAATGCACAATTTCCTTGATAGCCGAATTTCACGCTTTTCATTGTTGTTTTTTCTACTTAAATATTTTTTAGAAAAACAGGGAAATCAATAGCGGCTAAAGAGAAAGCCAGTGGAGCTGAACACTCGCCCAATTGTGGAGTTTTTCTTGACTGACTTCCCGAAAATTTCCCGTTAGTTTTCCCTAAGTTGGGGTGGGGGAGTGAGGTTCCAGTCCAGTGCCTAGAACAGGCTGTTACAGGCAGACCGCAGCTGGGCTCAGCAGATGGCAGCCATTGAAAAGTGAAAATAGTGGTTGGTACGAAAGTAAGAGAGCAGACCGCTTCTGGTCAAGTGAAACTTAATGACGGCCAGGCGAATGGAGAAATAAGCCAAACTCTCTTATGTAACTTAGCTTCATCAAGTTCCTTGTTTACTAAACATTTTTTTGGTCAATCAAGTTATGAGTTGACTTGTGGAGTTAGTAGGCGCCGGTAGATCAGTGGTATGCGTGCTTGTTAACAAAATCGCGGATATTGTCTATTTCACAGTCGTGGCTGAAGATGGTAGCAATACTGAAAGTACCCCCATATAATTTATATATCTTGTGAAATAGACAATATTTTTTATTAAAAAAACATTCATTTTCCTTTATATTTATATTAAGTGTTTCACAATATCTCTGCAAAAATGTTAAGTATCATTAAAACTTTCGGTATTGCTACCATCTTCAGCCATGATAACAAATACTGAATATTGGTAGCAATACCTTAAGTGTTCTCCTATATCTAATATATTGTGTGAAATAGACAATTTAAAAAAAAAAAAAAAAACAGTTTTTCTTCATATTTTTTATCAAGTTTTTCACAATATCTCTGTAAAAATGTTAAGTATTATACAGACATAAATTGAAGTGATGTCTCTTAGGCTTCTATATAATATATAATATTATGAAACGGATTTCTGATCAAACAAAAAGAACCATTTCGACCAAGTACATACAAAACTTTAATTTTTTTTTTATATTACCTATGTATATATTCGTGTACAGGTGCTCAAGATCGCGGGTTCAAAACCCAGCTGAGACCCTTAGTTTATTGTATCTGGAAGGTAAAATAAACTTAAGCACGCGTCCTTCAGATGGGACGTTAAGTGATGGTCCCGAGCCTGTACGATGTCAGGTACTCGTTAAAGAACAATGTTCTAGGTGTATAAAAATTGAGGGTAGGCAAAATTTAGGACTCCCACAGTAGAGTCGAGCTAATGTCCACCAGTGTCGAAAGAGCGCTCTGGTAGCCCGGACATGAATCAAAAATAACGAATAATATGAATATGGTATATAAAAATCCCAATTAAAGAAAAGAATGAATCTCCGATTATGTACTTCCCCGGCAATAATTAATCGATCTTCCCCAAAGCCAATTTACCGTTTGGGCTAAAACTCAATATTTATATATGAGTAGGTGATTTCCAAAACCAACCATTTCACATGCTGAGTGCCAAAAGTAGCTATTAGAAAACTTAAATAAAAAATAGCAAATTTTCTAGCCACAATATATTTGGCAACGTTTGCAAGATGAGAGATAAACTTATTACCCATCCATGAAAAAAAAAATCGGAACTTCAACTTAAAACGGTTAATTTTTATCAGTTTTTGGTGATTATACCAAAAGTTGTTCACGGACAAATGGCTGGTTTTGGAAATCACCTAAGTACTCATATAACCACTTGCATAGTGGCTTTTGAATTTTTATACTAAAATTGGTGTCGACACATTCATTACATCCGCAGTTACTAGGGTATTTAAGTCGTGCCCTTCTTCTCTGTCCCCCACTTCCCCACGATCGATTCCGCGGAAAATTAATAGTTGCCATCCTTATGGGGTTTTAAAATATAAATGTAAAATTTCATGTCGATACATTTATAACATCCGTAGTATTTTTGAGTTGAGCCCCCTCTCCTTAGGCTGATTCCGCTGAAAACTGATAGGTCTCGTCCTTATAGGGCTTTGACTTCACAAATGAAGTTTCGTGTCAATATGTTTATTACAACGGCAGTTATTAGAGTTTTTGTGTTAAACTTCCTCTCTAATTCCCGCTTTCCTATGGCCGTTTGGCTCAACATTTTTAGAGGGTTCTGGATACACAAATAGAATTTCAGAGAGAGAGAGAACTATATGTTTTGTAGGTAGTGGGCAATAAAGAGAGGTTATAGGATCAGTTTTGTCCAATTAAAAGTTAATCCAGTAATGACGTTGCTGGGGCTTGAAATTGATTCAGACAAATCTGTATTTAGTTGGAGAATTATAGCTTACTAATTATTTTGATACTGGAGTCTGAAATAATCACAAATGAAATTAAAGACAATTATTGTATTTGGTGACAAGAAGGGCTTATATGATTATATTAATGTTGAGTTAAGGGCGGTAACATGAGGCAAGTCACTAGGTAGAGATATTTAGGTAGAAGTTCTGAAGCCCTGTACAGTATGGCAGGGCAGTAAAACCCTTCTGACAGACAGATTTCTACCTGGCTCCGTCCTCCATCACAACCTCGGCTATTTATCTCCTTTACTTCACCTGGAATATCAACTGAACAGAAATTTGACGTATATTTCTGTAGGAAGATAGACGAGAAAGTGTGCAAGAGTGGGCAGAGATAGCGTACTTGTCTCCTATTGAGCTCACTCATGCCCGGGCTTTAACTACAAGGTCATATCGCCTACTACCAGAGCGCTTTTTCAACTCTGGTGTACATGAGCCTGACCGAGGATAGGGGTGTTTAACGAGTACATTGCTTTACATCCCATCCGAAGGACGTGCTTAAGTTTAGTTTACCTCCCAGTCGGCCGGGTTTCGAACGCGCCATCTTGAGCTCAGTAAGCAACCACTGAGCTACCAGCGCCCTCAAAAAAAAATGTTACTAGAAAGAGAGATGTTTCTACTTCTAAAATAGCGTGAGAGACGGGGCTTGAAACCAAAAGGAGCCTTCTATACTGACTGGGTTGATTCTGAAGGCCTGGTTGCCAGGGGTGGAAGGTTTTGTTGTCCTGCCAAGTAGAAGGACATGTGAGGAGGGGGCCAGGTGGAGGGAGCAGCTGCAACCTACAATAGTGGCTACCTGGCCCTCAGTCCCCAGGGGCGCCTTTCACACCGCCAGGACGCTAGCTGGGGAGCCAACGGCGCTAATGGGAACAGCACGAGGACAATCCAATCAAGCTGATTGGCAAAGGCTGTATCTGAAGTCTGGATGAACCAGAGATGACATTTGACAATTCACCGGCAATGTACTTCCCTAGCGCAAATTAACAATATATTAATAAAATCGATAGCATTAGAACTTTTTAGATGAGCTCCTCCTCCCTTCGACCGATTTCGATGGAAAACGTCAGGTGTCATCCTCATTGTTAGTTATTGTGACTAATGCCCGGGCTTTAACTATGAGGTCATATCGCCTACTAGCAGAGCACTCTTTTGTCACTCTGGTAGACATGAGCCCGATTCTACTCTGTGAGTCTAAAATTTTGCCTAACTAGGTTTATTCACCTAGGGTAGACGATCGGTTAAAATTAATTAAATCTTAGTATTTTTTTTTTCCGGCATTTCAACATCCAAGAGAAGTTTAAGAAACACAAATCTTAGTAGGACACAAATGTGATAAGTAATACCAATAGTAGCAGCAGATAAAGATTTAATAAATAATAGTAAATACGAGAATAGAAAAATAATAACACAAATAAATACAATTATTAATTATAATTTAAATTATGATACTTTTTTTAATTTTTCTTACTAAAGTGGATTTATCACGATACCTCCCTTTCTGAGGTCACAATGTATGAAATGTAGAAGAAAAAGAAAAATATATAAATCGGCACTTAATAAAGTTTTTGTTTTAAGCTCTTCCTATAATCCCACCCTTTTCTTACGTTGATTTGGCTGAAAATCAATAGGTGTCGTTCGTAGGGGGTTCTAGGAATACAGGCAGACACACAAGAAAGATTTTTTTCTTCCATTTTTGGAATCAAGTTTTTGGTTCGAAAAACATGAAATTCTGTTAATAATTCAGAATTTTTTACAAATTACTTAACTTTCTCTATACTTTATATTTATATTTGACGTGCAATTGTGATTATTTTCATTCTATACATTTTTTTTTTGTTAAATATATTAATTTATTCAAGAGTAGAAAAAGGTTCCGTTATGAGGGAGATGTTGATATTTAAACCTGGTTCCTGGTTCAACTTTCTTCTTGAACTGGTTGAAGCGGTAACAGTTTTGCGGCCTTCTTCACACGGAGACAATATTAATTAGTGAACAAATGTTATCGGTAATCACAAACTTGGTTAGGAACAATTAGCATTCTTAATTACACAAGACGATTTGAACGACTGAAATCAATCATCAGACGACGATGGAAATTATCACTTGAATAAACTTCACAACACTATACATATGGTATCGAGGTATGGGGATCAGCCAAAAAATTAAACATACAACTTCTTCAGTCACTACAGTGCATTATACTAAACTTCACAACACTATACATATGGTATCGAGGGTATGGGGATCAGTCAAAAAATTAAACATACAACTTCTTCAGTCACTACAGTGCATTATACTAAACTTCACTACACTATACATATGGTATCGAGGGTATGGGGATCAGCCAAAAAATTAAACATACAACTTCTTCAGTCACTACAGTGCATTATACTAAACTTCACAACACTATACATATGGTATCGAGGGTATGGGGATCAGTCAAAAAATTAAACATACAACTTCTTCAGTCACTACAGTGCATTATACTAAACTTCACTACACTATACATATGGTATCGAGGGTATGGGGATCAGCCAAAAAATTAAACATACAACTTCTTCAGTCACTACAGTGCATTATACTAAACTTCACAACACTATACATATGGTATCGAGGGTATGGGGATCAGTCAAAAAATTAAACATACAACTTCTTCAGTCACTACAGTGCATTATACTAAACTTCACTACACTATACATATGGTATCGAGGGTATGGGGATCAGCCAAAAAATTAAACATACAACTTCTTCAGTCAAGGTTATGTCAAGAAGTTAAAATAAAAACTTTTTAAAGGCCGATGTTCGGAATGTTTTGTTTATTCTTCATCAAGGATTTGAAGATATTAATTATATCATCGAGATAGAAATCGTAATGTTCTTTCAGGAACAATCACAGTTTGCTGTGTCATGTGCCTTTCAGATGTCTATGAAATTGACAGATAGTGTATGTTTAAATTTTGCCTATCGACAGTTTGAAGTGAAAATTTTATGTAACTTTCGATTGTAATATAATATATAAAGAGAGAAAGTTTGTTCGTGTATTTGAAGGAATCTCGAAAACTCCTAAACCAATTTCGATGCATTCAGCGTATTTCTTTCCGTTGGATGGACGCTTTATCAAAAGGGTGCTGAGCAGTGATGGTAAAAGAGAAGCATTTATTGGGTGCGCAAACTAAACTGTTGTACATGAAAATTATATGTGAAGGAAGTGTGGGCAATAAAACGTTATATGAAAAAAAAAAATCCGCGACAACATATACCTACATATGAATTATAGGCTATGTGGCGTTCTAAATATTTGATCATGGGGGGAAGACGCTGCTAAAATGAAATTCGAGTTTTTAATTGAACTTTGAGTAGGATATCGTTTTACAAGTTTACTTTTACTAACCTGTTGATTTTTTACGGTATTTTTTTCCAGAGGTCTTTTTTTTTTTTTTTTTGACAATATTTGGAGACGCACGTTCTTTGTTCTGGTCAATATGAACCTGGTTCATAGTAAGCATCCCAAAGAAGTTTAAGAAACACAAATATCCTCAATTAATTAACAACAAATTAACAGATTAACACTCAATTAATCAAAGAAGGTAAGTTAAGGTTCTTCAGAGGCTAATCAGCGTAACTTTCAGAGAAAAAAGTCAATTTTTATCTATAGCATTAATGTCATGAGTCCCTAGGTAAGGTAAATAAAATAGCAGATATGATTGAGACGAGGGGTTGGACGGAGGCCGAAAGGCTGGTGGGGTTCAACACTAAAAATTGTCTCATTTTGTGCAAAAGATTACGACGAAGCTATCTTCAACACTTCCAAATTAGTTTCTTTACCCAACTTTTCAAAATTAAAAAAAAAAATCTGGATAACCAGGAAATAGATTGTACAAAGATGGGGACTTTACTGGCTATCGTAAAACAGCAAAATCTCAACATCCCACAGATACTGAAATTCCACTTTAAATCTATATATAAGTCGACTCTAAATTTATAATCATCTTAAAATATCTGCAGAATCTACAGATATATCTATCTACAGATAAACTAATTTATTTATTCAGGTACTAAAATTAAGAGAAATTTGTTATAAATATAAGATGTAGTTGCACCGGAAATGTAGTTCTGCAGCTTGAATTATTTGTAATTAACTAAGTTTGTGCTCTCTCTCTAAACGTTCCTTCTTTCCGGTACTTTTGGGTGTTTAGAATTTCGTGTCGATATATATTCATTCTACTGCGAATTTTTGTCCATAGACACCCTTGCACTTATTTTTGGTTTAAAGGAGTGAGACAACAGTGAAAACATCATTGTTATCTATTTCATAACTACCCCTAACTACATTTAGTTGGGGAAGAAACCTATATATAATATAAAACAAATACACCTCGACATATCTTTAGTTCTAGTAAGAAAGTGGAAATAAATTATATAGGTAAGGATAATTAGTGAGTGGAAAGTATATGGATGTCTTTTTTTTTTTGCCAGCTATTATGCTAGAAAATTTAAAAAAATGGTAAACAAATAACAATTTGAAGTCCCCTCTGGAAAAAATCAACATAGTAACATCTGAAAGAAGTTTAAAAAACACCTGCTTAAAGTTACTCCGGGCAAAGGATAACCTGCTAGTAACTTATATTTGTAGTGAGTGTCAAATGCGATTGGTAACGTAGAATGATAGGGCCGACTGATCGACACGTACTCTGACGAACGGTTGTTCTGAAGAAGACGCCTTTGTACTTAGGGACCAATCATCCAATGCTGTTATCCCATCTCATGTAGAAGACGCCTGAGGGACTGTCCATCCATTATATAACACAATTTTCCATAATGTTTTACACCCCTACCATGACTGAAAAACCGGTGAAATAATGAAAATACATATTTTTTTGCGTTACATAACCCCCCCTGTATTATGTAATTTATGGATTATTGTCCCTTAACTGTTTGTCAGAATGTGGCGCTTTGTGTCTTAGATAAAGTAATGACTTGGGATTTCTTAAGTTAGTACCATGACCCTTATAACAAGTGTCTCACATTTCTAAGGAGATATCTGATCTAGTGAGAAGTGATTATTTCACAGGTTATAGAAAATAAATAATCACTTAAAAATTTCATGGATGGGGGAACATGCTAACCATTTCTGATTATCGATGATTCAATTTCGATGCTCATCGAATTTCGGAGATTCTTTCATTCTGAATAGATTATTTAAACGTTGGATATTAGATTGGACCATTTATTACCTCTAAATGAACTGGAAAAATCCATTATCTTTTGAGTTTTACATTTATAAATTCTAAAAAAAGCCAAACTTTTTTTTTAAATTATCAGACTGCCTGGTGATAAGGGCAACCTCGAAAGCCAGCTAGCGAATAATTAAAAAATTATTTATTTTACATTTAAAATACATTTATTTTTTCCTCCGTACCAATCACAAATTTTGATATATTCTTAGGGACAAAAAATGATAGGGGGAGGGATGTAGAGCCATTTTTGGGGTTTGCTTAGGACGGCAGAAAAAGTCGGTCATGGGTAAAAAGAAAAAAAAAATATGGTAGGGAGTTACAACAAAACGTTCGTTTTTGGTGTACCAGAGGCCAGTAGTGTAGATGGGGAAGGGGAAAAACATATCTAAACTCAGCTATGCGAAGTATAGGGGAAGTTATGTAATGGGAAAAAATTCGATGCGGTTTTCAACGGAATTTCATATTTTTCCGGTCTCTAGATTCCAAATATGAGAACAAAATGTCTGTTTGTGAACCCGATATCTTCCGATAGAATGAATGTATCGATTCAAAAATTTTTATGTGAATCCAGAACCCTCCAAAGACGACACCTATTGTTTTTCAGCCGAATCGACCGAAGCAAAGGTTGGGATTAAGAGGAAGGCTTAACTCATAAAAACTCTTACAACTGCCGATAGAATGAATGTATCGTAAGGTCTATAAGGACGACACGTTTTCAGCGATCAATTTTCAGAGGAATCGACAGAAAGAAAGGAGGGTTCCACTCAAAAACGTAACGAATGTATCGACATGAAATTTCATAACCCAATGAGGACACCTGTCGAATTTCAGCGACATCGGCCGAAGGGAAGGGGTTCAGGGGAGGGGACTCAATTCAAAACCCCTAATAACTGCCGATGTAATGAATATCGACACTAAAATTTAGTAGCCTCTATGTAACACGGCCAATTTTGGAGAGGGAGCGAAAAGTTAATTGATTAATTCCTTGTGGGGAAGTGCATTGCAGGTGTCTAATTTGTTTTATCTTCTGAATTGATATTTAAAAAAAAAATGCTGATGGCCTGTTGATGAGAGCACCTCGAAAGCCAGTTTGGAATTAAAAAATCTTGGAGAGTTCAGATTTGTTCTTTAGTTAACAACTAATTTAATACAACAGTTTTATGATAATTTGTTGCAATTGCATTCTGTTAAATATAATGCTCTTGGGGGGAGAGGGGGGGGGGGGGGGCGTCTGTGTTGCAATTCGTATAACAAATTGCTATAGACTGACCATAGACTGGTTATGACCATAAAAGTCTTGATCCCCTTCTCACTTTCTAAATTGTTAAGGGTCTGTAGAGATATGGTTACGCATTGTGGCATTAAGAAAGTTGGTTCTGAGCTGTGTTTTTAACGTTTTATTTTAACGTTTTTGTCATCTATTCACACCATTTTCTTATTTGGTTCACCGAAAACAATGAGGTTAGAGTTGGGATCAACGTTGAGTTCGCTTGGGAACCCAATAGAAACTTTGTGTTTCCAAATATACATAAAAACTGAAGCGACCTCACGATTTTTTATTTATCACGGCTCTTGTTAACTCCGGATTCAACAAAGTCGTTCCTCTCATAGTTCCCATAATTATTCTCAACTCGAGGTCACGGATCTCTGTAATATATAGGGGAAGTTATATAATCGGTGAGAAATTCGATATTGAGTTTTCAACGGAATTTCATGTTTTCCGACACTTTGATTATAAAAAAATTACATAAAACGATAATTCCACGTTGACCATCAATTTTATGTTACCCGAACTCTTGATCTTCAGCCAAATCGGTCGAAGGGAAGGGTGGGGGATCAGGGGAGGTGCTCAGTTCAAAACTCTAATAACAGTCAATGTAATGAATGTATCGACATATTTAGTAAGAGGATTCAGATCTATCTATGTAACTCAACTAGCTCAGTGGTATGCGTGCTTGTTTTCTGAGCTCAAGAACGTGGGTTAGAAACCCGATCGAGGCCCTTAGTTTATTTTATCAGGGAGGTAAAATAAACTTAAGCACGCCGTCCTTCGGATGTGACGTTAAGCGATGGTCCCGAGCCTGTACGATGTCAGGTACTCGTTAAAGACCCCTGCCCTAGGTGAATAAAAATTTAGGGTAGGCAAAATTTAGGACTCCCACAGTATAGCCGGGCTCATGTCCACCAGAGTGACGAAAGAGCGCTATGACCTCGTAGTTAAAGCCCGGGCATGAGTCATAAAACCTAACCTATATCTACAATCAAAATATATAACAGTGAATAATAATGGAAATTAAGGAAACAGTCAAATGTGAAAGTTAAAAAAAAAAGAAATTTTTTGCATACAGGGAAATAATCGTAGAACTGCACACTCCTCCCACACGTATCCTTTCACAATTTTCTACTTTCACTTTGGAATCAATGAACGGCTATCATCTGAAGATTGGCAACTGGTTAATTATAATGTTTTATGAAACAAATAAGCCGGAAAATTAATTAATTTTTAATTAACATTCTGTGAGCCATTTTTCTATATTTTGACTGGAACTTTACTTGTTTTGAACGTCACGTGGTGTGTTGCATTGCACAGTTCATAACATTATCATGGATAAACTTAGTTTGTAAGGTTTTTAGTTAGGAAGCGCATAATTAGCGAAATATGTGGCCTAGGTCCTTAAGTTTCTTATCTGAAAGTTAAAAAAAAACGTTGCGCACGCCGTCCTTCGGATGGTACGTTATATGATGGTCCCGAGTCTGTACGATGTCAGGTACTCATTAAAGACCCCTCCCTACCCTTGATGGATTAAAAATTTAGGACTCCCATAGTAGAGACGGGCTCATGTCCACCAGAGTGATGAAAGAGCGCTCTGGGAGTAGGCGATATCGTCGGCACCATGCTAAACTAACGAATGTGAAAATTGGCACTTTTCAGTAGAGCCAAAACACTGAATATAATGTTTTTTCCCCTGGCGCATTTAGTTATATTCATTTTTTAAATTTTTATAGATAACTTTAAGTGTAAAACAACCGTTTGAAGTTATTACTTTAATTTTAATTATTTGTAAAATTATTAATAATAATTGTTTAAAAATATTCGCTACTTTACCAAAATGGAAATTTTTTGTGTAAAGTCACTGAATTGAAGGTAAAGTATCGAATGTGCAATTTTAGTGAACATTCGATAGTTTGCAATGAAGTTTCATGGCGGGCATTTTCGATACTTTACATGTAGGTTAAAAAATTGCTATAAAAATGAATAATAATGAATGAAACAATAAATAACAATTTTTTTTTACTTTGAAAAACTTTTATTAAATTTACATAATTCATAAAAAATACATTTATTCTTCAATTTCCGTGTTGTCTGGTTCTGGAAGAGAATCACGGATATATTTTGAAGTCGGAAGTTGCTCGTAATAAGACCTGTACGCCCTGGGAACTAGCCCTTGATTGCATAGTTGCAATAAATCTTTTTTTTTCACCTCCGATACACAAATCCGACCATCGTATGGCATGAAGGGTTCAGGAAGGCTATCATTGGGAGAAATGAATTTTTTCCCTCGTTTTCTTTTTCGAATCAAAACATCAAAATCAGTGTCATCCAAATTAGTTTTGACAAGAATGTTATTTAATTCTGATTTCCGGTATTGAAACCACAAGCATGAATTGAAACTAAAATTTTTATCAATGTGATTTTCATTAATCTTTTTGGGATTTTTCTTTTTCTCAGTCGTTTCTGGAACAAATTGGTCTTGATAAGGATTAAAATTAAAAAAATCATCATGTAGGAGCTTAGTCACATCGTAAGGGTTGGGTTTCGTACGCGCCAATCTGATCAATTGGTCCCAGTCTGAGGGTACGTGTACTGGTATATTTTTTGCTTTTGCCTCAATCTTAGAGTGAACGGAGTCACACTCCATTTGCGAATGGCCTGACTCAAAATAAACATGATCGATGGTTTCTAATTGAGGGTGTACTTGTAACGCATACAGACACATGCAAGAAAAGTTAAAATTGTTTTGCTGCCCTCCGCAGTTGTCAGACATCATACGTATTTTGGTTACTTCTGGGTGGTCAAAAATGAATTTGAAAATGCAAGTAGAAATTTCGATGCTACCCCTCTTTCCCTCAGTTTCGTCCCACAAGTAGCAATTGACTTCTGCATTCCCCAAATTATAGATAGTAAAATTGTAAACAGCAAGCTTGCGTACATAAAAAAACGGCCCAGCTGCTCCTCTAGGCGTGGACAAAACAGCCTGCAGGTCAAAATTGAAGGAAAGAGTTTTCGAATCTTCAGCTGCTGCTTTGTCTTCATCCCTACGTTTTCGGGCGCTTTCCTTACGATGCAAATGAGCATTATAAGCGACTCTAATCTCTTCCTGTTCATTTTTGCTACTTTCATCGAATTTTATACATGTCTTACAAACGTCTTTTTTAGGTCGGTGAAATGTTAATTTGAACGTTCTGAAAACCTTACGGTATGTTTCCATACAACAAGGTTTCATATTATTTTCAGCTTGACACTTAACCTTATATAAGTTATACATAGATGTAATGTTTAGATCTGCATCTAAGTACCTGAACTGACTGCATTTTCTGCAATAATGTGATTCCACAGCTGGGAATGACATTATGTGTTTCTTTATGAAATTTAACTGAGCATCGTTACATGTTTTATTCCCCCTTTTTTCTTTTTCCAAAATTCCGTTATTACTTAATTTTTTAAAAGCACCCCTTACAAGCCCTTCGGAAATTCCTAAAGTTCGAAAAAAAAAATCCCTACACACAGTTGATTTTACACCCTTGTAAGTAAATGAGTAAGTTTTGGTTTTAGATTTTCGAGATTCACCAGGAACTGTCTTTCTTTTTGCATTATCGATTTTAATGTGTCTTATAAAAAATTCTCTCTGACTTTGAATTGAGTTTAAAGAATGGAAATTGTCATAAATGTCTTTCCTCCCTTCTTCAGAAATTTCCCTACATTTGCTATTACTATTACATTATTTGCCCTCACCGTCCAACTAGCCAATATGTCACATTCCATGAATTACTATGGTTCAATATGCGCATTCAACTGTCTTTGATGTAGTGAGAACTAACGAATCTGGCATTTTCGCTAGTTTGGATTATAGCGTTTGGGAAAATTTTTTTATTTGTCCAACTGTGTAAACTGTTGAATATCATATTCGTAAATATAGCATAACTCGATCGGGCAAAGCTGTATATTCGTAAAAATGACATTGGCTTACGACCACCCAACAGATCCGTCGTTTTACCAGTATGTAGCCCTTTTTGAGTACTACGGCAAACCATCGAATTTGAAAAACACGATTTTTCACATTCGTTAGTTTAGCATGGTGCCGACGATATGACCTCGTTAATATGAAGATGGCTCATGTAGTGAGAAGTGATTATTCCACAGGATGTTAAATATAAGATAGTCTGACCTCTCACAGATTTTTATTGGTAGTAATAGCTAGCCGGCTTTCGAGGTTTCCCTCATCATCAGGCAGTCTACAAAAAGACCATCCTTAATATAATATGTAATAATTGAAAACACAATTGGTTTTTTTGTAGACTGCCTGATGATAAGGGAAACCTCGAAAGCCGGCTAGCTACTACTACCAATAAAAATCTGTGAGAGGTCAGACTATCTTATATTTGACATCCTGTGAAATATGACCTCGTAGTTAAAGCCCGGACATGAATCATAATAACTAATGTATAAAAGAACAGATGTTACTTTCTATTTCTTTACATTTTTTTAAACTAGGAAGCGTCATTGTAATTGCGAAATGTGCGGAGTTTTCGGAATCTCAAGTTTTCCGATCTCCTGATTCCAAAAATGGAAAAAAAGTCTGTCTTTGAACACGATAACTCCCGATAGAATGAATGTATCGACACGAGAATGTATACATGTATTCAGGACCATCTAAGGACGACATATATTCATTTTCAGCAAAATTGGTCAAAGGGAAAGAGAAGGTTAGGTGGAGGCTATAAAACTATAATAACATACTATAATAACTGCCGTTGTAATGAATGTATTAACATGAAATTTTATATTTAAATTCAAAACCCCAAAAGGATGGCACCTATTAATTTTATGCGGAGTCGGTCGAAGGGAAGGGGCTATCTATGTAATGAATATATTGACACAAAATTTAGTGAGGATTCAGAAGCCACTATACTATGTAAGTCAAATATTCAGTTTTAGCCCAAACGGTTGATAGGCATTTTAGGGAGAGCGGAAACATAATTGATTAATTTCTCCAGGGAAGTACATAGCCGGTGATTCACCGACGACTTTTTTATAGCTAGACAGTCACTCTATTCGTAAAATACGTAAATGTAAGTATAAAAGAACATATGTTACTTTCTATTTCTTTACAGTTTGGTTATTGGTTACTTTTCCAGATACGTCTTCAATTTTGATTTCTCAATATTTTCTGACACTTCCATGTCCCCCTACTTCTGGTTCAAAGCAAACGTAATGAGACCTCTAAAAGAAATGTCCGAAAAAAAAAAAAAAAAAAAACGTAACCAAACAATCATCTCAGAGTAGCCCAAGAAACGTGCACCGTTGTTATTCAACATAGAATGGTTTAGCTTTCACAAACTGTTCTCTACACAGCCTGTTCCTTTTTTCATTCAAAATGTTACCGGCATTGTTTTCATTCATACGTTACTCTTAAAGAAACTCTGTAAGTAGACACTAAAAACATTGTCGCGCTACACTTTAATAACAAAAGAACGTAACCTCAAATTTCATGAATGCTGGGAACACGTCCTCACAACATTTTCATTTCAATAGAATATTCCATAATTAAAAAATTTGCCCTTAGATCATCATTACATTTTTTTTTTCTGTAAAATTGGGTAATAATTTAAGTATTTTGCGCTTACAGTCACAATACATTTCCTAATAAAAATAAAACAGTAAATAAATAATATCTGTTCTCTTATACATAAATTTAAGTATTTCATTATTTGAAAATCCGTGCAAAATTCATAATACAAAAAACTGTCTTAAAAGAAAATTTTGCAGTTAGTACGTTAATTTTTGAAGTTTCTTTCGTCAAAAGCAAAAGTACAACTATAACTATTTTAATCAAATTTTGAATAAGATTATGATGAATGAAAGTAATTTTTTCAATGGGTATCGATGAAATAATAATAATATAGTAATCTAGTTATTTTCCTGTAGAGGTCGCATTTGTCTTAAAGTTATATATATATAAGGTTCTTAACCAGATTTTAAGGAATAGGAACGCTACTAAAGTCGTACATAAATAAACGTCGGGGTAAATAATATATATATATTATTCATATATATTTATTTTCATTGAAAATGTCTATTTTCAGCCCTCGGAATAAATTTAAAAAAATATATAATAGTACTGAGAATTAAATGATATTTACCCATTGAGATGATGGTGCGGTGGTAAGCAGGTGAAGGTACCAGGGTTCAACATATTCCAAGAGTACGACAAGAGAGTTCGAACACAACTGAGTGACTGGAGGTACGTTAGAAGGGTGAACGGTACGTTAGGAGAAAGATGGAGGGGGGAGGAGGTCTGGGTACAAG
The DNA here is from genome assembly GCA_963662175.1 of Aradus depressus. Taxonomy (NCBI): domain Eukaryota; kingdom Metazoa; phylum Arthropoda; class Insecta; order Hemiptera; family Aradidae; genus Aradus; species Aradus depressus. The sequence goes on along the minus strand of OY759214.1, from coordinate 94,841,109 downwards.
GAGAGGGGGCAACATCCAGTTTTAGTATGTAGACAATGTGACTTACCTATGGTCATTATTTTTAGTTGGCATGCAGGCGAAATGCATTTGAATGCATTAACAACCCTCTCAGACATTTTTCAATTGATTATACTCCAGTTTTTTTTATATTGATTCAGCCAAATAGTAGGGAGGGGGTATTAACTCTGAAATTCTAATACATTTTACATATGAAAATTCAAAGTCCTGTAAGGACGACATCTATTAATTTTTAGCGAAATCAGCAGAAAAAGAGTGGATCAGAGGGGGCTGAACTAAAAAAATCTTAATAATTGTCAATGTAATGAATGTATCGACATAAAATTTTATATTTAAATTTAAAACCCCATAAGGGGCCATTCATAAATTACGTAAGGCTTTTTTAAAGCGTAATTTATGAATGACCCCTAATTATTTTCCGAGAAATTTGTCGAAGGGAAGAGGGATCAGAGAAGTGGGCTCGACTTAAATATAATAACTACTGCCGAGGTTATGAAAGGATCGAGACAAAATTTTATAATAAGATTCAGTAGCGTCTATGTAAGTCAAATATTGAGTTTTAGGTCAAAGAATCGATTAGTTTTGAAGAGAGCAGAAACCTAATGCACCTAACCTGAGCCCTTGTGACTCATGCCCGGGCTTTACCTAAGAGATCATATAGCATACTAAAAGAGCGCTCTTTCGTCACTCTGGTGAACATTAGAGGAGTGATCCGTACAAAAATGGTTGGTATAACAGTCCAGTAATGACCGCATCACAAATTGTTTTAGAGAGCGCCGGTAGCTAAGACATAGCGTGCTAGCCTACTGTGCTCAAGGGTTCGAAACGAGGCCCTTAGGTTTTTTATCTGGATGGTGAAAAAACCTTCAGTACACCGTTCCTTCGGATGGGGCGTTAAGCGTTGGTCCCGAGTCTGTGCGATGTCAGGCATTAAAGACCCCTACCCTAGGTGAATAAACCTGGATAGAAAAAATTTAAAACTTCCACTGTAGAAACGGGCTGTCCAAGCAACGAAAGAGCGCTGTGGTAGTAGGCGATATCACCTCGTAGATAAAGCCCGGGCATGAATCACATTAACTAAAACAAGCTGAGGAAGTAGCCCTCATGATTCACCCATTTTTTTATTTATGTCATAACCCAAAGAGTGTCCTTGGAGGAAAGTAATTATGAAGTTAGTAACTAAATGAAGTTGTCTGAAACTTTTACAGACAATCTGGGAAAAACTTAGGATTTACTTATCTTAGAGGACTTAATTTCAATCCACGTCTGGAACAATTTTATTATAACTTTCGTTAAATAATTAACCGTGTTAATTCAAGGCAAAATTATTATTTTCATGTACTGAAAAAAAATTCGAGCAGGTTGTATTTTAATGTAGTTATAAATCTAATTTATAAGATTCTTAATGTATAAATTCTTTTGACGTATCCTATTACCATGTATTGGTTTAACGGAAATTTTATTATTATTGATTTTTAGTCCAAACGGTCAATTGCGTTTGGAGAGAGAGCGAAAACTTAATTGATTAATTCGTGATGCGGAAGTACACAATCCATATTCTTTTTTTGTTAGTGTTTTACGGAAATTTAACATAAAAGCTAACAGGCTTTGGGTGGATGTTTTTGATTTAGAGAACTTTCTCAGATAAATTAAACCCTGGAAGAACTCAAAGAGATCCTATTTCCTCTAACAGATGTACCATGTAGCTACAGTTGAAAATTGCCTTTTCGTCCGTCCACTCGTGGAAATTTAATGCCAACGCTTTTCTCTTTAATGTGTTTATTCAAACACATAAATCTCACGTTTCATCAAACTAACTCATCCGTTATTCCTTATTTCATTCGTTTTAGTAGAGGAATAGGGAATTTCTTTCATAATTTCACATTTCTTTTATTAAATTACCAACAGTTTACTCAACGTTGTCCGGGCGAAGCTTTGACACTGTAACCAGTTACTTCAACACAATCACCGAAGCGTGACTAAATATTGTTGATATCTCACAGCAGCAAGGATGTTGAAAACTGCTCCTTTACAGGAACTGGAACAAATTGATACTGCTCTTAAAAATACTTGTTACAAATAACTAATATGAAACAGGTATGTCACATCTCAGAAGCTGGAGCATGCAGCTAGGAATGCTTGCGAGCTTATACTCGGCCAAAAGGCGTCCCTGAGAATCAGTTACTGCTCCTTCAAGAGTATTATAGTAAAAAGTCGGTGAATCACCGATAATGCACTTCCCCACCCTGAATTAATGGAACCAAGTTTTCTGTCTCTCTCCAAATAGCTGACATACGTACGGATCAATCCTCATAATAAATGTTGAATTTTCAATCGACAGTTTGGTCTAAAAACTCAATATTTCACTCAAATAGTGGCTTCTGAATCCTCATACTATATTTTGCGTTGATACATTCAATATATCGGTAGTTATTGGAGTTTTTGAGAAAAGCCATAGATGTAAACCTTATGAAGTGTTTCCAGACACACAAGCAGATTTTTCTTGTTTTTCATTATTGAAATTGGGGTCGGAAAACTTGAAATTCCGGTGAAAACTAAAGATAGAATTTCCGACCAATCACATAACTTTCAAGTTCCGAAAAATATCTAATACTTTCAGACAAACTCTCTCAATGCGTTCCTTATAACCCGTTCGTTATCTGCAGAGGACTCGAAGACCTTATACGAAACCTTAATGGGCGTTTGACGTTTGTCCCCCACTGATATAAAGGACCTATATAAGTGAAACTTTGTACACAGTTAAAAAGTGATATATATAGACCAAGTCATAAATATATAGTGGTACAAAAATAATTAAGAAAACAAAATATTTAGTACAATGAATACTAAATAAATAATCATAAATACTACATAAATATTAACAAATACTAACGACAATATTTTATGTTTAAGGTAGTTAGAAAACTTGCTGTAAATAACACTTATATCTTATTAGTTCACTAACTGCTTCAAATTATATAACCAACATTAATTGCAATCCTATTGTAAAATGTGACAAAAAAATATATAAAATTAATTCTTTGTATAATCAGTTGCATTTACTTCCATTACTTTTAATATCAAGGTGACAATAAGTAAAAGGTAAGGTTGTTTTATAGTTAGTTATTGAGAATCATGCCCGGGCTGCGAGGTCATATGGCTACTATCTAAATTTGACCTACTCAGGTTTCTTCACCTAAGGTTCTTTAAGAAGTACCTGACATCGTACAAGAATATCATTGCTTAAAGGTTGGCGGTGCTCAAGGTTTTCTCACATTCCATATAAAAAAACCTACGGGCTTCGAACCGGCGATCTTGAGCTGAGTAGACAAGCACGCTACGTCAGAGTTACCGGCTGTTTTATATTTCGAGGTCATATCGCCTACTACCAAAGCGCTCATTTGTCACTCTAGTGTACATTAGGCCAACTCTACAGTGGGACACCTAAATTTTGACTACCCAGGTTTAGTTACCAAGGGTAGGGGGTCCTCAACGAGTTCCTGACATTGTACAGGCTCGGGACCATCGCTTAACGCCCCATCCGAAGGACGGCGTCACGGTTTTTTCATCGCAGTTGGGCCTCCAACGGTTGAACCCGCAATCTTGAGGTCAGTAAGCAAGCACGCATACCACTGAGCTACCGGTGCACCTCCGTTGATTATTCTAAGTGAATAAAAACTGAGTATTTGCTAAAAAATAATTTATTTAATAACTTGAATATTCATAAAATGCATTATTTATGAGTACATCAACGTACACCTACGGATCCCCTCAGTGTGTGATTAGATCAATATTTAGGAATAATTTTACTTCCTATACGAAGTATAGGGTAAGTTACTTAATCGGGGAGAAATTGATGTTGAGTTTTCTTGTTTCACGATCCTCCCACGAATAGCTGCGTATGTAAATTCAAAACACCATAAGAACGACACCTATTAATTTTCATGCTAAATCGGCCCAAGAGAAGGGGGGCTCAACTCAAAAACCTTAAATAACTATCAATATCATGAATCAACATGAAATTTCAAAGTCAACTATTGTTTAAAACGATCGATTGGTATTAGGAGGGAGAGTGGTAACTTAGTTGATTAGTACATTGCCGGTGAAATCGTAATAAAAAATAGTCGTCACCAGCTACAGTAAAAATCGATTAAAAGAACACCGGTTGTAAAAACATATCGATTATAATAACGAAATTTCTAGTTCCCGGCCAGCTATAATGCAACTTAGTGTAAAAAATATCTGGTTATAAGAACAAGGTTAGTAAGAACATATCGCTTTTAGTGACCTAAAGGTAATGGATTTCTGAGAAAACAAACCTTTTATAAGAACTTCATGAGAAAAAAAAACCCTCGAAAGAGGAGTTCAGACATAAAATATTCTACGAAAATAGTAATCAATTATTTTCATGGAATGTTTCCGTCGTTGTTTACATTTTTTTCTGACTACACATTCTCTCTCAGTTCTCTGCAGTTGTTCAAACAGGACGGTGCAATGAGTGAAAAAAAAAAAACGAAAAACCTTTAAGGTGGAGGAAAAATTCCATATAATTTCTCGTTTGGAAAATTGAGCTTTGTCGAATGAACTAAAGGTGAGTCATGCAACCATTTCAAACATTTTTAAGAACCGTCAAAAATTGAAAGAATAATTCGAAAACAATCATACCAGCAGGAAAAAAATTCGTACAAGTTCTCATGATGATGTCGAAAAAGCTCTGTTGCAGTGGTTCAAGGTTCAAAGGAGTGCAAACATTCCGATAAATAGACCAATTTTGCAAGCTAAAGCAAATGATTTTGCAAAACTGTTGTTACTAAATGCAGTTGCTAATTTCAACCCCTTAAAAGTAGTTCCAGAGGAAAGAGGCTTCAACTTTCAAAAAATGGATCGATAATTAAACAGAAAAAAAATTGATTACCGGATATAGCAACTATCGGGTTTAAGACCAAGTTGAGACGGTCCCTTGCATGTTCTTATAAACGATTTTTACTGTATATACTTTCCCATCAAGAATTAAACCAGTGTTTTGCTCTTCCTCCAAAGCCAATCGACCTAATCGGGCTAAAACGAAATATTTGATTAGTGGCTTCCGAATCCTCATAATATTGGCAGTTATCAGGGTATTTAGGTCTAGCCTCTCTTCTCTGGTCTCCCCTTCCCTTCGATTTCACGGAAAATTAATAGTTGTTTTCCTTATGAGTTTTTGAATTTAAATATAAAATTTCTTGTAATAGAATACAATACAATTAGGTAGAATTTTTTTACTAAAGCCCCCCCCCCCCCCCCCCCCTAATCCTATTCCTTCCCTTTCGCCGATTTCACTGAAAATTAATAGGTGTTGTCCTTAGAGGGTTCTGGATACACATATAAAATTTCGTGTTGATAAATTCAATTTATCGGGAGTTATGGTGTTCACAGGTTAAACACAGACAAATTTTTTATTTTTTATTTTTAGGACAGGTAATTTCGTTGAAAACTCCGCATTAAATTGTTGACTTATTACATAACTTCTCCTATGGGAAAGTAAAATCGCAATCGAGTTTTCAACGGAATTTCATAGTCTTTTTTTTTTTTTTTAATTATAGATATAATCGGGTTAATATTTACATAACGGAGAAAATAAATAAGAGAAATTTGCATGCATGTAGTAGATAAATATTACATAATTAGATACTCTATAAGTTGGAGTGAGACTTGAAGGCGGGAGACGGGGCAGTGACCGCTCGCCTTCATGTAAATACAAGGATATTGTTCTCCATAAGATGTCTAGTCAGCTGTAAGGACGATGGACAATATGTTATTCTAGAAATATGCTGAGTCGGCAAATCATATTATATGATCCTTTCTTATATCTTATATGTATCCTATTGATCAGAGCCGTCCTTACTTTTAGCATCATATAAAAATACATAGGTTATATAGCTGCAACCCGGTTATGTCCGAGTATAGAGACAGTTTCAGTCGGCTGTTTGGCTTCTGAAACCGATGTTGTGTCGATACATTCATTACATTGGCAGTTATTGGGATTTTTCCCTCTTGATCTTCCCTTTCCCTTCGGAAGATTCCGCTGAATAGGTGTCGTCCTTAGAGGACTTTGAATTTACATATAAAATTTCTTGTTGATTTTTTCCGGCATTTTTTCCAAAGGTGTCTCCTTTTTTCTTCTATTTTGACAATATTTCGGGACACTTTCACTTCCCATGAACAGTTCACAGTGACCAGAAGAAGGGACGTGAAAGTGTCCCGAAATATTAGCAAAAAATAAGAAAAAAGAAGTCACCTCTGGAAAAAATGCCGGAAAAAATCAACATTTTAACATTCCAAAAAAGTTTAAGAAACATAAAATTTCTTAATTTAATGTTACAGGGGTGCAATATGTTTTTATTTCAATTTAAGTTGATCTAGTAGGTGTCTCTGTCTTTTAGTTTTAATTGTGATATAGGTAACAGGTTATTATTGAGACTTAGTTAATAGGTTAATATTGAGATATAGTTAATATTATGATATAGGTAATAGGTTAATATTAAGATATATTATTTAATTATTTTTCTGATTACTCTGCGATATTGTATGGTAGCACCAGTCATAAGTCTGTATCCTGTACACTTGACAATGCTCTAACCAGCGAAATATATTGTGTATTTTATATAAATATAGTGGAATTTTTGACTCGTTCTAAGTGTTTTATTCAGTAGTATAAAATTTCTTGTCAATATCTTCATTACAACGTCAGTAATTAGACTTTTTGTGTTGTCTCGACCCTAATCCCCCCATCCCCTTCGGCCGATTTGGCTGATAATTAATAAGTGTCGTCCTTAGAGAGTACTAGATAAACATATAACATTTCGAACAAATAAGTCGAGGTGGGAAAGTACATTGGCGGTGAATCACCAAGGACTTTTTCAAATGTTTTGAGTGGCGGTGAGCTGTGAAAGGATACCCGTACATTGTCCATTGTATAACCAGCCGTTGTAAGGCTTGGTGTCAGGCTCCCGATGAGACAGTTATAGGACCTCTTGATGTCCATCAGTAATGGAGCGCCTAGAGTTTTTTATTTTTTATATTTACAAAAAGATATTTACAACTGTATAAAGAATACATACAACAAGCAGATGTGCTAAAGTAGGAAAAAAAATGGCAATGTCAAATTGGCAAAAGGGGAGAAATCATCCACTGGTGACACTCCCTAAGCACTGAGCGCACTACTTTATGGCTAATCACTGTCACTGCCTGATCTGAGAAGGTCTCTAGGCCATTGGCACTTAAGGCGTCGTTCGGGGGTATGGCAGAATGGAGGACACGGACTAGAGAATTAATGTGGATACTAAAGGAGGAAAATCAATTTTTGTATCTGAATTTATCTAATCCGGTGACAAAGGGAATATTGAAATCAGTGTGAAGGGTTTTTTGAAAATGGAGCGTTGGCTATTGTACGAAGGATTTTGGATTCCAAGGCTTCATTGCGCTGAAGATTGGAAGCTTTGGCAGAACTCCATAGTTCAAAAGCATAAATAGAGTTTAAACTTTGAATTTGGAATTTAAATAATTAGATATAATTTCTAAATAAAAAATAAAAAAAAAAATTGAAAATCGAAATAGAAAATGTTTGCCGTTAAAACCCTTCTGGCTTTAAGAAAAATATAATAGAAAAATAAATTACGACGGGAATATAATAAATATCAATAAATCTATGTATATTGTGTTTTCAAATTTATTCACACATAAATACATTTGCTGGGTACCTAAGTATTGCATTAGTTCTCAGGGCAAAAAAGATCCCAAAAGAAATTTATATATTTTTTTTTTCTATTTCATATAAACTTATGTGTATATTGGGGAGTGGATACAGGATACTCCCTCCTAACCGCCAAGATCGGGACTGAGAGTAGGTCGGATAAGTGAAACACTGTTAAATGTGTTACAAGTTTATTAAACACTGTATGATTTTTTATTTCCACAGCTATACGAAGTTATGTGAACGGTCAGAAATTTTCAACGTAATTTCATGTTTTCCGACCTCTTGATTCCAAAAATGAAAAAAAAAAAGTAAAACATGATATGATAACTTCTGAGAGAATGAACGTATCGACATGGAATTTTATCCAGAACCTTCCAAGAACGACACCTATTGATTTTCAGCGGAATCAGCCGGAAGGGATGGGAGATCAGAGAAGGACTCGACTCTAATACGCTACTAATAATTGCCGATGTTATGAATGCATCAACACAAAATTTAGTATAAGCAACTGTATCAGTGGCTTCTGAAAGTCACTATGTTAGTCAAATATCAATTTTTAGCCCAATCAGTCGATTGGCTTTGGAGAGACAGAGTGAAAATTTAATTGATTTATTTGTGTTGGGAAAGTACATAGCCGGTGATTCACCGACGAAGATCGGTTAAGCGGAAGTCGGTTAAGAGGGAGCTAGATGCAGTAAAACTGTCCGCCATTTTGTGTACACTTTTTGAAAAGGGAGCACTTTATTCTATAATTAGTTTGTTTGTACACTGGTGGGTGGGTGGTTTGTTTCTGTTTGTTTGTGTTTAGATAAACACTATTCTTGAAAGTGGGGTCGTCAGACGGCCGTTAAGACGGAACGTGTTTAGTGTTCCAACGCAAACACCCAACATCTCTTGTTTAGACTGTGTTTTTCCAATCCAAAGGGTTTATGCCATATCTAGAGCATGCAGGTGAATCATGTCCCTCGGACCGTTGAAAAGAGGGATGGGGATGAGCTACGATTGCCGCATGATCTTGCTATTTCTGTCACATGGAACCCCTGAATTACCCGAATGTATCGTTTCGGAAATGGCAACAGCGGCGGTCACGATCATCGGATGGCCGAACGACATATGAATATTTTCCGGAAATCCGGGTACGTCTGGACTCTACATGGGTACTGCCTGACCACTGGAAATCCCAGATACTATCAGGTCACGGAAATTTCATCTTAATCTCCGTCCAAGGGGAAGAAGAACCCAAACTGTTTCTGCAGCGGAGTCGAGACCGGAGTCGAATGTCCGCTGTACGACGGGCCTTGTTGCTTGGGTGGAGTTGATAGGCGAGACAGGATAGTATCTGGGACTCGACCTACGGCAGCTGGTCTTTCGAGTTTGCCTTATCAAAATTTCATGGATGGGGACAGATACGTTTTCCTTGAAGTTCGTTCACCATATATTGAGTATATTCGGTTGCACCGGGCCTGAAAAGGTACCAAATTTAGGTCAGTTGGACCGATTTACTGCCTAAAATCCTATAAAAATAACGTTATCCCCATTAAAAACAAACCATAGATTCCAGAACGGGTCAATCACATGGCAGACTTTTGCCAACCGGTTCTCTAGTCATTTTCCTCCTCATTTTTTTTTTATAACATACATTTTTTTCATGTATCAAAACATATAATTTATTTTAAAAAATACCTACCAATTAGATCAACTATGATGAATTTATTATCTATAAAATGGAGTAAATAGTTCATTAAATGTCATCTACTCAATTATTCTGCCTTGTTCAATAATAATACATTAATATTTTCTATGAGGCAAGTTCGTGAATTCACCGATGAACTCTTCAGTTAATCCAAGAAATATAGGAAATTTGATTAGCAATATGTGAAACCCAGTCTTTGAATCGTCAGTAATTAGAGATTTATGTTAACCCTCCCCCCAATCCCCCCTCCTCTTTGGCCGATCTGGCTGAAAAAAAATATGTGTCGTCGATAGAGGGTTTTGAATTTACAAAAAAAATTTCGAGTCGAATCGGGAATTATCGTGTTCACAGACACACAGAACATTTTTTTCCTATTTGAAATCTAGAGGTCGGAAAAGATGAAATTCCGTTGAAAAGTCCGCATCGAATTTTTGACCAATTATAAAACTTCCCCTATAATTCGTATTCCTAGGGATGTAAAACCTCAAAACCATGGCCAAGTATCAAACCCCGGATCTTGAACACAATAGCCAAGTATACTACCAATAAAGAGAGAACCAGATGGACCACTGTATTCCCAGATAGATATTAAAAGCCGACCTGGGAATACAGTCTCGCTTCTGTATTTATTTATCGTGTATCGATCGATTCTCTCTCTCTCTAATAATACCAGTCACAGAAGGTCACCTATTGTGTCCTTCGTCTATAGCCAACCAATCAAACACTCAATGTTCATTCAAAAAAACTTATTTAATATACATTTTTGTGTAAGTTAGGCCACAGTACTCAATGCTTTAAAACATCAGGATTGTACCTCCATTACAAGAATGTCTGGTTCGAATCCATTAACCTCCAAGTTACTTGTGACTTAATAAAGGCAATCATTTAAACGGTCAGCATAATATTGAGGATTTGGTCAGTTCTAAAATGTTTTCTGCCGGCAAATATAGTGAGTTGAGCCGCCACTTGTGGTCAGCAAGTAGAAAAAGATTCAACAGCAAATAATGTCATATTAGGCAGCTCTAAAGTTATTTATATAGCTAATTAAATACATTTGCAACAATATAAGAAATAGCAAATAAAAATAATAAAATAAAATTTTGGCAAGCTGTAAAATTTATTTTATTCTGCTCATGAACGCTATTTCTACAACGAATGTATAACTCCTTGCTACTGTCAGTTATTGAAAAATAATGTATATATAACCTACCTAAGTGATCTTATTTGGAAAACTAAATAAAAATAAAAATTTAAAAAATATTAAAACAAATTGCTTTATTGAAGATTGAACTATGAGATCCAACATTTAATTACAAGGAATATAAAAAACCTAATTAAAATAACCTATTTAGGTTTATTGTATAGGTAATCAAATCACTTATTGAACAATCAAACCTCGTTTGGCTTTGGACGGACGGATCTTGCTCATCAATTTTATAATCCTGGTGACCAAGTATAACTTAGTTTCATGACTATTTTGAATACGCATAAGTATTAAGCTGACTAAAGATGTGTTTACTTGCTGATAAAATTTAGTTTGTTTGCTAACAACGTCTTGAGCCTGATATTTTTTCAATGTCGACAGAAACATACATGATGTTCAAATGATTTAATAGATGTTTTTTCTTGCTAACACAATATTTAAATAGCGAATCATTTAATTACTACTGCTTAGTAAATACTGCACACTACGGTGAGTAACACTTTATAGAGTATTATTCAATTGTACACCCTTGTACCGGTCCAAAAGAAAACTTGACAAACTCAAAATCTGAGAACGCACTCAATTGCCTTTGTGTAACTAATAAAAAACACTCTAGCACAAAAAAAAAAAACACATTTTGAAAAATAATTTTTTGTTTAGAAATAGGTATTCAAACTGTATGAGTAATAGTTATTAAGCCTCATGCCTGGGCCTACCACTACCAGAGCGCTCTTTCGTCACTCTGGTGGACTTAAGCCCGACTCTACTATGCGACTATACTAAATTCTATGGTCACAGGGAATAAGTTGTTAAGACGTAAAATGACCAAAATGAGTTAAGTGTACTGTGATCATCTCTCAAGCCGTGCGCTGTGAAGAAGTTGGGAGCTCAGAACTGTAATACTTTCGGAATTATTAAAATTTTTTGGTATCTCGTAAAATTGTGTATGTTCTCGGTTAAATCAGCTTAATCTACTTCTTTGAGGAATCATTCACGAGATAACTGCATTTAACCATTTATTCAATTATTCCAAGTGAAGAGGGTGTTTCGATTAAATCAACTTGCCCAACTTTAGAGACATCATTCACGAGTATTTAAAAACGTATGGTCAATAATTAGGTTAAGTGATGGGGAATGATTAGGTAACTAAAGGAAAATCCAAGAAAGGATTAACAATATTCATTTTCATCCACTCCTATTGATTTAGAAGGTATATGAATAATAATGATGCAAACATAATTTATTCATTCCAAAAATGGATTTACACAATTAATGCAAAAGTAAAAAAGGGCTGCCCTGAAAAGTTACGAATTTAGACTTACCAATTTATTCCCTGTGACCACAGAATTATGCCTACCCTAAATTTTTATTCACCTAGGAAAGACGGGGTATTTTCCCCTCCCGGATAAAAATGTAAGGGCTTCGGCCGGCTTTCGAACAAGTTATCTTGGGCTCAGTAAGCAAGGACGCATACCTCTGAGCTACCGGCGCTCTCTTATAAATAATATTATTTTATAAGTAAATCATTTTATTTTATTTATTTTCACATATCAACCAGAATCCTACACGGATTTTTCTCTTCTACTAAGTTCAAGATAGCGGGTTCCGAAGCCGAAGCCCTTAAATTTTTTATTCTCTCCCTCGGATGGGACGTTGTGATGGTCCCGAGCCTGTACGATGTCAAGTACTCGTAAAATACTTCTTACCCTATGTGAATAAGAACTTAGGGTAGGCAACATTTAGAATCCCATAGTAGTTCTTTATTCTATTGGGAGTTATCGTGTTCACAGACATATAGACAGACATTTTCCCCCATTTTTGGGAGAATTTGGGAATGCTGGATAACATGAAAATTCGTTGAAAGTTCAACTTCGAATTTCTGAATTAATTACATGACTTCCCCTGTACATAACTGGGGAAGTAACAAGTTTTAGGAGTACAGTTACTTAGAAATACGAGAGATTTCCTGCAAAATATAAATGTAATAAACGGAATATGTTTAAATAGGTATTTTATAGGTAAAGTATAAGATACAGAGGGCCTATAAGGAGGCGAGGAGCCTATAAGGCAGACTTAAGGACCACTTGAGATAGTTGAGTCGATGCCGTGACATCACGAACCTCGTTTTATCTCTAACTCCTCTCTTTGTCTGCTTGTCTAGTGAGTTATTTTAAATTCTTTTTTGAAGGCCCCCTCCCCTACATTGTCCTTAAAAGATAATTGGAATCGATCTAAGCGCTAAAATAAATATATAACAATATTAACTATAAGCACAAATAAGAATTGTTAATGAAAAATAAATAAATTCTATAAATAAGTAACATGAAATAAAATGAAACAAATAAATAACAGTAATAAAATGAAACAAATAAATAACAGTAATAAAATGAAACATTTTTATCTCCATGTTGGACCGAATGGAAGTACGGTTAGTTAAATATTATGACCCATGACCGGGCTTTAACTACGAGGTCATATCGCCTACTACCAGAGCGTATTTTCGTCACTCTGGTGGACATGAGCCCGGCTTTACTGTGGGATTCCTAAATTTTGCCTACCTAAAGTAGGATTCTTTAATGAGTACCGGACATCGCGCAGACTCGGGACCATCACTTAACGTCCCAACCGAAGGACGGCATGCTCAAAGTTCTTTCACCTTCCAGATAAAAAATCAAACAGCCGGGTTTCGAACCCGCGATCTTGAGCTCAGAAAGCAATCACCCATACCGGCGCCCTCGGAAGTATGGTGATAGTATCAAGAAATTGTGTCCAAGATAAGGTCAGATTCTGATTGTCCAATCCTCAAAACGTGAAGAAAATTGTTTTTCCGCAAGGCAATGTGAATGTGAAATTTTCTTTATATTAATTAATTATTATTTATTTTTTCTATTAAAGATGAATACAGGTGTCATTTTATCTGTTCCCATATTAATAATACAGGGTCCTCCAAAATGCCCCAGAAGATCATTGAATGCCCGGTCTTCGGTGTGCCTATAGGGTCTCGTTCTCTTCTTGCCTTCGCTTTTACCATCAAAAAGAGTGGGGGAGGTTTAGAAGTTTTCATCGCGTTCCGATCTTCAGTTTTCCCTGGAATTTCATATTTTCCGATATCAAATTTCAAAAATGAAAAAAAAAATGTCTGCTCGTCTCTACACTTTATACCTAAAAATGCCAATGAATGATATCAGAGGAGGGAGGCTCTACTCAAAACCCTAATAACTGCCAATGTAATGAATGAATCGACACAAAATGTTACCCTAATAACTGCCGATGTAATGAATGAATCGACACAAAATGTTACCCTAATAACTGCCGATGTAATGAATGAATCGACACAAAATGTTACCCTAATAACTGCCGATGTAATGAATGAATCGACACAAAATGTTACCCTAATAACGGTCTTATAACGAATGTATCTACACGAAATTGTATGAGGATGTGCTGCACCCTGCACCTATTGATATACAACTAAATCTGTAAATTGGTCTCCGAGGAATAGCGAGCTATTAGTTGATTTTCGCCACAGATTTAGACTTTTTTTTATTATTAGTGGGAGATAAAAGTTATATTTTTTACCTCCGAAGTTAATATTCTAAAAAAAAAAAAAAGTACAAAAGTTAACATTTTAAAACCGTGCAATAAAAGTTAGACAATCAAGAGGACTTTTCGGAACAACTTTAATCAGACATTTGCATTAAAACTTTAGTCAGGTATTTGCATTTTTATTTACTTTTGTAACAAAACATGTAGTTTGTTATTAGTGAGTTAGTTATTATGACTCATGCCCGGGCATTAACTACGAGGTCATATCGCCTACTACCAGAGGGCCCTTTCATCACTCTGATATTAGTCCGACTCCTCTGTGGGAGTCTTTAATTTTGCCTATCTAGGTTTATTGATCTTGAGTAGCGGTCTTTAACGAGTACCTGACATCGCACAGGCTCGGGACCATCCATTGTTATTGCCCGAGGTCATATGACCTACTAAAAGGGCGCGGTCTTTCGTCGCTCTAGTGGACATGAGCCAGAATCTACTGTGATCCTACCCACGTCTTTAACGATCGGGACTCAACGTCCCAATCTAAGGACTTTTTTTTTTATCCCCAGCCGGATTCCAAATCCGTGGTCTTGAGCTGAATGAACATGACTTGAACATGCTACTACACAGATATCTAGTACTGCAAATCGTATTGTCACACTTAAATAAATCTCTATTGTAAAAAAAAAAATTAAAATCTAGAAGTTTTCAGAGGGCACCGATAGCTCAGGGATAGTGCGTTTGTCTACTGAGGTCAAGATCGTGGGTTCGAAACTGAAGCCGACGCCGCACAGTGTTTCCAAGGTGGAAAAAACCTCGAACATGAAATTCTTTATTTTTGACAAATTCTTAGAGTTTTGCAAAGGTTAATAGTCAAAAATGAATGTACTGCACCAATTTTCTATCTAGATTTTTTTTTGGGATCGTTGAGAGAATTTAAAAAGTGCCTTTTGACGAGTACTGATTATCGTACGTTTTCGCTTCGCAACTTCTATTCTACCTCGGACGCCTGTTGTTCTAATTAAAATTACGAAAGTTTGCATGTTAATTACCCAACATATGTAAGATAAAAGTCACGCGTCAGCTTCCTAGTATATTGGAAATATGCACAAAAATAAGGGATGTATAAGACACTAAAAAAAAAAAAAAAAGCTTATCGATTTCTGTAAAGGCTTTCACAATCAGCTCCACCTTCCTCCAGTCTCTCCCTAATTTTTTTCTATAGATATAATGTTGAACTAATTACGGTAAAAGTTTCAGGACCGGCGCGGCGGTTGCCGGCTGTGACCTTCGCACAGATTTGAATGCGTGAATACGAGTATGTACGAAAATAATCACTAGTCTGTTGATGCCTATTAGCAGGAGAACGTTATGGGAAGTGTAAACAACACTTGATCTTATCAAAGGTTATCTAAGACCTAAGAAATTAAATAGGGAATGTTTAGTACTGTTTTATCATTGGTCGCGTTGTGTGATAAAAATGTGCGAGTCGGGGACCCTTATAATTCCGTACCGAATAGTTTGCGAGGAACTCATGAAAGATGAACCCAACTTGAAATTGTGTTTTCAATTGTTGTACCCACATCTCGAGGAGAATGAACTATCTATGATAAGTAAACAACGATTCATTCCAAAATATAATAAAAAGTTAAAAGACGTTTATTATAATAAGACCAAATGTTTTCAAAGATATAGTGAATGGTTAAAAGGTAATTTTATTGTTACTCTACCTGTGAGTGGTGGTGGAAAGTCAGAATTTTTACTCGATGAAGTAAACAGAGGAGGGAGACCGACTAAAAATTTCCTAGAGAGCGGTTATAAGGCGAGAAAGTACAAGGTTCAACACCTTCAACGCTCACACTAAGCGAACAAGCATTATGTTTAATTAAAGAATTGTAACTACCTGAACCGTTGATTTATTCACCACACATGAAATGGACTATAAACTGTACTGGTAAAATGTGCAAATCTGTAAATAAACTGTCTAAAATGGAAATACTCAAGTACTGCCAAAAACCTATCAAGACTTGATTTGCGACCCCTTGTTTATAGGAACTTTTTTTTTCACCTTTAAGTTTCATATAAGTATTCGCTGTCCAAAATAGTTGTTTCCAAAAAACGTTGTTTTGGAAACACTGTGCGCCGTTAGGTTGTTTATCTGGAAGGTGAAAAAAACATGAGCAGGCATCCTTCGGATGGGATGTTAAGCGATGGTTCCGAGCCTGTAGGATGTCAAGTACTCGTTAAAGTTACCTTAGGTGAATAAACTAGGAAAGGCAAAATTTAAGACTCCCAGAGTAGAGTCGGGCTCAGGTCCACAAGCGCGCTGGTAACATGTGATATGACTATACGGCGACACTGAAGCCACGGCATGATGGTGGGACACTTTCTTCTACTAAAGCTAACCGACATTAAACTCGCCAATAGTTTATTTAGCTTTATCCAGCAAACATATTCATATTTTTTTTATAATCTTATATTAATATTTTATAATGTTTGTTCCAGCTGCTGGTAATAAAGGAAGTCCTCAACAAAAGCCCGGAACTTCATGAACTCTACAGACTGATGAGACTGGAAGAGAAGAAACGACGAGAAGAGCCGCGATAGGACAAACGAGAAGATACAACGTCCAAACTGACAACTCGTTGCCCATCCAAATAAAAATTTAAAAATTAATAATTTTTTGAGTATTATTCTCCCATGGTGAACGGTCAGTTATGACTCATGCCCGGGCTTTGACTACAAAGTTATACAGTCTACTACCAGAGCGCTCTTCCTAGAGTGAGAGTCCTATATTTGGGGTCTTAGATGACATCGCACAGGGTCAGGATTATCGCTTAGGTTATTTCAAATCCCAGATAAAAAAAACCAGCTGGGTTTCGAATCCGCGATCTTGAGCTCAGTTGGCAAGCACACTAGCGACTGTATGTACATAAACACAGAAATTAGATACAACAAAAAAATATATATAGAGATTTTGTAATTGTCATATGATATCAATGATAATTATCTTACATAAAATCCTGAGAACACTTATAGCTCATCTACGATACATTCCAGAAAGAAGAGGAATGGAAAGAGTGACATGATGGGAGGACTGTTAGTTGGGCTTATGTCTTATGTATTAATTCCCCAGCTTTGCAAAGTATGCGAGAAGTTAGAAGTAATTGGTCAGAAATTCATGTTTTCCGACCTCCTGATTGTGTGTATGTGAACAGAACTCCCGATATAGTGAATGTAAAACCATATGTAAAGCCTTTTAAGGACGACACCTATTAATTTTCAGCGGAATCAGCCGATGTGGGGCTCCAATAAAAAATAAAAGCACAAATTTTTGATTTTTAACCCAAACGATCGTTGGTTTTGAAGGGAGAGTGAAAACTTAATTTTATTATTATTATTTATTTGTTATACATCCCTTTAAGGGTTTTGGCAACCCTCTGACTGCTTCCTATTTACGTCCCCCACATTTCAGTGAAATACGTCCCTCCTAGATACAACGTCCCCCCACCGATATCAGTAGAAAATATCCCATTCAAATCGTGGGGTAGCTCCATTATGTCGGTATCCCTATTATTTCCCAACCTTTTGTACAATATACCCATTCTAGTCGGTTCCATTTCAACTGTACCGTAGCTGACACGACCTCTGAACTTTATACATGACAGGGATCTCGTATGTCTGACAGGGAAAAAGAGTGGGATTGTCACTCAATTCATTTATAAAAAATTTATGTGATGTGGCCATAACAGGACTTCTTTTTATACCAACAACGCTTTTACTTATACTAAATTTATATGCAACTACATCATCATCATAGACGGTACAGCCCGTCAAGAGCCTTGGCCTCCTCTAGGAAATGTCCCCATGTAGCTGTCCTGGGCCCCCACAGCGTCAAACCGTCTAGTCCACGGGTGGCCAACCCAAATGATCTTGAGGGCCACTTTGGAAATGCATTATAATCCCGCGGGCCGCATATAAAATTATATATCCCTATATTAGATTTGGACCCACTACAAAAGTTTTTTGGAGTGAAAATTTAAATAAACCTTATAATATTGAAATGATCGAATAAAATTTAATTTATTTAATTAGTGAGACATTTGTTTCTCAACTCTTTCACTTAGCTTTTGCAAGTCGATCTCAATGTGTGTATTTGCAAATCATAATTGGTGTTGCAGGTTTTTGTCCGTTAAGTTCGAGCAAGGTATAAACATTGGTAAATATAATTTTCGAAAAAAACGATTCGCAGGCGTAACTTGATGTAAGTATGTATAAAAACAGAAGCAACGTGATAAAACGAAAACAGTTTTGGGGTTTATTTGTTACAAAACACTACACTAACAACAAAAATATTGCACAAAAAAAAAACATATTTTGTAAAATTGTGATGAATCTCGTGGGCCGCGGGTTGGCCACTCCTGGTCTAGTCTCTTCTTCTGGGTCGTCCCACTCTTCTCCCACCCTCCTATGACACATTAATGAGTTTCCTCGGGATAAAGTCCAGTACGACAATTTTGTCTCGGTATACAGTGCGAACAAATCCTGGTTGAATCGGATGCGCCAAACGCCCTTCGACAGGGTGGGGCCGTAGTTCTTGCGGAGTATTCTCCTCTCTCGACAATATTAAGACGCTTATCTTTCGCCACGGCCCCGACCCTTATGTCAGGACTGGCCACTCAGGAACCTTCGAGTGCTGGAGTACCTTTGTGACTGGAGAACATAGTAACTTCGGCTGGTCACCAGGAGCCCTTAGAAACCCTTAACCGTCTTGAATAAATACTCGGCAACTTGCAGCAGGTTTAGATCACTTCTTCGTCTTCCACCTGCCGTCATGTAGTTATTTTTTTTCTTTGTGGACATTACATCGCCAGTTTTAAGGTATTTAAATTAACTCCACTGAACCCCCCCTTCTCTTCAGCTGATATCGCTGAAATTTGACAGGTTAGCTCCTCATTAGGTTTAGACTTTAAATATGAAATATCATGTCGATACAATCATTACATCGGCAGTTATTGGGGTTTTTAAGTTGAGTTCTCCTTTGATCCCCCTTGGGGTTGAATTAGCCGAAAATGAATGGGTGTTGTCGTTAGAGGCTTCTAGATTTAAATATACAATTTCTTGCCGATTCATTCATTCTATCGGGAATAAAAGTGTTCAAAGACGAACACACACAGACTTTTTTTTTAAAGGTGGAATCTAAAGGTTGGAAAAATGAAATTTCGTTGAAAACTTCGCATAGAATTTTTGACCGATTACGTAACTTCCCCTATACTTTGTATACTTAGGGAAGTAAAACCAATGAAACAAGAAATAAGTGTCTAAGAATATACAAGAGTTTGAAAGGACCGCTTTACCTTCCTATGAGATAGAAACGACTTGAATCAATAATCTAATTCCGGAGTTCTCTTTCGGTTTATTTTCAGTATCTTCTATTTTGAGTATTTTATTTTTGTCTAGATATATACAGCTGGTTAAGAGGGTTTTTAAAACATCGTCTAAGTCCAGCTCCAGGAAGTCTGACGCCCACTCACCGCCCAACTTACTGGAACAGCTACACGAAGGGAAACTCTTATTCGGTGAATCACCAGCAATGTAATTCCCCAACACGAATTAATCAATTACGTTTTTGCTCTCTTATGAGGTTCTGGATAAAAATATAAAATTTTGTGTCGATACATTCATTCTATGGGGAGTTATCGATCTCACAGACACACAGATATCAGAAGGTCGAAAAACATAAAATGCCTTTGAAAACGTGAATATAATTTTTGATCGATTACATTTGTATAGTTGGGGAAATAAAAAGATCGAAAATATGAAATACCAATCGACCGTTTTGAATATAAGTCAATGGTTCACTTACACATATGAAATTTTGAATCCTCATACTAAATTTCGTGTCCATCCATTTTTTACATCGGCAGTTATTATGCTTTTTCAATTGGCCGATTTCGTTAGAAATCAATAGGTGTCATACGGGGTTCTGGATACAATCATTCTAGCGGAAATTATGGTGTTCACAGACACTCATACACAGACAGGAGATTATGTTTACATTTTTGGAATAATACTATAAATAATAAAAAAAAATAATAATAATTTGGAATAATACTATAAATAATAAACGGTGTTTTATTATTAACGGTGTTCATTCACTCAAGTATTCTGTAAGTTGAGGGCGCCGATAGCTCAGAGGTAGCATGCTAGTCAACTGAGCTCAAGATTACTGGTTCGATACCCGGCCATCTCTTTATCTAAAAGGTGAAAACCCAAATTGAGCACGCCATCCTTTGGATTGACCGTTAAGCGACGGTCCCGAGCCTGTGCGATGTCAGGTACTCGTCAAAGACTCCTATCTTACATAAAATACTACAGATATAAAACAGACATTTGTTTTTACATATTTGGAATCAGGGGGTCAGAAAACATGAAATTCCTGTAAAAACTTAACATGGAATTTCTGACCGAATATGTAACTTCTATTCAAATATGAAATTTTGTGTCGATACATTCATTACAATGGCAGTTATTAGAGTAAGTCTCCTCCTTAATCCATCTTCCCTTTGGTCGATTTGACTGGAAATCAATAGGTTTCGTCGCTAGAGGATTCTGGATTCACATGTCAAATTTCGTGTCGATACATTCATTCTATCGGGAGTTATCGTGTTCACGGAAACAGACTTTTTTTTTTCATATTTGGAATTTGGAGGTCGGAAAACATGAAATTACGTTAAGAATATTTGACTGATTACATAACATCCCCTATACTTCGTATAGAAAAATTGTCCTCAATGTACTTCCCCAGTCTGAATTAAGGAAATAAGTTTTCGCTTAGGTATATAATTATGCAAAATAAGTTTCATAATCATTTTCAGGAGAAAAATTATATAAAATTGTTTTTTTATCAACGAGTAGTGAAGTTGGAAACATACCAGAAACATAAATCTTTTTTTTTGCCAAAAAAAATAAGCAAGAGCAAAAAATGGTGGGGCGGTAACTGTAAAATGGTAGGAAAATGGAGTTTTGTAGAATCCATTGGCGCAACTCCAAAATGGGCCATTAAATACATTATATATGAATGTAAGATCTAGGAGTTTGTTGAGACTAGACTAGAGCAGGGCTCAGCAAACTTTGTTAGGTGCGGGCCAAACAAATTCAATGGCCAAGTCGGCCAAAAGTTCAAAAAATCCGCTGAATCACCGACAGTGTACTTCCCCAGCACAAATTAATCAACTAGGTACTGGCTCATTCTCCAGTCTATAAATCAATAGTTAAATTACATAGGAACTTCCCAACTCTCATACTAAAATGTATTTATTCCATCAGCAGTTATTAGGGTTTTTGTGATAAACCTACCCCTAATCTCCTCTTCATTTTGGCTGATTTCACTGAAAATCCAGTGGGTGTCGTCCTCAAAGAGTTCTGGATTCACATATAAAATTTCGTGTCGATACATTCATTCTTTCGGGAGTTATCTTGTTCACAGGCTCTCTCATACAAACGGACTTTTTTTTTCATAATCGGAATTTAGAGATAAAAAACATGAAAACTCCGCATCGATTTTTTGATAGATTTCATATACCCTTAGCTGGGAAACAAAATCTCCCGTGTGTGTGTTTGTCCGTTGGAAGGCGATAACTCCTGAAAGAATTAATATATGAACACGAAATTCTATGTGTTCTCTGAATCCCCTAAAAAAGACACCTATTAATATTCAGTCAAATCGGTCAAAGAAAAAGGGGTTAACACAGAAACTCTAACATCTGCCGATGTAATGAATGTATCGATATAAAATTTTATATTTAAATGGAAAATCCCATAAAGACGACACGAATTACTCCTCAGCTTCCGACCAGTCTGTCCAATATAAAAACAACAATTTTTACAATTAATTTTATAATTGCCGGACTTGTCATGGAGGTCCATAGGGTCCTTTTAGCTTTTGAGAACTTTTGGTTTCAAAAGTAGGGGACTTTCCTTAAGGAATTTCCTTTTTGAATTCGTTTCTATTCTGAGAGAAGCTGTTATAGTCACCAAGCCAAGAAGAAGGGAACATCTCTGGAGCGTAAAGTGAACATCAAGGATTAGGAACCCTAAGGCGATTAGAGACAGCAAGTCAAGTCAAGCTCGTCCAACGGATAGACAGATTAATAAATGCTGCCACCGTAATAAGTACTAAGGCTGTGGATCCATTTTAACATTTCATATATAAGCCATTGAAAGAAGATTCGCAAAATAAGTCCTTCACATTTCAGGATAATCTTCTTCTCTTTAAAAGTAAGTCCTTATTACTTTTCAGACTTTGAAAAAGAAAGTTATAAAGCGACAAGAGACGAAGTGGCACAATGGAAAATTAAATGGAAGGACATTTTATAAATATGAATACGAATCAGGATTCGGGTTTTCTTCAGTTTTTTTCGGTTCCTATGGTCGATTCTCTTGGTTTGTGAGTATCAAATTTTTATCAAAACCAACCAGTAGCTAATATAAAAAGGCTAAAAGAAGTCCGTAAGTTGAGGACGCCGGTAGCTCTAGTCTACTGAGCCCAAGACCCCACTCGGGCTCAAGTTCACCAGAGCTCTCTGGTAGTAGGCGATATATTAAAAAAGGATAAAAAAAAATATATAGGGAAGTTATGTAATCGACCAAAAATTCGATGTGAAGTTTTTAACTGAATTTCAGGTTTTCCGACCTCTCTAGATTCCAAATATGTAAAAAAAAATGTGTCTATGTGTGTGTCTGTGAACACGATAACTCCCGCTAGAATGAATATATCGCTGCGAAATTTTATATGTGAATTCACAACCCCAGAAGGACGACACTTATTAATTTTCAAGGGGGGATCAGAAGGGGGCTGAACTCAAAAACCCCAATAACTGACGTTGTAATGAATGTATCTATATAAAAATTTCATATTTGAGACCAAATACCAATGAGGGACATAACCTGTCAAATTTATCGACTCAAAATTTAGTTTAGGAGCTCCTATGTAAGCCAACTATTCATTATTAGCGCAGACACGACAACTTTGTAGGGGGAGAGAAAATGATTAATTAATTCTTTCCGACTCACCGACAACTTTTTTCATTGATTGAAAAAAATCAATTTTTCACTATTATTTGTTCTAAAACAGAGAAACTGGGTCGTTGTGACGCTCGTCTACACCAGGCCTATTCTATCTTGACCTGGTAATCCGAACTAAAGATCTGTTTCACTCCACTATACGAACAGACCATTAATCATGCAGTACCTCGTATAATATCTATTGTCTATGATATATAATATGATATTACCTATACAAATCTGTCAGAGATTAATTAATTCCGATGCGAAGTAGACAATCTAATATGATGATGTATGCGCTTTGTCATTGTCGGATGTCACTTAAATGAATACACTTCATTACAGCAAGCAAATACCAATGAAATCTCCATGAACACATAGTCTTTAAAATTATTTTTAATATTATTTCTCATTCACTATTCATGTTTTCTCATGAAATCCTTCATGAAAAAGTTAGTAAATCAATGTGAATAATATTTTTATTTTGAATATTTTTTTTTGCGGGGGCTATGGTGGCCGTGCGGGCTAGAGCGTATGGCTTTGGTCGCATGGTCTCATCATGGTTTGCGGGTTCGAATCTCGTCCGGGAGTGAGTTTTATTTCGTCGATAGAACTCCCTCCCGGGGCCATGGATGTCGTAAATAACTAGGTAACACATTGAAATGGCTAATATGCACCGTACATAAAGCCAAAAAAAAAAAATATATATATATATATATATATATTTTTTTTTTGAACTGAATTGTTATACCTGTGTCTCCGACCTCTCTGGATCTATGGCTTACAAATAGGTACTTTATGGTACAGCCGAAACTTGGTTGACGCTTGCAGATCACTCTCTCTCTCCCCCTCTCCCCTTCTCAACATCACTGCATTTTGTCTCTTTCCATAGCGTAATCCTGAGATTAGACAATCTTTTACCCAGTTATGCGAATATGAAATAATTTTGAGAAGCGAAGGGTTAATATGCACATCACTTATATTTTATTTTTTTCTTAATTTTTCAAAAAACCTACCAATAATATAACCATATTTTAAGGTTGGTTGCTATGAGTGACGATTTAAACATTACTTAGATATATTCCTTAAAGACATTTAGTTATCATTCTTCAGGCTACAACTTGACCCTATCTCAAATCTGAGATCATTGATGAAGCGTCAACTGGTTCTCCTGCTAGCTGACGTCTTTTATAAAACTTCCACCTCTCATACACAATATTTTTTTTGAAACCCAAATACATCTCAAACCTTTTTTTAACGATCTCATAAGAAGCCATCTCCTCCTCACCCAAACCAACAGATCCTCTCCTTCATCCCCGAGACAATAAAGTAACATACTCACTTGACTCTTCTCATTTTTCTTTTCTAATTCGGAAGCGACTCTAAATCGTTTAAATCTTCTAATCCACCGAGGCCATTCATAAGGAGATTAAAAGTTAAACATTAAAAACTCCGGTGCCGAAGTCTGTACCAAATCATCTTTGTTTCCTTCAACCATTTTCGTAATATATCAAGACAACATCAAAAGAATACAGGTATTTCAATCCAAGACTCTCCAACTGATCACGCAATGCCCACCATACGTTAGCAACAAGACTTTACACCGCGACTTGAACATTACACCCATAGACACGCATTATCTCACAATAGTTTGCGGGTTCGAATCCCGTCCGGGAGTGAGTTTTATTTCGTAGATAGAACTCCCTCCCGGGGCCATGGATGTCGTAAATAACTAGATAATACATGCACCGTACCTAAAAAAAAAAATATACATTAATTTTAGCCTGAACGGTTGATTGGCTTTGAAGAGAGAGCGAAAACGTAATTGATCAATTTTAAACTTTTAGGGATGGGAATTACATAGCTGGTTTATTAACTGACGATATTTTTTTAAATTTAAGTGAAAACACAACAACGAATTTTTGACCGAATACATAAAATTATAGGAGAGCCGAACTTTCGAATAAAATGCACTGTGAAATTGCACAATTTCACGTCACTGAGATACTAATTTCATAGATGTCAATACTAATTTCTCCCTAAAGGGCGGATAAGAAATTCCATTATTAGAAGGCTCCACAGATAACCTATTTTATTTCCATCTCCGAGCCTTCTAAGGATATTATTCAATTTTCATCAGCTTTATCTCTGGGGAAGAACAAACCTTTTATTTCAAACTAAAAATTGAATTTCTCTTTCTTCCTAACCATGATTTAATTATTTGTAATAACAAATAAACGTTATTAGTTATTTATTATCACTTTTAGGTTGTATCAGATTCTGATATTATAATGATAAGTATTTTTTTCAGTTTATTCTCCAAATTTATTTATGATATTTACAAAGCAAAGAGACGTTTCAGAAAAAAACTCCCATCGTAGAGTATATTCAATTTATTTGCTGATTTTTATTGTGATGTTTTTTTATATTCATATTCCTTAAGCAAAACTTAATATACTAGTCAACTTCTGTGTTATAGTCTGGACGATGACCTGGCGAAGGTCTGAAATCCGTATTTTATGCATACATTTTTAAATAAACTTAAGCACGCCGTCCTTCGGATGGGACGTTAAGCGATGGTCCCGAGCCTGTACGATGTCACGTACTCGTTAAAGACCCCTGCCCTAGGTGAATAAAAGAATTTAGGGTAGGTTAAATTTAGGACTCCCACAGTAGATTCGGGCTCATGTCCACCAGAGTGACGAAAGAGCGCTCTGGTAGTAGGCGATATGACCTCGTTGTTAAAGCCCGGGCATGAGTCATAAAACCTAACCTAACCTATAACAAACATATTTTTTTATAGGTTAGGTTTTATGACTCATGCCCGGGCTTTAACTACGAGGTCATATCGCCTATTACCAGAGCGCTCTTTTGTCACTATGATGGACATGAGCGCGACTTTACTGTGGGAGTCCTAAATTTTGCCTACCCTAAATTTTTTATTCATCTAGGTTAGGGGTCTTCAACGAGTACCTGACATCGTACAGGCTCGGGACCATCGCTTAACGTCCCATCCGAAGGACGGCGTGCTTAAGTTTATTTTACCTCCCAGATAAAATAAACTAAGGGCCTCGGTCGGGTTACGAACCCACGACCTTGAGCTCAGAAGTCAAGCACGCATACCACTGAGCTACCGGCGCCCTCTGTTTGTTATATTTATTTATTGCCTATGGGTTCAACAAATTGTTTTATTTAGAGTACTTTGAAAATTGATTTTAATAACAATAATTTGTTTATCTCATTTTTTTTTTTATTTTTATAGGTTAGGTTAGGTTTTACGACTCATGCCCGGGCTTTAACTACGAGGTCATATCGCCTACTACCAGAGCGCTCTTTCGTCACTCTGGTGGACATGAGCCCGACTCTACTGTGGGAGTCCTAAATTTTGCCTACTCTAAATTTTTATTCATCTAGGGTAGGGGTCTTTAACGAGTACCTGACATCGTACAGGCTCGGGACCATCGCTTAACGTCCCATTCGAAGGACGGCGTGCTTAAGTTTATTTTACCTCCCAGATAAAATAAACTAAGGGCCTCGGTCGGGCTACTAACCCACGACCTTGAGCTCAGAAGTCAAGCACGCATACCACTGAGCTACCGGCGCCCTCTTTATTTTTATATAATTTTTATTGTAAATAACTAAATAAGAATGGAGACTTGTGATGAGCTTCAGAATGGTGATGTTGAATGGAGCGGTACATATTTCTTCTTTTTTCATCTTCTATTATATTTCAAAATGCGGTACATCCTTCCTGATGTAGGTACACACAAATAAACAGTCAGGAAATGTTTTTTGGATTGGATTCCAGGGGGTCGGAAAATATTAAATTTCGTTGAAAACTAACGATTTTCTGATTACATAATTTTGCCTATTTATATTTAATAGCATATTATACAGCTGCGGATGTAATATTGCTAATCATTAAACAATATTTGTGTAGCGACAACAAGGAATGAACAAGGATCAATCTGTATCAAGTTGAACGGATAATCTTGATTTTAGACAGGGAACATCTTGAATTGAACTTGGGAGTTTATGTGGTAACTTGAGATCCGTACTTAGCCGATATGCAAATCCAGCAGACTAGGCCATCAGAACTTGCATCAAATAGTATCTGAGAACAATATTGGGTGAAGACAGACAGAAGCAGGCACCCAAGACAATAAATAAATAGTTATTATGGACTCATGCCAGGGCTTTAACATATCGCCTACTACCAGAGCGCTCTTTGTCACACTGGTGGGCATGAGCCCGACTCTACAATGGGAGTCTTCCCTAAATTTTTATTCACCTAGGACAGGGGTCTTTAACGAGTAGCTGACATCGTATAGGCTCGGGACCATCGCTTAAGTTCATTTCACCCCCCAGATAAAATATTCGAAGGACCTCGGCCGGGTTTTGATCCCGCGATCTTCAGCTGAGTAAGCAAGCACGCATACCACCGAGCTACCGGCATCCCATAAATGGAATATATTTTGTTATAACGAAAATAAAATGTGAATTATTGTGTTCAAGTCCGAAAATATTTTTGCGATTTGTGTCGATATAGTCGAAATATAAAAAAGGGTCGGTCTTCAACTACTCATATACTATCCGACCGATGTCCTGTGGTGTTTTATCTGGATGGTAATACAACATTGACTACGCCGTCCTTCGGAAGGGACGTGAAGCGAAGATCCCAGCCTGTGTGACGTCAGATTCTTGTTAAACTCGCATTCTTAGGCAACTAAACTTTGGTAGAGTCGCACTCATGCCCAACAAAGCGACGGAAGAGCTCTCTGGTAGAAGGTGATATGATGACATCGTAGATAAAAACCCGGGCATGTCACAAAAACGTTGGAGAGTCAAAGTCGCAGGTAATCTCAAAATTGTATAAATATGTCAACCTGTAAAAATGAAATTTACTTTATAAGGTGATTGATTGTCTTCCTATTCAAAAATTGTTTTATTTTACAACCAGTTTCGCATCATCTGTATCATCAGGTTGAAGAAAAAATAAGGAGGGGTGAGTGCACGGTAACTTTTCATACCAGTTACCGCACCTTGTAAAATGATGACAGAAATCACTTAATTCACCTTATATAGAAACATCCTGTAACTTCACTACACTTCGAACAAACACCCGGTAGACACAATTCAAGATTTCCACAGTAGAAGTAGGGCTCATATCTACTAGAGCGAAGAAGAAGCGCACAGAGTAGAATTTGAAGCGCGGGCATGAGACAGAACATTGTGAGCGGCCAAAAGAACAGAAGTCCATTAATACAATTAGACAAGAAAACAGCCGAAGAAGGCAACTTTGAGGGAAAGACAAACATAAATCCCAGGGTTATTGTGAGAGGATATTGGGTAGAAAGAAACCTAACAATTTAGTTGTCTCCACCCGTTTTCAGAACAGACAATAACACGAGCAGAGTAGCTTTTTGTTAAATCCATTTGTGATGTACCTCTTAGTTGAACAAAAATAATAATATTTTTTTCTTCATCAGACGAGCAATATCCCAGACGGAAGGGCCGGTCTCGTGTCTGTGTACCCTACATTCCAGTCCGATACGGCAAGGAGCTTAAGCCCTTCGAACAATATAAATAAACATATAGCATTTTTATATTTTAAAATATTTTTTATAAATAAATTCATGTAAGCTTTTTATATAAATTTATTTTTAAACCCTACCAAATTTTATACTGAAAAAAAGTTATTTAATTTACAAATTAGAAACCAATTTTTTTTTTTTCGCAGAAAAATAGTTAATGACAGGATTTTATTTTTTGTTTCACATCCCCAATACTTCCATAAGGAGATATCTATCAATCTCAGTCAGATCGGCCAAAGGGAAGGATGTGGAGAACACAAGATCTTCAATTCCACATCCAATAATAACTGGGACATACCCCGGAAATTTCTGCAGTCTTTTCTATGTAAAGCTTGACTAAATATATTTGAATTTTAAGCCCTCTAAGCTAAACAACTTTAAAAATGTTGATATAAGTCATAAGTAACAAAGATGTTTATAAAGGAAATATAACATTTTTTCCCATTTTTGTATTCTCTCTGTATATTTCCATATTATATAGATGGCATCCAGCAACATCTTATTATTTGATACCAGCAATTTCCAGACTTTTATGGTAAGCCCATGGTTATAAATGCTCAGATACCCGAAGGATGGGGTACTTGAAATCTATAAGGAAGATAAAAATGTGAAGTATCACAGAGGACGTAGAGGAAAGAACGTTATATGGATCAAGTTGAACAACTCAATATAAACTGTTTCAAGACTGACGGATTTGAGAGAGATCCATTTGAGATCTGGATTCCTCAGCAAGAATTAATCAATCAAAATTAATCAATCAAGTTTTCGCTTTATCTCCAAAACCCGACCGAGGCCCTTAGTTTATTTTATCTGGGAGGTAAAATAAACTTAAGCACGCCGTCCTTCAGATGGGACGTTAAGCGATGGTCCTGAGCCTGTACGATGTCAGGTACTCGTTAAAGACCCCTACTCTAGGTGAATAAAAAAATTAAATAGTTAAAGCCCGGGCATGAGTCATAAACCCTAACCCTAATCTCCAAAACCGGCGGTACGAGCTAAAAAAACAATAATTGACACATATAGGGGCTTCTGAATCCTCATACTAAATTTTGTGTCGACACATTCATTTTTTTTTTTTTTTTTTTTAAAGAGCCCCCTTTGATCTCCTCTTCTTTCGGTCGATTTGGCTGAAAATCAAAGTGTGTAGTTCGGGATGCACATACAGTAAAATCCTTTTACAACGATTCCTGATATAACGATGTAAAACCCGTATCTAGTTTGGTTTGCAATTTAAAAGTGAAGAAATAAATCCGGATATAACGATGTTACGTATAACGATATTCCATATAAAACGATCTAAAACATAAAAAAAAATTGTTTTTTCATTCCGGTTATAGCGATACAATATGTATGTACATACGCACTTACATTGTGTAAAACAGTATGAGTTTTCAACGGATGAAAAATACGAACATTATAGAAAAGGGTTTTAAACACGGTTCTTGTTTACTCTTTCCGACCGCAATGAGTCATTCCATTTCCAAACATACCATTTCCCCCTTGTAGGATTTTCTTCGAACTCCCTTCTTCCCTTCTAGTGCGTATATTCCTAGTTTCAGATTAGTCTTTCCTTTGCCTCCATAAGGATCGTGACTTCGGAACTTCATAACCATGTAAGCAAAAATGTATACTTAAAAAAAACAAGCAAACTAAAATAACTGATTTTTTTTGTGGAAAGTTAATACATATGTAATCATGTGTACACATAATTTATGTTACAAACGTATGTAAGTAAATTTTATGTACATTTTAAGAAGTAAATAAAAATATGTAAACTTTCTCGTTATGATCATTGTAAAACACCTTTTTTTTCACTAACAAGCCCATACATTTGTATGTAGGTTTAACAGTTTGGTTCCGGATATAACGATGTATTTTTCTTAATCCCTTGAATATCGTTATAACCGGATTTTACTGTATAACATTTTATGTTGATAAATTCATGCTACCAGGAGTTATCGTGTACCCAAACAGGAATTGTTTTTCATTTTTTGAATCAGGGGATCGGAAAACATGATATTCCGGTGGAAACTGAATCATTTCTGACCGATTACATAACTTTCCCTATATTTCGTGTAGCTTAAATTATATAAATTTTGTGTGGATAAATTCATTCCTCCGGCAGTTATTAGGGTTTTCAAGTTGAGTCCCCTCTTCCCATCGGCCGATTTTGCTGATAATCAAAAGGGTTCTAATAGGGTTACTTTAAATATGACATTTCATGTCGATATATTCATTATATCGGCAATTATTGGGATTTATGATTTGAGCCCCCTCTGATCCCCTCCTTCCCTTCGACCGATTCTGCTGAAAATCAATAGGTGTCGTCTTTGCGGGTTTCTGAATACACATATAAAATTTCGTGACGATACATTCATTCTATCGGGGAGTTATCAATTCACAAGTTATTACATTTCGTATTGCTGAGGAAATAGGATAAAAGCGGAATAAACGTTCAGCAGTTCAAAGGCATCATCACATCATGAAAGGCATCATCAAAGGGAATGTTCCATGAAAATAAGATAGTAATTTTTCCGTAGATCTCACAGATCGGGTTGGGCGCAAAAGCTATTTTATATAGAAAGTCAGTACGAGATAAAAGTCAGATCTAAGAAGGGTCAGAGATGGGGAAGTAGAGTAGAATGGTTGAAAAAGAGATAATCGGTTCAAAATGCTTCTTAAACCCTGTATAGAACAATAGGGGAGCCACCGTGAAGAGGTCTTTTGTAGGGCGGCTCAGGAGGGACTGGAAGAAGGGAAAAGTGGAGGATCACACATTGAGTGGAACCGTACTCCAATAGAGGGGTGGGTCTGTACAGTGGCTAATTCTTTATATATTTTTTGAATGTATTCTAAAATTTGTTCAAAAACAATAAGCAGAAGGACATACATGAGATAAATAAATGATAAAATAATAAGTAATACAAAATATATGAATAATAATAAGAGAGAAGAAATAAAGAAAGGTGTAAGTACAACATAACAGTAAAAATTTACCAAAAAAAGTAAATGAAAAATATATGAATAATAATAAGAGAGAAGAAATAAAGAAAGGTGTAAGTACAACATAACAGTGAAAATTTACCAAAAAAAGTAAATGAAAAAATAAGTAATACAAAATATATGAATAATAATAAGAGAGAAGAAATAAAGAAAGGTGTAAGTACAACATAACAGTGAAAATTTACCAAAAAAAGTAAATGAAAAAATAAGTAATACAAAATATATGAATAATAATAAGAGAAGAAATAAAGAAAGGTGTAAGTACAACATAACAGTGAAAATTTACCAAAAAAAGTAAATGAAAAAATAAAATAATAAAAGTAATAATTCATAAAGTAGTTAGTAAGTTATTATGACTCATGCCCGGGCTTTAACTATATTTTTATTTTTCAATAGTTAATCAATTTATAATGAAGGTTTAAGTAAAATAAACCCAAATATTTGTTCTCTTATTCTGTGCTATTCATCTTCCCTGTTAACCCAATAAGATAATTGGGATTAGATTTAACATTTTTGCAAGATTTAAAAAAACAATATGGCATCTCTTTAGTATCTTTAGAAGAAATCCAAATGAAAAGTTTGTTAATTGATTTTTTTTTTAAATACATGCACTTTCTTAAAAATTGCACGTCTTGAACTTCCAATATTTTTTAGGGTCCTTTTCGGAAATTACTGTAGAAATCAAAATTTACTAGAAGACCAGAGCTATAATTTCTTTAGGAAATGTGGTAATTTTATTTATTTGTTTATTTAATTATTTATTCTTTTTGTTTTAATTATTATTAATTATACTTATAATTTCTTTTTTTTTTTTTCAGAAATCTTTTCATCAGACATTTTTTTACATGGATCCAAAATACAAGGACAATACATTTAATGAAAAAACTTTATGTCTCTTAAAATCAGATTAGAGGGCTGGAGTGTATGTGGCGTCCATTTATAAAGTAGGCTGGACAGTGAAGGGGGCGGGGAGGGGGGTAAGGAGAGAAATGATGCATGAAGATGAGAGGGGGTGGTCTCAAAGGGTCGCCTTCCTGTGATCTACGAGATGCGATGAAAAGTGCGGAAAGCCTAGCCAACCTCTAATAATGGGCTTTTCGCATGAAGGAACTACCTTACTTCCTAAATAATAATAATAATATAAAAGTATTAATTATAATAATTTACATTACGAAGAGATCAACGTAAATGTCATGTTATAAATATTTTCAAACGACTAGCTATATTTTCTTTGAGGGGAAAACTAGGAAGACAGAAGAGACAAGCTGCAATCTAGCGAGGAATTGAATAACTAAATTCTTTAGGATGGGTAGGTTTTGTTTCATATGATAGCTTCAAATACCTGGGGGCCGTTATCACGGAAAGGAATGATGTTAAAGAAGACATCAAAGAAGGCGGCCGGGAATAGATGCTACCGGTCACTGCAGAAGGTGCTCGGATCGAGGACTGTGTCCCGAGACGCCAAAATAGCAATTTATAAAACAGTCCTGAGACCGGTCGTCACATATGTGAGTGAAACCTGGGTCCTGACTAGGAGAGACGAAGTCCTACTCAATACGTGGGAGAGGAAGGTATTGAGGAAGATGGCCGTATATTTCAGAGGGGGATAGATAGAGGATACGGACGAATTGGGAGCTGAGGGACCTGTACAAGAGCCCGGACCTGGTGGCCTTAGTGAAGCAGGGGCGGCTCCGATGGCTGGGGAGGATGGAGCCAGACAGATTGCCGAAGAGGATACTGGAGGGACACGAGGGAGGACAAAGAAGAAGAGGTATACCCCGCTTAAGTTGGCTGGAGGACGACCTAAGAACGATGGGTAGGAGAAGATGGAGACGGGACGCCGAGGATAGAGAAGAATGGCGGAAGATCGTTGCGGAGGCCCAGGTTCTACAAGGACCGTAGCGCCAGGGATAGTAAAGTAAAATAAGTAAGGTTCAGTAGACAAGTACGCTATCCCTGAGCTACCGGCGCCCACAACAAATAGTCGACTTGATTGAGTATCCCTAGAAATGCGCGAACAAAGGGTATTTTTTTACAAAAACAGGTAAGATCGTGGGCGAGGTGGGTATGATGGGTAATGATACTTTACGACAGAGAAACTACCCATTTCAAGGGTAACAGCAGAGGGCAAAAGAGCAATATAAGGGCAAAAGGCAGCTCCAACCCCAATAGCCTCAGCTAAAGTAGGTTAGTAATTTTTAACAACTTTTTTCCTTTTATGACGAACAGGGTAACTCCAAGAGATATTCTTACCCACAACGCTCAGTTCAGGAACAAGACATTCTTTTTACTTCTTTCATTTCTCTCATTCACTTTTTTATACTTCCTCAGCTATGCGGAGTATAGCGGAAGTTATTTAATCTGTCAAAAATTGGATGTTGAATTTAATGCAATAGTCCCGTGTTTCATTAGACACGCTGTACGGGTTATAAGTGCCACTGATGATGACTCAGTTGCAATTGAAAATCGGTTCTGGTAGGAAATAAAACGTTCTTTATTTCCATGAGAAATCTCGTCATACAACAGTTTATCACGTATGGAATTTCATAAATTCCGCCTGATCCTAAAAATGAAAAAAAAAAAAAAATTGTCAGCATGTGTCTTTGAACTCCCAATATAATGACAATTTTATATGTACCTAAGAACGAAACCTATTAGTTTTCAGCAAAATTGGCCAAAGGGAAGGAGGGAAAAAAACTCTTTTTGACTTTCAAACAAAAGTTGGTTCCAGAGAAAGAGTGGCAACTTACGTTGATTAATTCGTTACAATTAATTGTTTGTCAATAATATTATGTACTACTATCAATACGATAGTCTTGTAATTACAATGTAACTACAATTATGAAATCCGGCTTATTTTGGAAATATTAAAATTTTTTACAACTCACTTATTACTTAAAAATAGTTTTTTAGAACGAATTTTCACAACAGTTGTTAAACATGAGTAACGAGACACGACAACGAAGTAAAGACACCGTCAGAGCTAAAGCCAGTGACAATTATTGTACTTTGCTTCTTATGATGTACAACTGTTCGTTTTTCATCACAATTTCATGAGATACGACAGTACGATTTTTGAAGTGTAGGACGTTTTGAGGTAGATGCAGCGTTTTCCCCCTCCAAAACGCAAACGCAAAATCGTAACATTCTTGATGCCAACTGAGTAAACTGTGATGCAACACGTGTATTTCTTAACCGTTTTTTTTTTTTTTTTTTTTTTTTTTTTGAGTTTGCAATTCTTTAAATTTACTTATTGTGCATCGTATAAGTGTACTTATTGTGTTAAATTTATTGTGTATCGCATAAAATGTACACAATACAATGTACACAAAAAACAAGTGAAAATGGAGATAAAAATGGTAAGTAGTTGATTTTTGTTTTATAACGGTTATTCTATTCTACAATTCCGAAAATATTTTTGCGATTTTACAATAATGGCATTTACTTTTAGATAATAAACAAAAACAACAGTCGACCACCACTTACAGTATTTTATTTTATTATTTTTTGGGGGAATGGCTGCGGTCTAAGACGTTTAGTCATAAAACAAAAACGTTTATTTTAGCAGATAATGTACAAAGATCTTGAAGCAGATAAGGACGACACCTGTTGATTTTCGGCCAAAGCGTCATGGGGAATTGGAGGGGAGTTCCGCTCATGGCAGAACAACTTTTGACCTACAACTAGAAAGTGAAAAGAGCTATCTCCGGAAGTCACGATCCCAACCTGCAAGATGATCCGCCACGAAAATATTCCATTTGAAAGTAACATCACCTGGAAAGGAAATCAATAACTTCAAGGAGATGTCATGAAACACTGAAAAGTCCAAGGCTGGCCGGTCCACCAGGCCTACATACTGAAGCGTGTACTCCAGATTTCTTAAATATCTTAAGCTAAGTTAAAAAAAAGAAGTCAACATGTATTCTTGCATAACTGAATAAAAAAAGTTGTCGGTCAATCACCGACTATGTACTTCCCCAGAATAAATTAACTTTTCGCGCCTCCTATAAAACCAGTCCACCATTTGCGCCAATGCATCAATTTTGTATCGATAAATTCATTATATCGACAGTTATTAGGGTTTTTAAATTGAGCCTCACTCACCTGAATGTCGATACATTCATTAGATTATTGAATTACCATCCATGATGATATGCAAGGTACCTCTCTGGACATGACCGAGTTCAAAGAACCCACTTCTCTTCTGGCTACGCCTACGATACCCTCAACTCTTCCTAGTACTTTTTTTCCTTCTTTGTGTAGGTTGAAATGAAATACGAGGAACATTTTATCAAAGGACTAAGGTATCACCTTCAGAGAGGCTTTTTATATTATAAGAATAAAATATTTTAAGCTGTATTTTTTCTGTTTGTGCTCGGGGTCGGTGAACTTTCATCTTGCCCCCCCCCCCCCCCCCCCCCTTACAAATTTGTTTTTATCCAACAATTTTTCCAAGTACCTAAAGCAATGTTTGTCCTTTATAATGAAAATCGTTTACTTAGAACTGTTGATTTTGTTGAAATTTGATTTACTTAACATTTGATAAAGAGCCTTTACTTTTCTAAAGCTATTTTTTTTTATTATTTGAATGATAAATTTAAAATCGTTTAATATTTGCATTCGTAATTGCATGAACTTTATTTTAGAAAGGTTTAAAGATTAAAAATCTCCCGTAACTAGATCTCAAATAGGTACAATTTTTATCAAATAGGAACCAACTAATCATGGAAAAAACAAGTGGTCCCCAAGGTGTTGTTTTATTGATTTTTTACATTTGTTATTAGTATCTATTATTTATATGAAGCGGTATCACTTTTTACCTATAATTTATATGAAGAGTAGTATTAATATTTACCAATTATGTTGTTTGGGCCTACTTTTGCTAGGGTAAGGCGGATAAATACATAAGTGAATTTCTCCCCACTCTTTGCACCTAGGGTACAGAGTACAACCCTAGCCATCTCAGTTTCGGACCCGGCGTAAACAAGTATGTTTGTCCCCGGTCCTACTCTCGCGTGTTAGTCTCAAGTTTGTGTGAGTCTAGTGGAGTACCAGTCTAACTGTCGTGGGTACAGTACGGCTTTACGTCCCGTTCTGTATTATAGTTAATGGTTACTCAAAGTGTGCCTATCGTGTAAGAGTACGGTTTTACATGCCATCTCTTGTGGAGTCATAGCCACTCATAGTGTTATAGTAAAGCCCTGTTCTTTCTGTATAGCCTGGCCAGGCAATATATAAGTAGTTCAATTATATCAGTGTTCCCCCACCTTATGTATCTTATAGATTCGACTGGACCAGAGTGCAGACTGCAATCTGTAAGTACATAGTTTAAGGAAATATTAGAATAATAGAATTTGCCTCAATTTATGTTAAGGAACAATGTTTTGGTCCTGAGTTGCCTCAATTTATGTTAAGCTGGTCTTCTCCCGGAACCAGCACTATCGAATACAGTCCACTACAGAGAGCTTGCCGTGTCTACAAAGTTGTGCGTAGACATGTTTTGGTCCTCCGGGCCGGATTAAA
This sequence comes from Aradus depressus, assembly GCA_963662175.1. Classification (NCBI taxonomy): domain Eukaryota; kingdom Metazoa; phylum Arthropoda; class Insecta; order Hemiptera; family Aradidae; genus Aradus; species Aradus depressus. The sequence goes on along the minus strand of OY759214.1, from coordinate 94,803,733 downwards.
TGTTTTGGTCTGGTCCGGGCCGAATTAAAATGTTTTGATCCAAATTTGGCAAAATTCTGTTATTTTAATAATTTCTTGAATGTGCTTGTCTGGCCGACATGATCCGTGCATGAAAATAACTGCTACTCCAAAGTTGTTACTGGAGTAACATTTTCATTCTAATCACAGTTACTAGATACGTGCTCTCAGTAACATATTGTGATTTTGGTAACCTGCTACTGGTTATCTATATCTCGTGTTGATTAATCATCAAATGTGTTTGAATTTACAATCGATTGTAAATTTAGTTTAAACTAATTATTAGTTTCAAATGTGTCTTATAATTGTTTTCTATTACATGATTGCAATTAGTTTTTCTTACGTGCTTATAATTAGTTTTTACGTGTTTATAAATTTCTCTTTCGTGTTATAATTAGTTTTCTCTTGTGTTTATAATATTTCTTACGTGCTTAAATTAGTATTCATTATGGATTCGAAAACATTGAAGAGTTTCAATATTTTAAAGCTCAAAAATGATACTATTTTACAAAATATTGTGCAAATTCATTCGTTTATAGAAAGTGTAAAACTTGATAACAGTTTAAAATTTGTGTTTAAAGTAATGATTCCTAACTTGGAATCAAGTTATCAAGAATTTTCCGATACCTATTCTAAAATAGTGGAGTGTTTCGCTATATCTGACATACCAATACCCCAAGAGATGACAGATATGCAACTGAGTGTAAATCTAATGTTTTATAAGGTAAAAGGTTACTACGAATTGATTTTTTCAAATAGTGAAGAAAAAATTTGTGTTGTTGATTCAAAAAACTTCTCCGTAAACCCGTTACCCACAATAAGTCTCCCTGAGTTTACAGGAGATTGTCTTAAATGGTGTACATTTAAGGATCTTTTTATTTCAATTGTTCATCAGAATGAGCGTTTATCACATTCTATGAAGTTCAATTACCTCAAAAGTTGTCTGAAAGGTAAGGCTTTATCTCTTATAAATCATCTCAGTATTTCAGATTCCAATTACTCCATCGCATGGACAGCTTTATTAGAACATTATGACTCCAATCGTACTATAGCCATAGAAATACTGGAACAGATGTTGAGTTTTCCTAGTTTTTATACCAATTCACCGGATAACCTGGACAGATTTCTGGCGACCTTTGCGGAGTTAGGTCTAGCATTTAATCAGTTGTCTATTCCTAATGTCAGTGAGTTTCTCTTGTTTTATATAGCCTTCAAGGTCCTAGATCCAGATAGCAAAAAACAATTCTTGTTGGAGAACAACAAAGTCGAGTTTCCTACTCTGGAAAAATTGGTAGAGTTCGTGAAGAACCATAGAAAGGCTATGGGTGAAACTAAAGTCAAACCTTGCACTGAGCCTAAGGTAAATTCTCCAAAAAATAAGGTAAGTTCTTATCATAAGGTAAGCCTTATTAGTTCTCGTACTGGTGTTATAAGTTCTCTTACTACTTGTTTATATTGTGATAAACAACACAGGATATTTGTTTGTCCTGAATTCAAATCTCTTAGTTCGTTTCAGAGAAATAGTTTTGTTAAAAGTAAGAACTGTTGTTTTAATTGCTTATCTCCAAATCACAAAGTGAAAGTATGCCCATCTCGCGGCCGTTGTTATAATTGCAAATTAAAACATCATTCTTTATTGTGTTTCAAGAAGTTTTCACGAATAGCATCTCCTATAGATCGTTCTCGTGATAATCAGGTTCGTACAGTGTCACAAGAACCCTTAAAGGGTCCCTCTGATGTTACTCAGTTGAGTTCGTGCTCAGCTCAAGTGACAAATACTGTCTCCTCGTTTACAGTTCTTTTGGGAACTGCTGTTATTTGTGTTCGTGGAAAAGGAGGCAGAGTTCATCATCTTAGGGCACTTATAGATCCTGGAAGCCAAGCTAGTTATATTACTGCTTCATGTGTTCAAATCCTCGGTTTGAAGAAGCAGCGTGCGAATGTTACGTGTTCTGGTATTGGCGACATGCCGTCCCAATCTCCTTCAGGTGTTGTTAATTTGTTGATACACCCTGAGAAATCAAAGACAAGTTTGTGCACTCAAGCATTTGTTATTCCTAAGATAACAAATCTGCAACCTTCAGTGAATCTTTCTCCTTCGGTTTGTGATAACTTTAACCATTTAAAGTTAGCCGATCCCAAGTTTTATATACCTAGTGATATTCATGTTCTTATAGGCGCTGAGTTATTTAGTTCAATTATAACTGGTGAAAAAATAACGTTTCCTCCTGGTGTTCCTACAGCGTGGAATTCAGTCTTTGGTTATGTGTTAATGGGTCAGTGTGGCACCCAAAGTGTTGAAACCAAGAGACCAGTTCAAATAATTACATCTACTGTAAGTGTTAAGTTAAATTGTGAAGTTAATAAACTCCTCCAGCAGTTCTGGGAGTTAGAGGAAATTCCTTCAGCCAGTAGTGTGTCTTTGAGTCCCGAAGAAATGCTAGCTGAAGAAATGTTTACCAATCTTCATTACCGTGAAGAATCAGGTAGTTATGTAGTTTTCCACTACTTGTGAAACCTGATGAAAGTTCAAAGTTAGGTTCATCCTTCAATATCGCAGCTATGCGTCTAAATTCTGTTAAAGGAAAATTTGTGAAAATTTCTCAGTTTGATGAGTTTTGTTATACAGTTAATCTGTCACCAACAGCTAACAAGAAGAGAGCAGTTCTCTCTAATATAGCTCGTGTTTTAGATCCGCCTAGTAGGATCGGTCCTGTCACAGTCTGGGCTAAGCAATTTCTTCAGAAATTGTGGCGTTTAGGTCTAGACTGGGATACCCTCTTGCCTGAGCAGGAATGTAGTGAATGGCAAATGTTTGTCACTTCTCTCAAACTAGTTTCGCAGTTTCGTGTTCCAAGAATCATTCTTCCCCCTGATTCTGTAGAGTGCAGTCTCATTGGATTTTGTGACGCCAGTGAGAAAGGTTATGCTGCAGTTGTGTATTTACGCAGCCAGAATTTAAGTGAAAGTGGAAGTTCACACCTTCTGATGGCCAAAACTAAAGTTGCGCCAGTAAAACCAGTTACAATACCTCGTTTAGAACTTCTAGGTGCAGTTCACCTTATGAAGTTAGTGAATCACGTTCATGAAGCTCTGTGTGCTTCAGTGATTATTTCCAATGTGTTAACATTTACGGACTCCTCCGTTGTGTTGAGTTGGCTCAGAACAGAGCCACATAAGTTACAGACGTTCGTGTGTCATCGTGTTGTTTCCATTCTCAGTTCACCTGTTACACTGAATTGGAACCATGTTTCTTCTCAAGATAATCCAGCCGATGTCGCCTCTAAAGGATGTTTACCTGCTCAGTTTCTACAGGATCCTCTTTGGCTTCATGGTCCCATCTGGCTCACTTCATCCATAGGTGAGTGGCCTAAATCTCGAGAAGGTAATATTAGTGAAGTTCCTGAGTTAAGAGTTAGCACTCTTGTGGCGTCTACACAGGACGTTTCGTTTGACATAGAAGATCAACTAGCAACATGTTCGAACTTTTCCAAGCTTCAGCGTTCTATAGCTTATTGGTTAAGATACATGCGAAATCTGAGATTATCTCCGAAGGTGGTTGGCCAGTTATCTCTTGGAGAGTTACACCAATCTACTTTAGCGTTAGTTAAGATGACTCAACAGAAGTATTTCGCTCAAGATATTATAGCTATTAGAAAAGGCAAAGAATGCTCTGCTCAGCTCAAATCGCTGACTCCAGTTCTTGATCCCCAAGGTCTTTTACTGGGGGGTGGAAGACTTCAAAATTCTGATCTTAGTTTCTATGCTCAACACCCAATGATTTTACCCAAATCAAGCGTTGTTACGGAACTTCTCATACAACATTATCATAATTTGTTTTTACATGTTGGAGATAATACGCTCAATTATTTACTTCGGTCAAAGTTTTGGATTATATCCTCTCGTTGCGCCATACGTCGTGTTTTGCGTATGTGCCATGTGTGTCGCAAGTGCAATGCTCGCCCTGTTGTTCCTCTAATGGGCAATTTGCCTGCGCCTCGAGTTAGTTACTCTCGTCCATTTCTACATAGTGGTGTAGATTTAGCTGGACCATTCCTTGTTAAGGAATCTCTGCACAGGAACTCTAAGCAGTTCAAAGCTTACCTGTGTATCTTCGTGTGTCTATGTGTTAAAGCAGTTCATCTTGAACTAGTGTCTGCTCTTTCCTCGGAAGCGTTTCTTGCAGCATTTGACCGATTTACAAGTCGTAGAGGTCTGTGCTCAAATTTATACTCCGATGAAGGTCGCAATTTTGTAGGAGCCGATAGAATCCTACGTGAAGCTTACAGAACATTGTTCACAGCTGACGTCCTACCGTCAGCTATGTCCAAGCGCTCAGTTACTTGGCATTTCCAACCTCCATTTACTCCTAACGTTGGCGGTATTTGGGAGGCAAATATTCGTTTTGCTAAGTCACATCTTACAAATGTGATTGGCAACCAAGCTTTGTTGTTTGTTGAATACACGCGACCAGTATCTAAGCTGGTCAAGGTGTCAGTTTAGTTTCGTTAGTGCTCTCTCGCTCTCCATAGAGTGTTGTGTTCCCATTCCGAGGGCTTCCCCAGCGCGAAGTCTTCAGTGATAGCCCCCTCTGAAGTGAAGAACGCAGTGTGGTTCCTTACTTCCTTCTCAATCATTTCCCTCATCCCCTCTTGGTTTGCGAGAGAGCTGTAATTCTTAGAAGTTTATTTGATTTTTTCTTAGTTGAATAAGTTTCTTTAATTTTTTTTTTGTGTTCTAGGATAATTCTCAGAAGTTTATTTGATTTTTTTCTTAGTTAAGTTTCTTTAATTATTTTGTGATGTGTGATTATATAGTGATTCGTTTATGTTTGCGATATCACTCTATTGTGTAGTTTGTTCACTATGTGTAAGGCTCACATAACTCACGTTTGAAAAATTAGTTCAAATTTTTGGTGGGTGTATGTTTGGGCCTACTTTTGCTAGGGTAAGGCGGATAAATACATAAGTGAATTTCTCCCCACTCTTTGCACCTAGGGTACAGAGTACAACCCTAGCCATCTCAGTTTCGGACCCGGCGTCAACAAGTATGTTTGTCCCCGGTCCTACTCTCGCGTGTTAGTCTCAAGTTTGTGTGAGTCTAGTGGAGTACCAGTCTAACTGTCGTGGGTACAGCACGGCTTTACGTCCCGTTCTGTATTATAGTTAATGGTTACTCAAAGTGTGCCTATCGTGTAAGAGTACGGTTTTACATGCCATCTCTTGTGGAGTCATAGCCACTCATAGTGTTATAGTAAAGCCCTGTTCTTTCTGTATAGCCTGGCCAGGCAATATATAAGTAGTTCAATTATATCAGTGTTCCCCCACCTTATGTATCTTATAGATTCGACTGGACCACAGTGCAGACTGCAATCTGTAAGTACATAGTTTAAGGAAATATTAGAATAATAGAATTTGCCTCAATTTATGTTAAGGAACAATGTTTTGGTCCTGAGTTGCCTCAATTTATGTTAAGCTGGTCTTCTCCCGGAACCAGCACTATCGAATACAGTCCACTACAGAGAGCTTGCCGTGTCTACAAAGTTGTGCGTAGACATATGTATTCATATGAAGTAGTAACAGTATTTACCTATTATTTATATGAAGAGTAGTATCACTATTTACCAATTGAAGCGGTCATTGTTGAAAGGGGATATGTAACAAAAATAAAAATTTTGGGAAGCTCAATAAAACTTCCTAAAGAATTGCGTCACATACCTCCTTTCAACAGTGACTCAGATATTCTCAGCTCCACCACAACCAAAGAGCGCACTGCACATGTCTCATTTCAACACAGAAGATGTGTTCAGTCCTCAAGTATAAAAAAGTTGTTTTGACATTTGATGTCACATATCCCCTTTTAACAATGACAGCTTCAATTATTTATATGAAGAGTAGTATCACTATTTACCAATTATGTATTCATATGAAGTAGTATCAGTATTTACCTATTATTTATATGAAGCAGTATCAGTATAAACCTATTATTTATATCAAATAATAACAGTCTTGACATATTAATTATATGAAATAGCATCAGTATTATTTACCTATTATTTATATGAAGTTCAGTATTTACCCGTTATTTATCTGAAGTAGTATCAGTACTTACTTATTATTTATATGAATTAGTATCAGTAGGTATATACCTATTATTTATATGAAATAGTCTCAGTATTTACTTATTATTTATATGAAGTGGTATTTACCTATTTCTATGCTAAGTGGTACTCGATGTGTGAGTGAGTAACGTCTAGCCAACCATCGCAGTAAGCTGTAATGTAACGTAGTTAGTAGTAATGTAAGCTTTACAAACTACATTTTCGACTAATCTTGTATGTTTAGAATGGAACGGAGAGATTGAGAGCCCTCCAGAACCGAATCAGAGCCAATATAACTTCCTGTTCCAATAATTTGTGGTAAATAATGTTTCAACTCTCTCACTATACCCTCCTGCTTTTTTGGTCAATTTGGCTGATAATCAGTAATTTCATACAACACACACAGACCGAGAGAACATTTAATTCGTGCTGAGGAAGTACGTAAAGTATATATATGCTACGGGAAAAGTTAGATTAATGGTTAAACCTAGGATTACCCGGGTAAACCTAGTAGTACCCGCTGCCGCTTGGTTAAAGTCCGAAATATAATTGAAATAGTTCATGTTTCGGGCTTTACTCGGGTAAAGTATATGTTAAAGCTAGAACCTGTACTACTTCAAATATAGGAACGACGGGAGGGGCAGATATATCGTCCCGCCGGCAAATAAGCCCCCAAATTTTGTAATATTTCGATTTATGTTTGTTCTAGGAATTTATATACCCAGATGAATGATTATCGCTGTTAGACAGCTTACAACAATGAAAATTGAGGTGTGGTCGAGCTAATTAATAAGTACCTAATCTTTATAGTGGAACATACGTCCACTAATGTCCTTGCCATTATTAGTATATCCAACTTTAACCAAGCGGCAGCGGGTACTACGCAGTTTACCCGGGTAATCCTAGGTTTAACCGTTAATCTAACTTTACCCCTAACATATATATTACTAAGGGTGTCCGTTATTTTGAAAAAGTTTAAATTTTGATGATTTCCAAACGGATTCCGGTTTAGAATCACGAAAAAATAAATCTCTCAAAATTTGGAATTTTTTGAAATGGAAAAACCGATCATTTGGATTTCAAATGGAGTTTAACATTCGTTTTCGACACTTCAAGACCTTTTACAGCGCGGTTCGTTTAATTTCTAATGTTTCGGCTTCAAAAGGGGGAAGTACATTTCAGGTGATCCACCGACGACCATTGGTTGTGTGTGGAGCCCTGGTCACATTCGGTGAATTTATTCAGAAAGGTGTTGCGAACGGACCAAAGTTATTGTGCCGGTTGTTGAAAGGTGAAGGACATTCTAGTTGCTGAAGTTGACATAAACACAACTGTACGCAGTTCTCTATGTGTGTGGGTGCATTGACCATGTCTGGTGCATTTCCTTACATGTTCTCCCACTCTCACTGACGAAGGTGCACCAGTAAAATCCACTCTTAAGTAAAGTCTTATACAGAAGTGCATAATGAACGTTAATCAACCATATTTTCGTTCTTTCTCTGAATCCAATTCACCGATTTGGGTGAAAATGTCTAAGATAAGACGAACCTACCGGCCGCAAATGGAAGCTATAGGCTGAATGCTTAGGTCCCTAGGTGTCCACATATGTAGGTTCGACTTTGACGTTCCTCCTGACACCGGCTCGCATTGCGACAACCTAACATCTTCCATTTACTGCCTGTAGGTTCGTCTCAGGTTAGTCATTCCTCCCACTACCTACAAGATAAAAAGTATTGATCGGCTAGCAAATCAATATAAATCTCTAATGTATCAAATATTCAACAATTTACGAGGAACTGTCGACCAAAGCACTCACACATTCCGCACTTCATCAATGGAATGAAGTATTCACTTTGAGAGTACCTACTATTGTAATAAAGAAATCAGATGTTATGCAAATTTTCAGAAATTCGAAGTTGGGTTTTTACCAAAATTTCATGTTTTCTGACCCTCAAATTCCAAAAATAAATGATATGAAAATGTCTTGGACATTCTGTGATCTCGAGAACGGGCGATAGAATGAATGTATCGACACGAAATTGTGTATAAATCAGGTCAGAAAAAATGAAATTCCATTGAAAACTCCTCATCGAATTTTTTGGAAGTTAATAATGGAAGGTAAATTCTAGAAAGTATCAACTTGCGTTAAGTTTTCAGAGAGATTTTAGCCAATCAGTAGAAAATCAGTTTTATTTCTGTCTGAGTTCTCTTTTTGTAATACAAATTCCAAAAAGGGAATACAATCCTAAGAAGGCTGAAGAAATTGCTACAATTATGGAGTGGGAGAGATTGAGGTCAGTAAAGAAAAAAAAAAGACCGGATTCAGAATTTATTTTTATTTTTTGCGGCCGCAAAAAAAAAAAAAAAATGATGGTACAGTTTGACCCAAAAACAGTGGCAAGGCTCTCATGCTGCAAAATTTAATAAAAACAATAATTTATAAAAATCCAGATATAAGTTTTATATGAACGAAAGGCTAAAAAGGAGACATAAAGACATTGACGAGCCGACACAAGACGACATAGGATCAGTGGAGATCATCTCGGATGAGAGATCATCGTTCAGCCAAAATATTCCAAATACTGTATGCTGGTATATACATATTATACTTCCCCACATATACCTTCCCTGCACGAATTAATCAATTACGTTTTCGCTCTCACTCCAAAGCCAATCGACCGCTTGGGCTAAAAATCAATATTTGACTCTGAATCCTCAAACTAAATTTCATGTCGATATATTCATTACATCGGCAGTTATTAGGGTATTTGAATCGAGACCCTCTTCGGATACACATATAAAGTTTCGTGAGGATATATTCAGTCTATCGGGAGTCATCGTATTCACAGACGCACACAGACATACATAGAAAATGTTTTTGACATTTATGGAATAAAAAGGACGGGAAACATAAAATAGTTTGTTGTGTATTGGTTATTAGCACAATTCTGTTGCAAGCTTGCTTACTGAGCTCAAGATCGCAGGTTCGAAACCCGGCCGAGGCCCTTGTTACCTCATGTCCACCAGAGTGACGAAAGAGCGCTCTGGCAGTAGGCGATATGACCTCGTAAAGCCCGGGCATGAGTCATAATAGCTATCTCTTTTACTTCCCCAGCTATAAAGAGTATAGGGATAGTTATTTAATCGGTGATCGGTGAGATTAGTGGGAGCCTTAACTCAAAAACGGCAATAACTGCCGATGTAATGAATGTATCGACAGGAAATTTCTTATTTAAAGTAAAAACCCAATGAGGACATAACCTGTCAAAGTTCCGAGATATCGGTTGAAGGGTATGGGGGGTTCGGGGGAGGGGATTCAATTCAAAAACCATTATAACTACCGATTTAACGAATTTATCGACACAACATTTCTGTGGACCCAGGGAATAAATTGGAAATTCTAAATTCGTAACTTTTTTACTTTTGCATTAATCATCATCCTTTAGAATAAAATAAATTATGTTTGCATCATTATTAATCATATACCTTCTAAATCTATAAGAGTGAATGACAATGAATATTGTTAATACTTTCTTGGATTTTCCATTACTTACCTAATTATTGACCACATTTACCTAATTTTTATACACACAATTATTAATCATACTTTTTGAAATACTCATGAATGATGCCTCTCTAAAGTTGAGCAAGTTGGTTTAACCGAAAACGCCCTCTTCACTTGGAATAGTGTGCGGTAGTAAAAAAATGGTTAAATACCTCGTGAATGATCCTCAAAAAAGTAGATTAAGTTGATTTAACAGAGAACATACACAATTTTATGATATACCAAGAAACCCACATCTGTATAATTCCGAAAGTATTAGAGTTCTGAGCTTCCAACTTCTTCACAGTGCGCAGATAGCTTGGGAGATGATCACAGTACACTTAACTCATTTTGTCCATTTTACGACTTAACAATGATGATTTAGAGGCCCCCATGTAACTCATCCTCGTTGTGGGGAAGTACATCATCAACAACCTTTTTTTTTATTCGCCTCTTTGTAAACTTTTTCTGGATCCGCCAGTGTAGAACAAATCAAATTATCAGCATTAAAACGCTGACAAATACATCAGTAAATTGTGTAATGCCCATACATATATGCGGATGGACAGCATACTTTCATGCCACTAATGTCCCGTTACCTCTAATAGAAGACATGTATGTTTTCTAAACTGAAATATAATTTTCAATTTAATTGTTCAGTGTTCCTTACAGAACATGTAACTGCAGTCTAGGCACGTACTCGTGAATATTACACAACTCTGCTACATTTAAATAATGTTTTCCAACATTAACTATTTCAATTTTTTTCTTTCTTTCATTTTCTAATCTGTTACAATCACTTATTATTTTGCGAAACAGTATTATTTTTTGATGTTCAAAGGGCGCCGGTAGGCACAGAGGTAGTGGTGTTTGTTTACTGAGCTCAAGATCGCGGATTCGAATCCCGGCCAAGGCCCTTATGATGAGCCCTACCGATAAAAATGTAGGGTAGGCCAAATTTAGGACTCCCATAGTAGAGTCGGGCTCATGTCCACCAGAGCGACGAAAGAGAGCTCTGGTAGTTGGCGACCTCGTAGTTAGCGCCCGGGCATCGGGTCACAATAACTAACTAACTTTGATGTCCGTAAACTTAGCCATTTTTGAATATTTTGACAATATATATGTCGTCTGTAGTTCTAGCGTATTCAGGGAAGAGGATGAAATTTTAAGGCGTCTGAGTCGTCAATAAATATTGTGAGATTTATGGTCACTTTTACTTCTCAGCTATACGAAATATAGGGGAAGTTATGAAATCGACCACAAATTCGATACGGAATTTTCAAAGGAATTTAAGGTTTCCGACCTCTAGATTCCTAATATAAAAATACGTGTATCTGTGAACACGTTAACTCCAATAATGAATGTAAAGACACGAAATGTTATAACTATAACCAGAATCCCATAAGGACAACACCTATCGATTTTCAGCCAAATCGGCCGAAGGGAAGAAGAGGATTTGGAAGGAGGCTCAACAAAAAAACTGTAATAACTTCCATTGTTTTGAATGTATCGACACAAAATTCCATATGTGAATTCAAACTCCAATAAGACATAACCTGTCACATTTCAGCCAAATCGACCGGAGGAGGAGGCTCAATTAAAAACCCTAATAACTGCCGATGTAATGAATTTATCGACATTAAAATGAGGATTTAGGAGCCCCTATGTAAGTTAACTATTGAATATTAGCGCAAACGGTCGACTGGTTTTGGAGGGAGAGCGAAATATTAAATAATAAATTCGTTCTGGAGATGTACATAGCTGGTGATTGACCGACTTTATTTTCTCTATTTATGGAAATTGCAGGGAAGAAAAAAGTCGTCGGTAAATCACCTGTAATCTTTTAATTTTTAATTTATTTATTAATTTGTAATTGTTTTCCCCTCTTATATAGGTCACTCATTGTGACCTCCTTAAAAGGCTCATTTATTTACAAAAAATATAAATAATAAAAAAAAAAATATATTTTGTAAATTCCTTGGTGAAGACTGACCAGTGATGCCCACTTAGATAGCACCGAAACGATCCTAACTTGATGGCAGTTAGCTGGATGATCTATATGGCGCCACATCTCTCCTACAGATAGCAGCACTCAGGGTCATCTCATATTAACACTATCCACGATTTACATGGAGATCAGAGTATATTTCCAAGGAGGTAGCTTGGAGTATATAATATAATATCTCCTGAAAATGACTTCCTCAGATATGGTACGAAGTGTAGGGAAAGTTACGTAATTGGTTACTGTGTCCACGATGACTCTTTAATAGAATGGATAAATCGATTAGAAATTTCATATTTTAATTCAAAACGTATGAATTTTTTTCAAAATCGGGCGAAAAGAGAGATTCCTAGTAATTAAGAAGGTTAAGAACGTTTGGGGTTTAGAGGGTTAAGAAGGTTAGATCGCAAGACCAGTCTGTTATTCCTAGCAATTAAGATGGTTAAGAACGTTTAAAGTTTAGAAAGGTAAAGAAGGTTAGATCCCAAGACCAGTCTGTTATTCCTAGGAATGAAGATGGTTAAGAACGTTTAGAGTTTAGAAAGGTTAAGAAGGTTAGATCCCAAGACCAGTCTGTTATTCCTAGCAATTAAGATGGTTAAGAAAGTTTAGAGTTTAGAAAGGTTAAGAAGGTTTGATCCCAAGACCAGTATGTTATTTCTAGCAATTAAGATGGTTAAGAACGTTTAGAGTTTAGAAAGGTTAAGGTTAGATCCCAAGACCAGTCTGTTATTCCTAGCAATTAAGATGGTTAAAAACGTTTGGGGGGAGAAGAAAAACAGTCAATTAATTCGCGTTGGGTAAGTACATCTCCGTGACTTTATTTTCTTTAATATAATTCTTTCCCCATAAAGCTCCTACTAAGGTAAGACCCGGAGACAAACTGTTCAAATAAAAGTATCTTCTTGTTGTCTACTGACAATGAGAGTGGGCAGGGAAGAGACAAAACAATGAGACACTGTCAACGGTGGGACCCAGCTGTCACTCCACACTCGCTAATTAGGAAGGACAGTCTGATCAGGTGTCACTCCACACTGGCTAATTAGGCAGGACAATCTTATCAGGTATCACTCCTCACTGGCTAAGTAGGCAGGCCAGTCTGATCAGGTGTCACTCCACACTGGCTAATTAGGCAGGACAGTCTGATCAGGTGTCACTCCACACTGGCTAATTAGGCAGGACAATCTTATCAGGTGTCACTCCACACTGGCTAATTAGGCAGGACAGTCTGATCAGGTGTCACTTCCACACTGACTAATTAGGCAGGACAGTCTGATCGGGTGTCACTCACACTGGCTAATTAGGAAGGACAGTCTGATCAGGTCTCACTCCACACTGCAGCATCCCATTTACTGTCTTCCCATAATGACAATTTTGATTTAATTTTATAATTAAACTAGCAGGTAACCCGGTATTGCCCGATTAATAACTGTAAGTTGAATATATAAAACATGCATATATTTTAAATATTGTCTATCAAACCATGGTCAAGTTTAGTTATAAACGAAGATCCGTTCCTAAAGGTAAATCAGAAAGGTAACGATTGTCTATAAGAACGGTTCGCTCTCAGAAAACTTGTCTCAGTTTATAACTAAACATGAAGAAGGTATAACGCCGAAACGAGTAGTTTATGTACATGGAACTACTAACTACTAATAAATCGGCATCCGAATCCCTGGAGGAGCACTTACACCTTCTAGAGGGTTCGCTGTGTCTGTGGTTACATTCAACTTGAGCGTGGTAATTGCCCAACTGTATGGCTAAATAATGATCCTCTAAAACCCGACAAAGAGGTACTTAGAACTGTACCTTGACAGACGACTGACTTGAAACAAACACGTCACGCAGACAACAGAAAATGAAACGACGATTTGGACTGCTCAAAAGACTACTAGACAAGCGATCTCAACTTGACCTCAACCACAAACTGAGTGTCTACAAGACCGTTATCAGACCTATCTGGACGTATGGTGTTAAGGTCTGGGGTTCTGCAAAGTCCTCTCACACCAAAAGAATTCAAACCATTCAAAACAAAATTCTTCAAACAAACACACAATGCCCATACTACGTTACGAACATAACATTGCACCACGATCTCAACATATCATCCTTATACGAAGTCAGACAACAGTTATATACTAATTTGTACAAAATGTTCACACTTCATCCGTGGAAGCCATGTCGGCCAGGTCCTTGCTGGGCGGGCCTCCACGACGACTGAATCGTAGTTGGCCGCTTGCCCTCTTGCCTGAGGAGGACCCCTGAGGAGACGGTGGTGTTGACCAGCCGTCTCATCAAGAGACTCGGTTTTTTTTAAAATTTTTTTTACTTTTCTTATGTTCATATTTCCTTATTGTGTTAAAAATTGTCAATATAAATTGTGCAATCAAAAAAAAAAAAAAATTGTAAGTTAGATGATTTTAGAAATGTTGAAATTTGCTAGATTCAGGATATTGTTTCTAACTTTTTCGTTAAGGAAGAATAATGGGATTTTAAAAAAAAGTTAGGAATGATTAAGTTGGGCATCAAATGAAATGTAATCTGAATATATTTTTTGTTATTTTTCATTTTTGAAGTGGCGACATGAAAGTGGGAGGGAATGCACGTGCAAAAGTTGGTCTCACAATTTTCATAATAAAAATCGTAAGAATGTTGAGAATCGTCTCATTAAGCAAACTTTGAATAAAATTCATTCGAGTGAAATCGGAACAATAGTTTTGTGTAAAGAGGATAATTGTCTCGGTAATATTTTCGATCTTGAAATTTAGTTAGTTGTAATTAGTACGTTATTATGACTCCTGTCCGGGCTTCAACTTCGAAGTCATATCGCCTCCTATCAGAGAGCTCTTACGGACATACCCGACTCTACTGTAGGAGTCCTAAATTGTCCCTACCCTAAATTTTTATTCACCTAGGGTAGGGGTATTTAACGAGTACATGACATAGTACAGGCTCGGGACCATCGCTTAACGTCCCATCCGAAGGACGAAATAAATGCTCAAGGTTTTTTTACCTCCCAGATAAAAAAAACACCTAAGAGCCTCGGCAGGGTTTCGAACCCGCGACCTTGATGTCAATAAGCAAGCACGCATACCACTCAGCTACCTGCGCCCTCATGGCTAGTTAATAGAATAAAGTATACCGTTTTCTATGTAGGTTAGGTTAGGTTTTATGACACATGCCCGGGCTTTAACTTCAAGGTCATATCGCCTACTACCTGAGCGCTCTTTCATTTCCTATATATATAATATGTTTATCTGCTTATTATTATTTTTTACTTTCTTATTTGTACCTTTAGTGTGAGGAAGTATTGTAATTGTGCGAAAATCCGATATCGAGTATTCATCGAAATCAAACGTTTCAAAGGTCCCCTGAACACGTTTTGCCGATTTTCACGATGCTGTCTGTTTGTGTGTAACTAGTTAGTTATTATGACTCATGCCCGGGCTTTAACTACGAGGTCATATCGCCTACTACCAGAGCGCTCTTTCGTCACTCTGGTGGATATGAGCTCGACTCCACTGTGGGAGTCCTAAATTTTGCCTACCCTAAATTTTTACCTGATATCGTACAGGTTCGGGACCATCGCTTAAAGTCCCATCCGAAGGACGGCGTGCTTAAGTTTATTTTACCTCCCATATAAAATAAACTAAGGACTTCGGCCGGGTTTCGAACCAACGAACTTGAGCTTAGAAGGCAAGCACGCATACCACCGCTCAAACTAAAAAACGATCGTAGCAATGAACACGAAATTTGAAAAAAAGAGATATCACATGTGCTAACCGTCTAAGTACATATTACAAGATAATGCTTATATTTATCACCTAATCAACAATCTCTTCAAATAAGAGTTGTAGAGAATACTGAAAGGCTCATTATACAATAAATAAAATTTATTGAAGGTCGCTCGGTTTGGGAGATTATGCGAAAAACCGTCCTAAAAAAAATCATGAAATCCATTTTTTAAGACGTTTGGTTGATTTATGAGAATGTTAGTCTTATCGAAACTTCGGTTCTTACCAAAAATGTTTCTTATAAAATTTCCAATCCGAGGATCCGAGACGTGTCTTCAGATTTCAGATAGGACCAATAAGAACAATGTTATATCTCCCAAAGAATGTACAATAAATTTCCTTAGAAACTATTTCCAAGTAATTTTAAATTGTAACACACTTACAAATTTTTGATGTGTAAACATCTTAGCTCTCGGTAGGGGCTACGTCAGAGAGTAAGTCTCGTTGATATACACAACTACACACTTCTTTACCTGAGATATCAGCTGTTTTTTAGCATTTATACGTTCATGGAATAACAAAGTGTGTAATATATTTCGACTGCATTTGACTCTTGATGTGCTTTTATGTGCTAGGTAGGTATTTTTAAGGTTGTGATCATCGAAAAAAGTGTGGTGTCGCCAATGACAAAGGTAAATATATAATAATACCAATAACGATAAAACAACTCTAGAAAACATGATTAGATATAACATTGTATTTTTACATTATTGATCATATTTTGCGTTGTAGTGAATCTAACAAAACTATCAATATTATGAACTATAAAATGATCTTTCGATAAGAAACTTTTAGGTTGATGCTTCGATAGCTTAAATTTATAACAACACTACAATCACAGTTATATTATATACTCGTATATTATTGGAGCTATCACAAACCTATAATTTCATGTATAAAAGAAATTGAAGAACAATAAATTTGAAAATTTAATTCCTCATACTACTTTTCTTATTGTAACAATATAAAACAAATAATCAAAATCAGTGCACGACAGCAAATTTTTGAAACTAAAGCAGATATTTACACATCAATTCTCGTGAGTTCTGCGTCACTCAAACATTCCTTGTTTTTTCTGTAAAGATATCTCACTAAATTTTATATAAATAATTTCATGCTACAAAAAAAACATCCCCTTCAGTTTTATCCTCGGGCACTCCTAGTAAAGTTTCTGTTTTACTGTAAGAAACTTGAAAAAAAAAAAAAAAAAAAAAAACATTGCATCCCTAGGCTGGTTTGATGTTCCTGGTTGGACTAGAAACAGGCTAGGTACTTCTATATCCTTTGAAAAATATTATACAAAGGGGTAGAGAAAAAAGGCAAAGGAAAGAAATGAAAGGAAAAGATTTGTGAAGGAAGAGAGGATAAAGACTGTTTTAATCAGTCCACAGAGAGGCGATGGGTCAAAGACCAGAAACAGAACCTAGCGGCTCAGGAAGACAGACTTCAGAGACATTCTCTCAACAAACATCCCCATACAAACAGTACAACGAGGTTATATTTATAAGAAAATTACCATAAAAGAATACAATAAAAATTAATAGTTAAAAATTGTGACACATGCGCGGGCTTTTTCCTAAATTTTGCCTACCTAGTTTCATTAATCTAGGCAGGCGTCTTTAACGTGTACCTGACATCGCACATGCTAGGGACCATCGCTTAACTTCCTCGACGGTGTGCTCAAGCATTTTTCACATCCTAGTTAAAAAAATCTCGGCCTGGTTTCGAACCCACGATCTTGAGCCCCCGAATAGTATCTAGTGTATTTATTAATATTAAGAATTGTATATTAATTTATTTTCCATTATTTATTTATTTTATTTATAGTTATTGTTTGGGCCTACATTTTTTGTGGTCAGTAGGGATTCTTAGCCCCACTCTCTTAACCAACTAGGTTCTGAGACTCAGTTCGGCTCCAGTGTCAGCTTAGTTCGGCCGTAGCAGTCAGCTCGTATGGTTAGGCTCAAGAGTTTTTGTGCAACTCTTGTGTGAGTCTAGGACCAGTTAGTGCAGAATTAACTCTTCTGTGAGAAAGACGATCCTACAAATCGTCTCGTGTAGAGCAGTGTGATTTGGCTACTTAGTGTGTGAAAGTACATGTGGTACTTCGCTTCTTATGTAGTTTCCATCGTGGGAAACCGTTCATAATGTGTTAATTACGTTTTCTCAGTTTATGTTTGCTTATAGACAAACAAGCAGTCAGGCCCTGTTCAATTTAATATAAGCCTGGCCAGGCACTATATATTAATTCCATATCATTGTTTCCCCCTTTATTATGTACCTTATAGATGCGGCTAAATCCAGTATCAAGAGTTACAGCTATCCATAAGTACATAATAGTGTTTAAGAAATATTAACACTAATAAAATTTAGTAATATTAAATATATTAAGAAACACAGTTTTCATCATTTTATGTTAAGATAGCTTCTTTATGAACTAGCACACAGAATACAGTCCACTCAGAAAGTGCCATGTTTACGAATGTTGTGCGTAGACAGTTATTATAATTTATCTCATACAAATATATTTTTCTAAGATTTAATATCGGTTGATGTATATAATTTATATGATGAAGATGGCTGATGTAGTCAGAAGTGATTATTTCACACTCTGCAAGATAAAAATGTAGTCTGACATTTCACAGATTTTATTATTTTACGCTAACCGGCTTTCGAGGCTGCCCTCATCAGTTGAAAACTCTAAATTGAATTTCCGGTGGATTACATAACTTCCCCTTTACTTGGTATATGTGGGCAAGTAAAACAAATAGAGATATAAGTCGCACGATAAACTTGTATTGATCTGGAAGGCACTATATCAAGAGTGTCACCAACTTTACAAAAGTCTCATATTTTTTTCAGATTTATAGCCCCGAGATTGCATAAATATACAAGTACTCCGCTCTCGATATCCCGCTGATATCGTCTCATGCCGGCTTTTTTATTTGTACTCTTTTTACGACAAATCTATGTACGATTCCGTAATATTTATTTACATTCAGTAGTTTTACGAGGATTTCTTGTCTCAAAAATCCTTCAACGTTTAGAAGCAAACGTGACGATGGTGTATATATAACTTCATGTATATATACCAAGTATTTATCATATTTTCAAATAATTATTTATTCATTTAATTTTATTTTTTCAGCCATTACCTCATACCTCTTCCATAAAATATTTAGGATTAACCCTCTATAGAAGGTTGACTTGGAACCCTCATACTCGGACGACACGACTCACACTAGACCGGCGACTTAGACTATTGTACAGTATTTTGAATAGGCGTTCTAAATTATCTACTCGACAAAAACTAAATTGTTATACTTATCTTCTCCGACCTCTCTGGACCTATGGCTTACAAATATATGGTACAGCCAAGACTTCAAACATCAAAAGAATACAGATATTTCAATCCAAGACTCTTCGACTGATCACACAATGCCCACCATACGTTAGCAACAAGACTTTACACCGCGACTTGAACATCACATCCATAGACACAACCATTAAACATTTATACCGTTTCTACACCAAAATTTACTTACACACCAATCCGGAAGTTCGCAAAATCTTAAGTATAAATTTACCCCACAATCCCCCAAGAAGATTAAAGAGAGTTTGGCATAGAGATCTCCTGTTATGAAGTGATGTCATGAGGGTTCACCGCTGGGTGTTTTTCCTCTCTCAAGCCTCTCATGTCATATTTATTTTTATTATTTTATTTTATTTTTATTATTTTTGTATAGTACCTACATGTCAGCCCAGCCGCTGGTTGTGCATCTTTTACATAGTTGTGGCTTTAAATAAATAAATACAAAAAATTTTTTTTTGTAATATTGATAAATTCTAATCCATATGTGTCAGACTCGACTGTGTATCTAATTTATAAGCTGTCTTATGTTGATGTATAAATTCTTATGACGTAACCTATTAACATTTTTTTGTTTAACGGAAATAAATATTATTATTATTATTATTGCGTATCGGCGACAAATAGCGGAGAAAGCCTCATATAAACATGTTTTGAAATAAATTGAAAGATAAACCAAAATCTAACATAAAAAAATAAAATCCAACTACTCAAAAAGCAGTAAAGAGTGAAAAATCGACGGGACAATGTGTTTGAAGGTAACAAAAACACCAAATCCGAAAAAAGGACCATCGAAACAATTCACTGCAGCACAAGCTAAACCTTGGATTTGTTCAAAAATTATAAAGAAAGTGTACAAAATTCCGTGTTCGGGCAATGTATATATATATAACAGATGACACAAAAATTCTGTGTTACGCATCTGACGCTGACGTATGTATGTATCAGAATAATGTGACAACCTTCCATAACTTTTGAAAGAATGATGTATTGAATTGGGATAAAATGAGATCTGCATTAGATCTAGGGAAAATATGGGCAGTGACATTATAATAAATGCACAATCATTTCCCCAAAATTGAAAAAAGAAACAAATAGTCCTTTTCCTCAAAGATATATAGTTAGCGTGAGCGCTTTCGGTTGTTACCCCCTCCTCAGATCCTTAAAAAGAACATACAATCAACAATATATAATGCAACCAATTTATATATTATTATTGTTTTATTATGTATTTTATTTTATTTATTTACATATTTACAACGACATAACATTTGTCTTGGCATCGGTGGACCCTAAGCTACCAAATCCGCTTATGTTGGGAAAACACTTCTTTTTTTCAGCAAATTAAGTAGACTGATTTCGATCATGTACAACGAAAGGCTACTATAAGTAAAGATGAAAAGTATGTTTCTTCGTAACTAAAAAATCAAATTCATGAATTCCGACAAAATATTGTGTTTATTAACACAACATACAATTATGAATATAAAAAATAAATTTTGAAAACAAAAAAATCAATTATAACAAATATACTTACTACTAATACCTAAAATTACATAAGTATTTTCTTTGTGGCCAATTTTTATTGGTCCCGAGCCTGTACGATGTCAGGTACTCATTAAAGACCCCTAAGTGAATAAAAATTTAGGACTCCAATAGTAGATTCGGGGTCATTTCCACCAGAGTGACGAAAGAGCGCTCTGGTAGTAGGCGATATGACCTCGTAGTTAAAGCCCGGACATGAGTCATAATAACTATAATTACAAAATGAATTACTAATATCTTAAACAGCTGTTTCAGAAGACGGACATGGAACCCTCATACCCTCTCACCAGTAATACACTAAACAAACCATTTAAAATGTTATATTTCCTTCTGAACAGATATTCAAAATTAACGTTAACACAAAAGCGAAACTGTTACACCTTTCTACTCAAAACACTCTGGATAAACGGCTCGTCAATTTAAGGGTCAGATAAAACCTAAAAATTTGTCTATAATAACCTAAATACAAAAGTGGATTATTTTTGTCTGAGGGTGGAATGGAGGCCAGTGCCTTCACATAATGAATCCACCAAACCCGCAATACATCTCATTCATTTCTCATCCTTTCTATCTTTCTATTCTAATTCTAAACACATTCTGATAGAAAATAGGCAATGTATTCTAGATATTGGTTAAATATAAATATTACAGTAATATATAAATATATATACATAAAGATATAAATCCAGAGCATATATTTATTTATTTATCTAAATAAAACATTTTAAAAAATACAGAAAACGAAGATTATTTACCATTTTAAAAGTATACATTTAATTAAGTTGAAACTTTTTTTTTTAAATTCACATCGAGCATCAGATTCCACTTTAGCAAATAAAGTTAGAAATAAAAACGACCAGAAAATGGAAATCTGAAATTCATGGAATGTTTAAATTAGAATTTTCAACTGGTGATACAATTAATTGATCAAATAATTCGCCAACCAGCATTTTTCAAAGAAACACTCTTTTCGTATGTCAACAATTATATAAGGCGGAATAAATGACACAATAAACAGTACAGAGATTTTGTGGGGTTTATCTAAAGGTTTTGAGAAGACAACATACAAGGAAAGGATACGTTTTATGCAGAATACTGCAAGGAGAAGAGAGGTTTGAGTAGATATCCTACAAAGAAAGGATATGTTTTATGTAGAATATTGCAAGAAGAGAGGTTTGAGTAGATATCCTACAAAGAAAGGATATGTTTTATGTAGAATATTGCAAGAAGAGAGGTTTGGATAGATATCCTACAAAGAAAGGATATGTTTTAAGTAGAATAATGCAAGAAGAGAGGTTTGGGTAGATATCCTACAAAGAAAGAACATGTTTAAGTAGAATAATGCAAGAAGAGAGGTTTGGGTAGATATCCTACAAAGAAAGGACATGTTTCAAGAAGAATAATGCAAGAAGAGAGGTTTGAGTAGATATCCTACAAAGAAAGGATATGTTTTATGTAGAATACTGCAAGGAGAAGAGAGGTTTGAGTAGATATCAAACAAGGAAATGGGAGATATTATTTATTAAAATTTGTCCAAAATATGTGCAAAATTACATTCACACTTTTTTTATTTTTTAATTCGCGTAGAAAATAAGTGTTGACTGGATAGTGCGTAACTAAAGTATTAAATTATAAAGTGAGCCATTCGTTCAAAAATGCTGGCTTGCCTCTCTTTCTTAAAGTATTGTCATTTTGATTTTCGACGTCTAAAAATGCAAAAAAATTCAAAATGCCATACCTGGTGGGCAGGCGTAATGCAGTTTGAGTATACAGTCTGGCGGTCAGGGTGACTTTTCTCTCAAATCTTTGTGGCACAATTTACTGAAACATAAAAATATAAAAAAATAGACATAAATACTTTTAAAGTTTTATATAATATAAATATATATACAGCATGGTACAAGGACTGCAAAATTACAAGTATACTTGGTAACTTCATGAACTGAAATTGGTTTAAACGAATTTACCTCAATTCGGTTTAGATAAACACACGTAGGTAACGTTTATACAGCGATGTGTGGACTAAAAGGGCAACATTATTTCTGCTGCTAATTATACCCTAAAGGGATAAATATGGATTCAGCCAAATGAGTGTACACTTGTGACTTTGATGAGACTTTTGGAAAACGACGGTTACGAAACACGTGGATGGAAGGCTAAAGCAGCGTATATCAAAATATCAAAGCTTTAGAATATTGTAGACACATGGGCGCCCATCATTAAGAGAAGGGGTGCAGCCTCCCTTAACGCCTGCAATATTTACTTTTTTACCTCAGAAATTCCATTTGGAATTTTCACCGGCAATGAACTTCCCCAGCTCGATTTAATCAACTAGGTATTCACCCTCCAGAACCAATCGGCTAAAAATCAATAGTTTACATACATAGTGACTTCTGAATCCTCATACTACATTGTGTCGATACAATTATTATATCGGCAGTTATTTAGGTTTCTGAGTGGCCTGCTGAACCGGTGGTGCTGATCAGCCGATTCATCAAGAAACTCAAGTGAAATTTGTGTCTAGTCTGTATCACATATCCTTGTTGTGAAGTATGTTCATAGTTGATTAAATAAAAATATGAAAAAAAAAAAATTGTTTTACCAGGTATGCTTATTGACGTGAAAACGTCTATTCGTTCGTTAAGCACCGTGATAGCCGGTCAAACTTTCTTGTGTTACAAAATACCGTCAGATTTCAATCGATAATAACTACGAGACTAATAATGCGATAACAACGGTTGAGGTCACAATGGACAGAGCATGTCTGTACGTGTTTGTTGTGCAGTGTTTGTTTTGCCGGTGACGTTATCGGGCTAGTGTGGGCCCCGGCGGATGATTGTTGCGAATTAGCATTGTGTAAAATTAGAAATTAGTGTAGCGTGATAACGGGTTTAGATAGGACGTTGATTCGGGTGTCATTGTAAAGAGCTTGAGGAGCACTACTAGAACTCAAAGTGAAACAAAAAAAAATATTTCCCGAAATATATGTAAAAATCTGTAATAAATTGAAAATTGCAAAAAAATTAAAGATGTCGTCTCATATGAATCGTAAATATGCGCGGAATTATAGAAAACGCAAAACAGAGGAAAGCTCACATCAAAAGGAATTTAAAAACCTAAAAAGTCTATTGCCGAGCAAATGCAAGAGCTAGGGCAGCATCGAAAAGAAAATGAAAAATGATTTTATACCGACGTTTTCACGGAAAATCTACGACGTGGACCTTGACTACGCCTTAATGTTTTTTTTGAAGCTTTTAATTTTGCCTGATTATTTATTTTATTCAATTAATTTATTTACTATATATATTTAACGTATACTTACAATATTTTATGTTCGATTTCAGTATAATTAAATATAATTCTATGCGTTTTACTTTTTTTTTTTTAAATAAATGATGGAGTTTTTGTATTAAAATAATTAAATCTGTGAAAGGTCAGACTATATTTTTATTTTGCAACCTGTGAGAGTTTGGAAGAAGAGTGAAAACTTTGTTGAATACAAATCGAGGAGGGGGATGTACATTTCCGGTGATTCACAGACATTTTATTTAACGTTAGCTTATGAGGGAAATCCTTAATTTTCCGGACCAACAAATTTATCTTAAAATTTTAGTAAAGTTTACCTTTCTGTGAAAAAATAATCTCACTTATCAGTGGACAGTTATTATAGTTTTTGAGTACTAACCAATCAAAATAAGGCATCTTTCTTATACACATATAAAACTTCATGTCGATAAACGAGTACTCATTGAATCAGATCATATTCAGTGTCAGACAATTTTCTTCCCCAACTATACCAAGTATAAGAGAAGTTACGTAATCGGTCAGAAATTAGAACTTGAGTTTTCATTGGAATTTGTTCCTATACTAATCCTTAATTCCAAAAGTTTAAAAAAAATGTCCGACTGTGTATTGTTGTCTACGAACATGATAACTCACGATAGAATATATAGACACGATAGACACGAAATGTTATATGTGTATGAAGGATCACTTGATGTTCCAAAATTATATTTTGTAATAAATGATTAAAATTTTTGAAATAAATGTTTGTCTAAGAAAAAGAATTATACTTTTTTAATTTATATTATTATATTTAATTCATTTTAGTATTATATTTTATACCTATATATATATATATATATACTTTTGAATGTATTCAACTAATTCTTATTATTTTTAGGTATAATAATACTAGTAATTTATTTAGTTATTATAATATGTAAGTAAGCTATATTTATAATTTTATTTTTGTTTTTAATAGAAGAGATATTATAGGGTTGGCTATGGCCTGCAAAGCGTGAGGACGCTATCTTCAGTGTTGTTTTGATGCTTTTAACTAAATAGGAACTATTTTTATAGGTTTTGATGCTTTTAACTAAATAGGAACTATTTTTTTAGTGTATTTATAATTTATTGTATATTATTTATATATCTTGATTGTTGTTTTGATAGTTGACCAAGATAGACTTGGTTTTGAAAGATAGTTTGAAATAAACTGAAATTTTGTAGGTTAAATAGTGTTCTTTTGCATTAATCGTGTAAATCCAGTTTAGTTATGTTTGTATCATTATTAATGATATACCTTCTAAATCTATAGGAGTGAATGAAAATGAATATTGTTAATTCTTTTTTGGATTTTCCCTTAGTTACCTAATCATTCCTTGACTAATTATTTACCATACTTTTTGAAATACTCGTGAATGATGCCTCTATAAAGTTGATTTAACCGAAAACGCCCTCTTCACTTGGAATAGCCTGCCTTAGTGAACAAATGGTTAAATGCAGTTATCTCGTGAATGATTCCTCGAAGAAGTTGATTTAACCGAGAACATACACAATTTTACGAGATACCAAGAAACCCTCATCTTTATAATTCCGAAAGTATTAGAGTTCTGAGCTCCCAACTTCTTCACAGTGCGCAGATAGCTTGGGAGATCATCACGTACACACACTTTTAACTCATTTTGGCCATTTTACGACTTAACAACTTATTACCTGTGACCATAGAAATAAACGTGCGATTCCCATTATGTGTATACAGATCCTCATAAGGACAACACATATTAATTTTCACCCAAATCTGCTATAATTTTTGACCGATTTCATAACTTCCCCTGTACTTTGTATAACTAAGTAAGTAAATATTCTGAGGAAACACCCCTCGAAGTATTACAATGCATACATTATGCTATACTGCCACATACACTTACATATTACAATACATCAAGGATACTAGGTTTCACAAATGTATTAGTAGTTGTAACTTCTAGGTTATCTAGGTACACTAACTTAACTGTAATTAATAAGATATTAACTCAATATAGTCTGGGAGAGGACTGAACTTGTGTCCCACACCTGTTGGTCTGGTAATAATTTAACAGTAATGGGCAGACAAACAGGAACATTACAAAAACTAACAGTTAACATGTCCCGCATATGTTAGTTAACACATGTTGGGGCTCTTCTAGCAAGTTATGTGGGTCTCAACAGGTGAGAGAGGGCGCCGATATCTCAGAGCTAGCGTAACCTACTGAGGTTAAGATCGCGAGTTCGAAACTCGGCCGAGGCTCTTAGATTTTCTTTATTTGGGAGGTAATAAAACAATAGTTTACTTTTTACAATCATATTTTTAGTTTAAGTTTAATTAAACTTAATAATTAACTATCAGGTACCACACACACACAATATATTTATAACAAAATTATCAACACAAATTTAAATCAACAAATAAAATTTTCATCAGTCTAGTCATCGAGTCTTGAACAATAAGAGTAGTAAGTATCCTAAATGAAATTAGCCTTAATTTTCCTTTTTTTTCAGCAAATCGGCCCAACACGTTTTCAGCTGAAATTTTATTTTGTACTACATATTTCATTCTCTATGTGCAGCAGTGACACATGAGAGAATCATTCCTGAAGCATTGGGCTTCTAAGCCATGTTTTTATCCTCATGGCAGAGAAACTTCTTTCACAATTAGCTGAACTTACTGGGAGTAGAGGGCGCCGCACAGTGGGCCAGATCCCAAATCTAGCTGGACAAAGAAAATGAAGTGAGAAATTTCGGGAAGAAAACAACCTGGTTCAACATGTAGTATGTGAGAGAGAAATAAACAAAGGGAATTAGAGAGAACAAAGTGAATACAGCGCAGCGACGAAATAAACAAACCATGCAAACAGCCGTATTATCTTGGAGGCGATGTAGTTTTACTCGATCACTCACCTGTGAGTATCGCTTCCGAACATTACTGATCTTTTCTTCATAATTCATCCATGGAAGGCATTCAAAAAGGTAAGTCTTAACAATTTTTGTTTTGTCGTAAGTCAATCACAAAGTGTTGGAAGGGCCATAAGAATAGTGCACGTTTGAAAAAAAAAAAAAGTTCATAAGGGCGTAACTTTTTTCGTACCTCTCAGTACCTCGTAAACGTTCATTATTCTTGTTAGTTGACGAATAGATAATAGGATGGCACTAAATTTAACGAACCGTTTTGCCCCGTTTTTTTTTTTTTTTTTTTTTTTTTTTTTTTTTTTTTTTCAATAATATTATTTGTAACTGCAGGTGTGAAAATGTCTATATGCAGAAGGGAGTTGTACGATGTGTTGAGAGCCAGCAACCGTCCTATTGGAAATACCCTCGAACAAATTACATTCCTTTTTGACTATACGAAGAAAAATGTGGACTCGGCAGCTATTGATACGCTAAAGCAAGGAGGTGGCAATACAAATGATGGCAATGCAGCTCGAAGCTTTTTCAAAATCCTTCCTTAACAGCTGAAACTACTGGCGTGGATGAAGAATTAATAGAAAGGTTTAGCATACTCCTACAGGCTTTGTCATCAGGGTATGATATTTATTTGGAAACTTTTGAAACTCTAGCTGCAGAAACTGATCGTAAGATGAACGTCTTGCTGCATGATTGGTACACCATGCCTGTCAGTGTTCATAAAATACATATATGGGAGTGCTCTTATCAAACATTTTCTAATACCTATCGGACAGCTGGCCGAAGACGTTCAAGAAAGCCAACATAAGGAGATAAAAAGGTTCAGGGAACACTTTTCTAGAAAAATGGATCGATTTTCTACTAACTGACATTTTAAACAACCTGCTCATTTTGTCTGATCCTTTTATTGGCTCCCTCAGACCACTGCCTTCCAAACAAAACTAGTATAAATGAAAAAGTAAGACAGTAAAGATTAGTGTTATTCGTTATTTTTCTGCCTTTTTATGCCCTTCTGAATGATTGAAAAATAATAATTTATCAGTAACTTATTCCCAGGACTTTTGACCCGCTAGATTCGGGATCTGGCCGACTGTGCGCCGGTAGCTCAGTGGTATGCAACCATGAACCCAACTAGAGGAAGACCTCAAATCACAAGTAGAAAGGAGGGTCACTAACCAGCCCAAATAGAAGGGCCACCAAACATTTACTCCTACAGAAAGAAGGGATACCAGCCACTAACCAATTATCTAAGTAGGAAGAAGAATCACTAATCACTCATAAAAAGTAGAAAAAAGTGACAACTCCTTTTGCCAAAGATGACAATAATAAATATATGAATAAAAATAAAAAAAATATATAAAAATACACAGTTTTTTGAGGAAGTAGTGTTTTTTTTTTCTTTATAAAGTGTTTCACAATATCTCTGCAAAAAATGTGAGTATCATACTCATACAGCGGCGTAGTCAGGATTTTGAGCAGGGGAGGGGGGCAAAAAAAAGTTAGGCTACATGGGGGAGGGGGGGGGGGGGGGGGGGTATAGATTCTCGGGAACACAGTCTACAGTTTCCGTGGTGCAGAGACTTTTTGTTATTGGGACAACTTCATTTGGGAGACTCGGACCTCTCGAAGCCCCCCCTGAGGTAACCACTGACTGTAATACTTAAGCTGACTTTACATGAGCGGCAAAAATGCAAAGGGCAGAAGCAGCAAATGCACGCTGTGGTTTCTGTGCTTTTAGAATTAAATGACTTGCATCCAATAGCGTGCATTTGCTGCTGCTGCGCTTTACATTTTTACTGCGTGTAAAATCAGCTTTAAGAGTATGAGGCATAACATAAATGGAGATTTTTAACAAGGAAATCAAATGATTGAATTCATGTACATTTAAATAAATGTAATATGACTTGTTTTGAACACAAGTAAAGCACAATTTTCGTAATCTTGATTTTTGCACGTGCCCCCCCCCCCCCCCCCCCCCCCCCCTGTAACTTATATGTGATAGTAAGATGTTGTGGGGGAAGAGATTTCTCATAGAAATAAAAGACGTTGTTTTCCCACTTTTTATTTTGACCAAAACGCTATTCAACGCAACAGCGTCATCATCAGTGGTACATCCCACCCAAAGGACAACTGGCCTTTAACCCCTGTGCTGAGTGGGTAGGATGGTAACACTGATGATGAGAGGCTACATTATCCTCGTTCTGTCCCAGTTAATAACTCAGACTAGGATTTAGTTTAACGATAAATAAACGTCTAACCCATGGTTATCGTTATTAGAAGCCAACTGTGTAGCAGGGCTATTGAACAATATCGTTACCAGATTGATTTCCTCCGGTCACCAGTTAGGTAGGAGAACCGTACTTTATCCTTGGTCAGACTCGAGTTAATGACCCGGTTAATAGCTCTGACCAGCGTTTGCAACAAATCAACCAAGACTCACTCCACTCTACCTTTGTCATCGGGTTTCTTCAAGGAAACTCTATAAGAGTTCTTCACGTTTTCCAGGACTTACTTCAAATAAATCAGAGGAAAAGGCTGGCTGAGCAGTTGGTGAAAGGCGCCAGTTGTCTAAAGCCCCTTGTCCGTTCCACATCCTCCTTTGAGCCGATTTCGTTGAAATTTGATTTGTCGTCCTTATGGGGTTTGAAATTTTTATAAAAAATTTAATATCGATTAATTTATTCTATCAGGAGTTATCGTGTTCACAAACGAATAGGAAGAATTTTTCACATTTTTGTTCTCAGGGGAAAACATCAAATTACATCGAAAAATCATCCATAAGGGAAAGGAAAAGGGCTGAAATCCCAAATCCCTCAAACGTCTAATAACTGTCCATGTTATGAATTTATCGACACAAAATTTAGTATGAGGATGTAGGAGCACCTACACTACCGGTCAGAAGTATTTGCCCATCTTTATTTTTTTTTTTAAATACATATTATCAAGGTTAGAATCACATGTTTTTGAACCAAAAAATAAATATTTGTAATAACGGAACAGAGTTGGCGACTTAGTGAAAATTGAAGGAATCATGAAAAAAAATATATATATAAAAAAATCCTGGAGGAGAATGCAATTCCTTCTGGTGAAAGAATAATTGGAGAAATGTTCGTGTTCATGCAGGACAATGATCCAAAACATTCTTCTAAGCTATGCAAGAGCTTTCTTGAGCATCCGGTTCAACAGGAAAAAATAAACATAATGATTTGGCCGCCATAGTCTCCCGTCCTTAACCCAATGGAGCTAAGTTGGATAGGAATGTGAGAAGCTGAGCCCCAACTAACAAACAGGATCTCTGGAAAATTTTACATGATGAATGGAAGAAAATTTCTGCAAAAAAATTGGAGAAACTTATTAAAAGAATGCCTAGAATATGTAGAGCTGTAATAGTTGCCAAAGGCTGCCATATTAACAAATAAGCTTTAAGTTTCAACTTGAAGGGTTCCAGAAGCTGCAAAATAAAGTTTTGGGCACGGCAGTAAATGCGCCATGGTTCCTTAGGAACAAGCAGCTTCACAAAGAACAAGGCATGTCATATGTTGAGGACTTCGTGAAGAGGGTTACCAAAAAGTTTCTGGATTCTTTAAAAACCTCAGCAGGACCAGCGTATTATGAACTAGGGAAGACTACTCCAGTCCCAAGACACAAACCCCGGCTCTCTCAAGACATCCTCCCTTAGAGACCAAGTGTTCAAGTTTACTTTTCACATATTTTTATTTTCCTCATTGTTAGCCATTCTCGGAATTATCTTTTACTTAATTTTTTTTTTATCTATTTGTTCATTTCTATAAGCAGTCCTACCTGGTTCTCAAGATATGACGACGCCAATCTGTTATTTTAAATGTTATTTATTTTATGTCTATATTTATACCTACTAGCACAGCATGTAATATGCTGAACTAGTAAAATAAAAATAATAAAAAAACTAAATATTTGTTTTTAAAAGTTTTAAATTGTATTTATTTTTAATTCTGTTTAAATTATATTATATCAACATCTTATTATTATAAATATTTATTTTTTGGTTCAAAAAATGTTGTTCTAACTCTTAAAATATGTATTTTTTAAGAAAATAAAGATGGGCAAATACTTTTGACTAATAGTGTATGTAAGTGTTGAATATTAGCCTAAAAGATCGACTGGTTTTGGAGGGGGAGCGGAAACTTAATTGATTAATTCGTTCTGGGGAAACACTTTGCCAGAGTTTCACCGACGACATTTTTTAAAGTGTAACAGCAATTGAGTGAGTAAATAAATCATATTAGTTATGTAGTCGCCATGTTTTGTCTCTTGTTAAGTCACTACTAGCCTCGAAAAGCCGATTATCTTCCAAGTTTCAAACTATAAGACTCTTTTAATAATTGAATTTCAGATCTTATAATGTGTAAGTTGGATAATAAGTTTGAAGTACTCTCCAGGACTTAATATTTGATAACTATGAGGCTTACCATTACTTAATGGAAATTACAACAGAGAAAACGTTAAAGTGCTACTTCAGAGAGGGGAGGATTACCCTTCGGCATGGCTGGGATACTTCCACAATCTGACTTTAAGGAAAAAACATTAACTGGAAACTCCTTAAAGTTTTTTAAAGAAGTTTCAAAAATGAGTAAATACGCCGACAGGACTTTCTTATGCCTATTTAACAACCAAGAAATAAATGTATGTAATTTCAAGAAAGACTCGCATGTGTTCAATTGTATGGCCTTCGAGGTACAAGGTACGAGTAGTCCAACGCACTCTGACAACTGTTTTTCAACAACAAAACTTACTCAATTGAGTCTGATTCTCAGATAGGAGGGTATTGTGTACCATGAGTGCACTATTTGGTACCATGGAAGAGACAGTGTACTGTGTACCATGGAAGGGTGTACTGTGTTCTTAAACTTCTCAGGGATGTTGAAATGTTGATTCTGGCATTTCTTCCAGAGGTCTTTTTTCTCTTTTTAGACAATATTTCGAGACATTGTAAGAAGGGACGTGTAAGTGTCCTGAAATATTGTCTAAAAAGGGAAAAAAGAAGACTCTTCTGGAAGAAATGCTGGGAAAAAAAAAATCAACAGGATGTATTGTGTGGTACCATGGGACCAACCAAACTGACACGCAACGATTAATTTGTTAAAACCACTTCTCTATCTCTCAAATGGACAGTGTACCTATCTAATTAGCGTCTGCAATTAGCAAACAGGCTATAAACTATGATGTATTGCAGGTTAGTGGGATCCCAGACAAACTAGTCGCTAGCGCAGACGGTGGGTTTAACGTGGGATCAACTAATGTACCTAATGGCGGCGGGCATTAGGATGGTCAGCAGGGAAAACATACTGCCCAAGTCGGGATTTGAACTCTGGTCCTCAGGGTTCATAGGCAAGGACGTTACCCTCTCACCCATCGGGGCACTCAACGTCTTTCTACCTTCAGCACAATGAATTTATGACCGATTGCATAACTTCCCATGTACCTCGTAGACTTGGGAATTAAAAAAATTGTTGGTTTTTTTTTTTAGAATATTTAAGTCCTGCTGTCTATAGGAAGGCAATCTAATATTAACGAAAAATAACGATTTTACAAAATTGGATAGTCATTGAGGGAAAAAGTGTTGGATGATGGATAGGATGGGGGAGTTGGAGAGTTGGGAAGTTTGAAAAGTGGGAGTGGAAGTTTGGTTTTGTAACTTCAACCAACTTTCAACTTCACATCATCATCCATATATCATTCTTCAAGGTGCATCTGTCTTCCCCTCCTTAAATCTCTATTGAAGCTATATAAATGAAATTTTGCAAAAGATAAGGAGTGATAGATAAAATCCCTAGGGCTAAATGAAGAACAGGGGAAGTTATATAATCGGCCAAAAATTATATGTTGAGTTTACACCGGGATTTCATGATTTTGTGTACTTGTGAACCATGAATTTATCGACATGAAATTGTATATACTGTAAAAGCTCTTTATTGGCGGGGTATATGTTCCGTAAATATGCCGCGAATACAGAAACCGTGGATACGGAATGGTAATTAGTATGGAACCATAGGGGATACGTTCCAAGGTTCCAAAATAAAACCAAGATGTATCAAAATAAAATCAAGTTATTGAGAAATTAGCAATTAAATTCAATCGTTATTGTCAGCTTTAGGCAAGGGTTTAAAGAATTTAGTAATTTTTTCTCGTTTTGCCGCTTTTAAAAGGTCTTTAAATTCAGATTCATATTGAGCTGTAGTATTAATAATTTGCCTTTTAAAAATAAGGCTCCTTTCCATAGATGGATCAATTTTCATGAAGAAATCACAAAGTTCATTTGCCATACGTGAACCTTCACTCAGATTTTTCTAGTTAAAGGTCACCTTTTCAGTGCTCGTTGAAGGCTCTTCTTCAGTGGAATGTGGAGTTAACATTTCCTCCAAGTCGGTTCCGGTCAAGTCATCCTGCGAATCAAGCAACTCCTGAATGTCACTTGATTCTATCTGTTCGAAGCCATCTCGTCCTATTCCATTTGTAACTTGAACAACATTGTCAGTTAAAGTTCGAATTTGCGCGGATTCTTCATCATTTCCGACAGTCAAAACAGGCCACAGTTTTTTCCAGCATGATGTCAATGTGTCTGCCTCGGCACGTACCAGCAGTACTCAAAGGATGCCGATACGTTAATAAACGACACCGAATCCCTTTCTATTTACCGATTGCATCCGCGAATAAATAAATTTTTAGCCACGAATACAGGAACTAGGTTGCAATTTTTTCACACGCGAATAATGAAAACGCGAATAAGGAAACCGTGAATAAGTAACTTTTACTGTATGTATTCAGAACTGACAAGAAGACGCCTATTGATTTATAGCTAAATCGGCCAAAACGAAGGAAGAATTATGTGGGGGGGGGGGGGGGGGGGGGGGCCAAAACAATAACTCTAATAACTGCCGATATAATGAAGGTATCGACACGAAATTTTAATGTAAATTTATTTAAATCCCATAAGGAGGACACTTAATAATTATCCATGAAATCGGTCAAAGGGAAAGGGAATTATCCCTATCATAGGATCATCATCGCCAGCTATACGAAGTGTAAGGGAAGTTATGTAACTGGTCAGAAATTCGATGCTGAAATTTTCAACGGAATTTCATGTTTTCCGACCTCCTGATTCCAAAAATGAGATATAAAAAAAATGTCTGTGTGCCTGTGAACATTCCCGATATAATCAATGTGTCGATATTACAATTTTATATGTGTATCAGTCGAATCGATCACAGGGAAGGGGGGATCAGAGTGGGGCTCAACTCAAAAACTTCAATTTTTTTTACTTTTTATAATTTAATGTGTTTTTTGGTTTTTGTTTTTTGTTGCTTGAGGATTTTTTCTTTTGTAGACTGCCTGATAATGAGGGCAACTTCGAAAGCCGGCTAGCTAATACTAATAAAAATCTGTGAGAGGTCAGACTACATCTTATTTGACAACCTGTAAATAATCACTTCTCACTACATCAGCCATCTTCATATTATTTTCAACTATTGATTTAACGGCAAAACTATCGATCGGGTTTAGTGGGAGAGCGGAAACGTACTGTAGTGCTGAGGAAGT
Source organism: Aradus depressus (assembly GCA_963662175.1). Taxonomy (NCBI): domain Eukaryota; kingdom Metazoa; phylum Arthropoda; class Insecta; order Hemiptera; family Aradidae; genus Aradus; species Aradus depressus. The sequence goes on along the minus strand of OY759214.1, from coordinate 94,769,560 downwards.
ACATTGCGAAGCATTCTAACCACTCAACCATGGAAGCCACTGAACGTCATACTTGAGTGAGTACTTTTTACCACTGCATACTATATTTGTACAGAAAGAGATCCGTATTTTTTTTTTTTTTTTTTTTTTTGGAGGACAGAGGTCGCTCTGGGGGTATACTGTTGGCAGCTCTCGATATTATAAATATTATTTTTTGTGTGGGCCACTTCAACGTCCTCTGAGAGCCATTACCGTCACATGGTTTCAATGTTTTCAGGAAAAAAATTCTCGACCTATTTGGCTTGGTGAAATAATCCGACATTTTTTTTTACTTCCCCAGCAATACGAAGTATAGACAAGTTATGTTATTGGTCAACAATTTGATGAGGAGTTTTCAATTTGTGTCTGTCTTTGTGTATGTGAATACGACAAGAAATTTTATATGTGAAGACAGAACCCTCTAACGACGACATATTTATTTTCAGCTGAATCGACCGAAGGTAAGGGGGAATTATGGGGCAGGCTAAACTTAATTATCAAATAACTGCCATTGTTATGAAAGTATAAATAAAAGACTTTGTCTTCCCACTGTTTTATTTTACCAGAATCGGTTTTCGACGCAACAGCGTCATCATCAGTGGTTCATCCCACTCACACAGCACAGCGGTTAGAAGACAATTGGCCTAACCGATGTGCTGTGTGGGTGGGATGAACCACTGATGATGACGCTGTTGTGTCGAAAACCGGTTCTGGTGTAAAATAAAACAGTGGGAAGACAACGTCTTTTATTTCTATTAGAAATCGCGTCCCACAACATCTTACTATCACATATGATTATGAACGTATTGACACAAAATTCCATATGTGAATTCAATACTCCCTAAGGACAACCACAAATTATCAGAAGAATCTGCCGAAAGGAAGGGGGGGACCAAAGGGGGCTTAGCTCAATAACACAATATCTGCCGATGTAGTGAACGTATCGACATGAAATTTCATATCTGAAGTAAAAGCTCAATGGCGTGTAAATTTTCAGCTTTTTCGGCCGAAGGAAAAGGATCAATTCAAAAACCCTAATAATTTATGGACACAAAATTTAGTTTGAGGATTTAGGAGCCTCTACCTATGCCTACTGCTGAATATTGGCGCAAACGACCGACTGCTTTTAGAAAAGGAGCAAAAAGTTAATTGATTCGTACTAGGGGAAAAATACATTACCGGTGATATTTTTTCATTTTATATTCACTTTTCCCTCCCAACACAAATGGTGGGTTTTTGTTAAAAGAACTCGGAATGATAGAGTGGCCAATATATTTTTAACAGAAATCGGCACAACCTATTTTCAAGGGGAAGGGAGACTCCGGAATGGGGCCATATATTTCACCACTCAGTGTACTTACTATAAATCTTATTCTGCGCCTGCGCACTGTGCAACGAATAGCACTTATTTTTTTTTTTGAAAATTCACCATTTTTTTATACACCTTCAAACAATAGTTATAATTGAAAGACTGATTAATTTTAAAATAAAGAAAAATGGAACTTCCAGTGTCTGTTAAGTCGTGGCTGAAGATGGAAGCAACACCGAAAGTACTCTCATATATAATACAGTAGAATCTTGATTATCCGAACTAACTGGGACCAGAGGTGGTTCGGATAGTAGAAATTTCGTATAATCGAGGTTTAATTTAAAAAAATATATTAAAAAATAGGAAACAAGTCAATTAAGTATCCAATGTTACTTTAAAGGTATATTTTTACAATAAAAATTACAAGTATCTACTATGTACGGGATGTACATGGATACAATATATAAACGAACACATTATGTACATAACACATTTTTTTTACGTGGGTTTGAATCACCAATCTTCTTCTGGTTTACTATCTTCATTTTTTTTGTCAAAGCCAAATCCCTTATTTTTTTGAGTTAAAATAGCTGGACCACTTGTGCTGACTCTTGCCTCTCAAGCCATTGAATGCATTTTAGTGCTTCGTCGTGGGTGGATCCTGATGGAGACTACAAGGCACAGTAATCGAAGTTTTCTTCTTCGTCATTCACATTGGGGTTCGGAAGAACACCCTCAACAATTTCTTCATTAGTCAGAATGGGGTATCCTTGTTCGTTGGCATCAGAATTCAACCAGTTCAGCACGTCCTCTCTATCACAGTCTTCTCTTACTTTGAGAGATTCAAGTGTGTCAAGCACTTCAGTCACTAGTTCAGCTTCTTCATGTCCTTCGTTCAGAGCTATTAGATCGTCTGTAGGCCCATTGCGATCTTCGTAGTATTTTTTTAACAACTTATTCCAAGTCCTTTTTAGTGTTGTTGGGGAAACCGAATTCCAGGCGCATGTAGCAACAATCCTTCAGATCGATTGACTTGAAGAACGTGATAACAAAAGACGACGTAGATGTTGCTTCCGGTAATTCCTTTTCATGGTTTCCGTGCTGTACTCCCAAAAACACCCACTTTTTCCAGCCCACCGGCCGAGCGCGTGGCGTGAATAAAAAAAAAAGTTGAGGGCTCTGTGAGTTCGGATAATTGGATAAATGAGAGGTAAGATGAAGGTAAAAATGTGACAATGTAATCTTTCTGCCGATCGAAACCAAGGCCACCATTACGCAGGATTTTTAATTATTAATTTTAATATTTCTATTTTTTTTTTTAATTTTAATTATTCTTGATTTCTCCCAGGGAGCATGGGTATGATTATTACATCTTTTAGGAGTTCCATAAGTTCAAAATCAAAAATAATATTATAATAGAGGAACTGTTTGTGTGTGGTCATGCAGAACAAGTCAAAGGGAATGGGAGAGGATTAGGGGGAGGCAAAACAGGGAAATTAATAACTCCCGTTGTAAAGGATCTATCGGGACGAAATTTCATATGCTGTTAACTTTCCGCGGAATAGACAAAAGGAATGGGCTCAAATCAAAAACCTCAATAATTGAGATAATTAATGTATCGTCATGAAATTTTATATTCACATTTGAAACCGATAAAGGTGGCACCTATTAATTTTCCGCAAAATCAGCCGAAGGAAAGACAGGGGTTCTACACAAAAACCCTAATAACTGCCGATGTAATGAATGTATCGACATAAAATTCAGGATGAGGATACAGAAGCTTCTATAGATGGTGATTCATCGATTTTTTTTTTTTTTATATTCAGAAAATTAAGCGACAGGAAAGTAATAGTCAACATCTCCAGAATATGTAGTGTAGTCGTGGTCTAGGAGTGACGCGATCTGAGGGAAGGCTAGTTGTGGACCTATCATTCCAGTGGTGGGGGTGTAGGTCTTCATACCTAATGTAATAAAGTTAAGTTTGCCACTGAAGAGGGAACATTTCAACATAGTGAAAATATTAAGTTGTATTGTGCATTGTTTTTTTATATGTTTTAATTAAATACAGTAAAACCTCGATTATCCGTGTTCGCAATTAACCGTGGTGTGTAAGGAGTAAGTATAGGTTCCTAGAAACTTAGAGACAGAGTAGAGAGTAGAGGCAGAGACCCTCAGCTAGGTACTTCCGAGAAAAAAAAAATGCAGCTGCACCTTCAATAAAATGTTCTAGGAATGATGTGAACTGCGAACAGGAAAATTTTGATTCCATGATGTCATGAATTTGATGAAAATTAGAACTGGAATAAGGAAAATCATTTCAAACCGCAAAAAACAAAAAAATGATTACTTCATATTTCAAGCCTTTATTCTAACATGACAGGGAACACACATGTAATTCGTTAAATAAAAAGTGTCTCGATTAACCAAAGTTATTTTTCCGTGCGACCTCCCCCCCCCCCCCCCCATTACCCCGGATAATCGAGGTTCTACTGTATTTACATCGAAATATAGACCGTCATTAGTAAGTGCGATGAGTTGAGGAGTGTCGAGTGCGTGGCTGTACGGCTGACCAAAATAGAGTCCAGGCTAGTCCTGGAGCAGGTCCCTCTGCCATGACCGCTTAAGGCGTCGGAGTAGATTTGTGGCTAGTGTCTGTGGGCTGATTGTAGAATAAGTGGATTAGCGTGACGACGGGGTTTGTCGTGAAAAGTTTGATAGCGTGTCCTCATAACAGAAGGAACAAATTAGATATTAAAGTCATTATGCAGTGTGAGATTGGTAAAATGACAAATCGGCAATGTGGCGTAGTAGGCTGATCCCATATCATGTCCAGATGGGGTTTAGCCTATTAAATATTTGAAAATATATACATTTTTCGACAAATTTTGCGAAATTGTGTTGGACAACTTTGGTGTGAATAATCAATAGTTGGTTCCCAGATCCGATGGGATGTGATCAAGGTGAAAAAGTAATCGGGGACAATTGGCAGGAAACCGAACCTATTTCCAGTTTGAACAGGAAAAAAGAGGAAAATAAAATAAAATAAAAGGGATGGAAAACGTGCAACACAAATAAGGGCAGTAGGTGTTTTTTATATGGTGTGGCTCCGAGACGAGAGTTAACCGGTTATAGCTCCCCTGTTGCAGGAATGCACTCAGAGGCTGCAGAAACAATGACCCCAACTGGAGGTGCTGCAGTTAATAAGCTGTGAGCTGCATCATGTGCACCCAGTTGTACAAGAAGCCCCGCCCCTTAGTATCCTAAAACTGAGAAAACCTGCGCCATTTTTGAAACGTTTTTGGCATTTATCTCGTGAACTGGGCGATCTTAGGCAGTGGGTGACTAACCAGCAATGTACTTCCCCAGAACGAATTTATCAATTAACTTCTCGCTTCCCCTTCAAAAACGGTCGACCGTTTGCGCTAATATTCAACAGTTGACTTACATAGAGGCTCCTAAATCCTCATACTAAATGTTGTGTCGATAAATTCATTACATCGGCAGTTATTGGGGTTTTGAATTAAGCCCCCTCCCCTGTACCCCCTTCCCTATGACCTACTTGGGTTTTGACTTTAAATATGTAATATCATGATACTTACATTATAATGGCACTTATTAAAGTTTTATCCTAAGCCTCCCTAATCTCTCCCTTCCCTTTGGCCGATTTGACTGAAAAACAAAATAGGTGTTGTCCTTATGGAGTTTAGGTCACATATATAAAATTTCGTATCAATACATTCATTCTATCGGGAGTTATCGTGTTCACATCACACAAACAGACATCCTTTTCTTTTCATATTTTGAATCAAGAGGACGACAAAGTTCTTTTTTATATATTTTATTAGCTTTCCACGATATTGACACAGATTGCAGAAACATATTCCGACATTTAATGGCCTGTCGAGTCAGATAGACATTTTATTGAGCTCACAGGTTGCTCTGAAATGCAAATGGTTACTTAATATTTTGACTCATGTCCGGCCTTTAACTACAATGTCATATCGCCTACTACCAGAGCGCTCTTTCGTCACTCAAGGTGGACATGAGCACGACACTACTACACATTCATTCTGTCGGGAGATATCGTGTTCACAGACACACAGAGTTTTTGGTTTCAGGGAATCAGAAAACATGAAGTTCCATTGAAAATTCAACTTCGAATTTCTAATAGATTACATAACTTCCTCTATACTTCGTATAGCTGGTGAAGTAAACAGAGAGCAATAGACTATGAGTGAGTCAAAGGATTAACGATAACGAAATAATATCGTAATGTCAATTACTTAACCAATAAAGATATTTAATAATTATTAATAAAGCTAATCTATAAAAAAAAATGTATTATATCTTGGGAGATAGGTAGAAAGGTTATCTATAACTAGTTAAACTTTAACCAAAAAAAATTAGAAAATTCGAGGGAACCGATAGCGGTGAGGTAGCGTACTTGCCTACTATGCTCCAGATCACGGGGTCTATACCCACCCGAAGCACTTGAGGAAACTGTCCTTCGGATGTGACGATGTTAGAGCTCTCACTGTAGAGTCGGGTTTATGTCCACCAGAGCGACGATAGAGACCTCTGGTAGTAGGCGATATGACCTCATAGTTACAGTTCATGAGTCACAAAAGCAAACAAAAAAAATCGTCGATGTATCACCGCCAATGTACTTCCCCAGAACGATTCAACTAACTTTTCCCCCACCCACCAGTTGAACGTTTGCGCTAATATTCAACAATTGACTTATATAGGGTCTCCTTATATCCTCATACTAAATTTAGTCAATAAATTCATATATGCATTATTAGAGTTTTTGAATTTAGCCCTTTTCCCTCTCAGCCGATATCGCTGACATTTTACAAATTATGTCCTCATAGTGTTTTGACTTTAAGTATGTAATTTCATGTCGATACATTCATTCTATCGGCAGTTATTATAGTTTTTATGTTAAGCTTCCCCGGTCGTTTTGGCTGAAAAATAATAGGTGTTGTCGTTAGAGGATTCTGGATTCACATATAAAATTTCGTGTCGATACCGTACTTAATCAACTTATTTTTCACACTTATCACTAATTAATTAACTTACTAACAGTTTTCTAGTAAAACAAACTTATTTTTTGAAATATTGTCTATTCCACTAAAGATATTTATAAAAATAAAACTACCGGTTTCGGCCTCACACCATCGTCAGGTCGGAGTCGAAACCGGTAATTTTATTTTTATAAATATCTTTAGTGGAATAGACAATATTTCAAAAAATAAGTTTGTTTTATTTATTTATTACAAATTCCACAATATGTCCGCGTTCCTCAAACTTAAAGTTGAAACAAAAAAAGTCTAAAATATGGGGACGGTTTTCGGTATTATCTCATGTCTTTCAGTTTTCGTTACAATCTTTATTGCAGAGATTTTCGAATAGGTCATAAATACAAGTTGTCTGAAGTAATGTTGTCTTATTTTTTGAGCGATTTCAGCAAAAAACTAATAAGATCTAAGTTAGAACATGTGACATCAAGTTCATAGCATCAATCGTTTTCTGTGTTAGAGCACACACAGAATTCTAATCACAGAAAATGATTACAATGTATTCATGGGACCTTGAAACGTGAAAATACCTTAAAACTCATTCTTTTCGCACGATCACTATACTTCCTTATACTAAAGGAAAAAAAAACAATGAATATATGAATATATGGTAGTAAGACAAGGGATAAGATCCTATGTAAATTTAAGAAAATACAAAGAAACGTTTGAAGAAATGAAACACATACAGAAATAAATAAAATATCTCTGTTTCTTAAGCTTCTCTGGGATGGTTGTTGGTTACTTTTTTCCGGCATTTCTTTCAGAAGTGTTTTCATCTTGGTTTCACAACACATACTTCGGGAGACTTCCACGTCCATCATCTAGTAGAGGCGTTACTGGCAAATCTACTATTATCGGATATCGTTTTTTTGTACATCAAGCTAAATTCTTAAAGAACAAATAAACTATATTTTTGGACGGTTTTTGGCATCTCACAGATCGGGCAACCTTCAGAAAATGTTTATTTTATAGAATGTGATTTTCAGTTTTTTTTAGCCCAAATGGTTTTGGAAGAGAAACATGTAATTGATAAATTCGTGGTCGAAAAGTACGTAGCCAGTGCGATTGACCAAAATATAGTAAATCCAAATTTCATTTTTCATATCAAAATTATGAAAAACAAAAAGTTCACGAAACAAGCAGGTTCTCGGATGTGTGAGTTTCCTCTCTTTGCATCCTAAATCAGAGGAAATTACTGGGGCGTGAATTAGGAATTTTGAGAGTTCACACTACCTATTTTTCAATTGGCTATTAAGAATACTACATGTGAAATTTCATGACAATCTGATGATCCGTTAATGAGCTAGAAAAATTTCCATGCTTATCCCCTCTCATAACCCCCCTCCCGTTCCAAATTTTCAGACGCCATATAGACTATTTTTCAATCTGGTTCTAAAGAATGCTACACTGCTACCAGAACAAATTAGATCGGATAATAATCTTTTTCAAGAATTCCTAAAACCCACTTTTTTATCAGTCTATGTTGCTTAAACAAAAAAACGGCTGGACTGAGTTTGATAAAATTTCTTTCAGATCATATTTACGTTGATACGCTTCGATTGGCACCAAAGCGGAGTCGGTATCATTTCATTCGCGAGATGTCGTGCAGGAAAAATTGACCAAGCACATACGTACACACACACTTCTTTCCGAAAATAGTATAAAAATACTGTAATGACCTTGAAACATAAAAATATGATGAAAATTTTTATTTCGATTTTCGGACACATTACAATAACTTTCCTATATGCTGGGAAGTTAATAAAAGCCGATGGATCGGTTATTTCGATCATCATACTGAGGTAAATGCAATTTTCACATTAAAAATTATTTCTAGGCAGAAAATGAGGGCAAAGTGAACCCCGGAAGTGGTGCTATCTCTTATCTGGGAAACACACTAAACTACTTTCCCATTTCGCCTGTAGATGAATGTATGTTCTTTTTAATCAGGAAATAGAATTGAGCTCAGATTTTCCTAAAAAATTTCGGGAATTAATCAGTTTATCGGAGATGAAAGATGTGAAGCAGATGACGTCTTGATAACTCAATTCAAATGGCTTTGATGTTGATTTTATTTTCTCTTTATTATTATGTTTTATGTTTATGTTTATTATTATTTAATTTTAATATTTTCTCTTTGTTTTGTATATATTATATTATTTGCATATAGATCATTATTATTTTATTATATAGAATTTTTTTTTTACCTATTATTTTGCAAATAACCATATGCTTTCGATGTATATATTTTTTAATTCTTTTTGTTTTATTATTATTGTCTTTTATATTATATACTAGCAGTAATACCCGGCGTTGCCCGGGGAACTTTGACTTTTCTCCCAATATCTCCTATAAGGCTATTCAGTTCCTCGACAGTACATTCAAGATGTTATAATTTTCAATTATTCATACGGAATAAGGCTTATAGTCCTTCAACTGTAGTAACGCTAGCTTTGGAGCTAAAACTAATTTATTCAAAAAGATTTCTCATTAATCGTTGCAATGGTTTTCGAGTTACAAAGATTGCGTGAGTGGATGCTGGGATGGACCAGGGGTTGATTAAAAAATAGACCTCAACCTACCGGTAGATAAAACTTATTTATTCATAAAGATTCCTCATTAACCATTGCAGTGGTTTTTGAGTTACGAAGATTGCGTGGGTGGATGCTGGGATGGACCAGATATTGAGGTACTAATACGCCTATAACCTTCCACAGACGATGACGAAAAAATTTAAAAAAAAATTAATCAAATCCATCAAGCCGTTCGTGAGTTATAGCGGTACAACGCACAGACATTTTCAGCTTTATATATATGATTAATTTAAAAAATATATATATACAGTGGAGCGTCGTTAATCCGGATCGATCGGGACCGAGACCCATCCGGATTACTGAATTGTCCGGATTTTCAAATGTGCTTTCAATAACTGTATACATACGTATATGTATCGACTAGAGGATACATGACGCCCGAGAGTCTACTGTATTGCAAAATAGAGGCTGAAGGGTTCGAAAAATACAGTACACAAAATATTTTAATAAAGTATATTGAATAAGAACATGTACATTATGTAATGTAGATTAGTAACTCTACAATACTTTTTAGAAAAAAAAACAAGAATCTACAGTAATTAATGGAAACTTACTGGGTAAAAAAGTCCTTAATTGTTTTTTGTACAAGAGTTGACGTATGTTTCTTTGCAGCCATGTCTCTCAGTCTTTTAAGAAGTACGAGTTATGTCGCCGTCCCCTCAGGTTGCCTCCCTAACCACACATCTCCCACATCCCACCTGCTCTCACCGCCGAGCCGATCCGGATTTGCGACGCCCCGGATTTTTGACGTCCGGGATTTCCGACACTCTACTGTATATATATTTTAAATTTTATTTATCATTCTTTTCTTCTTTTTTATTTTTATTTCATTTTTTTTAATGTATCATTCATCAAATTTACTTATGGTTTATACCGACTAAATATTCAAAATAAATTATTTAAAAAAAAAAAAATTGTTATTCAACTCGTTGTTAATCGCAATCAGGTATAAAGATATCTTACATAACAGACAGGATCGACTGCAAGAAGTGGTCCTTGAGAAAAGGAGAAACGCTGAGTAGTCCTAGTATAGCGAAGGAGGCGGCTTCCTGTAAACATCCTGCCGATTTAGTGGTCGACCTTGACCACTTCCGGACCAACTGGGAAGAGCCTTATAACGGTTACAGCTGTATATACATAGAGTATTTACAATGCTGAAAGATCCTTTCTGAAAGGATAATCCGTGTATTTTATCTTGCACCAGAGTTCTCTGATACGGTCTGGCTAACAAATTTGTCTCGCGTGACACAACCAACAGCACGCTTCGTATAGACTCAACTTTATCGTGTTGTCAGTTATCAACATGTCATCTCCTTCACATCTATCGTCTCCGATAAACTCGTTAATACACGATTTTTTTTACGGAAAATCTTAGCTCAATTATATTTCCTAAAGAAAAAGAACACAAGTTTTGTGCGTTTCTGAGATAAGAGATAGCACCACTATCAGGGCACATTTTGCCTAATAATAATTTTTAATTGCCGGTGAACGAATCCTATCGATTTTCAGCCAAATCGGTCGAAGAGGATGGAAGGGGAACAAGTCCCAAAGCTAGGAACAAGTCCCACCAAAGGCAGTAGACAAAAAGTAAAAAGTTACAAAAATTCTGTTCGTTGAAAAAACAAACGAGAATAACAACAGACAAAAATTAAACAAAAACATTGGAGAGTGGGAGGGTTAACTTAATCCATAATAATCCTATATCTACATATCACCCTTTAACTTAGAGCAAAGTTTCAGTAAAGTACCGGGCAGACTGGAGGGATCCAGGGCGGCCATACTAGGAACAGCGAGAAGCGAGATCCCAGAGGTGCCATAGTAGAGTGAGCGGCGCAAAGCGGGATCCCAGGGCGGCCATAGTAAAGATAGCGACGCGGAGCCTCCCCACTTCCCTTGACGGATTTGGCTGGAAATCAATAGGTCTCGTCCTTAGAGTGTTCTGGATACCCATACAAAATTAAATTTCGTGTAGTTACAACCATTCTGTGGGGTGTTAAAAAATACGGACATAGGTATTTTTTTTTTTTTTTTTTGGGGGGGTACCGGTAATTCCGGTCAAAACTAAACATAGGATTTCTGACAGATTATATAACTTCCCCAATGCCGATAACTTCCGAGGTCCCCCGAACGGCTAAAGACTTCCGAGGCATCCCCATGGAGTGGGGTGGGTGGGGGGGGGGGGGGGGGAAGGACATTAAATTGAGCGGAGCGGAAAGTCATTTAAGCCAATGGAATTCTCTCCTAAGCAACCTTGGGTAAGAAGAGCCTAAAGACAACTATGCCGATAGATGTTGGCCACCGTTTGTGGTTCCAATGGGAGATATCTATGGCAAAGACAAAAACTCTTCAAGTAAAATTGACATATGAGGACTGGCTTAGTTTAACATGTAAGGACTAGCAGGCAGTTTCGTCAGTTCAACAAGTAATAGCAGGCATTTTCGTCAGTTCAACAGGTAATAGCAGGCAGTTTCCTCAGTTTAATATGTTACTAGAGGGCAGATTTAAAGATACGAAATGTAAGTTTCGCACAGCTTTGTCAGTTTAACATGTTAGGACTAGCAGGCAGTTTCGTCAGTTCAACAAGTAATAGCAGGCATTTTCGTCAGTTCAACAGGTAATAGCAGGCAGTTTCCTCAGTTTAATATGTTACTAGAGGGCAGATTTAAAGATACGAAATGTAAGTTTCGCACAGCTTTGTCAGTTTAACATGTTAGGACTAGCAGGCAGTTTCGTCAGTTTAACATGTTAGGACTAGAAGGTAGTTTTAAAGATATGACATGTAAGTTTCGCACAGTTTCGTCATTTTAACACGTAAGGACTAGTCGGCAGTTTCGTCAGTTGTAAGGGCTAGCAGACAGTTTCGTCAGTTCAACATGTAAGGACTAGACGGCAGTTTCGTTAGTCTAACATGTTAGGACTAGAGGACAGTTCTAAAGGAAAGACATGTAAGTTTCGCAGTTTCGTCAGTTTAACATGTAAGGACTAGCAGGCAGTTTCATCAGTTCAACAAGTAATAGCAGGCATTTTCGTCAGTTCAACAGGTAATAGCAGGCAGTTTCCTCAGTTTAATATGTTACTAGAGGGCAGATTTAAAGATACGAAATGTAAGTTTCGCACAGCTTTGTCAGTTTAACATGTTAGGACTAGCAGGCAGTTTCGTCAGTTTAACATGTTAGGACTAGAAGGTAGTTTTAAAGATATGACATGTAAGTTTCGCACAGTTTCGTCATTTTAACACGTAAGGACTAGTCGGCAGTTTCGTCAGTTGTAAGGGCTAGCAGACAGTTTCGTCAGTTCAACATGTAAGGACTAGACGGCAGTTTCGTTAGTCTAACATGTTAGGACTAGAGGACAGTTCTAAAGAAAAGACATGTAAGTTTCGCAGTTTCGTCAGTTTAACATGTAAGGACTAGAGGACAGTTCTAAAGGAAAGACATGTAAGTTTCGCAGTTTCGTCAGTTTAACATGTAAGGACTAGCAGGCAGTTTCATCAGTTTAACATGTAAGGACTAGCCGGCAGAAAGAACGTTGTGGAATCCAATGGAGTATACTATTGAAAAGAATCAGACAAAGGACGAAATTGGCAAGAAAATGAGAAAGATGGAAGAAAACAGCCATTCTTCTCAAATCATAGATATATTATTTGTGAATGGAAGTAAAATTCAGTGGAATCTAAAGTTGAGCTTTATTCCCCAGTGTATTATTCCCCGGGGAGTCAGACCAGTCGAGTAAATCAAATAAAAACGGCAACTCTACCCACTAACAATAAGAGGAGTAATATTGAACAAGTATCTACTAAGACACTGACAAACCGGACCGAGTAAGAAATGTTAGTGTCTGTGGATATAATAGTTGTGAGTTTATCCTAGAATTATAAGTTTTGGATTCCCTTAGTCCAAAGATAAAGAAAAACGTTGTCAGTGAATCACCGGCAGTGAATTAATTACGTTTTCGCTCTCACTCTAAAACCAATCGACCCTTTCGGCAAAAAAATATCTCATACTAATTTTCGTATCGATACATTCATTACATCGGCAGCTGTTAAGAAGGTTTTTGAGTTTCGCCCTCACTAATCCCCCTTTCCCTTCGGCCGATTTCGCGGAATTTAATAGGTGTCGTCCTTATGAGGTTTTGAATTTACATAAAATTTCGTACCGGTACATATCCCGGCAGTTATTAGAAGTTGTTGTTAAAATTTTGTGTCAATAAATTCAGTCTACCAGGAGTTATCGCGGACAGATAAAAAAAAAGGAAATGTTTTTGTTATTTTTCATTTTTGGAATCAGGGGTTCGGGAAAACATGAAATTCCGGTGAAAAGTCAACATCGAATTTCTGTTCGATTACACAACTTCCCCTATACTCCTTATAGCTGAATGTAAAATTATTCAATATCCAAAAAAAAGTCTAAAATTTTCAGTTTTAAAAACTGTTATTTTATTTATTTTTATTTTTTCCATTTAAAGAGAGGATGCAACTACGAATAAAATTTTATGAAAGTCGACCCATGAGCAATTAGTATAAACACCACTTCAAAAATTTAAGAGAAAACATTAAATATAACTACAGAAAAAGAGGGCGCCGGTAACTCAGAGCTTGCTTACTGAGCTCAAGATGGCGGGTTCAAAACCCGGCCGACGCCCTTCGGTTTTTCATCTGGGATGTGTAAAAACCTTGAGCACACCGTCCTTCGGATAAGACGTTAAGCGATGGTCCCGAGCTTGTACAACGTCAGGTTCTCCAGAGCGACGAAAAAGCGCTCTGGTAGTAGGCGATATGACATCGTTGTTAAAACCCGAGCATGAGTCACAATACCTAACTATACAGGGAAAAAAAAACTTAAGTTTGTATTGAAGTCAAAAATAATTTACGGATTCTCACAATCAATTATACCGGGACCGTCGTTCATCGATGTTATGTCAACATCGTTGAACAAACATTGTTAACTCTGACGGTACTTATGTTAAATATTTATTTTCCTGCCACAACGTCAGTTCTATTAAATGATTCATGATGTTAAAAACAACAAGGTTTGGTACACTTTAAAAAATGTATAATAAATAATAAAAAATGCACAAATGTTACCACACGGGATTAAGCTAGAGTGGGGTGTAAGTGGAGCAAAGGAATCAAGGGCAATGTGTCTTCACCAGTGGGAATTGATCAACTAAGTTTTGACCAATCTGAAAATCAGGAAAATCGCTACATTGGCAGTTAATAGTGTTTTACATTTTCCGACATCTTGATTCCATGAAAAAAAATCACCAGCAATTCCCCAGTACGACTTATTCAACCAAGTTTTCGATTTTACTCCAAAACCAATCGACCGTTTGGGTTAAAAATCCATAGTTGACTTACACATCCACCACTAAATCCGCATAATAAATTGTGTAGATATATTTTTCATTACATTGGTATTTATTAGGGTTTTTATGAATTTAGGGGGGTCGGAAACCGAAATTAAAACTCCGTCGAATTTGTGACTTATTACATAAGAAAGATAGCTATCGATTTAGAATGAAATCGGTAGAGAAAAGCGGATATTAGAGAAGGCTCAACTCCAAAATCATAATAACTGTTCATATAATCTAACTGATCTTCTATCAAATCATCAAATCGGCATTGGATTCAGAGGGAAAAGTTAGTTGATTAGTTCGCGCAAGGGACGTGAGTATAGGCTTCCTCTAATCCCTCCACCATACTAGAGGCTGACATGACTGAAAATCAATATGTGTCGTTTTAAGGGGTTTTGAAGTTATATATATAAAAATGATGATGCGATATATTTATTCTATCGGGAGTTAACGTGTCGTTAATAGTGTAAGACTATTTTAAATTAATTTCAGTGGCGACATTACGGAAAATGAATAGGCATTTTTGTGAAATGTGTTAGGCTATTTGACGTCCACCACAATAGAAGATAGTTACTATGACTCATGCCCGGGCTTTAACTATGACCTCATATCGCCTATCATTAGAGCACTCTTTCGTAACTCTTGTGGACATGAGCATTAGTTATCGACCCTACTGTGAGAGTACCTGACACTGTACAGGCTCGGGAACATCGCTTAACGTCCCATCCAAAGAACGACATCCCCAGATCAAAAACCTAAGGGCCTCTGCCGGGTTTCGAACCAGCAAGCACGCTACCTCTCTTAACTAGAAAGGTATACTGGGGTGGGCCGGTGTAGCTCAACTTTGGGAGTCACTCAAACATCTATTTAACATTCCCTCCGAAGGACGACGTGCTCAAGATTTTGTAACCTCTCTATTGATAATAGAGAACCGATAACTTATGATTTAATGAAAATTCACACTTCACATGAATATGAGAAAGAATATTGACTTTTCAAGACAATACTGAATGTTTAAAGTATTGATTGTTATCACATGAAAACAACAATTTGGAACAGGTTCGTGGTCAATTTGGTAGTTCAAAGAATTGTTATTTGTTATTGTAAAAAAAAGTCGTCGGTGAATCACCAATAGTTTTTGTGTTCAACCTTCCCCCTCTACTACCCATTCCTTTTGACCGATTTGACTGAAAATCAATATGTGTCATCCTTAGAAAGATCCTTGGATGAACCCACACACCCTGACAACCAGAATTTTTTTTTTTTTTTTTTTTTTTTTTTTTCTATTTGTGGAATCAGGACTTCTGATGAAAACATGAAATTCTATTGAAAACTCCGCATCGAATTTTGCTACCGATTACATAACGTCCCCTTTTTTCACAGGTTGTCAAATAAAATGTAGTTCGACCTCTCACAGATTTTTATTAGTATAAGTTAGCCGGCTTTCGAGGTTGCCTTCATCATCAGGCAGTAAGATAATTTTTTTTTTTTTTTTTTGAATTTGAATGACAATTAAAAGGGCGAGGGCGCCGGTAGCTCAGTGGTATGCGTGTTTGCCTTCTGAGCTCAAGGTTGTGGGTTCAAAACCCGGCCGAGGCCTTTCGTTTATTTTATCTGGGAGGTAAAATAAACTTAATCACGCCGTCCTTCGGATGGGACGTTAAGCGATGGTCCCGAGCCTGTACGATGTCAAGTACTCGTTAAAGACCCCTGCCCTAGGTGAATACAAATTTAGGGTAGGCAAAATTTAGGACTCCCAGAGAAGAGTCGGGCTCATGTCCACCAGAGTGACGAAAAAGCGCACTGGTAGCAGGCGATATGACCTCGTTGTTAAAGCCCGGGCATGAGCCATAAAACCTAACCTAACCAATTAAAATATTTAGTAAATAAAATTTAAAATTTATAATAAAAATAAAAAAATAAAAAAAATTTAAAATTGGTTGTAACTCAGATAGTAGACAGGAATAACGTTTCTGTCCCCATCCATGAAATTTTAAATTGTTAAAGTTTTTAGACTGTTTTATTTATTTATTTTGATGAGGGCAACCTCGAAAGCCGGCTAGCTAATACTAATAAAAACCTGTTTGAGGTCAGACTACATCTTATTTGACAACCTGTGAAATAATCACTTCTCACTACATCAGCCATCTTCATGTTAACTTCGTATAGCTGGGGAGGTAATAGATAATAACAGGTTATGGTATTTTTAAAGCTTAAAGCAGACTTGAGTTCTGTTGAGAATTGAAAATGTATTACTCTATTGAATATATAAAGAAATAAATACTTTCTGAAGTGATATGAAAAGCAAAAAATCATCGCCATTGTACTTCACCAGTAAGAATTAATCAATTAAGTTTTCGCTCCAAAACTAATCGATTGTTTGGGCTAAAACGTCAATAGTTGACTTATACTCGAATAAGTTCTTCTGAATCCTCATACTAAATTTTGTGTCCATACTTTCATTACACCGGCAGTTATTGATACATTTTATGTTAAGCCCCCCTCCCGACCCCCCTTATAATCCTCTCTTGCCTTTGATCGATTCCGCTGAAAATAATGCTTCATTAAACAGTTAGGAGGGTAGGTAGTTAAATACTAACGGGGAGCAGTTATATGGGCTGTCAAGCTTTGGATAACATGGGTACAAAATCCACCCCTGCAATCAATCTATTGTGGGAGTCCGAAATTTTGCATAAACATATTTAGTTAGTTGTGGGGAGTGCCTGACATCGCAGAGGCTCAGGACCATCGCTTAACATCCCATCCGAAGGACGTCATGCTCATGTTTTTTTCCTGGGAATTAAATTTAAGGGTCTCGGTAAAACACTAACGATCTTGAGCATAATAGGCTAGCTTGCTGCAGATGGGCGCCCAAATGATACAAACGTATTTGTATTCAGTCATGGTGTTGTGAATGTACCTAAAATATTTCGTGTCGATATATTCACTCTATAGGGAGTTGTCGTGTTCATTAGGGTATTAGGGGGTCGGAAAATATTCTGGTAAAAACACATTACTGATCTGTTACATAACTTCTCTAATACTTCGTATAACTGAGGAAGTAAATATTGCAAGATAGGATGAGTGGTTCATTGTTGTTATGAAAACAAAACTTTAGAACTGTTTGTCGGCTTATGCATTGACAACAATGAATCAAACATTAGGGTGAGAAGAAAGGACCCCCACAGTAGAGCTAACAGGGAAGACAAGAACATTGAATGCTTAGGTCCCTAGGCCAGCCCTCCCAAAATATCTATATATATTAGAGCAATTGTTTAGCAATTTAGAAGACACCGGTGGATCAGAGGTAGCCTACTGATCTCAAGATCGCGGGTTCGTAACCCATCCAAGACCCTTAGGTATATATGGGAAGTGAAAAAAAAAAAACCTTGAGTATGCCGTCCTTCGGATGGGACGTTAGGCAATCCAAGCCTGTGCGTTGTCAGGTACTCGTGAAACTGAATCCCTCGGGCTCATGTCTACCAGAGTGACAGAAGAGCATAGTAGAGTGTAGTTAAGCCCGGGCATGAGTAACTACTAGAGCAATTTTAACAGAAATGAGATTTTGGATTAAATTTTGTTATAAAAGACGCTGGTGGAGTTTTCAAATTCTCGTATATCTTGTTGGATAGGCCAGGTTTAATCATTTTCTTTAGAATATAGAGAGGTTCTAGAATAATATGAACTGTTAACCTACAATACTTACATAGGAATAGATATCCAGACAGTTGTCTTGTAAACACACTACAATGTATTGTCAAATCCTAGTCAACATGTGCGAATGTAACTGGATAAGGCAGTGAAGACGGTAGGATGGCGTAGTACGATGTGATGAGATGTCACATGTGCACAAAGTGATGGAGGTCTCACAGACCGGTATACACTTCAGACGACGGCTGAGACAACACTAGCCTGCCCTGGGCTCCTACCCCCACTCCTACCGCCGCGCCGCTCCCCCCCCCCTCAACCTACCCCACGCTCCTGCCGCTCTGGGTCGACAACCGTCGAAGCAGAAATTCGTCCGTCATTCGTCCACTGGTAGTCGAACGAATCCTAGACCTGACCTTTCATAAACATGGCCAAGCAATCGGTCTAAAATTCTATCAGCGCACATACACAACTACACACTTCTTTATCTGTGATGTCAGCTGTTTTGTTGTTATATTACGAACTATAAAATGATCTTTCGGTAAGAAACTTTTAGGTTAAAATGCTTTGATAGCTTAAATTTGTCACAATAAATTAAATTTGTGGTAAAAGAAAATAATATACGTAGCAGTGTAAATCTGAAAAAATATAATATATAAGAGGGCGCCGGTAGCTCAGTGGTATGCGTGCTTGTCTTCTGAGCTCAAGATTGTGGGTTCGAAACTCAAGCGATGGTCCCGAGCCTGTACGATGTCAGGTCCTCGTTAAATACCCCTACCATAGGTGAATAAACATTTAGGGTAATCAAAATTTAGGACTGTACAGTAGAGTCGGGCTCATGTCCACCAGAGTGACGAAAGAGCGCTCTGGTAGTAGGCGATATGACCTCGTAGTTAAAGCCCGGGTTTGAGTCATAAATCCTAATAACCTATAATATATAATATTTCAATATATTATTATGTGATATTATATATATTTCATTTTTAAATGACAAACTTCATCCACAAATGAATACTAATTGAAGCATTTCAGCAACAAATTCGAAAACTACCATCGTCGCAGTATTCTCGCGGTATTTAGAGGTTTAGGTTTAGGTTTTATGACTCATGCCCGGGCTTTAACAACGAGGTCATATCGCCTAATAACAGAGCGCTCTTCCATCACTCTGCTGGGAGCCCTAAATTTTGCCTAACCTAAATTTTTATTCACCTATTGCAGGGGTCTTTAACGAGTACCTGACATCGTACAGGCTCGGGACCATCGCTTAACGTCCCGTCCGAAGGACGGCTTGCTAAGTTAATTTTACCTCCCAGATAAAATAAACTGAGCCGGGTTTCAAACCCACGAACTTGAGCTCAGAAGACAAGCACGTATACCACTGAGCTACCGGCGCCCTCTCGGTATTTAGATACACTACAATCACAGTTGTATATATCTTCATTCTAGGTCAGAAAACATAAAATTCCGTTGAAAACTCAGCTTCGATTTTTTGAGCGATTACATAAATTCCCTTATACTTCGTATATCTGGGGAAGTATAAATTGAAAGAGTAAACTGGCACACTACGGATAATTGATGCCCTGCGGAAAATTTCTGAGGGTTTGTTTGGGCAACGTATGTATAATAAAGGTAACAGTTCAACCAGACGACAATGTTTCACACAAATGAGTCGTGTATAACAGACACTGTAAAGTTTTAAGAAGACGATGTAACAGAAGAACTATGTGTGCGAGTGGGGAGGAAGGACAGGCATCCTAACTCAGGTCTGGTCTACCATTCTCAAGATATCCGGTTCGAAGCCTGGGTCAGTCTGTTGAAGAACCACTCAACCTCAAGGATAGTAGTAACCTTATCTAGTCAACCACTGAAGTCCCTCAAGGATTATAACGCTAACCACTCAAACTAAAACCTCTGTAGGACAGTACCTAACTAACCACTCTATCACCGGAGGTATGTAGCCTGATACACTAACCTCTCATCCCTCAGAACCTTCATTGTTGAACGGGAGTTGTATTACTTTGCCTAAAGTTAGATATACAAACAAATAATAAAAATAAGAAGTCATAATTGAATCATCGGCAATGTACTTCCCCAGAGTGAATTAATTAAGTTTTCGCTCTCCCTGAACCCAATGGTTGAAAATCAATAGGTTTGTACTAATATATAAAAATAAACAAAGCTAGCCCTCATTATCATGCAGTCCGATAAAATAATTTTGAAAACAACATAATTTAAAATGTTTTAATAAATAAGATTTTAAAATTAAAATAAAGGTATAAAAAAATTTTTTTTTAAACAATTTAAAATTTCATGAATGGGAGCAGATATGTTTCCTGTTCTCCATCCAATATATATGTCGCCCTAGAGGGTTTCGGAGTAGTCAAAGGACACAAACCATATTACTAAAATAAATTATGAAATGATTTGGCGAGGATTGGAGGGAGTGTAATTTTTAATAAAAAAACAAGTAGGTAATAATAAAAAAATACTAAATGTGTTACGATAATTTAAACATTATTTGGAAATATTTCGGTGCGCTATAACCTTGTTCGTATTAGTGCTCATTGATATTTGAGGACAAATTGGCGGATATTTATTGGAAATTTAATAAGGAACATTTTTAGTTAAATTACATTTTTCGATAGAACTAACCGTTTTCGCGTAAATCAAGTAAATGTGAAAAAAAACACAATTTAGGACGGTTTTCGGGATGTACTCGGATCTCGCGAATCGGAACTTGGAAAAATCGTATTTCATATAAAATAAGCCAATTAGTGTTCACGAAAACGTTTATTTGAAGAGGTTTTGTTTAGTTCATAAATATAAGCAGTATCTTGTAAAATGATTTAGGCCTTGTAGTTGAGTGAACTTATATTTCGCTCGATTTCGGCAAAAATCTAATCGGAGGCCCTTACGTTTTTTTATGTGGAAAGTGAAAAAAACCTTGAGCTCGCCGTCCTTCGGATGGGACATTAAGCTATGGTCCCGAGCCTGTGCGATGTCAGATATTTGTTAAACACTTAGGTAACTAAACATGGGTAGGCAAAATTTAAGTCGCCCACAGTAGAGCAAACAAGGAAGAGATAATAGTATTGGATGCTTAGGTCCCTAGGTGTACACATCAGCCTGATCTATATAGAGTCTGATCGATTCCCACAAAATTGTGGTAGTTTAACAGCAATTGCTCTAAAGTTCACAAATGTTTTCAGCTCAACTTTAGGCTTCAAGCTCTCATCCCGTTCAACAGAAAGTTCTCCAGGATAACTTTCCAGAAAATCAACAGTTGAGGGAAGAAATATTCACTTATTTCGAAGAGAAAAGAGTTTGTTGTTTTTTCTTTCTTATACTTTAGTTATAAGAAAGTACTGTAATTGTTCAGAAATCTGAGATCGAGTTTTTAATGGAATTTCACCTTTCAAGGACCTCTGAACAAGTTTTGACCATTTTCACGATGATGTCAGTCTCTGAAATTGAAATTTGTAATGAAGATGCCAAAATCAGATCAAAACTGTGGCAACTCTATGTCGTAAGGGCTAAGTACAATTTACAGAATACTAGGATAAATAAAAATTTGTTGAGAAGAGAAATATACAAATGAAATATGATTTTTCGAAGGTTTGCAAAATACATGCCGAAAATAACATCTCGAAACTCCCATTTTTAAACATTTGTTTTACATACACGAAATGTCTTCAGTTTTGATATACTTTCAATATAATGATTATACCACTCCAAAGAATGTACAGAATATTATGTAGGAAATAGTTCAAAAGAATTTAAATTGCAATGTATAGCAACAAATTTTAAAACAGTTTAACTACGATGTATATAGTATTGCCCAAATTGACTGGCTGAAAAAGAGAGTGTTCCGCTGGTGCCGTCTTTAACTACGAGGTCATATCGCCTACTACCAGACCGCTCTTTTGTCACTCTGGAGGACTTGAGACCGAATGAGGACTCCCACTGTCCTAAATGTTGCCTACCTAAATTCATTCACCTAGGGTAGGGGTTTTTAACGAGTAACTGACATCGTACAGGCTAGGAACAATGGCCTAACGTCCCATCCGAAGGATAGCGTGCTTAAGTTTTCTTTACCTCCCAGATAAAATAAACTAAGGGCCTCGGCCGGGTTTCTAACCCGCGATATTGGGCTTAGTAAGCAAGCCACACCTTCTAAAATGTACTGAAAACGAAGAATTTTTCGTATAGAGTCTACCAGAAGAAGTAATCTATGTCAAAATACTATTTTCCATATTTACTGAAACTGAATGTGTAGAGACATTTTCCGATGACATTTTAAAATAAAGAATGTCTGTCTAGAAAGTAATGTTGGCTATAAATATATAGTTGGCAACATATAAATATGTAATTTAGCAAATGTATCATTTTCGTTGCGCAACATTGGTTTTTTTCATTTGACTATATTCCAAAAGGAGACAAAATATAACTCGCTGATGTGGGTCAGTAACTGTGCTACGAAGATGAGATAGGTACTAACTTTAACATTTATTGAAATATGGTTAAAAAAACAGACCATCAGGCCAAAAAATAAAAATAATGTCATCAGTGAATCACCAGCAGTTTACATCCCCACCACGAATTAATCAATCACGTTTTCGCTCTCCCTCTAACATCATTGTTTTATTCAATAGGTACACAGGTACTAAATTTCGTATCGATACATTCATAACATCGCAAGTTATTAGGTTTTCAGTTGAGCCACCTCTGAACCCACCTTCCCATCGGTCGATTTCACAGGATTAATATATTTCGTGCGATGAACAGTCGTTGTTCAGGTTTGAGCGTTACAATAATAATGTAGTAATATTTATTTTATAATGAGGGAGCCGGTGGCTCAGTGGTATGCGTGCTTGCTTACTGACCTCAAGACGGCCGAGGACCTTAGTTTATTTTATCTGACAGGTAAAATAAACTTAAGCACGCCGTCCTTCGGATGGGACGTTAAGCGATGGTCTCGAGCTTGGTAGATTCAGGTAGTAGGCGATATGATGTCGATGCTAAAGCCCGGACATGAGTCATAATAACTAAACTAACTTTAGTTTAAAACTTTATTTAAATGTTTGTTAATTTTTGTGTCTCGTGCTTTAACATTGAAGTCATATCGCCTACTACCAGTGCGCTCTTTTGTCTCTCTGGTGGACATGAGCCCGATTCTACTATGGCAGTCCTAAATTGTATACACCTAGGGCAGAGGTCTTTAACGAGTACCTGACATCGTTTAACGTCTCATACAAAGGACGGCGTGCTCAAGAGCCGGGTTTCGAACCCGCTATCTGGAACTCTGTAAGCAAGCGCGGATATCACTGAGATACCGGCGCCCTCATTTACATAAATGTTGATTTATCTAATGTTAATTCTGAATGGAGGGATTGGAACCCCTAACCCATTACCTGGGCTGTTTCCCCTCACACACACACACTGACAGAGATCATCGTCTGGTCAAAACATCTTCAGGGATCCGTGAAATATGAAGTTCTATTGAAAACTCGATCTCAGATTTTTGAACAATTACAGTACTTTCTTATACTGAAGTACCTATAAGAAAGTAAAAACAACAAACTCTTTTCCTTTCGAAATAAGTGAATATTTCCTCCCTCAATTGTTGATTTTCTGGAAAGTTGTCCTGGAGAACTTTTTGTAGAACGGGATGAGAGCTCAAAGCCTAAAGTTGAGCTGAACTTTAAAGCTATTACTGTTAAACTACCACAATTTTGTGGGAATAGATCAGGCTCTATATCAGTTGAGTTAGAAGTTAGTCAGCTGGTAATTGTGATTCATGCCCGGGCTTCAACTACGGGGTCACATCGCCCACTATCAGAATCATCTAATTACCTAGGTTCGGGAACATCGCTTAACGTCCCATCCGAAGGTCGGCGTGCTCAAGGTTTTTTTCACCTCTCATATTTATTAAGTGGGCAGAATGACAAATATTTCGAGACTATTGTCTCTCTTATAGATAGCCCAAAATGAACCTAATATAACTTTCAATTATCTATCCGAGATTTTTGATTATTTTAGAAAGATGAATTTTAAAATAGGAAAAGAAAAGAAAATACGATAAAATAATAAGAAACATTAGGAAATAAGTCAAAACAGATGCCAAACAGACATCCAGAAATATCTGTAAAAAGTCAGACTTAATTAACTCTTCATTATTTGTTGTATTGCCCGACACTAGATATAACTCGGGTCGAGTGACTCCACCCCTTGGTTGGGAGAGTGCCCTTATGGTGTCAATTCGAGTTAAGGGCAAGTTGATGCAGCGAGAGCCACACCGAAATACATTATCTAGTTATAACAATAATTATTATTTGAAAAGCAGTTCTGGATACATATAAATCGGATGGGTCATAAGTCAGAGAATACTGCGTACAAAATGACATTTTTGAACTAGAGTAGAGTCCCGCTAATCCGGACACCGATTATCCGGACATCCGATTAATCTGGACGAGATTTTTAAAAAACTAATCAAAATTTAGTAAACTAAAAATTTAATTTAGCGAGCGGTAAGTATGAAGAAAATAATTTAAAGAGAGGGTTTGACTTGACTTACTCAGTTGGCTAAGATGAAAAAGTGCCGACAAAGAAGACTCACCCTATTTTCCAGGAGATTTTTTCAGTGAGTCTAAAAATATTATTCTTGTTTTCATTACGTACTGTACATTGTTTATAGCCCTGTTCAGAATTTAACGTTTACATATTTCATTTTAAAATTATTAATTTTTACATTATAACATTAATGTACCGTGGTTTGTTTTGTACAGTAGTACTGTACAATAAATACATTTTGAATTTTAACCACAAAGATGTTTTGTTTTGTTAACAAGTACCTGACAGCTTAACGTCCCATCTGAAGGACAGCGTGCTCAAGGTTTTTTTTTACGTCCCAGATAAAAATCTTATAGCCTCGGCCGAGTTTCGAACCCGCGACCTTAAGCTCAGAAGGGAAACAAGCTACCTTTGAGCTACTGGCGCCTTCCGTGATTTGGAACTCATATCTTAAGTGTTTATTTTTGATTGGTAGGCGGATGAAGTGGACTTACTTGTTAGATATGTAATACCTCCGTATGTCAGTCCAACTATATATTTTATTTACGCCGCAACTATTTTCATCTGTTGGGTACTGACTGATTGAGTACCAGTCAGTACCCAACTCTGTATAGCCATTTCTTACACCTTCTCTACCTCTGATGGTGACAGATAATTACCGAAACGATTGGTGTAAATAAAATTATCGTTACTAATACCTCTCTATTATTGATTTTTCCTAAATGTTATTTCTCAGTAGGCCGAATTCAAAATTTTGTTTGAAAATGTAATGTAAGGAGGAGGTAACACAGTTCTCAAAAATACCCAAAGTATGGACAACCAGCTCCTTACAGTTTTATTTATAAAGATATCTGAGGAACTTCCTTTGGTAACTTTTCTCATACAAACCTCCCCTAGATCCCTTAAAAAGAGGAAAAAAAAAAAAAAATCCCTCTCCCTCAGAAGAGCGGAGGATTTTGTTCTCAAATGTTCATCTAAACTTTCTTGGCAGCTTCGGCCCCCTCACTTTTTTTATGCAATATCTCTTTTTGAATTTATTTAATTTTTTTATTAGTCTGTGCTTGTGTACTATAATAAAGTTCTGAGCAAGAATAAAATTTTAATAGATTATATTTATTTATTTACATCTGTTTTTTTGTTTGTTTTTTTTTTATACCGAGAAGGATATGTCATTCTCCGGATGAGTTAAGCGATGATCCCCAACCCTGTACTTCCCCAGAACGAATTAACCAAATAAGTTCTCTCTCTCCCACTACATCCAATCGACTATTTGAGCTAATTATCAATAAATAAAAACAAAGGACTTTTTTACCTTTTATATTGTCTAATTCCACAAAAATATATACATAAAGTGTAGCGGTGTTTGCTAGGTTTTCTGGTTACCTGAGATTACCCAAGAATGTGACATCCAAAATTATTTCATACTGGCATTACTGGGTATAAGAATGTCTATTCTCAAGTTAACGCTGTACAAAGAGACAAAATGAAAATGATTTTGAGAAGGGGTGGGGGAGAGTGAGTGATCTGTAAGCGTTGTTGGTATAAGAAAATCCTGTAATGGCTACATCACATATATTTTTCTTAATTTTTATATTTTTTCTAAAAAACTTCCAATATATAAACCCTATTTTAAAGTTCGTTGCTATGAGTTACGATCTAAAAATTACTTACAATTAGATATATTCCTTATAGACATTTAGTTTACATTCTTCGGGGCGCTAAAACTTTTGTCGTGTTGATTCTCAAATCTGAGACTGAAATTGGAAATTTTATAACAGCTTTGCTAATAATCAATTTTTCGATAGGACTAACCGTTTTTGGGTAAATCAAGGAAACGTCTAAAAATATGTGTTCCAAAACTACATTTCAAGATGGTTTTCGGCACCTATCTCAAAAACCGGACGACCTGTAAAAAATCATGTTTCATATAAATTATGTTTATTACAGCGTTATCTTGAAAGTAGACATTTTTATACCCAGTAATGCCAGTATGAAATAATTTTGAGAAGGGAAAAAGAGAGTGATCTATAAGCATGGTTGGTATAAGAATGTCCTGTAATGGCCACATCACATATATTTTTTCTTGATTGTTGTTCACATTTTTTTTAGTTGATCCCCTACTATAGTTCCTTCGGCCGATTTCGAGGAAAAATAACAGTAGTCTTTATGGTGTTCTAGGTACACTTACTCGATGTATGTCGTTTTGATACACGATACATACAATGACAGTTGAAATATTCCTTCCTCCCTTCCCTTCGGTCGATATGACTGAAAATCAGTAAATGTCATCCTTATGGTGTTCTGGATACACATATAAAATGTCATGTCGATACATTCATTCTATCGGGAGTACCTAATTGTGTTCACAAAAACACTCAACTGGAAGTAAACATTTCTAAGTAAAATGAAAGTTTAGCGAATACATATAACGAAATTGGCAACTTTATAATGGATTCCTTCCTCACTTCCCTTCGGTCGATATGACTGAAAATCAGTAAATGGCATCCTTATGGTGTTCCGGATACACATATAAAATTTCGTGTAGATACATTCATTCTATCGGGAGTAATTGTGTTCACAAAGACACTCAAATCTGCAGGATTTTTTTTTTTAATTTTTGGAATTTAGTGTTGGAAAACATCGAATTAATGTCAGTTACATAACACCTTCTATATTTTATTTACTATATTTTACATATAAAATTTCGTGTCGATACATTCATTCTATCGGGAGTTATCGACTTCACAAGCAAATTTTTTTTTTTTTTTTTCACACCTGAGATCTGGGGGTTGAAAAACATGTAATTCCGAGGTAAACACAACATCAAATTTCGAGACTGAATTGTCTCAAATAGGAGGATTAGTAGAAAAGCGCAAAAAACGAATTTGTTAGATGCCAACTGCACAACAAGGTATCTTTTGAAATTTCTATTTCACAATAATAAGAACAGGTTTCACAAAAAATAAAGAGAAGGATATTGCATAAGATTATTTCCGAGAGAAACATGGTACTAAAAGAGATACTAATATCTAGTTATTAGTTTTGTGGACAGTTATAAAACTTTAGTGAAGAAAATGTAATAACTAACCCAATTGTAAAAATAGGAAGGGAAGCGTTAACTTTACAGGTTTCAAGGAAAATGGTCTGTGACGGGAAATGAACAGGTTTTCACTGCAGAAATTAGGTAACCTGGCTCTCTCTGCAATCGTGGCTGCAATAATGTCATTTCTTGTGGAAACTATAATAATTATATAATAACGACACGTCTACTTCCCTAAATACAGGTTGAAATCAAACGAAAGGAAAATTAATTTTTCATTAGATAAACATTGGCATTCTCTCTGCTCATCCCGACTCAGTCCTATCATACAGACACCTCCAAGAACACCTGATATCCTGTCAGTCCTGGTACAAAAACGTGTGTGAGTGACGCAATACTCACGAGAATTGATGTGTAAACATCTGCTTTATATTAAAAAATTTGCAGCAATTAAACTTTCAAATTTTTGTTCTTCAATTTCTTTTCTACATAAAATTATAGGTTTATGATAGCTAAAATAATTATATTTTTTTAGATTTACACAGCTATATTATTTTATTTTACCACAAATTATATTTATTGTGACAAATTTAAGCATCTTAACCTAAAAGTTTCTTACCGAAAGATCATTTTATATTTCGTAATATTGATATTTTAGTTAAATTCACTACAACAGTGAATATAGGGCGCCGGTAGCTCAGTGGTATGCGTGCTTGACTTCTGAGCTCAAGGTCGTGGGTTCGTAACCCGACCGAGGCCCTTAGTTTATTTTATCTGGGAGGTAAAATAAACTTAAGCACGCCGTCCTTCGGATGGGACGTTAAGCGATGGTCACGAGCCTGTATGATGTCAGGTACTCGTTAAAGAGATGAATAAAAATAGTATTTAGGGTAGGCAAAATTTATGACTCTCACAGTAGAGTCGGGCTCATGTCCACCAGAGTAACGAAAGAGCGCTCTGGTAGTAGGCGATATGACCTCGTTGTTAAAGCCCGGGCATGAGTCACAACACCTAACCTAACCTAACAGTAAATATGATCAATAATGTTGTAAAAATACAATGTTATATCTAATCATTATATTTACCTTTTTTTTTTTTTTATTATTATGTACGGTGCATATTAGCCATGTTATATATAATTATTTAAGACATCCATGGCCCCGGCAGGGAGTTCTATCTACGAAATAAAACTCACTCCCGGACGGGATTCGAGCCCGCAAACCATGGTGAGACCATGCGACCAAAGCCCTATGCTCTAGCCCGCACGGCCACCATGGCCCCCCTACATTTACCATTTACCATGGCCCCCCTATATTTACCTTACATTCATTCATATGTGACGAAACATATTACATGATAATGCAGTCGAAATATATTACACTTTCTTCGATGATCACAACATTAAAAGTACAACATAAAATGTCAAATGCAGTCGAAATATATTACACACTTTGTTATTTCGTGAAGGTAGAAAACAGCTGACATCACAGGTAAAGAAGTGTTTAGTAGTGTGTGAGCGCTGCGAGCTCAACTGTCCGACACACTTGCACATGTACATCAAGGAGACTTACGCTCTGATGGTCTGACATAGCCCCTACCGAGCGCTAATATGTTTACACATCATCGTCCGCTCTCTAGGCCAAGCGACAAGCGAAAAACATGGAGACTACTACTAAGACTACTAGACAAAAGATCTAAATTAACTTTAAAAATAAGACGACGCAATGGGACTTGAACTCTGGGATTCGCCAAGGTTTCCAATCTCCAGCGCATCCAATCCCTTCAATACAATATCCTTTGTACAATAGCCAATGCTCCTAACTATGTTTCCAACAAGACCCACCCCTCGTCACCCAAGTAGCTAAATCCTGGTGCAAAACGTTATTTTCCTCCCTAAGCGCCCACAATAATCCTCTATTCCGTGTCCTCCATTCTGCCACACTTCCCCAACGACGCGCTGAGGGCCTAAAGACCTCGTTATAAAAGGATTTTCAAATTTCAAGTTCATAGCTACGATCGTTTCTGAGTTAGAGCACTCAAATTTGATCTCGAATTTTCGCACGATTACCTACATGTCTACCTTATACTAAAAGTATAAGAAAGTAAAAAAAAAACTCCCTCCCAAAAAATTACTCTGTAACTCAAATATTGAGTTTTAGTCCGAACGGTCGATTTGTTTTGGAGAAAGAGCGAAAACGTAATTGATGAATTCTCTTCTGGAGAAGTAGGTACATAGCCGTAGGTACATTTTTAAATTTTTTATGTTAATGTATTTTAGTATCTCATCGAATCAACGGATATTTCACAAATAAGTTGAGGAGCAAGCCTCCCTACGCCATTTTGTTTAAAATGGAGATTTTAAAATAATAATTATATTTAATAATGTCTCTTTAATTTTTAATAATATTGATGAAGAGTATATAATTCATTCCCGGGCTATAACTATAAGGTAAAATCGCCTACTACTAGAGCGCTCTTTCGTCACCCTGATGAATATAGAGACCTTTAACGTAAGGGCTCGGGACCATCGCTTTACGTCCCATTCGAAGGACGGCATGCTAAAGTTTATATATGAGCCTCGGCCGGGTTTTGAATCCGCGATCTTGAGCTCAGTAAGCAAGCACGCATACCACTCAGCTACCGGCGCCCTCTGAAATATATATATAAACAAAAAAATAAATAAAAAAGTATTTATATATATTTTTTTTCAAAAACAGCGTAACCATTTTCTTTTTTTTCGTTAACAATTTTCAAAATATCAACAATTAGAACCTACAATGGAAGGTGAAAAAAAATTATATTGCATCGGCCGGGAATCGAACCCGGGCCGCCCGCGTGGCAGGCGAGCATTCTACCACTGAACCACCGATGCTTGTTGGGCAGAAGAAAGAAAAACCAGTTTTTCAACGACTGTAAGAATACAGCTTCGAAAGTGACACATATAATTAGACCATAGGAGCTATATACTATATGTATATATGTAACATTATGAAAGGATATGGAACTGACCCGAGAGGAGTGGTCATGAGTCAGGGCAAACAGGGCAAGCAGCGTTTGTTTGCTTTTATAATATACAAAAACTACAAATTTTAATTAGTGCATATTTTTGGGTTACAGTAAGCCAAAAATACTTTAATAATGATTTAAATTTAGTTTTTTAATGATACCTACTCAATTTATGACGGGAAAATATCGTCATTTAAAAAGACTAGTTATTGACAAATGCCCGGGCTTTTACGAGCTCTACTGAGTCCTTAATATTGCCTGCTCAGGTTGTACCTAGAGTAGAGGATTTTTAACGAGTACCTGATATCGTACAGACTCGAGACAGAAAGTGCACTATGATTATGCGCTCCAACTGCAGTGCGGATGGACTGTGTATCATTTATTAACAAAATGCAGAAGCCCCGAGGGGTCTATACGTACTTTCTCTTGGATAATTCAAGCGGAATTATCCATTTAACTTAACATATTATGGAACAACAAGGGTATTCATAGAAGTTTTTTTTTACATTTTCGGCCCTATTGGTAAATTAACTTGTGCAGAGTTGGGTGGTTAATGTATAGCCCTTCCTCCCCTAATTGTAGAATATAATAATAGGAGAAAATCAAAAAAGTCATTGAATCATATCTTTGAGGACATGTTGGTACATAGTGGCTTGAGCACGCCGTCCTTTGGAATTTCCTATCCTAGATGAATAAACTTGAAGAATTTTTTCGACTTCATTGTACAACGAAATTGACTGCCAGCACTACCTCGCTCCACTAACTCTAAATTAACAGTAACAATATATTGTATTAAATATATAAAACGAAAAGGTGATAATTAATACAAATTGGCTTCGTCTGATGAGCCAACTTATTTATTTTGATAGTTTCAAATAACACAATTCGCTACAAAAGAGAATGTTTTTCTCAAATGGCGCTCAGCCAAGAATTCTCTCCTCCTTATTTATGGTCACTGCTTTTTTACACACAAACAAAAAAAAAAAAAAAAAAAATTTAAGTCATTTTCGTGTGTGCTCTTTGTCTTCCCTTAAAAATAAATATTGCTTTGTAGAATGAAAGGGTAGGGGTATTTAACGAGTACCTGACATCGTACAGGCTCGGGATGCTTATGTATTTTTTTATCTCCCAAATAAAATAAACTAAGGGCCTCGGCCGGGTTTTGAACCCGCGATTTTGAGTTCAGTAAGCAAGCACGCACACTGAGATACCGGCGCCCTCATTTATATAAATGTTGATTTATCTAATGTTAATTCTGAATGGAGGGATTGCAAGCCCTATACCATTATCCTTGCCTACGGTTCAGTTGAGCTTCAATATAAAGAAGATAAAAATGAAATAATTTATTACGTTTACCAGCGCATCTTGGCAAATATTCATAATAACCGGTAAATATGATAAAATATGAAAATGAATTTATCACTTTTACCTTGGTAAATATACATAATTAACGGTAATTATTCACAATTACCGAATTTATCTTATTTATAATAAATAACATATTCTTTGTCGTTCTAGAAGTTCCATTTTGTAACTTTTACTAATCGAACTGACCATGTATTCTTTCGATATTCTAGAACTATCGATTTATTGAGTTGGTTCAATCTGTTTATTTACATTCATTCATAATAATGTTGTTTGTTGTTTATAAGGGAAATAAAAGGGGTGGGCGCAAGTAGCTCAGTGGTATGCGTGCTTGACTTCTGACGACACGTCTACTACAATACAGGTTGAAATCAAACGAAAGGAAAATTAATTTTTCATTAGATAAACATTGGTATTCTCTCTGCTCATCCCGACTCAGTCCTATCATACAGACACCTCCAAGAACACCTGATATCCTGACAGTCCTGGTACAAAAACGTGTGTGAGTGACGCAATACTCACGAGAATTGATGTGTAAACATCTGCTTTATATTAAAAAATTTGCAGCAATTAAACTTTCAAATTTTTGTTCTTCAATTTCTTTTCTACATAAAATTATAGGTTTATGATAGCTAAAATAATTATATTTTTTTAGATTTACACAGCTATATTATTTTATTTTACCACAAATTATATTTATTGTGACAAATTTAAGCATCTTAACCTAAAAGTTTCTTACCGAATGATCATTTTATATTTCGTAATATTGATATTTTAGTTAAATTCACTACAACAGTAAATATAGGGTAGCTCAGTGGTATGCGTGCTTGACTTCTGAGCTCAAGGTCGTGGGTTCGTAACCCGACCGAGGCCCTTAGTTTATTTTATCTGGGAGGTTAAATAAACTTAAGCACGCCGTCCTTCGGATGAATAAAAATTTAGGGTAGGCAAAATTTAGGACTCCCACAGTAGTAGATTCGGGCTCATGTCCACCAGAGTGACGAAAGAGCGCTCTGGTAGTAGGCGATATGACCTCGTTGTTAAAGCCCGGGCATGAGTCATAAAACCTAACCTAACCTTTGTTGTTTATAAATGTAAAAAATGTATATGCCGGTAGCTCAGCTCTTAATACACTGTTTATTTATTATACATACCATATAAATATTTATTTTATTATCTTATTGTTATTAAATAATATTATTAATAATATAAATATTATTTACTGTTAGGTTTTTCTCTTAGGACAGTAGGACTTCCCTCCATTGTGGGGTTTCCTTTGGGAATGGCGAGTCACAGCCTCAGGTAATTTCAAAAAAGAACAAAAATATGCTATCCTAAAACATGTAATTCCTGTTGAACTTTGTGCTAACGATGACTTAAGCCGAAATCGGTACACTTTATGTACAATTTGTTTATGGAATTAAACAATATAAATATAAAACAATTTATTGCTATTTGTTTTTGTTAGTATTCTATTTACTGTTAAAATGAACTCTCACGTTATGGCTGTTTGTGGTCTCTGTAAATAAGTTGTGCTTTCCACGAATCATCTTAATGTAAAGAGGACCTTCAAAGGTTAAGCCCCAACTTAATTTTTAAATTCAATATAAAACAAGTGGCGTAACTCAGTTTTGTTCTAATCTTTAAAATAATTTTTGGAATCTGAAATACTTACTGGAAATTTTATGTTTATCAAGAACTCTCATAAAGATGACTCGCATTGATTTTCAGTCAAATCGGCTGCTAAAAGAAAGAGGAAATTAGGGGGGAGGAGACAAAAACAGCAATAACTGCCGAAGTAATGCATGTTTCGACACGAAATTTTATATATAAATGGAAAACTTCGAATCGACATACATACAAAATAAAGTAAAGTTTCCTAAAATATTACGTGGCTGTTTTGAACGCACTGAATAAGGTGCACTTTCCCGGGAAATTCTCACTTTTTTGTGGAAAGCCAATAATCCCCATCCTTTCCGCTCCCTTCCACTTAGCGCTACACTCAGTCTTACACTATCTTTATCGTTGGATCGAGTTATTCTTCCAAAGTAAAAAGTTGGATTATCAATTATTGTGAACTTAAGTTCGATGGAAAGGATGTGTTGTGAGAAAAAAAAATTGGTGTAAAAAAAAAAATTGTGTATCAATAACTATTCACTATAACAAATATTTTTTATTAATTGTATAAATAAATTCCTTTAGGCTTTTTATTTTATAGATTATTTTTAAACCATACCCAATTTTATGCTAAAAAAAAGAGTTACCTACCAATTTAATTTTTTACTGCAAATCCGGGCTCGTCATAATATCTAGTCATAATATATAATAACTAACTCACTTAATTTCATTTTTTTTTTAATCACTATTAATACTACTTTCTTTTATAATCGTATTTACATTCATATATCAAAAGGGAGTGTCACCACTGGGTGATTTCTCCCCTCATGACATTTTGATATTGCCATTATCTCTGTATTAGCATATTTGCTTGTTGTATATATTTTTATACAGTTGTAAATATCTCTTTGTAAACTAAAAAAAAAAAAAAAAAAAAAACATTCATATTAATTTCATTTGTATATTTTAGACATTATTCTCACTTTTACTTTTGTGCCGATTTATCAGAATTATTGTTTATTTTTTCAATCTTATATTAACTAAAATACCTTTCTGTGCGACAGTGTCAATACCTACCAATTTTAGATAAATCGGCAACAAAAAAGGGAGTGGATTAGGGAGGGTTTCAACGCAAAAATCTCAATAACTGTCGAAGTAATGCATGGAAACGACATTTAGTATGATGCACCGATTGATTTTCGACAGTAAATTGGTTTCAGAGAGAGAGCATAAAAATAATGATGTCGTCGTTAGAAAGTTCTGAATTCGTATATAAAATTTCGTGTCCATACATTCAATTTATCGGGAATTATCGTGTTCACAGGCATTTTGTTTTTTTAAGGGTCGGAAAACATGAAATTCCGTTGAAAATTCCTCATCAAATTTTTGACCGATTGCATAACTTCCCGTATACTTCATTTAGCTTGGAAATTAAAAAGGATTCGTATACTTGTTCCTGTGTTGTTGTTCCTAAAGAATACGGAAGTATAGCAATAATTAGTAGAACTCAAGTTTCAAACAACTAAGTCAAACTTCGTTTGAGCTCTGTGTCTGACATCCAACAAAATGAGAAAAAAAGTTAAATGTTTTTTAAACAAAAAACAGAGTTAAAAAATGGCCGGGGGTCGTTTACCATTGTGGCTTCATTAATTCAACCACTTTTTTTTTTTCATACTTAGTTACTATACTATAGTAGAAGGTATAGGTCGTCGAATCATCGGCAATGTACTTCCCTAGAACAAATTAATCAATTAACTTTTGGCTCCCCTTCCAAAACCAGTTGACCGTTGGCGCTAATATTCAACAGTTGTCTTATACAGGGGCTCCTAAATCCTCATACTAAATTTAATTTAAAATTAATTTACATCGACAGCTACGAAGTCTGCTATCTACTAGGCCTCGTACTCGACAAACTACTAACCTACCCTAATCTTCACAGGAGACTGTAAAGACAAGAAATAATCAGACGATATAAACTATAAAGAGTAGGTACTAGTCAAAAGATCCAAACTAACTTTGAAAACAAAACGACTCATATACAAGGCAGTACTCAAACCTATGTGGACTTACGGACTTGAACTCTGGGGTTCGGCCAAGGCTTCCAATCTCCAGCGCATCCAATCCTTTCAATCCAAAATCCTTCGTAAAATAGCCAATGCTCCTTATTACGTCTCCAACAAAACCCTTCACACTGACCTTAACGTACCTTTCATTACTGAAGTCGCTAAATCCAAATATAAAAAATTATTTTCCCTTCTTAGTTCCCACAATAATGCTCTAGTCTGTGCCGTCCATTCTGCCTACCCTTCCCCAACGACGGCTAGAGACGTCCTTAGCAGCAGCAGTGACAGTTGTAAATATCTATTTGTTAAAAAAAAATCGACAGTTATTAGGATTTTTGAGTCGAGCCCCCTCTGCCCCCCCCATCCCTTCTGCCGATTCCGCAGAAAATTAACAATTGTTGTCCTTATGGGGTTTTGAATTCACATACGAAATTTTATGTTGATAAATTCATTACAATGGAAGTAATTGGAGATTTTGAGTTAAGCCTCGCCCTAATCACCCCCCTGTCCTTTGTCCCATTTAGCTGAAAATCGATAGGGGCTCTTTGACCATCCATCTTCCCGTTGGCCGATTTTCGTGGAAAATAAATACATATCATCCTTATTGGGTCCTGGATTCATATATAAAATTTTTTATAGATACATAACATTACATCGGCAGTTATTGTGTTCACAGAGACACACTCAGACCGATAGGAATTTTTTCTACCTTTTGGAATTTAGGGTTGGAAATCATGAAATTCCAGAGAAAACATCGAATTTCTGGCAGTTAAATGAAAGTTTAGCGAATATAACAAAATTGGCAACTTTATAACCTACTTAGTTCTTATTCAACAGTCGATAACTATCCACATTTAGTCCGATTTCAACGGAATTATTATGTTATAATTTTCAAAAAGATATAATAGAGAGATAAATTATGGTGGCCATTTAGAAGAAATGGATTGTGGGAAATGGGTGGTGAGTCGTTGCGGAAAACAATGAGAACTTTTTTTTTTTTTACTTTTAATCAGGAGGGGGGGGGGGGCGTTGTCTTGAAAAAAGTGTTCCTTTCCTACCTCGGGTCAGCAGAGTGCTTTCTTCAATCCTGGAGGCTTTAATCGGGAAAATGCTTCTCCGGCAAAAAAAAAAAAACAAAAAAAGAAACAAGTAAAATAAAGAAATAGAGAAAAAGCCTAAGAAGAAATATAAGAAAAAAGGAAAATAATCAAACTCCAAAAGAAAAACACTTCCTGGTGATAATACACTTCCTGGTGGATACACTTACTTGTCCAGATCATTATTTTTACAAAGGAACCTCCAATGTGTGTACTCAATAGTATATAGATTTCCGTGAGGATCAACCAATTTACCTCAAATTATTGGATTGATTTCAATGTTTTTAATTACACAGCTATACGAAACATAAGGAGAGTTACGTAAACGGTCAGAATTTCGATGTTGATTTTTCAAACAAAATTTCATATTTTCTGATCCCCTGGTAAAAAACAGGTTCTGTCTGTATGTGTGTGTGTCTATGAACACGATAATCGCATAATTGAAAAATTTATTCATTAAATTGTATATAAATTTGAATTATTGGCAGTTTTTTGACATATTTTGAAATCAGCGACCTCTAAAACCTATAAAATCACATCACAGATGGATTTTTTGAGAAAATTGTAAACTTATTAGTTGATTTTTTTTTTTTTTGACAAGTGTAACTGTCAAAACTTGATTTTTGACATCAAATTTGACAATACGTAAGAATACGACATTTCAGAACAATCCATTCGAGGCATCAGAAGTTATGCTCTAAACTTTAGAGTCTTAAGGTATGTCCACACTAGGCAACAAATTGGTGGCAACATGTTGCCAACACTTTGACATGGCAACATGAAGTTGCTTCAATTGTATCTGGATACATGTTGTCTGTGATGTTGTGCGTCCACACCACAAACAGTCAAATGTTGAAAATGGACGTGAAAGCTGCTGGTGTTCAACGTAAAATGTTGTCAACACTGTCCACATTGAGCGATGTTACCCATATAAGAGCGATGTTACCCGTATAAAATGGGATACACGGAAACAAGCAACAAATTTCTTTGATGTATGCCGCCAAATGTTGACGAGTATCCATCAACATGTTGCTTGTTTACAGCAACATGTTGTCAACATTGTGTTGACAACATGTTGCCAACAATTTGTTTTGTGGTGTACTAAGCTTAAAGTCTCTCGAGTCGCAAAATCCCCACTTAAACTCAATGTTAAACTTTAACACCTTACAGGCACGGGTTAATATGGTCAAAAAAATCTGAAAATTCAGAGGTCATTTTTTCAACATTCTTAACAAAATTCCGGGTGGAGGTCTAAGAATATATATATATATATATATATATATATATATATATATATATATATATATATATCAATTATAGATGTTTTGCACAAACGGTCGATTGGTTTTGAAGGGAGAGCGAAAACTGAATTGATTAAATCGTTCTGGGGAAGTACATTCGAAATACAACGTTCCCAATCCTGTCAGGCACGAGGCCTCAAACAATGCAGTAGGCTCCATTCCCTCTGTAGGTATTCATGACGATTTATTTCAGAGATTCCTGGGTTTATATGATATATAGTTTGTATGCACCTAATGCACGTCAATATTGACCATTGATAATGCAACTGCCTGTTTAGCTCCCACCCCTTTCACCCAGAACAATAGGAAATGTGCATGATATATTATATAATTTATTGAGCACACATATTCGTATATATATGGCTTAACCAATTTGAATTAAGCTAACAACATTAATTTTAGAATTTATCAACGCTGAAGTATTCAACTGGATTCAATTTACTGGAGTTGTCGAAATTGCGCCAATCCTTCCCATTGAGTATCTGGATGGTCTCCTCCAGAGAGAAGCTGGTCCTGGCCAGGTATCTCAGCCTCCACTCAGCCAGGACAGGACAGATCTCTAGCAAGTGGACCATGTCCACAGCCCCCAGGTTACATAGGGAACAGATCTGGGCCTCAGGGTCCGCTCTGAAGTTCAGCCCTTACATCTACCCTCTCGCTCTGAACACAGTCTGCATTAGCAGCATGTCACTACAGTCCCTAATGTAGTCTACGTCTCTGTCCTCTCAACCAGCTGTAGAGGGTATGATAGTTGGCCGAGATACTTCAAACAGAAGGAGAAATAAATAATAATACATTTGTTTTTAAGTTGCAATATGGTTTTTTATATCAAAAATTGTAACTCTTGTTTCTTTAATTTTTTTACTTTTTCTTTCTCTTTCATTTCTATAAAAGCAATAAAGACATTGAAATTAGAACTTCGACGTTTCTTACCACCGACAAAATAAAGTAGAGCTTTCTTACTACCAATGGTGCACATCGATGTAATATTCAATGGCTTCATTTCTATGCTCATCCCTAGTAATGTGGAGTCAACGGATTGTTTTTCCGGAGAAAGTTGTAAACATTGTACCATTTAGATGGACTAACTAGTTGATAACCAGTTATTAGGTTACGTAGGTGGTTTAGGTTATGTTACATAGATAAGTCGACCAGAAATGTGTAATTAACGACAATAAGGACAGGGTTGACCAACAGACCCACATACTAGCTGGTCAAACAACATAGAAACTTTCCATATATTTTTTAAGAATAAAAACTAGCATTGTTACACCGGTTCGCACAGTTAATTGACATCCTTTCTTTGGCTATAAAGCTACATGCTATAAGGCTACAGGCTACAAGGCTCAGGCTATATGACTACATGAACTTGAAAGAAATAAAACTTGTTTATTTATGATATTGTCTAATTTCACCAACTATATTTACATGGGAGTACTTTCGGTATTTCTACCATCCTTAGCCAAAAGCATAAGAGATAAGACTAAGTTAATATTACAGAATGTCAGCCTCTCGAGGAACCCCTTACCCTCCCTTCTGGTGTTCCCCCATAATTGGTTCCAATTATTTGATTAGTTAATGTTATATTATTCGCCTGTTCATTGTTAATGCTTTATACCTGAGTCTTAGAAGGGGTCACATATTTGAAATATGGGGACCGCCTTGTCATAAAATATCTCACAGCTTGACAATTTAGCTTAGTTAGGAATGTCTGACGTCATGGGGAACACCAGGGGGGAGGGTAAGGGGTTCCTCGAGAGGCTGACATTCTGTAATATTAACTTAGTCTTATCTCTTATGCTTTTGGCTGAGGATGGTAGAAATACCGAAAGTACTCCCATGTAAATATAGTTGGTGAAATTAGACAATACCATAAATAAACAAGTTTTATTTCTTTCAAGTTCATTTGAATTATTTCACAATGTCTCTGCAATAATGTCAGTTTTCATATATGGCTACAGTCTACACTCTATAAAGCTACAAGGCTACAGGCTATATGGCTAAATGCTATAAGGTTTTAAGCTGAAGGCTACAAGGCTACAGGCTATAAGACTACATGCTATAAGGCTACAGGTTACAAGGCTGCAGGCTACAGGCTACATGGCTATATGACTACAGGCTATAAGGCTACATGCTATAGGGCTACATGCTATAGGGCTACATGCTTTAAGGCCACAGGCTATAGTCCTAAGACAACCATGTGGTTGAAATGCTCTTTGACAGCCTAGCCCAGATGAGGAGTGCCATTGACCGTGCCAATCTGACCCACAGATTTGGCACTGACTCGTCCTGGATCCCAGCTGAATACAACAGCTGTTCTCATCGATCCTAATGTCAGCTGCTGCGTCTGCGCTACCCCAATTCTACCACGTGTCTTCCCCTCGCAACTGTCTTCTCTAAATTTTATTGTTTATTTGTTCTTTTTTGTTTTTTTACTTCCACAGCTAAACGAAGTATAGGGGATACGATGTATACGGGAAGTTATCAAATCGATCGAAGAAATTCGATGCTGTGTTTTCAACGGAACTTCATGTTTTCCGACCCCCTGACTCCAAAAATAAATGAAACATTCTGTGTGTCTGTGAACACGATAAGTCCCGATAGAATGAATGAATGTATCAACAAGAAATTTTATTTATGTGTATCCAGAACTCCATAACGAAGACACCTGTTGATTTTCAGCCAAATCAGATGTTGAATTTAAATATAAAATTTCATGTCGATACATTAGCCCCCTCCCCTAATCTCCACTTACATAATGTATACCATATAAAATTGTGTCGATACATTTATTCTATTGAAAGTTACCTTGATCATTTCACAGGTTACAAAATCTGTTAAATGTCTAAACTCTCATAGATTTTATTAATGTTTGCTAGCCGGCTTTCGAGGTTTTTCTCATCATTAGGTATTTCAATAGATACGGATTTAAACAATTAAAATAAGTTGTGACTCAGATGGGGAACAGGAATTACATATCTGCCGAATCCATGAAATTTTAAATTGTGTTTTAAATAGTTGAGTAAAATTGCATTATAACCTTGGTGGAGTGAGATATTGACTAGAACTGTGAGATATAAGGAGCAACGAACGGGAGCCTCTCTTCCTGATGATGTCATCGTCCCAGTTCAGGAGGGAATCAACATCAACAACTTGGTTCTCACATAATCATTTCCTCACTCAATATACATCTTAACGAAAAAAAATATTTTTTCTCCCTGAAATTTCTATAACTACGACTGCATA
Organism: Aradus depressus; assembly: GCA_963662175.1. Taxonomy (NCBI): domain Eukaryota; kingdom Metazoa; phylum Arthropoda; class Insecta; order Hemiptera; family Aradidae; genus Aradus; species Aradus depressus. The sequence continues at coordinate 94,728,253 of OY759214.1, read as the reverse complement.
CTACGAGTATATAATCATATATATAAATCTGAAAATGTCTGTGCGTTGTACCGCTATAACTCACGAACTGCTTGATGGATTTGATTAATTTTTTTAAAAATTTGTTCGTCATCGTCTGTGGAAGGTTATAGGCGTATTAGTACCTCAATATCTGGTCCATCCCAGCATCCACCCACGCAATCTTTGTAACTCAAAAACCACTGCAATGATTAATGAGGAATCTTTTTGAATAGATAAGTTTTATCTACCGGAAGGTTAAGGTCTATTTTTTAATCAACCCTTGGTCCATCCCAGCATCCACTCATGCAATCTTTGTAACTCGAAAACCATTGCAACGATTAATGAGAAATCTTTTTGAATAAATTAGTTTTAGCTCCAGGATGGTTGAAGTCTATGTTTTAATCAACCTGGTGGTCACAAGCGTTCTCAAGTACGCACTGGCTAGGACGTCCACTGATGCTAAGTATTCACTAGCTGTGGTTTCCGCCGTTGAATGGCGCGTACTAGCCATGGTGCCCAGGGGTCCTAAAAACTTACTAGCTGGGATGTCTGCCGTTGAAGGACTATAAGCGTTATTCCGTATGAATAATTGAAAATTATAACATCATGAATGTACTATTGAAGAATTGAAATGGATTCGAACGAGAGATATTAGGAGAAAAGTCAAAGTTCCCCGGGCAACGCCGGGTATTACTGTTAGTAGAATATAATCAAGAAATATGGAGAGTGTAGGAGAATATATTGAAAACAATACAAAATTAATGGCAATATCTGAAATTATATATTTGATAGAATAATTTAATTTAAAAATATGGCTAGAGTTTTCCCCGGTATTTCTTGATTTCCTCTGATACCAAAAAAATGAAAAAAACAAAATTCCTATCTGTGAGTCTGTATGTTTGTGTGTGGCTCACAGGCTCTGTCAACACGATAACTACCGATAGAAAAATATATTTACAGAAATTTTACTTCTCCACCTATACGAAGAAGAAAGAAATTAAATTTTCACCATCTGATATCAAAAATTAATGACTAATTTGTTTGTTTGTATTCTGTAGGCTCTGAAAAAGGAAATAAATAGTTTCCGAAAGGTTGGCTAAATTTTGAATTTTCATTTACACGACAGAACCTCGAATTTCTGCATAAAGTTTTCACCCTATGAAATCAAAAATGATAAAAAACAAAAGTTCTAGAGGAGGGGGGGGGGAATTGGTTTCTGACGGAGAGTGGAAACTTAGTTGATTAATTCGCACTTTTTACTTCCAAGCTATTCTTCTTTAAGAGGAAGAACAACCCGAACTGTTCGTGCGGCGGGGTCGTACCTGGGACTCGACCTACGGCAGCTGGTGACGGAAACCGGCTAACCAGTGTTCAACCGATTTGTTACCTAGCGGAGAAAGAAGAAAGCACTAAGACTCTGCGCCGGGGACGCCTGCAGGCACGCCGGTGGTCTCCCCTGGCGCCCCCACATTCATTTCGAGCTCTCTCGGCGCGCCAACGAAACAAAGATTGGCTGGGAGTGACCGCTTATCGTCGCAGATGGTCGGCAGCGGTCGCTCCTACTCTACGACAGGAACAGAAAATAATTATTTATGTTTTTATTTTATTTTTGAATGAGCAATAAAATTGTTGGCCCCTCATTTCGATTCGGCAAGGAGTGTCGTGACCTACCCCCCCCCCCCCCCCCCCCCCCAAAAAAAAAATATATATACGAAGTATAGGAGAAATTATGTAATCGGTCAGAAATTTCAATGCATGTTTTCCAATTCCCTGATTCCAAAAATGAAAAAAAAAACATTAAGGCGTAGTCAAGGTTCACGCCGTAGATTTTCCGTGATAACGTCGGGATGAAATTATTTTTCATTTTCATTTCGATGCTGCCGTAGCTCTTGCATTTGCTCGGCACTATACTTTATTAGGTTTTTTAAATTCCTTTTGATGCGAGCTTTTCTCTGATTTGTATTTTCTATAATTCCGCGCATATTTACGATTCATATGAGATATCTTTAATTTTTTTGCAATTTTCAATTTAATACCGATTTTTACATATATTTCGGCGAATATTTTTATTGTTTCACTTTGAATCCTAGTAGTGCTTCTCAAGCTCTTTACAATGACACCCGAATCAACGTCCTATCTAAACGCATTATCACGCTACACTAATTTCTAATTTTACACAACGCTAATTCGCAACAATCATCCGCCGGCGCCCACACTAGCCCAATAACGGGCCTGTTAACAGGCAAAACAAACACGTACAAACATGCTTTATCCATTGTGACCTCAACCGTTGTTATCGCATTATTAGTCTCGTAGTTATTATCGATTGAAATCTGACGGTATTTTGTAACACAAGAAAGTTTGACCGGCTATCACTGTGCTTAACCAGCGAATAGACGTTTTCACGTCAAAAAAAAATTCATGTATGTGAAAGTGTGTGTCTGTGAACACGAAACTTCCCAATAGAATGAATGCATTGACAAAAACATGATAAGGACGACAACTATTGGAGGGGAGGTACATTAGCGGTGATCCAACGATGACTATTTTTCCTTTTGATATTTGTACCTTTGTGTTCCGCAGACAGCATAATGAGTTTTATTTCTATCTTTATTTCCTTTGTGACCTATTTTCTCTACCTTGTTTCTGCCGTTTGACTTGGAGACGAGCACAATCATCAAAGGCCTTTCGAATTTCTTTAAGGCTATTCTTGAACAATCTTCTTTTGTGTTAAATTTCAAAACAAGCATAACGAGGTAACTAGGTACATCAACTTTTACATACAAACTACATTATTGTCGTTATAAGTACAATAAAAATTACAGGACTTTCTTATACAAAATACGATACTTAGGCTACCTCTGAACCGCTGCAGCGCCCTCTCTAAGCAGCGCCTATCACCTATACCAGCGTTTCCCAACCTTTTTTGGATCGCGTACCACTTGGTAGTACATCAAGCTAAATTGTACCACTTCGTAAAAATGATTGTATTTAGTGAAATTTGTTATTGCGAGTGTGTTATTTTATTTGCATTATACATTTTATAGGGTGACCATGTATGCACATCACATAATGAGACAAATTACATTGAAGCACGCCTAAACGTCATGCCGCATTTTAAACTCACTGTAACATATATATATATATATATATATATATATATATATATATATATATAAACACGATTTTTTTTACTGTGGTTATTTTATTATTTTTGAATAATTTGAAACAAATTCCAATTCTGAGTAAGGGGTTGTCTCGTAGTATAAACATTTTTATTTGAAGTTTAAATAACTATAGTATAGGTCAGCGTTTCCCAACCTGTGGTACGCGTACCATTGGTGGTACGCGAAAAATAATCAATAATGGCGGACATGTACAGTCGATGATCGAAAATCCAGTAATCGATATCGTTTTTTTGGAGTGCACTTTTAAGTTTAGCCGTTAGCCATCAGTAACTTGAGATGTCGCCGCCATTGTTGTGATGGCGCATTTATTAGTAAACAAAATATGACAAAATAGTAGATAAATATGAAACTTTGAACAAACACAAATATATATATATATATATATATATCATTCATACATGTTTGTGTTTGTTCAAAGTTTCATATTTATCTACTATTTTGTCATATTTTGTTTACTAATAAATGCGCCATCACAACAATGGCGGCGACATCTCAAGTTACTGATGGCTAACGGCTAAACTTAAAAGTGCACTCCAAAAAAACGATATCGATTACTGGATTTTCGATCATCGACTGTACATATTAACAACTTTACTGTATAATATTATTTATTAAAATAATTTTTATGAATTATAGGAAAAAACGTTTCTTTGATATTTTTATGATTTAATTTTTTTCATTTTTTATGTCCGCCATTATTGATTATTTTTCGCGTACCACCAATGGTACGCGTACCACAGGTTGGGAAACGCTGACCTATACTATAGTTACTTAAACTTCAAATAAAAATGTTTATATTACGAGACAACCCCTTACTCAGAATTGGAATTTGTTTCAAATTATTCAAAAATAATAAAATAACCACAGTAAAAAAAATCGTGTTTCATAGCCAAAACATTATTTGATATATAGTTATCATTTTTATTTTTTGGGCAGTCTCTCCACAGATACAGGTCATTATTACTTCCTACTACTAGCTATATGAAGTATAGGGCATGATATGCGATCGGTCAAAAATTCGAATCGGAGTTTTTAACGGAATTATATGTTTTCCGACCTCCAGATACCAAAAAAGAAAAAAAAAGTTTCGTCTGTCCATGTGTATGTCTGTGAACATGATAACTCCCGATAGAATGATTGTGTAGGCAAGACATTTTATATGTGAATCTAGAATCTTTTTGATCATAGAGAAGGGGGAATAAAAGAGGAGTCTTATCACAAAAACGCTAATAACTGTCGATATAATGAATGAATCGACAAAAAATTTCATATGAAAACCCATAAGGACGACACATTAATTTTCACCGGAATCGGAAGAAGAGATGAGGGGATTAGAGGGCTCAGAGGATCAATTTGAAATGTTAATTGTTGTAGATGTATGTATTTATAAGTATTAGTATTTTTGTACTCATATATTTTCAAGTATTTATTTATTAATTTTTTATTCATTTAATTTTTTTGATACTGTTGTTATTTTTAATTAAATGTGTATCAGACTCAAATAGTTATATCTGTTTATGTGTCAAATGTATAAGCTACCTACTTTAATATATAGATTCTTATAATGTATCTCATTACCATGTATTGGTTTAACGGAAATAAATATTATTATTATGCAATACATAATAAAGTTGTAATTTAATCACCGGAAATGTACTTCCCCTGAACGAATTAACCAATTAAATTTTTGGTTCCCCTCCAAAACCAGTCGAACGTTCGCGTTTGAAATTTTGTGTCGATAAATTCATTACACCGACAGTAGTTATTAGGGTATTTGAATTGAGCCCGTACCGCTGCCCCCCTTCTCTTCAGCCGATATGGCTGCAATTTGACAGGTTGTGTCCTCATTGGGTTTTAACTTTAAATATGAAATTTCATGTCGATACATTCATTACATCGATAGCTATTAGAGTTTTTGAGTTAAGACACTCCTCTAACCCCCTCTCTTTGACCGATTTGGCTAAAAATCGATAGGTGTTGTTCTTAGAGGATTTTGGATTCACAACTAAAATGTCAAAACACTCATTCTATCGGGATACACAGACAGACCAGACATTTCTTTTTTCATATTTGGAATCTAGAGGTCGGAGATTTTACACCGATTACGTAACTTCCTCTATACTTCGTATAGCTGGGAGAGTAAAAATGAAAAGAAATTTTGTTCCCAAATTTGGACCCCCCTCGAAAGTAAATTCAAGTCAGGCTCGTCGCCCTAGGAAACTCAAGTGGAGACAGAAAACAATGAAAAGAGAACATAAAGTTTTGGAATTAGCCATTGACCCAGGAGGTCCTAAAAAATAACAACCTGTTACCTCCAGGATGTGGAGAGAGAACCGACAAATGATATCAATAGCAGTGAACTACCAAGTTCTATTGGTATCGTACAAAAGACCATAAATGAATTGCATTCCGATCACGTACCTCTTATTTGCACCTTCGCCTCCTTTACTAAGGAACAAACATGTTCACTTGGAAATGGAGAACTCCAACAATACATTAATAATAATAATAATAATAATAATAACAATAACATTATTATTAATGATAAAAATATTTATATTGGCGTCATGCGATGGTCCCAAGCCAGTACGATGTCATTTAGGATTCCCATAATAGAGTTGGGCTCTAGTTCAGCGTGACTAAAGAAAGATCTGTTAGTAGGAGATATGAACTTGTAGTTAAAGCCCGGGCATGAGTCACAATAACTTCCCCTATACTTCGAGAAATAAAAAGAAGTAGAGAACAGAAAACGTGCTCTCAGTGACAAACCGAATCTTACATCGACAAGATAAAGAAAACCTGCTAAGAGAAATAAAACCGTTCTAAAAGTGTTTTTTTTTTTCTGGATGCAGTGTGGACAGTCTATCAAGGAAAGAATGACAGTTTTAGAGTCTTCTGGTCTTTGGAAAGGATAAACAGTTCTTGCAAGGGGTGTTTGTGTTTGTGGTGACGTTGAGTGTGTCTATGCACGTTGCAGATACACACCCCAATGTCAACTTACACGTCGAGTACTATTACCCTTTAACGATAGTAACATAAATGATGTAACCACAATAAGGTTAAAAAAAAGTTGTCGGTGAATGACCGGCAATGTACTTCCCCACAATGGAGAGTTATTTCATATTTGGAATCTGGAGGTCGGAAAATATGAAATTCCGTTGAAACCTCCCCACCGAATTCTTGTTGGGGAAGTGAAATCATAGTTCTTCCTAAACAGTGGATCTACCATCACCTTTGATCTATAAATCTGTTTTTATTGGTCCTATATTAAATCGGAGGGAATTTTGTTGGTTGGAATTTGGTGAGGAACATTTTCATTAAGAATACATTTTTCGATAGGACTAACCGTTTTCACATAAATGAAGCAATCGTCTAAAAAAATGCGTTTCAAAACGACATTTCAGGAAGGTTTTTGGTAAATATCTCGCAAACCGAAAGACATTAAAAAAAAAATGTAACTTCTCGTTTTCTCTATAACTTTTATTTAAAAAAATTTGGTTAGGACATACATATAAGATGTATCTTGTAAAACGAAGTAATGTGGTCTGAATTTCCATCCGATTTCGGGCAATATCAAATCAGATAAGACTAAATTTAAATTGTTTCTCTCCTCGTTTACTATAAAGTGTTAAGTGTAACTCCATTACACTGTCCATGTTTTCATGTCATAAGTATTTATATATTTTTTTAAAAGATACTAGTTAGTTATTGAGACTTATGCCCGGGCTTTAACTACGAGGTCATATTGCCTACTACCCGATCACTCTATCGTCAATCAGGTGGACTTGAGCCCGACTCTACTGTGGGAGTCCTAAGTGTTATGTACCCAAATTAATTCTCTTATGATAAGGGGTCTTTAACGAGTACCTGACATCGCACAGACTCAGGACCATAGCTTAACGTCCCTAAAAACCTGAAGGCCTCTGCTGGGTTTCGAACCCGCGATCTTGAGCTCAGTGAGCATTGTATACGAGTATATCGAATTGAGTGAACCTTACTTTTGCCTATTTTCATTGCTAACTTGATGGATTTTGATAATCACTCCTCATCGTAGGCAATTCTTTCCTTTGAACATGAATCGTGTTGAGGCATGCCTAGTCCAGTGTTGGCTGGTATATTGATGCCCAGGCACCATTGATGCCCAGGCACCATTCCTCTTGTCTGTGCCAGGATGCCCAACTCAGCCTTAGTCCCATCTATCTCCACTCTTCAGCCCATCCCCTCTCTCTTGTCAGGTACTCTATTCAACACCTTAGCTAAATGTTATAACTATAGTTTCCAGCAACTTAAAAAGTTTCGGTAATGGTTCGGAAATGCCCGCAGTCCTAGAATTTTTCATATATTTTTTTCATGTTTTATTTGATAAAACTAAGTAAAAAATTAAGGAAGAGCATAAGAAAATATATGTATAATAGGATAATACTTATAATAAAATTCAAATAAAATGTATATACATATATATTTATGTATATATAACATTTTTTGCAGATATATTGTGAAACAATAAAACATAAAGAAAAAACGTATATTTAAAAAAAAACCGTTAAACCCGAAGAAGGGGCGTGGACGTCTCCCGAAGTATTGTCAAACCAAGATGAAGTCACTTCTGGAAGACATTTTTTATTTTTATTCTTTATTTTGAATATTTACAATCGATTTAAAACCATAAGAAAATTTGATGATACAATAAAAATAAAAGAGAAGAAAAGAATGATCAATAAAATTTTAAAATATAGATATAAAAAAAAAAAAAAAAAAAAAAATAATAAATAAAATAAACAAAAAAAAGAAAATATACAACGATAACATATGGTTATGTACAAAGTAATAATTAAAAAAGTATTTATATAATAAAATAATAATATAATATATACAAAACAAAGAGAAAATATTAAACTTAAACAATAATAAAGATAAAATAAATTAAACATAAAAGCCTTTCAACTCGAGACCCCCAAAACACCCCCGGTTCTCTGTCATCCCCATCCCTCCAGCTTAATCAAGACAGAGGAGCAACGGGGGCTCGAGTGATCCCCCACTCCCTAAATATTTTTGCTACAGTAGCAGATCTCTCGGCCAGCGCCGCCTCAGTCTTTGAGGGGGATTATCCGGATGGGAATAGGTGACAAGAGTCGAGCAGCTGGATTGACATGGGAAGGAAGGTTATAGTGGAAATTAGCCTGGTATTGGTATAGGATCCGTCCGATAACATTATCAGTAAGGAACAGACAGACAGACACCGACGGAGTTCTAAAAAATATAGTTTTGATGTATCTCTCAGATAAGCTACGTCCCTTGCTTACTTATTCTTATATAAAGATGTCATACTTTTCTCATTCAACATTTAACTAAGTTGAAAGCTCCGGGTAGTAACTTTGTGGGAAATTTGTATTCTGAAAAGTTTCTTATGTCTGACTTACTGAAGTAAAACTTATGTGAAAGTAAAGTTAACCTTAAATATGAACTAACTTTTATTGAATGATTTTAGCGTACAATTCAATTTTAAACAATTTCATTAGGTACTTTAAGCTATCAAAGGATTCATTATTTATAGGGAACAGTTGGAGGAAAATCTTGACGTTATTCTAAATTTATTTTAAAACCAAATTATATTCAGAATTGTATATATTTGATACAATCAAATCCAAGTTTTATTTCTGACCAGAACCAATGCAACTGCGTCATCGTCAGTAACACATTTAAAAATACATATAAAATATAAATATAACAAGCAAAAACCATCAGGATACTGATAAACAAAATGAAATAAAACTTGTTTACCCCACTCGTAATAGTGTGGTGTCTAAAGAAACCCTGGCTAATAATAACATTGAGGGGTTTCTTCCGTTCGTAAAAATTCTCGTTTAAGTCCCGAAAAAATATAAAAAGATAATAATAATAAAAAAATAAATAATAAGAACTAAAGTAAATAGTTAAATAAATATTAAAAAATAAATAAATAATACAATTAAGTGAAAACAACATACCACTAACCAGAAATTTCATTTTGTCATATAAGTTATCTGCAGGAATGTAAACAAATTTGGAGTGGATTTTAGTATTTTTCTCATATTATTAAAGAGATATATATTTTGTTATTATTATAGATATTTATTTTATTTATAGTGTATTTCGTATTATTTTCGAATAATTGTTTAAGTATTTATTTGAATGTAAATAGAGTGTGAATTGACCACATATTCCATCCTCTTTGAGCTATTAGCCAGAGTTTCTTTAGACACCACACCATATGGGTGGAGTAAGCCAGTTTTATTTTATTATTTTAACCTGCACACTTTGCTTTAGTGTTTTTGCTAGTTACTTTCCCATATTTATATTATCCATGTCTATATAGAAGTACCACTGATGATGATGCAATTGAGTTGAAAACAGGTTCTGGTCGGAAATAAAAGAGTGGGAAGACTTCTTTATTTCTATAAGAAATCTTGAAAACATCTTATTATCTCATATGAAAATCAAATTCATTATATTAATTTTATGTATGTTTGTTTTTGTGCCCGGGGTTTAACTACGAGTTTATATCGCCTATTATCAGAAGGCTAGTAGACATCAGCCTGAATCTATTGTAGGAGTTATCAATTTTCCTTATCCAGGTTTGCTTAACTGAGCTAAGGGTCTTTAAGGAGCACCTGACGTCGCACAGGCTCGGCTATCCGGAAGGCTTGCTCAAGAACTTTTTACTGGATTGATTTTACATAAGATAATTTTAGAAAAATAAAAAAACTTACCAATATTTGGATGGGGTGCTTTATCCTCTTTTCCTGTTGTGTGGATATAATGTCTGAAAAAAAAAAAAAAAAATTGAGAAAATAGTCAGTACTTTGAAATGGGCCAACGGCCATACCACGCGGTTCTGGGAAAACCGCGTGCTGTTAGCATCTGATAAAGGGCCGTGGTGGCTAGAGTGTAGCGCTTTCGTTGAATGGACTCACTACGGGCGCGGGTTCGAATAGTCCCCGCCCACTAACAGCCCAAAGGAAGAAATTTCCAAAAGGGTAGGCGTTGTTAAAAAAATAAAAAACTTTCAAGTGGTACTTTTGTACGCTTAGCGTTTTATTTTTTGGGATATTCGTAACGAAAATGTTCCTTCGCTTTAATCGCTGCTGTAATGAAGATAATTCTAAAATTTTAAAAATTACTTTTGTTGTTTGTTTATGTGTCTGTATATCTGAGAACACGATTCCAGATATAATTCCTGATATAATTAATATATAGGAACGAAATTTTATATGAAATGTTATGTGTAAATTCAAAATCTAATAAGGACAACATCTATTAATTTTTCGAGAAATTCACCTTAGAGAAGGGGTGTACCAGAGGAGGCAGGAGGATACCGACATGGGATTTTTTATTTAAATTCAAATCCAAATTTTATATTATTATACTGATAGAGAGAGTGGCCGTCTGGAGAGATGAAGGTAGTGAGTCCCATTTAAACACGAAAGGTAGCAGGCGATTATAGTGCCATTAAGTATGCAGACGATGTTATCTGAGCTGACTACAATAGGAATACATACATATCAATTTGTTCTGTTATTGTACCTATAAGACCCTTATCTTATTTGTGGTTAGCTTACCTTACTTGTGATTTTCTCGTGACGGAATGGCTAAGATATCCACTTCGTCATGTGAAGGGTCCTGTATCTATACACGGTTAATTACTTCCCTATACCTAAGAAAGTATTCTATTCATACGAAAATTCGAGATCGAGTTTTCTACACATTTTTACGTTTGGTCCCCGGGATCCCATGTACACCTTTTGACCATCTTCGCGATGATGTCTGTGTATGTGATTGGTACTTCGTGAGCCCTCTAGCTATTGTTGCAATGAACTTGAATGCACCTGAGTGCATTTTACAAGAAACAGCTTATATTTAAGACTTAATTAAAAATACCTTCAAATAAAATTTGTCGAGAAAACTTAAAGGCACATTTTATAAGAAATACGATTTTTTGCTGGCCGCCCGATTTGTGAGATGCCGAAAACCGTTCATAAATGTAGTTTTGAAACTACTTTTTTCAGACGTTTTCTCCATTTGTGTGAAAGCTATTAGTCCTATCAGAACATTAGTTCCCGCCAAAAATGTTCCTTATTAAATTTTACTATCGTCGACATGACCTAGGAATAGATATAGGACCAATACGACAACATTTATATTGAACTTTTTTTGACAATATTTCGGGATATTCTACGATCGTTCATAGTGACCAGAAGAAGGGACGTGAAAAGGTCCCGAAATATTGTCAAAAAAAGAAAAAAGAAGACACCTTTGGAAAAAATGCCCGAAAAAATCAACATATGAAATTCCGTTGAAATCTCCGCATCAAAATTTTGACCGATTATATAACTTTATACCTTAGGAAGTAAAAAAGTAAGTTTTTTTTTTTACATCTTAAGGTATAAGAAAATCATGTTATGGTCCTATCAGATATTTTTTCTTCGCGATATAAAGCTTGAAAAAAAGCTTTCATAAAGCTTTTTATAAAAACGATTCTATGAAAGTAGTTATACATAGAATGCGATACTTTGATAAGATGTACCGCCTGGTACCTGTAGGTACCACGTTAGTCCGTAGAGGTCCTCATGTGGGCCGCTACGGACTATCGTGTCAATCCTCACTTTGATGTACGATTGGTAAACACGAAGCACATCCTTCTCTCTATCTCCCCCTCTTACCATTATTTCAGGTAATAACCTGCTTGGATGATGATCGAACGTGTTCTTCAAACGGCTCTCCCGTCAAATGATTCGATCATTTGACAAATAACTCGACCCAATTCAATTTTATAGGAACAAAGCAGAATAGATGATTTATTTTTCTTTCCTTATACGTATTGTATAAGAAAATATTGTAATCATGCGAAAATCCAAGATCGAGTTTTTTTTTAGAGAATTTTACGTTTTAAGGTCCAATGAATATGATGATGTGTATGTGTATGCCTAGTTATGTGTATATGTGATTGGAAAGTTGTGAGCGCTCTACAGTAAAAATGATTGTAGCTATGAACTTGAAATTTGGAACGAAGAAGTCATATGGACTTGAAAAATAAAATAAAACTTGTTTATTTAATATATTGTCTAATTTCACTGGAGTCTTATCTCTTATGCTTTTGGCTGAGGATGGTAGAAATACCGAAAGTACTCCCATGTATATATAGTTAGTGAAATTAGACAATATATTAAATAAACAAGTTTTATTTTATTTTTCAAGTCCATTTGAATTATTTCACAATATCTCTGCAATAATGTCAGTTTTCATTTCGAAGAAGTCATATGTGCCCACTTGGATTTGATTAGATTTTGGCGGTAATCGGAAGAAAATTGAGACCACTTTACTTGGGGGTCTAAGTACATCTTACAACATATCGCTTATGTTTATGACCAAATCTCACAGATAAAACTAAAATATATATTTTATATGAAATACAATTTTTAGTGACCTGTCGAAAATTGTCCCGAAAAGTAGTTTTGAAATATATATTTTTAGATGTTTCCTTGTTTAACCCGAAAACGGTTAGTCCTATCAAAAAACTTGTTCCCACCAAAAATGTTCCTTATTAAATTTTCAATCGCTATAAGTCCTCGGATTTGAGGTAAGACCAATATGACTAAAGTTATTGAGGCTGTAAGAATGAAAAATAAATTTCCGTAGGAAACATTTCAAAATAATGTTTGTTGGTCGCCCCCAAAAAAATTGTCAGTGAATCACCGGCAGTGTACTTCCCCAGCTCGGATAAATCAAATAAGTTTTCGCTCTCTCGACTAATCGATCATTTTGTCAAAAACCTAATTGATTAGTTCGTTCTGGGGAATTTTTTTTACCGACATAACCCTACTCCGAAATGTTTTAATGTAAATATTTTTTCAGATGACATGTGAGTTTTGGAGAGGACCGAACGAGAACCCCAGGCGGACAGATCGATATTTGGGTACAGGAGACGTTGACTAATGATCACTTACCTCCCCCCACTGTCACATAGCTACATTAGTCACACACAGAGCTAATAGTGTCATAGCCAGGTGATGCATCATTCAATCCACTCCACATCCAAATTCCACATCCTCTTCCTTCTCTTTTCGACATTTTCCATACAAATAAGGAAAATACTCATGCAAAAATGGACAATCTGCAGGCTATTTTAGCACAAATCGCTCATCAAATGGGCTCAATTGAAAGGCCATTATGTTTTTTATGTTTTTTTCTTGAGCACGCCATCCTTCGGATCAGACGTTGAGCATCGATGAAGACCTATAGGTAAATAAACCTGGATCCCATAGTACAGTCGGGCTCATGTCAGTAGAGAGAATAAATCACTTTCAGCGCAGGGGCTAATAAGCAAGAGAGACCTTAGTAAGGGAAGTGTGCAAACCCTTCCACAGTCCTAGTACGTCAGGGTGTCCTCAAACCCTTGAAAACCAGCCTTAACCATCGCTAACCACTCATCCAATATACTTACCTATCTCAACAATGTTTCCGCTCTCCCTCTAAACCCGGGACTCCCTTCAAGGTCATCCAGGTCACCCTGCTAACCTAACCACTCATCCATCTAAGTTTCCACTCTTCCTCTAAACCTTGAATCACAACTAATGCACTTCCCCACCTCAACTAAGTTTCCGCTCTCCCTCTAAACCCGGGACTCCCTTCAAGGTCATCCAGGCCACCCTACTAACCTAACCACTCATCCATCTAAGTTTCCACTCTTCCTCTAAACCTTGAATCACAACTAATGCACTTCCCCACCTCAACAATGTTTCCGCTCTCCCTTTAAACCCGGGACTCCCTTCAAGGTCATCCAGGTCACCCTGCTAACCTAACCACTCATCCATCTACGTCTCCAATCTTCCTCTAAACCTTGAATCACTACCAATGTACTTCCCCATCTCAACTAAGTTTCCGCTTTCCCTCTAAACCCGGGGGCTCCTTTCAAGGTCACCCAGGTCATCCAGCTAACCACTCATCCATCTAAGTTTCCACTTTATATCTAAACCTTGAATCACTACCAATGTACTTCCTCATCTCAACTAAGTTTCCGCTCTCCCAATAACCTCGGTCACGGACTCTCCCGTATGACGCAACCCACCTATCCTCCTTCCTTTTAAAACTTTCCCATATGACGTCCCCCCTTCTGAGTGACGAAAGTGCGCTCTTGTTATACGCGATATGACCTCTTAGTTAAAGGCATGTGTCACAACAACTAACACTTACATCAAAGAATGGAATAAGATAAATAGAAACTTAATAGTTAATAATATTTGAAATATCTGCTACAACATATAATAAAACTAATACATTAAGAATGATATTTATATAATATTATTCCTTTGAGTATGATGCAAAGCACCAAAAATATAAAAAATAAATATTGGAACTCACTTTCCATATGAAGGTTTACCATTTTGATTTTTAATTAACGTAAATGCCAAAACGAGAGAGAGAGATTAAAAAAGTAATACCAATGAGTTTTTTTTCTTTTTTTTCGTATCTTTATTCACAGATTGGTTGCTGGTTGCTGGTTGCTGGTTAGCAGTTCCCAGTTCGAGAGCGGTACACATTTCTTTTGGCCAATAACCCAACCATGCAATAACACCCTAATGAAATTGTTAATTAATTCGATATCTGGGCTATGGAGGGCTGCTAAAAGGGGTTTGCCCATTTCAAGGTAATTTTCAAACCAATTCTGGCTATTTGCCGTTTGCCGCAAGGCTCCACTCTTTTATAAATGCTTAGTGGTTTTATTCAGAACTCTAAAGTTTTTTTTTTTTTTTTTTTTTTTTTTTTTTTTTTTTTTTTTTTTTTTTTTTTTTTACTTCTCCAGCTATCCAAAGTATAGGGAAAGTTATGTAATCGGTCAAAAATTCGATGCGGAGTTTTCAACGGAATTTGATGTTTTCCGACATCCAGATTCCAAATATGAAAAAAAAATTTCTGTGTGTCTACGCACAAGTTAACTCCCGATAGTAGTAATGTATCAAATGAAATTATATACATATATGAATCCAGAACCCTTTAACAACGACACCCATTAATTTTCAGCCAAATCGAAAAAGTTAAGAAGGATTAAACCCAATGAGGACATTACCTGTCAAAATATATTTGCCATCCTCATGGTGTATTTGAACATACATAAACCAGACAGTAGTTATTAGGGTATTTGAATTGAGCCCGTACCGCTGCCCCCCTTCTCTTCAGCCGATATGGCTGCAATTTGACAGGTTGTGTCCTCATTGGGTTTTAACTTTAAATATGAAATTTCATGTCGATACATTCATTACATCGATAGCTATTAGAGTTTTTGAGTTAAGACACTCCTCTAACCCCCTCTCTTTGACCGATTTGGCTAAAAATCGATAGGTGTTGTTCTTAGAGGATTTTGGATTCACAACTAAAATGTCAAAACACTCATTCTATCGGGATACACAGACAGACCAGACATTTCTTTTTTCATATTTGGAATCTAGAGGTCGGAGATTTTACACCGATTACGTAACTTCCTCTATACTTCGTATAGCTGGGAGAGTAAAAATGAAAAGAAATTTTGTTCCCAAATTTGGACCCCCCTCGAAAGTAAATTCAAGTCAGGCTCGTCGCCCTAGGAAACTCAAGTGGAGACAGAAAACAATGAAAAGAGAACATAAAGTTTTGGAATTAGCCATTGACCCAGGAGGTCCTAAAAAATAACAACCTGTTACCTCCAGGATGTGGAGAGAGAACCGACAAATGATATCAATAGCAGTGAACTACCAAGTTCTATTGGTATCGTACAAAAGACCATAAATGAATTGCATTCCGATCACGTACCTCTTATTTGCACCTTCGCCTCCTTTACTAAGGAACAAACATGTTCACTTGGAAATGGAGAACTCCAACAATACATTAATAATAATAATAATAATAATAATAACAATAACATTATTATTAATGATAAAAATATTTATATTGGCGTCATGCGATGGTCCCAAGCCAGTACGATGTCATTTAGGATTCCCATAATAGAGTTGGGCTCTAGTTCAGCGTGACTAAAGAAAGATCTGTTAGTAGGAGATATGAACTTGTAGTTAAAGCCCGGGCATGAGTCACAATAACTTCCCCTATACTTCGAGAAATAAAAAGAAGTAGAGAACAGAAAACGTGCTCTCAGTGACAAACCGAATCTTACATCGACAAGATAAAGAAAACCTGCTAAGAGAAATAAAACCGTTCTAAAAGTGTTTTTTTTTTTCTGGATGCAGTGTGGACAGTCTATCAAGGAAAGAATGACAGTTTTAGAGTCTTCTGGTCTTTGGAAAGGATAAACAGTTCTTGCAAGGGGTGTTTGTGTTTGTGGTGACGTTGAGTGTGTCTATGCACGTTGCAGATACACACCCCAATGTCAACTTACACGTCGAGTACTATTACCCTTTAACGATAGTAACATAAATGATGTAACCACAATAAGGTTAAAAAAAAGTTGTCGGTGAATGACCGGCAATGTACTTCCCCACAATGGAGAGTTATTTCATATTTGGAATCTGGAGGTCGGAAAATATGAAATTCCGTTGAAACCTCCCCACCGAATTCTTGTTGGGGAAGTGAAATCATAGTTCTTCCTAAACAGTGGATCTACCATCACCTTTGATCTATAAATCTGTTTTTATTGGTCCTATATTAAATCGGAGGGAATTTTGTTGGTTGGAATTTGGTGAGGAACATTTTCATTAAGAATACATTTTTCGATAGGACTAACCGTTTTCACATAAATGAAGCAATCGTCTAAAAAAATGCGTTTCAAAACGACATTTCAGGAAGGTTTTTGGTAAATATCTCGCAAACCGAAAGACATTAAAAAAAAAATGTAACTTCTCGTTTTCTCTATAACTTTTATTTAAAAAAATTTGGTTAGGACATACATATAAGATGTATCTTGTAAAACGAAGTAATGTGGTCTGAATTTCCATCCGATTTCGGGCAATATCAAATCAGATAAGACTAAATTTAAATTGTTTCTCTCCTCGTTTACTATAAAGTGTTAAGTGTAACTCCATTACACTGTCCATGTTTTCATGTCATAAGTATTTATATATTTTTTTAAAAGATACTAGTTAGTTATTGAGACTTATGCCCGGGCTTTAACTACGAGGTCATATTGCCTACTACCCGATCACTCTATCGTCAATCAGGTGGACTTGAGCCCGACTCTACTGTGGGAGTCCTAAGTGTTATGTACCCAAATTAATTCTCTTATGATAAGGGGTCTTTAACGAGTACCTGACATCGCACAGACTCAGGACCATAGCTTAACGTCCCTAAAAACCTGAAGGCCTCTGCTGGGTTTCGAACCCGCGATCTTGAGCTCAGTGAGCATTGTATACGAGTATATCGAATTGAGTGAACCTTACTTTTGCCTATTTTCATTGCTAACTTGATGGATTTTGATAATCACTCCTCATCGTAGGCAATTCTTTCCTTTGAACATGAATCGTGTTGAGGCATGCCTAGTCCAGTGTTGGCTGGTATATTGATGCCCAGGCACCATTGATGCCCAGGCACCATTCCTCTTGTCTGTGCCAGGATGCCCAACTCAGCCTTAGTCCCATCTATCTCCACTCTTCAGCCCATCCCCTCTCTCTTGTCAGGTACTCTATTCAACACCTTAGCTAAATGTTATAACTATAGTTTCCAGCAACTTAAAAAGTTTCGGTAATGGTTCGGAAATGCCCGCAGTCCTAGAATTTTTCATATATTTTTTTCATGTTTTATTTGATAAAACTAAGTAAAAAATTAAGGAAGAGCATAAGAAAATATATGTATAATAGGATAATACTTATAATAAAATTCAAATAAAATGTATATACATATATATTTATGTATATATAACATTTTTTGCAGATATATTGTGAAACAATAAAACATAAAGAAAAAACGTATATTTAAAAAAAAACCGTTAAACCCGAAGAAGGGGCGTGGACGTCTCCCGAAGTATTGTCAAACCAAGATGAAGTCACTTCTGGAAGACATTTTTTATTTTTATTCTTTATTTTGAATATTTACAATCGATTTAAAACCATAAGAAAATTTGATGATACAATAAAAATAAAAGAGAAGAAAAGAATGATCAATAAAATTTTAAAATATAGATATAAAAAAAAAAAAAAAAAAAAAAATAATAAATAAAATAAACAAAAAAAAGAAAATATACAACGATAACATATGGTTATGTACAAAGTAATAATTAAAAAAGTATTTATATAATAAAATAATAATATAATATATACAAAACAAAGAGAAAATATTAAACTTAAACAATAATAAAGATAAAATAAATTAAACATAAAAGCCTTTCAACTCGAGACCCCCAAAACACCCCCGGTTCTCTGTCATCCCCATCCCTCCAGCTTAATCAAGACAGAGGAGCAACGGGGGCTCGAGTGATCCCCCACTCCCTAAATATTTTTGCTACAGTAGCAGATCTCTCGGCCAGCGCCGCCTCAGTCTTTGAGGGGGATTATCCGGATGGGAATAGGTGACAAGAGTCGAGCAGCTGGATTGACATGGGAAGGAAGGTTATAGTGGAAATTAGCCTGGTATTGGTATAGGATCCGTCCGATAACATTATCAGTAAGGAACAGACAGACAGACACCGACGGAGTTCTAAAAAATATAGTTTTGATGTATCTCTCAGATAAGCTACGTCCCTTGCTTACTTATTCTTATATAAAGATGTCATACTTTTCTCATTCAACATTTAACTAAGTTGAAAGCTCCGGGTAGTAACTTTGTGGGAAATTTGTATTCTGAAAAGTTTCTTATGTCTGACTTACTGAAGTAAAACTTATGTGAAAGTAAAGTTAACCTTAAATATGAACTAACTTTTATTGAATGATTTTAGCGTACAATTCAATTTTAAACAATTTCATTAGGTACTTTAAGCTATCAAAGGATTCATTATTTATAGGGAACAGTTGGAGGAAAATCTTGACGTTATTCTAAATTTATTTTAAAACCAAATTATATTCAGAATTGTATATATTTGATACAATCAAATCCAAGTTTTATTTCTGACCAGAACCAATGCAACTGCGTCATCGTCAGTAACACATTTAAAAATACATATAAAATATAAATATAACAAGCAAAAACCATCAGGATACTGATAAACAAAATGAAATAAAACTTGTTTACCCCACTCGTAATAGTGTGGTGTCTAAAGAAACCCTGGCTAATAATAACATTGAGGGGTTTCTTCCGTTCGTAAAAATTCTCGTTTAAGTCCCGAAAAAATATAAAAAGATAATAATAATAAAAAAATAAATAATAAGAACTAAAGTAAATAGTTAAATAAATATTAAAAAATAAATAAATAATACAATTAAGTGAAAACAACATACCACTAACCAGAAATTTCATTTTGTCATATAAGTTATCTGCAGGAATGTAAACAAATTTGGAGTGGATTTTAGTATTTTTCTCATATTATTAAAGAGATATATATTTTGTTATTATTATAGATATTTATTTTATTTATAGTGTATTTCGTATTATTTTCGAATAATTGTTTAAGTATTTATTTGAATGTAAATAGAGTGTGAATTGACCACATATTCCATCCTCTTTGAGCTATTAGCCAGAGTTTCTTTAGACACCACACCATATGGGTGGAGTAAGCCAGTTTTATTTTATTATTTTAACCTGCACACTTTGCTTTAGTGTTTTTGCTAGTTACTTTCCCATATTTATATTATCCATGTCTATATAGAAGTACCACTGATGATGATGCAATTGAGTTGAAAACAGGTTCTGGTCGGAAATAAAAGAGTGGGAAGACTTCTTTATTTCTATAAGAAATCTTGAAAACATCTTATTATCTCATATGAAAATCAAATTCATTATATTAATTTTATGTATGTTTGTTTTTGTGCCCGGGGTTTAACTACGAGTTTATATCGCCTATTATCAGAAGGCTAGTAGACATCAGCCTGAATCTATTGTAGGAGTTATCAATTTTCCTTATCCAGGTTTGCTTAACTGAGCTAAGGGTCTTTAAGGAGCACCTGACGTCGCACAGGCTCGGCTATCCGGAAGGCTTGCTCAAGAACTTTTTACTGGATTGATTTTACATAAGATAATTTTAGAAAAATAAAAAAACTTACCAATATTTGGATGGGGTGCTTTATCCTCTTTTCCTGTTGTGTGGATATAATGTCTGAAAAAAAAAAAAAAAAATTGAGAAAATAGTCAGTACTTTGAAATGGGCCAACGGCCATACCACGCGGTTCTGGGAAAACCGCGTGCTGTTAGCATCTGATAAAGGGCCGTGGTGGCTAGAGTGTAGCGCTTTCGTTGAATGGACTCACTACGGGCGCGGGTTCGAATAGTCCCCGCCCACTAACAGCCCAAAGGAAGAAATTTCCAAAAGGGTAGGCGTTGTTAAAAAAATAAAAAACTTTCAAGTGGTACTTTTGTACGCTTAGCGTTTTATTTTTTGGGATATTCGTAACGAAAATGTTCCTTCGCTTTAATCGCTGCTGTAATGAAGATAATTCTAAAATTTTAAAAATTACTTTTGTTGTTTGTTTATGTGTCTGTATATCTGAGAACACGATTCCAGATATAATTCCTGATATAATTAATATATAGGAACGAAATTTTATATGAAATGTTATGTGTAAATTCAAAATCTAATAAGGACAACATCTATTAATTTTTCGAGAAATTCACCTTAGAGAAGGGGTGTACCAGAGGAGGCAGGAGGATACCGACATGGGATTTTTTATTTAAATTCAAATCCAAATTTTATATTATTATACTGATAGAGAGAGTGGCCGTCTGGAGAGATGAAGGTAGTGAGTCCCATTTAAACACGAAAGGTAGCAGGCGATTATAGTGCCATTAAGTATGCAGACGATGTTATCTGAGCTGACTACAATAGGAATACATACATATCAATTTGTTCTGTTATTGTACCTATAAGACCCTTATCTTATTTGTGGTTAGCTTACCTTACTTGTGATTTTCTCGTGACGGAATGGCTAAGATATCCACTTCGTCATGTGAAGGGTCCTGTATCTATACACGGTTAATTACTTCCCTATACCTAAGAAAGTATTCTATTCATACGAAAATTCGAGATCGAGTTTTCTACACATTTTTACGTTTGGTCCCCGGGATCCCATGTACACCTTTTGACCATCTTCGCGATGATGTCTGTGTATGTGATTGGTACTTCGTGAGCCCTCTAGCTATTGTTGCAATGAACTTGAATGCACCTGAGTGCATTTTACAAGAAACAGCTTATATTTAAGACTTAATTAAAAATACCTTCAAATAAAATTTGTCGAGAAAACTTAAAGGCACATTTTATAAGAAATACGATTTTTTGCTGGCCGCCCGATTTGTGAGATGCCGAAAACCGTTCATAAATGTAGTTTTGAAACTACTTTTTTCAGACGTTTTCTCCATTTGTGTGAAAGCTATTAGTCCTATCAGAACATTAGTTCCCGCCAAAAATGTTCCTTATTAAATTTTACTATCGTCGACATGACCTAGGAATAGATATAGGACCAATACGACAACATTTATATTGAACTTTTTTTGACAATATTTCGGGATATTCTACGATCGTTCATAGTGACCAGAAGAAGGGACGTGAAAAGGTCCCGAAATATTGTCAAAAAAAGAAAAAAGAAGACACCTTTGGAAAAAATGCCCGAAAAAATCAACATATGAAATTCCGTTGAAATCTCCGCATCAAAATTTTGACCGATTATATAACTTTATACCTTAGGAAGTAAAAAAGTAAGTTTTTTTTTTTACATCTTAAGGTATAAGAAAATCATGTTATGGTCCTATCAGATATTTTTTCTTCGCGATATAAAGCTTGAAAAAAAGCTTTCATAAAGCTTTTTATAAAAACGATTCTATGAAAGTAGTTATACATAGAATGCGATACTTTGATAAGATGTACCGCCTGGTACCTGTAGGTACCACGTTAGTCCGTAGAGGTCCTCATGTGGGCCGCTACGGACTATCGTGTCAATCCTCACTTTGATGTACGATTGGTAAACACGAAGCACATCCTTCTCTCTATCTCCCCCTCTTACCATTATTTCAGGTAATAACCTGCTTGGATGATGATCGAACGTGTTCTTCAAACGGCTCTCCCGTCAAATGATTCGATCATTTGACAAATAACTCGACCCAATTCAATTTTATAGGAACAAAGCAGAATAGATGATTTATTTTTCTTTCCTTATACGTATTGTATAAGAAAATATTGTAATCATGCGAAAATCCAAGATCGAGTTTTTTTTTAGAGAATTTTACGTTTTAAGGTCCAATGAATATGATGATGTGTATGTGTATGCCTAGTTATGTGTATATGTGATTGGAAAGTTGTGAGCGCTCTACAGTAAAAATGATTGTAGCTATGAACTTGAAATTTGGAACGAAGAAGTCATATGGACTTGAAAAATAAAATAAAACTTGTTTATTTAATATATTGTCTAATTTCACTGGAGTCTTATCTCTTATGCTTTTGGCTGAGGATGGTAGAAATACCGAAAGTACTCCCATGTATATATAGTTAGTGAAATTAGACAATATATTAAATAAACAAGTTTTATTTTATTTTTCAAGTCCATTTGAATTATTTCACAATATCTCTGCAATAATGTCAGTTTTCATTTCGAAGAAGTCATATGTGCCCACTTGGATTTGATTAGATTTTGGCGGTAATCGGAAGAAAATTGAGACCACTTTACTTGGGGGTCTAAGTACATCTTACAACATATCGCTTATGTTTATGACCAAATCTCACAGATAAAACTAAAATATATATTTTATATGAAATACAATTTTTAGTGACCTGTCGAAAATTGTCCCGAAAAGTAGTTTTGAAATATATATTTTTAGATGTTTCCTTGTTTAACCCGAAAACGGTTAGTCCTATCAAAAAACTTGTTCCCACCAAAAATGTTCCTTATTAAATTTTCAATCGCTATAAGTCCTCGGATTTGAGGTAAGACCAATATGACTAAAGTTATTGAGGCTGTAAGAATGAAAAATAAATTTCCGTAGGAAACATTTCAAAATAATGTTTGTTGGTCGCCCCCAAAAAAATTGTCAGTGAATCACCGGCAGTGTACTTCCCCAGCTCGGATAAATCAAATAAGTTTTCGCTCTCTCGACTAATCGATCATTTTGTCAAAAACCTAATTGATTAGTTCGTTCTGGGGAATTTTTTTTACCGACATAACCCTACTCCGAAATGTTTTAATGTAAATATTTTTTCAGATGACATGTGAGTTTTGGAGAGGACCGAACGAGAACCCCAGGCGGACAGATCGATATTTGGGTACAGGAGACGTTGACTAATGATCACTTACCTCCCCCCACTGTCACATAGCTACATTAGTCACACACAGAGCTAATAGTGTCATAGCCAGGTGATGCATCATTCAATCCACTCCACATCCAAATTCCACATCCTCTTCCTTCTCTTTTCGACATTTTCCATACAAATAAGGAAAATACTCATGCAAAAATGGACAATCTGCAGGCTATTTTAGCACAAATCGCTCATCAAATGGGCTCAATTGAAAGGCCATTATGTTTTTTATGTTTTTTTCTTGAGCACGCCATCCTTCGGATCAGACGTTGAGCATCGATGAAGACCTATAGGTAAATAAACCTGGATCCCATAGTACAGTCGGGCTCATGTCAGTAGAGAGAATAAATCACTTTCAGCGCAGGGGCTAATAAGCAAGAGAGACCTTAGTAAGGGAAGTGTGCAAACCCTTCCACAGTCCTAGTACGTCAGGGTGTCCTCAAACCCTTGAAAACCAGCCTTAACCATCGCTAACCACTCATCCAATATACTTACCTATCTCAACAATGTTTCCGCTCTCCCTCTAAACCCGGGACTCCCTTCAAGGTCATCCAGGTCACCCTGCTAACCTAACCACTCATCCATCTAAGTTTCCACTCTTCCTCTAAACCTTGAATCACAACTAATGCACTTCCCCACCTCAACTAAGTTTCCGCTCTCCCTCTAAACCCGGGACTCCCTTCAAGGTCATCCAGGCCACCCTACTAACCTAACCACTCATCCATCTAAGTTTCCACTCTTCCTCTAAACCTTGAATCACAACTAATGCACTTCCCCACCTCAACAATGTTTCCGCTCTCCCTTTAAACCCGGGACTCCCTTCAAGGTCATCCAGGTCACCCTGCTAACCTAACCACTCATCCATCTACGTCTCCAATCTTCCTCTAAACCTTGAATCACTACCAATGTACTTCCCCATCTCAACTAAGTTTCCGCTTTCCCTCTAAACCCGGGGGCTCCTTTCAAGGTCACCCAGGTCATCCAGCTAACCACTCATCCATCTAAGTTTCCACTTTATATCTAAACCTTGAATCACTACCAATGTACTTCCTCATCTCAACTAAGTTTCCGCTCTCCCAATAACCTCGGTCACGGACTCTCCCGTATGACGCAACCCACCTATCCTCCTTCCTTTTAAAACTTTCCCATATGACGTCCCCCCTTCTGAGTGACGAAAGTGCGCTCTTGTTATACGCGATATGACCTCTTAGTTAAAGGCATGTGTCACAACAACTAACACTTACATCAAAGAATGGAATAAGATAAATAGAAACTTAATAGTTAATAATATTTGAAATATCTGCTACAACATATAATAAAACTAATACATTAAGAATGATATTTATATAATATTATTCCTTTGAGTATGATGCAAAGCACCAAAAATATAAAAAATAAATATTGGAACTCACTTTCCATATGAAGGTTTACCATTTTGATTTTTAATTAACGTAAATGCCAAAACGAGAGAGAGAGATTAAAAAAGTAATACCAATGAGTTTTTTTTCTTTTTTTTCGTATCTTTATTCACAGATTGGTTGCTGGTTGCTGGTTGCTGGTTAGCAGTTCCCAGTTCGAGAGCGGTACACATTTCTTTTGGCCAATAACCCAACCATGCAATAACACCCTAATGAAATTGTTAATTAATTCGATATCTGGGCTATGGAGGGCTGCTAAAAGGGGTTTGCCCATTTCAAGGTAATTTTCAAACCAATTCTGGCTATTTGCCGTTTGCCGCAAGGCTCCACTCTTTTATAAATGCTTAGTGGTTTTATTCAGAACTCTAAAGTTTTTTTTTTTTTTTTTTTTTTTTTTTTTTTTTTTTTTTTTTTTTTTTTTTTTTTACTTCTCCAGCTATCCAAAGTATAGGGAAAGTTATGTAATCGGTCAAAAATTCGATGCGGAGTTTTCAACGGAATTTGATGTTTTCCGACATCCAGATTCCAAATATGAAAAAAAAATTTCTGTGTGTCTACGCACAAGTTAACTCCCGATAGTAGTAATGTATCAAATGAAATTATATACATATATGAATCCAGAACCCTTTAACAACGACACCCATTAATTTTCAGCCAAATCGAAAAAGTTAAGAAGGATTAAACCCAATGAGGACATTACCTGTCAAAATATATTTGCCATCCTCATGGTGTATTTGAACATACATAAACCAAACATTTTTTAAAAACGTACTAAAATTTACGAACTGTTACATTTCAGGTCAATCATTAAGAATACATTTTTTTTTTTAGTATTTAATTTCTTTATTTTGATTATTTACAATCGGTAATATGTCGATAAGTAAATTTGACGATACAATTGGAAAACAAAGTATTATACATTAAAAATCAAATCAAAATATATACATAAAATAATAAAAACGAAAAAATAAATAAATAAAGTATAAGACAATTATAAACACGATAACAAAATAATGGTCTATGTACAAAACAATATTATACATATATACAACAAAGTGAAAATATTAATTTTAAATAATAATAATCGATATTAATAAAAATGAAATAAAATAGACATAAGAAGTCTTTCCTCTCGAGACGCCTCGAAACACCCCGGTTTTATGTCATCGCCATCCCTCCAACTTAATGGAGGCCGAGGGGGCTCGAATGATCCCTCCTTGTCCTCTCGGCCCCCCAGTCACTGTCCAGCAGTGGAGGCAGGCCAAGAAGGCAAGGAGAGCTGAAGGTGAGAGAAGTACATGAGGGGAGAACCTGGTTACCACCAGCACTCCCTGAATGTTTTTGATAGATTTTAGTAGCAGGTCTCTTGGCCAGCGCTGCCTCAGTCTTTGTGGGGGATTATCTGGTTGGAAATGGGAGGACAAGAGTCGAGCAATTGGATTGACAATTTTTAAGTCATTATGAAGGATAAGATTTGAAACATAGATGGGTCATCGACAATTGTTCTTAGGACTTTGGATTGGAAGGACCTGGATACGTTTGATGTTAGATGGCTTAGCACAACCCCATACATAATTCAAGTCCAAATTGTTTTCAATAAAAAGTTTGGATTGTCTGCTGAGCAGCCGGTAGAGCATACCAAACCGTCTATTCTGCTCCTGTTTTAGTCCTCTATGGGGGATATGTCAGTCGTCGGTCTAGATAGAACCCAAGGTAGCGGACTTGATTGGAGACAGGAATCGGAATATTATTGAAGGAAATCAGAGGACAGGATTGGCGTCTCAGAGTGAAGGTAACATGGCGACACTTCTCTTCGTTGATTTTCACTCCCCACTGCAGACACCAATCCTCTATATTAAGAATAAATAAGTTATATATAATTCTGGTGATAAAATAGGCAGTGAAATTAGATAAAAATTGAAAACATTATAACGAACATTGAAAAAATTAACTTAATGTAGAGAAGGGGTTAAGGAAATGGACCCATTTCAGGGTCTAGTTGCCTGCTTGGCCTCCCACTCCCCTAAACATAGTTCAAGAAGAGGGGGCGAATTGGTTTACCCTATTAAAACATATATCTTTTTTTGTTTTTTCAAATTTTCGTTGATAAATTTAAAAATAAAAAATTCCTGAAAACAAAGAAAGATCTATGTTTAAATAGGACAATGTTGATTTTTTCCGGCATTTTTTCAAGGGTGTCTTCTTTTTTGACAATATTTCGCGACACTTTCACGTCCCGAAATATTGTCAAAAAAGAAGAAAAAAGACGATACGTCTGGAAAAAAATGCCGGAAAAATCAACATTTCAACATCCCAGAGAAGTTTAAGAAACACATATAATAGTGTAACCCAATTCGATACCCACTTCTTGAACTTTGTTTTGGGGTGGGAGGCAATCTGCTTGCCCCCAATCAGTCAACATCCAACTAGACCCTAGAGGGCGCCGGTAGCTCAGTGGTATGCATGCTTGTCTTCTGAGCTCAAGATCGTGGGTTCGAAACCCGACCGAGGCCCTTAGTTTATTTTATCTGGGAGGTAAAATAAACTTAAGCACGCCGTCCTTCGGAAGGGACGTTAAGCGTTGATCCCGAGCCTGTACGATGTCAGGTACTCGTAAAGACTCCTATCCTAGGTGAATAAAAATTTAGGGTAGGCAAAATTTAGGACTCCCACAGTAGAGTCGGGCCCATGTCCACCAGAGTGACGAAAGAGAGCTCTGGTAGTAGGCGATATGACCTCGTAGTTAAAGCCCGGGCATAAGTCATAAAACCTAATCTAACTAGACCCTGAGATGTGTCCATTTCTTTAAACCCTTCTCTACATTAAGGTAATTGTTACATATAATATTTTAAATTTTTATGTAATTTCATTATATATTTTATCACCTATGTATTCCTCACTTTTTACATATATAACTTATTTATTGTTAATGATTTTCCTGAACTGTAACAGTTCGAAAATTCTAGTAATTCTTTAAAATTTTTGGTTTATGTATGTTTAGTTTCACCACACCGGACTGATACTTCTGTATTAGTTATTTAAGACAGAGAGCGCCATGATTGTTTCCTCATTTACTTCCATTGCTTTTAAAAGTTCAGTGTCTTATCAATTCATAATAGAATAACTAGGTGAGGATCTGACCCAAGTCAGAGATCTCTGTAGTAGTCAAAGATAGCTTCCGGCCGTTTCCTGTGTTTGTTTGAGGTTCTGAGTAATTAATGAACCCCAGGAACTTGGCATATCAATATCAGAAGAGATACTACAACCAGAGCAGATCGATGCCGATATAACTGAATGGTCCTATTTTGGCCGTCACAGGATTACTCATGTTGACACAAGATCCTTCATGTTGATGTCAATGTTGGATCTTGTCAATCTGGTGACCTCTCTAATAACAAGTCTCAACAGAAGGGGGGGAACAGTCAAAGGCTGGAATAGGAAGGATTGGGATCGGATCGTGGGAGGAGGATTTCAAATGGAAAAGGGAACAGATGTTGTCATTCCCAGGGAAGAATCCTCGAGGCAATTTGAAGCTATAGGCTTCGTTTATATGTGCCAAATGTGCTGGACCTACAATCGAATCGACAGAAAATGGATCGAATCTGTAAACCCTCATTCGATCAGACTCATCCCTGGTCTACTCTCGACTGGCCTGCCCATCAATGGTAATCTGTAGTTACCTGGTTACGATGAAGCCAAATCATTCTTCAATCCTAATTGGAAAACGTTAGGATGATAAACTCAGCAAAAAAATATATGTCGTCGGTGAATCACTTTCCCCAGGGCGAATTAATCAATTAACTTTTCGCTAAATGTGTCGATAAATTCATTACATCAGCAGTTATTGGGATTTTTGAATTGAGTCCCTTCTGATCCTTCCCTTCGGCCGATTCCGCTAAAAATTAATATTTCCCGACCGAGTTTTTGAATTTACATATGAACTTTTGGGTCGACATATTATAAATGGCTCTAACTTTGTGCCATCTTACCAGGCAATGCTTTGCCTGGGAATGTCACAAATTTACATGACATTTTGTGGCTAACATTATATTTATAATATCCCTCTATTCAACATTATTTATTTAAATTTAAGGATGCACCTTGCCATATTACGTCGTACACTATCGTACGTCAACGGAGCAGCTCGGGTTCTGAGAGACCGTTAACGGCCAACCAATCTGCGAAGATCGGATCGTCCCCACCCTTTCTTACACTGCTTTCATCTGTTCCCACCAGGAGCGTACAATTCGACCGAACAACGGGTAGTCGGTCTCCGTGCGATCTAGTCCAGCCTCCCTTCTTCGTACTTCGAACAAGTTCTGGAGTCTCGTTACCGCCGCACGAACAGTTCGTGTTGTTCTTCGTCATAAATAACATAATATCTTTAATCACCGTCCTGTTAGCCAGAACCGCAAAAACTCATCCCTGCTGTAGTCGTGGACATTATCCAATGTTTTTGGCAATTCTAATATAGATCCTAAACTAAATTCTCATGCTCTCTCAACTGCTCTTAAATGTACACAGTACAAAGGGACAAAAAAAACGACAAAAACAACAGCTGATCGTTATCGAGAATATCGGCAACGTATTAAAGAAAATCGTGAATGTCTTATTCAAAACTAACTCTTATTCAAAATAATCGTTACATTCATAATCGTTACATATTCAAAATGGTTGAGTTACATTTTATGAATCATGTCCGGGCTATAACTACGAGGTCATATCGCCTACTACCAGAGCGCTCTTTCATCACTCAGGTGGACATGAGTCCGACTCTACTATGGAAGTCTTAAATTTTGCCTACCCTAAATTTTTATTCACCTAGGATAGGGGTCTCTAACGAGTACCTGACATCGTACAAGCTCGGGACCATCGCTTAACGTCCCATCCGAAGGACGGCGTGCTTAAGTTTATTTGAGCTCCCAGATAAAATAAACTAAGGGCCTCGGTCGGGTTTCGAACGCACGTTCTTGAGCTAAGGCAAGCACGCATACCACTGAGCTACCGTCGCCCTCAACTTTAAAATGGTTAATACTTATAATAAAATTCAAATATATATAAAATAAAAAATAAAAAAATAAAATAGCTTTATTGACATTCTTTTAGAACAAAAGCCCCTCTTTTTGGAGGTTTTGAGTCTACTGCTCTTTCAACAGAAGAAATCAGAAAAGCAAGCCGAAAAGAATCAGAAAGGAAAACAGAAAAGAAATTTTAAAAATGAATGAAAAAAATTGGAAAAAAGGAAAATGACAACTAGTTGGTATTGAATTTTAAAGATTGTTCTTAAATTAAATAAAAAAGGTAATGAAGACAAAATAAGTTTCACTTCAACCGTGCGTTATGTGGGTGAGGCACACCTGTTTTTTTTCTTTTAAAACATCCCTCTCTTTAGCATTTCGAAATGTTGTACATTTTTCTAGTTGTTATATGTAAATATTAACTTGGAATAAAATTAATTAAAACAAACTAAAGGAAAACAAGATTTGAGTGGATGTTGGTTGGGTGGCACAGCTGTCGGTAGAGAGAGCCCTAGTCGGAGTTGACTTAATAAACTGGCTGCCGGCAAGGGTGAAGATATTAAACCTTACCAGGGGTAGGTCTGCGTAAACATTCGTTAGAGGCCAAACCACTCCACTCCACTCTTTGCAATATAGTTATTTATACTCAATGAATTCCAGATTTATATGAAGATGGCTGTTGTAGTGAGATGTGATTGTTTGACAGGTTGTAAAATAAAATATAGTCTGACCCCTCACAGATTTTATTTATATTTGCTATCCGGCTTTCGAGGTTGCCCTCATCATCAGGCACTTTGATAAAATAATTTTGAAAATAAAATAAATAAATAAAATAAAATAAAATAGCTTTATTGACATTCTTTCAGAACAAAAGCCTCTCCTTTTTGAGGTTTTGAGTCTAGTGCTCTTTCAACAGAAGAGATCAGAAAAGAAATTAATGAATGTTCCAAAATTAAATTAAATTATTTCTTAAGTATAACTGTTACTTCTTGATTTAAATAAAATAAAAATAAAACAAAACAAAAGCAAAAAGTAAAATGAGGGTTATTTCTTAAATAGTGCTGTAACACATTTGTTCCATGTTTCTCTGTTGCTGGCCACTGTGCACCATCCATCCCCTATTCTCTCCACTATCTCGTCCCTCCACCGCAGTCCTGGTCTTCCTTTTCCTCTTCTTCTGTCTCTAGGAATCCACTCCGTGCAGACTGTCTGCACGGAGTGGATTTTGAAAATAACATAATTGAAATGTTTTAACGAATAAAAGTTTTTAAAATAAACATACATAAAAAGCTATCTAAAAAACTAACAACTTTATTAATAGAAATACAAGACGTTGTCTTCCCTCTGTTTTTTTTTACACCAGAACCGGTTTTCGACGCAACAGCGTCATCATCAGTGGTTCATCCCACCCACACAGCACAGCGGTTAGAAGACAACCAAGATAACCGCTATGCTGTGTGGGTGGGATGAACCACTGATGATGTCGCTGTTGCGTCGAAAACCGGTTCTGGTGTAAAATAAAACAGTGGGAAGACGTCTTTTATTTCTATTAGAAATCTCGCCCCACAACATCTTACTATCACATATAAACAACTTTATTATTATTTTAATTTTTTTAAATTTATTTATTGAAACATTTTAATTATGTTATTGTCAAAATTATATTATCAGACTGCCTGATGATTAGGGCAACCTCGAAAGACGGCAAGCAAATATCATTGCTTATGTCATGCTCTAAATGAACAGCTTTGATAAAATATAGTTTTCGTTGCTCATCATTTCTTCTTATCAATTTCCTTTTAGGAATCAAAGACAAGTGGACAACAGGAGTTTTTCATACTGATCATGTTTTTACACATCACTCTCCCTTCTCCTCCCGGATAAGAAAGTCCTGTCATGGCCACACCAAATATATTTCCCTGCCGAGGACCTGAGAGGTGAAAAAACCTTGAGCACACTTGATGCGATGGTCCCGAGCCTGTACGGTGACAGCTATCCCAGGTGATAGAAGATATGACCTAGTAAGTTAAAGCCCGGGCATGAATTACAATAAATAACTTCTATCTACGAAATAAAACGCTCACCCGGACGGGATTCGAACTCGTAACCATGGTGAGGCCATGCGACCAAAGCCCAACGCTCTAGTTACCATGGCCTTAACTAAAGTTATAGCACCTATAAAAAATATTTAAATTGTATCGAGTAGCAACGAATATTAAATATGTTTTTATTATTGATAGAAAGTGAGCCGGTTGCTCAGTGGTATGCGTGCTTGCGTGGGTTCGAAACCCGGCCGGCCCTTAGTTTATTTTATCTGGGAGGTAAAATAAACTTAAGTACGCCGTCCTTCGGATGGGACGTTAAGCGATGGTCCCGAGCCTGTATGACATGTATGGGCAACCTTTGACATGTTGCGGGCCAAACTACTTTAGTGTGCAAATACTTTCGCGGGCCGCGTAGATGGTTCAAAATAAAATAACGTCGGACTTTAAAGTAGTGTTCATAATTTTTAGCGATAGATATCAGACATGAAATAATAAGACAATGTTATTATAATACAATTAATTAAAATAACTTTTTTTTTTTTTTTTTTTTTTTTTTTTTTTTTTTTTTTTTTTTTTTTTTTTTTTTCATTGGAGGGGGAAATGCTGTGACGCACATCCAGGGAAGGTAGCCCTGGATAGTGTGGGACTCGAGACGGTTCACCATCACCATACCCACTAAAACCCCCTCCTTGCCGATCCTGATTCCCTTCCGCGGAACTGACGGTCTGTCATTACTTCGCGGAAGGGAGGAAGGGTGGCTGGTAACGCCCCTTCTTCTGTTTTATTACCGCTACTGTTCCTTGTCAGCCCTCTCCTGAAGGGCCAACCCGCCCATGATGAGCGCTGCAAAATCGCAGCCTTCATCCCACGACTCCTGGGAGCGCAGCATAGCGTCCACGTAACTGGTAGCAGTCAGTGGGGCGCCCATGCTGCACTCCAGATTTTTCCTTCCCTCCTCAAATCTGGGGCATTTGAGGAGGACATGCTCCGCCGACTCCGTCTCACCAAGGCACGCGGGGCAGTCTGGTGTTGTTGCTGCCCCGATTTTGTGGAGGTACCCCCGGAACCCACCGTGTCCCGTGAGTACCTGGGTGAGGTGGTAATTCACCTCCCCATGCTTTCTGGTGAGCCAAGGCTCGACTCGAGGGATGAGCCGATGGGTCCACCGTCCCTTTGTGGACTTGTCCCATTCTTCCTGCCACTCCCTAATTGTCCTGGCCCTCTCTGGCTCTGCTGGACCAGGGCTGGCCCCCGCGTCCTGATAGAAGACCCGGTTTCCCCTGTGGTCGAAGCGCTGCACCACCTCTTCCACCTGAACCTGGTCTTGTTTCCTTTTGAAGTGTCGCGTACGTTCCCGTGCCAAGAGGTCAATGGGGGGCAGCCCAGCAATTACATAGGCAGCGTCGCCAGAAACTGTTCGGTAGGCGCATGCGACTCTCAGTGCGCTTCGCCTGTGAGCGGGGGCGATCAGCCTCAGGTATGAGGGAATCCTCGTTGCATCTGCCCATGTCGGGGCCCCGTGCAGAAGGATGGATGTGCTGACTCCTGCCAGCAGTCTTCTCCTGCTCTGCCTAGGGCCACCGACGTTGGGCAGAATTCTCGAAATCGCCGCCGATGTCCTGGCGGCCTTCGCTCCCACGTATTTGAGGTGCTCCCTAAAAGTGAGCCTCTGATCCAGCATTACTCCCAGGTACCTGATTGCCGGTTGGGTCTCGATAGTATAACCCTGGAAGGTCAGTGACATGTTGGTTCTGGCCTTCCTCCCGGTGAAGAGTACTGCATCCGTCTTGTGGATGGCCAGGGAAAGGCCCACAGAGCTCATCCAATGGTGTATCCGCTCCATGGCAGCCTGGAATTTGCGTTCCAGGTTTTCCAGATCATCAGCCACTATGACGATCCCTACATCGTCAGCATACGCCACCAAGGTAAGGTCTTCTGGCATTGGCAGGCTCAGCAAGCCATTGTACAGGATGTTCCACAGTGTGGGGCCAAGGACTGACCCTTGTGGAACTCCTGTAGTGACCTTGAATTCCCTGGTTCCGTCAGTGGTGTCCGCGAACAGCATCCTCTCGCTTAGGTAGTTCCTGATGATCTTCAACAAAATAGGTACAATATTATAATTAAATCGTGAAATTTGGAAATATTACAAACTACGAAAGTTAAGTACCGACAATATTATAATTAAATCGTGAAATTTGGAATTATTACAAACTACGAAAGTTAAGTACCGACAATATTATAATTAAATCGTGAAATTTGGAATTATTACAAACTACGAAAGTTAAGTACCGACAATATTATAATTAAATCGTGAAATTTGGAATTATTACAAACTACGAAAGTTAAGTACCGACAATATTATAATTAAATCGTGAAATTTGGAATTATTACAAACTACGAAAGTTAAGTAGCGACACCGAAATCAATGAGACACTTCAGCTTGAATTTGGGAAACTAATCCATTGATGTTTGGATTAATTCCACTGATACAAAAACGTAAAGAATTTTCCAAATTATATTCAGTGAGCCTTGTACGATGTTTTGATTTATTAACTTTCATCATTGAAAAGAACTGTTCGCATTTATAAGTACTGCCAAACGCACAAATCAATCTTCTTGCGAATTTTCTAAGCTGCGGAAAGTGGTCTTCTTCGAGGTATTACGAGCGTGTATAAACACGCGATGACATGAATTTTTCCTCACTCGCCTTGCTCGCTCACTTGATTCCGCAGGAGCAAGCGACAAACCACATTCTACTCGATCTTCCTAATTTGGAGTGAGTGTGAGTAAGTAGTGTAATATTATTTTTTTTTGTAATTGGGTTTTTCAAAATGTGTCGCGGGCCGGACCAAATCTTACAGCGGGCCGGTTGTTGCCCACATATGTTGTATGATGTCTGTTTCTCGTTGAAGACCACTATCCCAGGTGAATAAAAGAAAAAATTAGGGTAGGCAAAATCTGGGACTCCCATAGTAGAGTCGGACCAGTCCACCAGAGCGTTCGTAGTTAAAGCCCGGGCATGAGTAACAATAACGTCACCTTACGTGTCGCTCCCCGCACTTTTGTCGCAAAGTCAGTAGTTTTCAAGAAATGAGTCGATCGTTATAACGATGTACTATCGACAACTGTCCTACTAGCTTTGCAGGTTACCACCAGATTAGTGTCACGTATAAGTACTTTGAGATTAGCAGAAGAGTACAGAGAAATTCCATTTTCAATATTGACATAACGCTCCGATATGAAGGGTTTAGCTATAAGGGTCAGTACATGTATTGAGTGGACTACTGGTACTGAAAGCTAGAGTTATAGGATTACTGCATGTCATAGGGATTAGGGCATTGGAAGCCATAAACTTACACTACTGGTCAGCATTTTATACATAGAATAAGAAAAAAGGTCATCGGTGATTCAGCGACAATGTACTTCCCCTTAACAAATTAATTATATCTGTGGTGGGCTGGTGCTTACACCTAGGGACCTAAGCACTCAGTGCTTTTATCCCTTCCCTGGAAGCGCTTGGCTTCCCCCTTATTATATCACCTATATGCCTATATTTATACTAACTTATACTACCTGACCCAAGTCCTTCATGGAGTGCTCAGTCTCCCAGTTTCCTTAATGAACCTGAGAATGCTCTCATAGTTCAATCTTCTGAAGTCTTCCTCTGCGATTGCATCTCTACCAAAGATTTGGAATCTTATTCGCGCATATCCCGAGCAGATACCCAGGAAGTGTGCCGCCGTTTCATCTTCTTCCCCACATCTATCGCAGGTAGGACTGTCCCTGACTCCCACAGTGTGTAGATGTCTATTGAACGGACCATGTCCTGTGAGAACTCCAGTCAGTTGCCTGAGCTCGTTCCTTTTGAGGTTCAGGATCTCGTCTTTCAGAACCCTGGACTCCCCTCCCAGGAACATCTTCGACTGCCTGCATGTGGTCTTTTCTCTCCAAGTGCGCTCCAAAAGGTCCTTAGTCCATTCTTTGATTCGGGTTCGATATGTCTCCCGAGATACTCCCAGCACCGGTTCTGGCCCCATGAAAGGTTTACTTGAACCTTCCTTGGCTAGTCGGTCCGCCTCTTCGTTTCCCTGGATCCCCGAATGTCCGGGAACCCAGTAGAGTCCAACCTTCTTGCGGTTTCCTAGGATGTTTAACTGATTTGCGCACTCTCTTACCAGCTTTGATTTGATTTCTGCGCTGGCAAGTGCTTGGAGTGCTGCTTGACTATCGGAGAAGATTTTCACCTCCTCCATGTCGCTATTCAGTACCTCTCTTCTGGACGCACATTCCAAGATGGCCATCACCTCCGCTTGAAATACCGTAGCATGGGATCCCAGCGGGATGACGGCCTCCACCTCCAGACTCGGGATCCATACACCTCCTCCCGTGAGTCCTGTGTCCTTCTGCCTAGAACCGTCTGTAAAGCAAAATATATGCTTCCCAGTAACTTCTGTCGCTTCTTGCTGTGCTCTCTCTTTACTCCTGATGGTTACTGCATACTTCCTATTTAACAAATTAATTAAGTTACTGCTCTCCTTCTGAAACCAATCGACTTTTGGTCTAAAAATTAATAGTTGAATTACATTGTGGCTTCTAAATTCTTATACTTATTATTGCGGTTTTCGAATAGAGCCCACGCTTCCGTTCGGCCGATTTCATTGAAAATTCCTATGTCATCTACATATGATCCCCCCTTCCCTTTGGCTGATTTGGCTGAGAATCAAATAGGTTTTGCCCTTATGGGGTTCTGGATACACATATAAAATTTCGTGCCGCTATATTCATTTTAAAAGAGGTTATCGTGTTCAAAGACACACATACAGACAGATGGACATTTTACGAAGTACCTATAGGGGAAGTTATGTAATCGGTCAGAAATTCGATGCGGAGTTTTCAACGGAACCTCATGTTTTCCTACCCTCAGATTCCACAAATAAAAAAAAATTTCGTCTGTATATCTCTATATCTGTGAACACGATAACTGCCGAAAGACTGAAACTATCGATAAGAAATGTTATACGAGTATGTGTATCCAGAACCATCTAAGGACGACACCTATTAATTTTTGGTCAACGGGAAGGAGGGAGGCGCTCGAACCGTTGGTTAATTAGTTAGTTGTTGTGAGTCATGCTCGGGCTTTTAACTTCGCGGTCATATCCCCTACTACCAGAGCGCTCTTTTCTGGTAGATATGAGCCCAAATCTACTATGGGAGTCCTAAATGTTACCTATCCTAAATTTGTATCCACCTCGGGTAGACTCTTTAACGAGTACTTGACATAGTATCGTATCGACCATCCCAAAGGACGACGTGCTCAAGGTTTTTTCACTTCACAGATAAAAAAAAACTATGGGCCTCGACTGGGTTTCCAACTCGCGATCTTGAGCTTAGTAAGCAAGCATATCACTGAGCCACCGGCGCCCTCTCAAAATGTTGGTCTTATGGAATATATAAAGAGGACTAAAAAAGTTACGCACTTTAATTTAGGTACATTTTCCCGGCTTTCGAAGAAAAAAAAAAATATATATATATATATATTAATAGGTAAAAAAGGTGGTTTGAGGAAACTCTTAGATTTTTTTTTAAATCCCCTTTTTTGTCCCAGTTATTAAACGTTAAAAGGCAACATTCTGATGCTATTAGAAATGAAAACTTGAATTTCATGATAATTTTGAAAAGAAGTCCTAACACTTTTTTTTTTGAGGGTGGGGAATGAACTTCTGGGAGGTGGGTGAAATTCTGGGGGGATGGAGTTCTGGGGGTGAATTAAAATTATCTCGGTTATTTCTTATAATAAATTAATAAAACTTTATTATATTATTTTTTCAACTTTATTTTCTTCCTTTATAGGTAACTTCCTAACTTGGAATAGCCCGTTCGAGACTTTGCATAGGGCCACCTCCATGAATAACAATGAGTGTATTTTTCTCCATTTTATAATGTCCGTAAAATATAGAGAAGCAATTTTTATACTAATAATCTTTAGATATAAATTTAAAAAAAGATATGTAAAGTAGAAAGTTTATGTGTTCGTACGTATCCCCAGCCAAATACAGAAAAACTGGAAAGCTGAAATTGAAAATGCAGGGACCTCCACTTTCAGGGTAGGGCATTCTGAATACTTGAAAATTCAAAATAGCATCTGGGGTAATGGTAAGACTCACCTGTACATCTTCAAAATGGAAAGTCGAGGAGCAATGAAGTCTTCAGCATTATCTTTCGCTTCGAACACGAAGAAACAACTCAACTTACCGTATCCGGGGGCGTGCCCACGATTTTATTGCGGGGGGATAATGTGTGTGTATACATAGTTAATTGTTTTAGGGTCATTACAAAATTAATTCAAGTCTTCTAGCTTTTGATTGTGCAAGCTTGTTTAAAACTGTTTCAGGGTCTAGATGAATGTCTCTGTGTATTGACATCAGAGCTAATCCAGTCAATCTGTCTTGGCTAATACTATTTCTGATATAGCTTTTCATACGTCTAAAGGTACCCATACACGAAGCGAATCTACCGTCAGATTTATCTTCAGATTGATTTGACGATAAATCTGACGATATTAGGAGCGCACACCAAGTTCGATGTATCTCAGTATGTATCTCAGACGCAATGTGACAGGACGAACTTTTGTTGTTATCTGCGGCTGTTTTGTTTTGTAATAAAATTAAACGCAAAAAAAAAAAACAGAGTAGTTTGGACAAAAGGGTGGTTAATGAAAAGAAAACAATTTTCGCACATCAGGTACACATGTCACAATTTAATAAAGGAAAATGATAAAAACAGGAAAGTTAAAATACCTAATCTCTTTCACTTCACTTTTGTGTTTAAAATGTTATTATTATAGATAAACTTATTATAACCTCCTTGATTATCGCTACGATAACCACATACGCCGTACAAGCAATTAATCTGTTCGATGATTGGATGAAAATTTCTTCAGATCAAAAATAGATCTGAAGACCAACCAATCGAACCCGATAACAACATATATTAAACGATTCATTGAACGATTGTCGATCGTCAGATTCATCCGACGATCGATTGCTTCGTGTATGGGTACCTTAAGGGTTGAGAAAGACCATTCACTTGTTGCTAACTGGAAGTGTAGCTCCAATTTACAAAAACCTGTGAATTGTGGGGAAAATGTTCTCGTCACATTGGTATACACTTGAAATAAAATATTTTCGAACTGCTTTCTCTGCCCAAGGTAAGCTTCACCAGGATCCGCACGACCTCTAGTAGGAAAATGTTTTATGTCAATAAATTATTCCATGCAAGTAAAAATAGTTTTATTATTTACAAAAAGGACAATTTTTTTTTTAATTTCGGGGGGATTGACCCCACTAGGTACCCTCCTGACCGTGACCACTTAACTAAACTAATACTCGTATATAAAGTTAGAAAATTTATTTGTTTCTGTTTTTGAGGAAATCTTGAAATGGAAATCTTGGGGAGCTTATTTCATTCCGATGGATGTAGGTCAGTGGCATAGCTAGCCTTGAATGGGTCCTGTATCAAAGTTTCTTTGGGGCTCATTTTCGGAAAATAAACAACAGTACTTTTCTTGCATTTTTTTCGGCGAACATATTTATTGTATCATCGCTGAAGAAGATTTTAGTTTCTCAAGTTCTCCTTTTTCTATGGACATCATTGATAAGTCCGATAACCGTTCTTGTCCCATAGAAGTTGTAAAATAATTTTTATTACGTTTTAATTTAGAAATTTATGCTTGGCTTTTATTAATATGACTATGGATAGCATTTAACCATATTTTGATTACGCGTGTTGGGGCCCCTCTAGCTCTGGCTTTCTGTACGCTTTATCAAAACGGAGCTAAGCAGTTTATTGCAGACGCTGGTTAAACCTTTGAAGATACATCAAAATGATGTATGGAGGAATTCTGGCCCGGGGTTAACTCCGAGGTCATATCGTCTACCACCCAAGCGCTCTTTCGTCACTCTGGTTTTTTCGACTTTTCTATTCGACTTTTTTGGTCTTCCGAATTTTATTTTGCAACCTGTGAAATAATCACTGCTCACTGCATCAACCATCTTCATATCGCATATCTGTTTGTATTAAGTATATAACTTAATATCGGTTGATGTACCTATGTAACTTATAAGTTATTTTGATGTACAAAATTGTATGACGTATCCAATTACCAGTAAGTTAATATGACTCATGCCCGGGCTTTTACTACGAGGTCATATCGCCTACTACCAGAGTGCTCTTTGGTCACTCCGGTGGACATGAGCCCTACTCTACTATGGGAGTCCTAAATTTTGCCTAAATTTATATTCACCTGGGGTAGGGGTCTGTACGAGTACCTGCCATCGCTTAACGTCCCATCTGAAGGACGACGCTCTCATTACCTCCCAGATAAAAAGAAACCTAAGAGCCGCGTTTCGAATTCACGATCTTGAGCTCACAGTTCAAGCACGCATATCACTGAGCTAATGGTGTTCACAAGATTAATCCACATGCCATAATATTTTAAATGTCTCCTCACATTATCATCACATCAGAAATGAGGTCAAGGTCAGAAAAGTTCATTTAGGGGGTTTGGAAAAGAGGGGGGGCTTGATATTGGAAGGTTAGAGTTGGTATCCTTAGAGGAGGCCTCGGTTATTCAGTGGTTAATGTTGCTATCCTCAGGGAGGGGTTTAATGGTTTAGCGGCCAGTCTTGTTAGCCTCCTTAGAGGGGCTTTAGTGGCTGGGTGATTATTTTGGCTGGATACTACTCTGAGATGGTCCTTGGATGAAGTGGTTATTAGCTCTGTCTATGAGCCTGAGAGGAGGACTTCAAGTGTATTATCCAGAAAGGAGTTCGCTGGCTCAGTAGTTAGAGTGACTGCCTCACATTTTGGAATTCCAATTTGATCAATGGGCTGCGCATGCCCTTCTGAATCAAGGAAATTATAATTATTTAAACAAATAATATCATAATATTTAGATAATTTCAAAAATTGGATATAATGATGAGACAAAATCAAAATTTAGTTCAATGTGGAACATGGAAAAGCAAAAATAATGCTAGAATGTGAAAAGTGAGATGAAAGCGGCTAGCTGGAGGCTTGCAGAGGGGGATGGTGGGGTGTGATGTATAAAATTACACACATTTTAATTATTAATAATATAATATTTAGGCTTTGAATATATAATATATATATATGAAATTTCAAGGCGATGCATTCATTACAACGATAGTTATTAGAGTTTTTTGTGTTAAACCTCCCATCTAATTCCCTCGATCTCTCTGACCGATTTGGCTGAAAATCAATAGGTGTGGTCTTTTGAGTGTTCTGAATACTGTGTACACAGACACATAGATTTCTTTTTCATGTTTGGGATCAGGAGGTCGGAAAACATGAAATTCCGTTGAAAACCGCATAGACCCGTTTCTCAGTATGCCGAAGAACCCATGCTTTGTCGCTGTTGTAATGAACAACTTAATTTTTCACCCCAAAGTTACTCCTGGGTAATACCGGGTGACTAGTTAAATATATATTTTTTTAAAGTTTACAAATAGATATTTACAGCTGTATAAAAAATAAATACAATAAGCAAATATGCTGGGAGAGAGATAATGGCAATGTGAAAATGTCAAAAGGAAAGAAATCACCGAGTGGTGACACTCTCATTGAGTTACTCTCATTTGTAACAAATCACAGTCACTGCTACTGCTAAGAATATCTCTAGGCCATTGACGCTTAATCCGTCGTTGGGGAAGTGTAGCAGAGTGGAGGTCACGGGACTAGAAGATTATTGTGGGAACTAAGAGAGGAAAATAATTTAAATATAAAAATAAGTATATAACCTTTTAGCTATTAGATTTTTTTTTAGTAAAAAGAATTTTATAATTAAATAAAACAAAAAAAAAATCTTTATTTTTGTTCCCAGTGCACGAAGCACTCTACACAGAAAGAAAATGAATATATCGTCGGCCCAAACGTGATACATCATAAGCAACATTTTTCCGAAAATCGTTTTTTTTTTTGCAAAAAAAAAGGAAAAAAAACTCTATTGACCTCGTATACGACAAAACGA
Source organism: Aradus depressus (assembly GCA_963662175.1). Taxonomy (NCBI): domain Eukaryota; kingdom Metazoa; phylum Arthropoda; class Insecta; order Hemiptera; family Aradidae; genus Aradus; species Aradus depressus. Next base: position 94,686,150 of record OY759214.1, on the reverse strand, counting down.
AAAAACCATGAAATACGGTTTGAAGTGATACCTTGCAAAAGAAATGGGAACTAAATTTTAGGGAAACCTGGTAACTCCGTCAAGTACGTTAATTCTTTACTTGGATTTGCAAACTAGCTTAAAAACATTCATGGCATGCACATGCATCTCACTTAATACAAATGACGAAAAAAAATATTCTATAAAGAATATTTTTTATCAGTTTTTTGTCTCTCCTGTAAAGTTGGCTTTTGCACATATGAGGTATCACGTTTAGACCGACAATATTTTATGTTCAATGTAAAGTGTCTTGGTAAAGAAGAGGTTTCGGGTTGGTTCGACACCGAAGATCGTGGTGAGAGATGGTGATTTTCTTCAAGGAATTCTGGGATGTCGATTTCTCAACGAATTTGGGTGTTCCGGACGAACCAGGGTGCGGTTACTGCCAAACGGATAACCTTGTTTTCAAATCTTCAAAGTTTTTGTATGTTTGTTTGTTTTGTTTTTGCCAGATAGGTCTGAGTAGTGTGTTGTGTAGAGAAGAAAGGAGATTCATTCAAAATGTTATCTTAAGTATTCTGTATTTCGTCACTTATCTTAAGTATTCAAAAAGTTGTCCCACGTTAACATTCAAAGGGTACAGAGACAATTTATGAAGCAATACTTCACTAGAAGATATCATTATTGTCTTGGCGATTTCCAATTTAACAAAGTTTCTGGAATATATATCCTCGTCTTGAAATATAGAATAAAGTAGATCTTCAAATTCTGTCATCGTGGCCATGCGGGCTAGCTACGCTCTACGGGCTAGAGCGTAGGTCTTTGGTCGCATTGTCTTACCATGGTTTGCGGATTCGAATCCCGTCCGGGAGTGAGTTTTATTTCGTAGATAGAACTCCCTCCAGGGGGCCATGGGTGTCGTAAATAATTAAATAACACAGTGACATATAATAACACAGTTTTCAATATCTGAGATTTGCTATCAAATTGAACTCATATCACAGTTTTGCATGAAAAAATATTGACTATATTAAGGAAAATATCTTTTCTTCTCTAATTTTATTTTCCTGAATAATATCGCAAAGAACCTTTCCATAAATAACAGGTTTTTTGCTATTTTGCCAAAGTGAAATGATATCCACTGAAGAATAGGAAGCAATATCGAATACTACTGATAAAATAAGTGTCAATACACTTGTATACATAGCCCAAAGTTATTTCTTCCAAAATGGCTGAAGAACCCATGCTTTGTCACTGTTGTAATGAACAACTTAATTTTTCACACCAAAGTTAATCCTGAATAAGATCGGGTGACTAGTTAAATATAAAAAAAAGAAATAAGAGTAAAAAAACGAACACAATGTTTTCTGTCAAAAGAGAGAACTAATTTTATTTATTTTATTTTAACGTTATTTCTCTTTGTTATTCGAGTATTTAATTTTTATTTGTTCACTTTATCTCTTTATTCGTATAACATTCTTTTGTCTCTTCATATTTATATTTAGGTGGCACATGTATTCCCATTAAAGAATATAACAGAATATATAATATTTCATATGATATTGATCCATCCCATTTGAGAGGGAAAAAGTAACTTTATGTAGTCAAAAATTGTGGAATATATTTTACTTCTACAGCTATATTCCAAACCAGAACCGAGTTTCAAGGCAACTGTGTCATCATCAGTGGCACATCTAACTTTTTTAATTATATAGTTGTATGTTTATAGAGTGCGTTAATGACATATCCACTCTCCTTTTAGCTACTTGCCAGTGTTCACTATACGGGTAGAGACCAACAATTATTTCATTTTATTTTGTTACTCTGTACCATGATGCTTTAAGGTTTTCGATATAACTTCTCCACATTTATACTGTATAGGTGTGCCACTGTTGATGACACAGTTGCATTTTATTACTGTGACAAATGTCCATTCACGATATTTTACTATCACATATTAAGTTTAGGGGTAATCGGTGAGAAATTTGAGTTTTCTAGTTCTGACCCTCTGATTTAAACAATGTTTAACAATTGCCCTGTCTATCTGTGTGTGTGTGTGTGTCAGTACGTCTGCAAACACGAATTTTTCTATGTGTTCTCTGAACCCCTTAAGGATGACACCTATTGTTTTTCAGCCATTTTAGGTTTTAAGAGGGTTTAACTTCTATAACAATGTTTTTGTACAAATCTAACTTGGTGACAAAATAAAAGTGGGGTAGGTGACAGGACAGTGAACATTTCGAGACCTCTCCTTACGTAAGCTGTAAAGAAGCAGTGAAATATCAGAAACCTGACACTAACCTTCACTCTTCATATTACCCAAAACTATAGCTGTATCGCATGACAAGTCATACGATACTGCTATGGTGTACGTAATACAACTTTATTTATTACATAAGTGCCTATTACATGGGTTACATATGTACATACAGGTAACATGGACTACACAATGTACTGAAAAAAAAAAAAACATATTTCTCGAATTTCTGTTATAGTGGTCGAAATTTGACGAAAATTACAATAATTTCAAAACAAAACCCTCCACATAGGTCTCAATGCACCGCGGTTCGTGAGAGGCAGTATAATTCATATAGAGCTCCCATGGACATCGTCCTGCGATCTCTGACCAGAACCTGCCCCTCAGCCCTGGAGCTGTCCACTTCAATATTGGACAGCCCACCGCACATCGCCGACTGCGACCCAGACTCTCACAGGACATTTTAGCTTAGAGTTTTATTTATCAATATTATAATTATTATTTTTTAAATATACTTTTTTAATTTTTTTTGTTAATTTTGTGACACTAGAATGCCGGGCCAAATAAATTACTTTCTTCTCGAAATTTGTTGGTGGGAGACATGTGCAAGCGTTTTTAAATTTTTTGTTTTTTTACAGGTCCCACCAAGGCTTTAAAGTTTAGAAAAAATTAATACATGAAAAATGCTACATTTTTCCCTCTCGGGTTGGTTTGGTTATTACGACTCATGTCCCCGGGCTTTAACTACGTGGTCACATCGCCTACTACCACTTTTGTCACTTTGGTGGACATGAATGAATCTTAGGGTAGGAGTCTTAAACGAGTACCTGACATCGTACTGGCTCTGGACCATCGCTTAACGTCCTATCCGAAGGATGACGCGCTCAAAAAACCTAAGGGTCTCGGCCGGGTTTCTCAACCCGTGATACTGATCTCAGTAAGTGAGCACACATATCCGGCGGCTACCGGCGGCCAAAAAAAAAAAAAATACGTTTCGTGTAATTACATTATTTCGATTAGAGATGTGTAAAGGTGTGGAAAAACTGTGATAAAATAAAATGGCGTTTTTGTATGAAGAAGGATTATACAATTCGTGGGGCTTCACATCGCCAATTAAAGGTAATTTTGTCATTTGTGGTTCGGGGGTCCATCAGTTTAGCCAAAATACAATTAAACCATCCCCCACCCACATACGTCACCGCAAATAATTTATTTACATGAATAAATTATTCAATTTTAATATAAAATAAACATGAGAACCCAACCACTCATCATTATCAACTTTTATTCTAAAAAAAAAAAAACGAATGGAAGGAACTTTCAGAAAAATGTGACTGATCACATTCACTGAAGGATTTGTAAGTGAACTGTCTGCTGACATTCAAAACATTCAGAGTTTTAGGAACAAATAAGAAACACTTAAACAAAACTTTTTGAAAATTTCAAGATGTCTTTAGGATGAGATACCGAATTTCATTCAAATTAGACAAAAAAGAAATGTATACTTTCCCAGCATAAATTAATCAATTAAGTTTTCGTTCTCCTTCTAAAATCAATCGACTATTTGACTAAAAAATAAATATAAAGTTGGACCTCCCTGTATCGAAAATGACGATTCCTTACAAAAAATTCGATATATAGAAATGTTATTTTTTCTCATTATTATTATTATGAGTTATGCTATAACTCATTTTTCAAACAAAATTTGACATAATTACTACTTAAAATATATTTAAGTACCACCGAAGATGACACCATAGTTTCGAAAACCGAGAGTCATGTCATTGTCTCTAGAGTCATGTCATTTCTATTATGGTTATTAGCGTCGAGTGAATGTGATCAGTCACATTTTTCTGAAAGTTCCTTCCATTAGTTTTTTAATTTTTTTTAAATAAAGTTGATAATGATGAGTGGATTGATTCTCAAGTGTATTTTATTATAAAATTGAATAATTTATTCATGTAAATAAATTATTTGCGGAGACGTATGTGGGTGGGGGATGGTTTAATTGTATTTTGGCTAAACTGATGGACCCTCGAACCACAAATGACAAAATTACCTTTAATTGGCGATGTGAAGCCCCACAAATTGTATAATCCTTCTTCATACAAAAAACGCCATTTTATTTTATCACAATTTTTCCACACCTACACCCATCTCTAATCGAAATAATGTAATTACACGAAACGTTTTTTTTTTTTTGTTTTGTGATCTCTTTGCACTTTGACACATTACAGGCTACCGGTAGCTCATATGCTGGCTGAGATCAAGAGGGTTTTTGTGAGCGTCGTCCTTCGGATAGGATGTTAAGCGATGGTCTCGAGCTTGTGCGATATCAGGTACTCTTACCCTAGTTTAAAAAAATCTACAGGTTGCCGCACAGTTAAAAATAGCTAATTTAGAAGTGGGTGGTGCTCTGCACTTCGATAAGGCTTCATGACTGTCCGACTCAAGCCTTCCTAAGGTATTATGGTAATGAGAAAGTTAGTCTACCTGCGAAACTTGTATGCTAATGAGGGGAGGGGGAAGGTATTAGGATCATGGTATTAATGGTATCAAACATACCATTATAGCAAACATACCAGCCTCTATGGAACCACTTAACGGTTTAATGACACCAACCGAATAGCAGCTTCTTGGAAGAACTAACGCAATTATTAGATTAATATCATTAAAAACTAACATTAAAAAAAAATAGGTCGGTAAATCACCGGCAATGTACTTCCCCAGAACGAATTAATCAATTAACTTTTCGCTTCCACTCATGAAATTTCATGTCGATACATTCATTACAACGGCAGTTAGAGTTTTTGAGTTAAGCCTCTCTCCTAATTCCTCTTCCCTTTGACTGAATTAGCTGAAAATTAATAGGTGTCGTTGGAGCGTTCTGGTATCCTCACATCACACTGAAAAGTCAAAAAATTAAAAGAAAATACGAACTACTAGACAAGAGATCAAAATTAACAGAACAAAACAACTAATATACAACGCAATACTCAAGAGGTGTGGACTTTTGGACTTGAACTATGGGTCTTCTGCAAAGATTTCAAACTTTAGCGCATTAAATCTTTACAATCCAAAATTATTGGTACAATAGCCAATGCTCCTTATCACATCTCTAACAAAACCTTTCACACTGACTTTAACGTACCTTTTGTCACCGAATTAGCTAAATCCAGGCACAAAAAATTATTTTCCTCTCTTAGACTAATCCTCTAGTCCGTGTCCTCCCTTCTGCCACACTCGACGCCTTAAGCGCCAATGACCTAGAGACATTCTCAGATGAAACAGTGACAGCCATAAATGAGTGTGATGAGTCCACAGTCTAGGGTCACATTTCTCCTCTCTTGACATTGCCATCATTTTTCCTCCCAAAGCACATTTGCTTGTATACATTCTTTAAACAGTTGTGAATATCTGTTTGTAAAAAAAAAAAAAAAAAAAAAAAAGCTTAGCACAGGTTCTTGTTGGTTTGATTGGTTTGGTTTTTATGACTCATGCCCGGGCTTTAACAACGAGGTCATATCGCCTACTACCAGAGCGCTCTTTTGTCACTCTGGTGGACATGAGCCCGACTCTACTATGGGAGTCCTAAATTTTGCCTACCCTAAATTTTTATTCACCTAGGGTAGGGGTCTTTAACGAGTACCTGACATCGTACAGGCTCGGGACCATCGCTTAACGTCCCATCCGAAGGACGGCGTGCTTAAGTTTATTTTACCTCCCAGATAAAATAAACTAAGGGCCTCGGTCGGGTTACGAACCATGTTCTTGTTGTATATATTTTTCATACAGTTGTGAATATCTCTTTGTATATAAAAAAAGACCTCGTAGTTAAAGCCCGGGAACGAGTCATAATAACAAACTAAAGAAAAAATATTTTGTTAGACATTTTATAAAAAAGAGTTTTATTAAATACTCTAATGACATAGTAATTATATTCATTAAAAGTAATTTACTTTCATTTTTTTTAACGAAATAGAAAAAAATTCCGCCAGAATATTGCTAATAATTATGCAAAAATCTATTCTTTCAAGTCAGTGAAATAGAGATTACCTCCTTTTTTAAATTATAAATTTTTTCCACTTTTTTCCTTGAGCTAAGGAAAGGCAATTAAAAAAGCGTAAAAAGCTTTTCATAAGGTGACTGAAGAGAATGAAAAACTCGTTTCAGTTGAAAACTTTCTTTTAAAAAGAAAAA